>JARQOD010000005.1:21647875-21752636 GCA_033576555.1 Oophaga sylvatica
AACAAGCTACTGGACACCAGAGACTGAGGTAGCAAACTACTGGACATCAGAGACTGAGATAACAAGCTATTGGACGCCAGAGTGAGGTAGCAAGCTTCTCGACACAAGAGACTGAGGTAGCAAGCTACTGGACGCCAGAGAGTGAGGTAGCAAGCTACAGGATGCCAGAGACTGAGGTAACAAGCTAATGGACACCAGAGACTGAGATAACAAGCTACTGGACATCAGAGAGTGAGGTAGCAAGCTACTGGACGCCAGAGAGTGAGGTAGCAAGCTACAGGATGCCAGAGACTGAAGTAACAAGCTACTGGACACCAGAGACTGAGATAACAAGCTACTGGACGTCAGAGAGTGATGTAGCAAGCTACTGGACGCCAGAGTGAGGTAGCAAGCTACAGGATGCCAGAGAGTGAGGTAACAAGCTACTGGACACCAGAGACTGAGATAACAAGCTACTGGACACCAGAGACTGAGATAACAAGCTACTGGACACCAGAGACTGAGATAACAAGCTACTGGACATCAGAGACTGAGATAACAAGCTATTGGACGCCAGAGTGAGGTAGCAAGCTTCTCGACACGAGAGACTGAGGTAGCAAGCTACTGGACGCCAGAGAGTGAGGTAGCAAGCTACAGGATGCCAGAGAATGAGGTAACAAGCTACTGGACACCAGAGACTGAGATAACAAGCTACTGGACGTCAGAGAGTGAGGTAGCAAGCTACTGGACGCCAGAGAGTGAGGTAGCAAGCTACAGGATGCCAGAGACTGAGGTAACAACCTACTGGACGTGAGAGACTGAGATAACAAGCTACTGGACGTCAGAGAGTGAGGTAGCAAGCTACTGGACGCCAGAGAGTGAGGTAGCAAGCTACAGGATGCCAGAGACTGAGGTAACAAGCTACTGGACACCAGAGACTGAGATAACAAGCTACTGGACGTCAGAGAGTGAGGTAGCAAGCTACTGGACGCCAGAGAGTGAGGTAGCAAGCTACAGGATGCCAGAGACTGAGGTAACAACCTACTGGACGTGAGAGACTGAGATAACAAGCTACTGGACGTCAGAGAGTGAGGTAGCAAGCTACTGGACGCCAGAGTGAGGTAGCAAGCTACTGAATGCCAGAGAGTGAGGTAGCAAGCTACTGGATGCGAGAGAGTGAGGTAACAAGCTACTGGATGCCAGAGAGTGAGGTAGCAAGCTACTGGATGCCAGAGAGTGAGGTAGCAAGCTACTGGATGCGAGAGAGTGAGGTAGCAAGCTACTGGATGCGAGAGAGTGAGGTAACAAGCTACTGGATGCCAGAGAGTGAGGTAGCAAGCTACTGGACACCAGAGACTGAGATAACAAGCTACTGGACGTCAGAGAGTGAGGTAGCAAGCTACTGGACGCCAGAGAGTGAGGTAGCAAGCTACAGGATGCCAGAGACTGAGGTAACAACCTACTGGACGTGAGAGACTGAGATAACAAGCTACTGGACGTCAGAGAGTGAGGTAGCAAGCTACTGGACGCCAGAGAGTGAGGTAGCAAGCTACAGGATGCCAGAGACTGAGGTAACAAGCTACTGGACACCAGAGACTGAGATAACAAGCTACTGGACGTCAGAGAGTGAGGTAGCAAGCTACTGGACGCCAGAGAGTGAGGTAGCAAGCTACAGGATGCCAGAGACTGAGGTAACAACCTACTGGACGTGAGAGACTGAGATAACAAGCTACTGGACGTCAGAGAGTGAGGTAGCAAGCTACTGGACGCCAGAGTGAGGTAGCAAGCTACTGGATGCCAGAGAGTGAGGTAGCAAGCTACTGGATGCGAGAGAGTGAGGTAACAAGCTACTGGATGCCAGAGAGTGAGGTAGCAAGCTACTGGATGCCAGAGAGTGAGGTAGCAAGCTACTGGATGCGAGAGAGTGAGGTAGCAAGCTACTGGATGCGAGAGAGTGAGGTAACAAGCTACTGGATGCCAGAGAGTGAGGTAGCAAGCTACTGGACACCAGAGACTGAGATAACAAGCTACTGGACGTCAGAGAGTGAGGTAGCAAGTTACTGGACGCCAGAGAGTGAGGTAGCAAGCTAATGGACGCCAGAGACTGAGGTAACAACCTACTGGACGTGAGAGACTGAGATAACAAGCTACTGGACGTCAGAGAGTGAGGTAGCAAGCTACTGGACGCCAGAGTGAGGTAGCAAGCTACTGGATGCCAGAGAGTGAGGTAGCAAGCTACTGGACGCCAGAGTGAGGTAGCAAGTTACTGGATGCCAGAGAGTGAGGTAGCAAGCTACTGGATGCGAGAGAGTGAGGTAACAAGCTACTGGATGCCAGAGAGTGAGGTAGCAAGCTACTGGATGCCAGAGAGTGAGGTAGCAAGCTACTGGATGCGAGAGAGTGAGGTAGCAAGCTACTGGATGCGAGAGAGTGAGGTAACAAGCTACTGGATGCCAGAGAGTGAGGTAGCAAGCTACTGGACACCAGAGACTGAGATAACAAGCTACTGGACGTCAGAGAGTGAGGTAGCAAGTTACTGGACGCCAGAGAGTGAGGTAGCAAGCTACAGGATGCCAGAGACTGAGGTAACAACCTACTGGACGTGAGAGACTGAGATAACAAGCTACTGGACGTCAGAGAGTGAGGTAGCAAGCTACTGGACGCCAGAGTGAGGTAGCAAGCTACTGGATGCCAGAGAGTGAGGTAGCAAGCTACTGGACGCCAGAGTGAGGTAGCAAGCTACTGGATGCCAGAGAGTGAGGTAGCAAGCTACTGGATGCGAGAGACTGAGGTAACAAGCTACTGGATGCCAGAGAGTGAGGTAGCAAGCTACAGGATGCCAGAGACTGAGGTAACAACCTACTGGACACGAGAGACTGAGGTAACAAGTTACTGGACGCGAGAGACTGAGGTAGCAAGCTATTGGATGCGAGAGAATGAGGTAACAAGCTACTGGATGCGAGATACTGAGGTAACAAGTTACTGGATGCGAGTGACTGAGGTAACAAGCTACTGGATGCGAGAGACTGAGGTAACAAGCTACTGGATGCGAGAGACTGAGGTAACAAGCTACTGGATGCGAGTGACTGAGGTAACAAGCTACTGGACGCGAGAGACTGAGGTAACAAGCTACTGGATGCCAGAGAGTGAGGTAACAAGCTACTGGAAGCCAGAGACTGAGGTAACAAGCTGCTGGACGCGAGAGACTGAGGTAACAAGTTACTGTACGCGAGAGACTGAGGTAGCAAGCTATTGGACGCGAGAGACTGAGGTAACAACCTACTGGACGTGAGAGACTGAGATAACAAGCTACTGGATGCGAGAGACTGAGGTAGCAAGCTACTGGATGCCAGAGAGTGAGGTAACAAGCTACTGGATGCCAGAGAGTGAGGTAACAAGCTACTGGAAGCCAGAGAGTGAGGTAACAAGCTACTGGAAGCCAGAGACTGAGGTAACAAGCTGCTGGATGCCAGAGAGTGAGGTAACAAGCTACTGGAAGCCAGAGACTGAGGTAACAAGCTGCTGGACGCGAGAGACTGAGGTAACAAGTTACTGTACGCGAGAGACTGAGGTAGCAAGCTATTGGACGCGAGAGACTGAGGTAACAACCTACTGGACGTGAGAGACTGAGATAACAAGCTACTGGATGCGAGAGACTGAGGTAGCAAGCTACTGGATTCCAGAGAGTGGGGTAGCAAACTACTGGATGCAGAGACTGAGGTAACAAGCTACTGGAACCAGAGACTGAGAAACAAGCTACTGGAGCCAGAGACTGAGGTAGCAAGCTACTGGGCGCCAGAGACTGAGGTAGCAAGCTACTGGATGCGAGAGACTGAGGAAACAAGCTACTGGATGCGAGAGACTGAGGTAGCAAGCTACTGGACGCCTGAAAATGAGGTAGCAAGCTACTGAACACCAGAAACTGAGGTAACAAACTACTGGACTCTAGAGACTGAGGTAACAAGCTACTGGACGCAAGAGACTGAGGTAACAAGCTACTGGACGCCAGAGACTGAGGTAGCAAGCTAATGGACGTGAGAGACTGAGGTAACAAGCTACTGGACGCAAGAGACTGAGGTAACAAGCTACTGGATGCCAGAGACTGAGGTAGCAAGCTACTGGACATGAGAGACTGAGGTAGCGAGCTACTGGACACCAGAGACTGAGGTAGCAAGCTACTGGACGCGAGAGACTGAGGTAACAAGCTACTGGATGCGAGAGACTGTGGTAACAAGCTACTGGATGCGAGAGACTGAGGTAGCAAGCTACTGGATGCCCGAGAATGAGGTATAAAGCTACTGGATGCCAAAGAGGGAGATAGCAGATACTGGATGACAGAGAGTGAGGTGGCAAGCTACTGTATATAGGAGAGTTATATAGCAAACTACTGGATGCCAGAGAGAGTGTCACGGGGTTACCGCAACAGAGAGAAGCCAGCAGACTGCAGCGTCTGATTGCTCCTACTCCTGCGCTGAAAAGAACCACTTCACTTTCTTTTTAGATGGTGTTAATTTATTTTGGCAGAACAGGGGTTAATTGGCCATGTTGAGAGCTCTGGGAGTCTGAACTCTGAGCTGAGTTCGGTTAGCCACTCCTATTCCCTATATAATCTGGGTTCGGACTGAAACGCATCGTCAGAGCTACCTTATGCTGTGTGGCTTAGAGGAGAGGTGTTTATATGAGAAAGAGTTTGGTAGAATTATGTGTGATTGTTGCTTGTGTTTGTAAGTGTGATAATTCCCTTTCTTCCTCTTACTTTGTTTTTTTCCCATCCTCCACTCCCCGGAGCATTCCTCTGTTATATGTGAGTGAATATTTGTATGCCTGGTATTTTCCGTTTACCTTGTTTATTGGGTTGATGTACTGCTGTGCATGGCAGTTCCCCTCTTCTCTGGGTGGGGGAAGGGTACAGACGGAGGGCGAATACAGGAGATAAGGCAAAGTTTGTGGCCCCGGCATCTTCACCTTCAGAAGTAACCTGGGGAATAGGGCAAGCTAGGGCGCCCCCTAGTGTTTGTGACAGGGTAGGTGACCGATACAATTCAACCGGAATCAGCGCGTAGGGTTTAATACAATAATTACCAAATTGCCGAATGGCAAATAGACCCTAACTAAAGATCCTTAGACAATAAAATATAACTTTTAATGATTAATTATTATAATAATGATGAAAAAATTGTTCTCATTAAAAATACAGAGTCCACAATCCTTATTGATGTTCTGATTTGATGTATTGCTGCACTGGTATACATCAACGTAATGCCTCCTCAAGCAGTGTGATTGTATATTGTTGGGGGCTATTACTACAGTGGTAGATATTGGGAAGTATTTCCTTATTAGTGTTGTGAGACAGTGAGGGTATGTGTGATGAATGGGGTGTACATTTCACCTAGGTACTGTGCTGTATGGTATAAGGTGTAACGGGTCAGGTAGGTGGAACCTCTGAGCTTTATTTATACAAGAAGGTTATACTTGTAAGAGAGCGGGTGGCGCCCAGGGAGACGGACAGGAAGTCACGGCAAGTGACGGGGCAGTCTCTTGTTATACGGGAAAGGATCACGGCAAGTGACCGGGGCAGTCTCTGGATTGACAGGCAGGTTGTCACGGCAAGTGACCGGGGCAGTCTCTGGATAGACAGGCAGGTTGTCACGGCAAGTGACCGGGGCAGTCTCTGGATTGACAGGCAGGTTGTCACAGCAAGTGACCGGGGTAGTCTCTGGATAGACAGGCAGGTTGTCACGGCAAGTGACCGGGGCAGTCTCTGGATTGACAGGCAGGTTGTCACAGCAAGTAACCGGGCAGTCTCTAGATGGACAGGTATATACGACCTGAGATGGTGAAGCCTCCCGGTAGGCTAGCAGGAAGATGGCGGATGGACACTCCCAAGTGAGCAGGCGAGAGTCTCTGGAACAGCCGGGGATCACCGCTTGTGACGTCCGAACCTCCGGGTAGGGCTGCAGTCAGATGGCAGATGATCGCTCCCAAGTGAGCAGGCAAGAGTCTCTGGAATAGCCGGGATCACCGCTTGTGACGTCCGAACCTCCGGGTAGGGCTGCAGTCAGATGGCAGATGATCGCTCCCAAGTGAGCAGGCAAGAGTCTCTGGAATAGCCGTGGATCACCACTTGTGACGTCCGAACCTCCGGGTAGACTTGCGGACAGGTAGCATACAGCAAACGGGCAGGAAACAGGCAGGTAACTGGTAACGGGACCTGAGGGCTGAAGCAGAGTGAAACAGTGCAACAACAACATTGCTCGGGCACCTCCATTAAGGAGGAAGCCCTTAATATAGGGTGGAGTCCTCCGGCATTGGCCGGGGACTTATTTGAAAAATGCGCGCGGCTCCTTTAAGAGCGGGGGAGGGCGGGGGCGCGCGCCCTAAGTCCAGCAGCAGGGAAGGAGCGCGCGGCCCCAGCAGGGCGGAAGGAGGACGCTGAGGAAGGGTAAGGGGGGCGACGTCCCTGCCTGGCAGAGGACGCTGCTGCAGGGGAACAGCGTCCCTGCCTGGCAGAAGGCAGGGACGCCGACGCTACAGTACCCCCCCCTCTAGGCCCCCCCTCTTTAGGCCAGAAAGAAATTTAGCTAGGATGAGAGGGGCATGGATGTTCTCCCGAGGCTCCCACGTTCTCTCCTCAGGACCAAACCCCTTCCAATCCACCAAAAAATAAGTCTTTGTTCCTACCCTTTTGGTGGCCAGAATGTTCTCTACCTCAAATTCATCGTCAGCAGACACTGGAGCAGGAGGTGTACCTGTAGACTTGAAAAAAGAGTTAAGTACCACCGGTTTGAGGAGAGATACATGGAAAGAGTTAGGAATGCGCAAATTGGCCGGGAGTTTCAATTTATAGGACACCGGGTTGATCTGACTGATGATCTCAAAGGGACCGATGAACCGAGGGCCTAACTTGTAGGAAGGAATCTTGAGCCGGACATACTTGGACGAAAGCCAGACCTTATCCCCAGGACGGAATTGAGGAGGATCCAGACGTCTTTTGTCAGCATGTCTCTTCATACGCTCGGATGACTGAATGAGTGCGGATCGGGTACTCTCCCATATGGAGGAAAATTCTCTAACCAGAGATTCCGCAGCTGGATTGTCCACAGAGATGGTGACAGGAACAGGGATCCGAGGGTGCTGACCGAAGACTACAAAAAACGGAGACTTGGAGGAAGATTCGCTCTCGTGATTATTGTAAGAGAATTCGGCCCAAGGCAGGAGCTCCACCCAGTCAGAATGGTGGGCATTAACGAAGTGCCGGAGATAACTGGTCAGATTCTGATTGATTCGTTCAACTTGTCCATTGCACTGCGGGTGGTAAGCGGAATAGAAATCCAAGGTGACGTCTAGCAACTTACAAGTGGCTCTCCAGAAACGTGAGGTGAACTGTACCCCACGATCCGACACAATGTGACGAGGCAGACCATGGAGACGGAAGATGTGGCGGATAAAGTCTTTAGCCAACTCGGGTGCAGACGGAAGACCTGGCAGAGGAATGAAGTGAGCCATCTTGGAAAAGCGGTCAGCGACCACCCAAATGACCGTACAACCAGCAGAAACGGGCAGATCCGTTATGAAGTCCATGGCTATATGCTGCCACGGGGCAGCGGGTACAGGAAGCGGAAGAAGACGGCCGGCAGGCAGGTGTCTCGGAACTTTGTTGCGGGCACAGGAGACACAGGCAGATACAAAGTCTATTACGTCCTTGTGCAGGGTAGGCCACCAATAATGCCGGGTTATGAGTTGGAGGGTCTTTTTCTGACCAGCGTGGCCAGCTAGTTTAGACGAATGACCCCAGTGTAGGATTCTCTTCCGGTCGGTTACTGATACGAACGTCTTACCAGGAGGGAGACGATTTAGACTCACGGGAGCCACCCGCATCACTCTGGCGGGATCGATGATATGTTTAGGTTCTTCCTCGAGATCTGACACCAGGAAAGACCGGGACAAGGCATCAGCCTTGACGTTCTTGTCAGCCGGGCGAAAATGCAAGAGAAAATCGAAGCGGGCAAAAAACAAGGACCACCGGGCTTGGCGAGGGTTAAGTCTCTGAGCATGCTGGAGGTAAGCCAGATTCTTGTGGTCCGTGTAAATGATTACCGGATGAAGAGCCCCCTCGAGTAGGTAACGCCACTCCTCCAATGCCAACTTGATGGCCAATAACTCTCGGTCTCCTATGGAGTAGTTGCGCTCGGAGGAGGAGAAGAGTTTGGAGAAGAAGCCGCAGGATACCATCCTCCCGGATGAAGATTTTTGAGTGAGTACCGCTCCGGCTCCAGAGGAGGAAGCGTCCACCTCCAGGAAGAACTGCTTGTTGCCGCCCGGGCGATGCAGCACTGGAGCGGAAGAGAAGGCCTGTTTTAAGGAAAGAAAGGCCTCCTCTGCTTCGGGCGTCCACTGTTTGGGGTTAGCATCCTTGCGGGTGAGCGCGGAGATTGGAGCAGTCCTGGAAGAGAAGTGCAGTATGAAGAGGCGGTAATAGTTGGCGAATCCCAGGAACCGCTGAATGGCCTTCAACCCCTCCGGTCGAGGCCACTTCTCGATGGCAGACAGTTTCTCCGGATCCATTCGTAGGCCTGTCTGAGAAATGATGTAGCCCAAAAAACGGAAGCGAGGTCTGCTCAAAGAGGCACTTCTCATATTTGGCGAAGAGGTGATTCTGCCTGAGCCTGAGCAGAACCTGACGAACATCCCTCCGGTGAGACTGGAGGTCCGGAGAGAAGACCAAGATATCGTCTAGGTACACCACAACGCAAGAGTAGAGGAGGTCCCGAAAGATGTCATTGACCAACTCCTGAAAGACTGCTGGAGCATTACAGAGACCAAAGGGCATCACCAAATACTCGTAGTGGCCGTCCCGGGTGTTGAATGCCGTCTTCCATTCATCTCCCCGACGGATACGAACCAGGTTGTATGCCCCACGAAGGTCCAGTTTGGTGAAGATTCTCGCCCCTCTAAGTCGATCAAACAATTCTGGAATGAGCGGAAGAGGGTACTTATTCTTCACCGTGATCAAATTTAAGCCTCTGTAGTCAATACAGGGACGGAGAGATCCGTCTTTCTTTTTTACGAAGAAGAAACCTGCTCCCGCTGGGGAGGTAGATTTCCGGATGAATCCTTTGGCCAAGTTCTCCTCGATATATTCGGACATCGACCTGGTCTCAGCAGCGGACAATGGGTAAATACGCCCACGGGGAGGCGTAGTACCAGGTAGCAGGTCGATCGGGCAATCATACGGTCTGTGTGGGGTAATGTCTCTGCTTCCTTTTTATTAAAGACATCAGCGAAAGACCAATATGGAATCGGGAGTCCTGGTAGATTAGCAGGTGTAGGAGAAGGACGGACCGGATGAACAGGCACCAGACACGTTTGATGACAGTCCTGTCCCCAGCGAAGAATCTCTCCAGTCTGCCAGTCGAGCACGGGTGCATGCTTTTGGAGCCAAGGCAGACCTAGTAAGAAAGCGTGAGAGAGTCCAGGTAGAACATGAAATGAGATACTCTCAGAATGTAACATTCCCACCTGCAGGGTTATAGCCTCGGTGATAAGCTGGATGGGACGTGGTAGAAGACCCCCATCTACAGCAGCAACAGATACTGGTTCAAGCAGAGGTTTGGTGGGAATGCGATATTTCTCTACCAGAGCCTGTGAAACGAGATTCCCAGCTGCTCCAGAATCAAGTTGGGCTAGTTCGAAGTAACGGTTCTCACCGAGGAGAATTGAGACAGACAGCAGCAGAGATGAAGAGGATTTATTCTTGTCTAGGTGGACCTCTCCGAGCGAACCTAGACACAGGCGTTTCCCGACCTCTCTGGGCAGGTACGGATCCGGTGCTCCTTACTGCCACAGTAGAAGCAACTCCCCTCAGCACGGCGTGAGTCCTGACGGGCTTTGACCATCTTGGTCTGGTCGACCTGCATGGGCTCTGCCGGGGGCACTTGAGGAGATACGGAAGGAGTTACAGGTCTCTGAAATGAAGGAGCTAGGCGAGGAAACCTTCTCTCACGGGTGACCTCTTTGGCTCGCTCCTGGAACCGTAGATCAATTCGATTGGCCAGAGTTATTAGGTCATCGAGAGAGGTTGGAATGTCCCGACCGGCAATTCATCTTTAATGCGGCCGGACAGGCCCTCCCAGAAGACAGCTATCAGAGCGTCATTATCCCAAGCCAGCTCTGAGGCAAGGGTACGAAACCTTATGGCATATTGACCCACGGTGAGACTCTCCTGACGAAGACGCAGCAGAGATGATGCAGAGGAGGTCTTCCGTCCGGGTTCATCGAATACCTTCCGGAAGGCTAAGAGAAAAGCAGACAGGTTAGACACCAGAGGATCTTCTCTTTCCCAAAGAGGATTTAGCCAGGCCAGGGCCTCTCCGGTGAGATGTGACATGATGAAGGCAATTTTGGCCCGGTCAGAGTTAAACTGGTGTGCCAGGAGTTCAAAATGCAGGGTACATTGGTTGATGAAACCCCGAGCCAGAGCAGGGTCGCCTCCAAACCGAGGAGGAGCTGAAAGTCGAGGTCCTGGAATAGAAACCATGGAGTTGGTAAGCAGCGGAACTGCCGGATTGCGAGTCATGGTGCTCGCGGTGGTTGTCGGGGAAGTATTCAGAGTGTCCAGACGGGAATTAACACACCGCAGATGACCCAGGATGGACTCCTGTTGAGACCTCTGACGAGACAGTTCATGACACAGGTCAGATAGCGAAGGGGTTTGGGTGCCACCGGGTTCCATGGCCCGAGCAAACTGTAACGGGTCAGGTAGGTGGAACCTCTGAGCTTTATTTATACAAGAAGGTTATACTTGTAAGAGAGCGGGTGGCGCCCAGGGAGACGGACAGGAAGTCACGGCAAGTGACGGGGCAGTCTCTGGTTATACGGAAAAGGATCACGGCAAGTGACCGGGGCAGTCTCTGGATAGACAGGCAGGTTGTCACGGCAAGTGACCGGGGCAGTCTCTGGATTGACAGGCAGGTTGTCACAGCAAGTAACCGGGGCAGTCTCTAGATGGACAGGTATATACGACCTGAGATGGTGAAGCCTCCCGGTAGGCTAGCAGGAAGATGGCGGATGGACACTCCCAAGTGAGCAGGCGAGAGTCTCTGGAACAGCCGGGGATCACCGCTTGTGACGTCCGAACCTCCGGGTAGGGCTGCAGTCAGATGGCAGATGATCGCTCCCAAGTGAGCAGGCAAGAGTCTCTGGAATAGCCGGGGATCACCGCTTGTGACGTCCGAACCTCCGGGTAGGGCTGCAGTCAGATGGCAGATGATCGCTCCCAAGTGAGCAGGCAAGAGTCTCTGGAATAGCCGTGGATCACCACTTGTGATGTCCGAACCTCCGGGTAGACTTGCGGACAGGTAGCATACAGCAAACGGGCAGGAAACAGGCAGGTAACTGGTAACGGGACCTGAGGGCTGAAGCAGAGTGAAACAGTGCAACAACAACATTGCTCGGGCACCTCCATTAAGGAGGAAGCCCTTAATATAGGGTGGAGTCCTCCGGCATTGGCCGGGGACTTATTTGAAAAATGTGCGCGGCTCCTTTAAGAGCGGGGGAGGGCGCGGGAGCGCGCCCTAAGTCCAGCAGCAGGGAAGGAGCGCGCGGCCCCAGCAGGGCGGAAGGAGGACGCTGAGGAAGGGTAAGGGGGGCGACGTCCCTGCCTGGCAGAGGACGCTGCTGCAGGGGAACAGCGTCCCTGTCTGGCAGAAGGCAGGGACGCCGACGCTACATAAGGGAAATGTGTGGCTGTAAGGTTCTGTGTACATGTTCCTGAAACTCAGTTTGTTCGTCAGCCATTTTACTTTCTTGCTGCAGTTATCTTGCCCTCAGTCAAAATGGAGTTTCCAGCTTGCATGTTCCCGCCCTGATTCTCTCCTTTTGCTTCTTAAGCAGCCACAGCTGAGCAATCAGTGCTTCAGAATCTAGCCTGCAGTGAACCTGTGACCTGACCCTGAAGCCTTGGACCTTGTACTCCAGCTATTCCTACTGAGGAACTCTGAAGCACTTGTGGACTCTGAACCCTGCTCTTTGAAAGACCCACGTTTGCATGGACTTACGGTAACAGAGAAGAAGATCCTGAACCTGTTGTGGAGAGTGATTGCTGAGCTTAGATTACTCTGGCCTGCTGTGTCTCCTGCTTCTGTGTCTGCAAACTGTGTGACTATTTTTGCCAACTTGTATGAAGTAATACAAGACTTTCTATATCAAACCTGTGTCTCATGAATTTTCATCGCACCCAAGCACAAGACGCTATATGAACTGTACTACATACATTACAAGATTCTGAAGCCAAAGTTAGTGTCTGCTGGGTCTGGAAAGGCTGTGTCTCCTGTAACTGTGGATATTGGATGTCCGGTTGTGCTTTCTGTGATGACAGTGGTTGTGACTTCTCACAACCATTCCAGGTGAGCAATTCCCTTAAGTTTTTTTTTCTGCAGTGTTACCACAGGTAAACACTATTGTTTTTTTTTTCTTTTCTCTTTTTTGTCTGCTGTAACTGTGGATGTCAGATGTCCGGTTGAGCTTTCTGTGATGATGGTGGTTGTGACTTCTCACAACCATTCCAGGTGAGCAGTTCCCTTAATTTTTTTTTCTCTCTGCAGTGTTACCACAGGTAAACACTATTGTTTTTTTTTTTTCTCTCTCTTCTTCCAGTACTCCTGTCTAAAAGATCTGGAAAATGGAGGCCGCATAAAGGAACTTTGCGGAGTGACTGATAATATCCTTGCAGATTTGCAGAATATAAAGACCCGTTTTACAAACCTACAGGACCTCACTAATCACAATTTGCAAGTGTTTGGACAGACTGCCCAGGATTTGCGAGCCAGGATTGAGGTTCTAGAGGGGCGAGTCCAGGCTCCTGCCGTAGCCCCGAGTTCTGGGATTCCCAAGTTGCCCCCTTTTCGTTTTGGCGGTGAACGTGAGAAATTCAGGGGATTTATTAATCAATGCAATCTTTTTTTTTCTGCACATGCTTCACAATTTCCCACTGAACGATCTAAGGTGCTTACTATAATTATGTTGCTTACCAACAAGGCTTTGATGTGGGCAAACCCTCTGATTGAGACTGAGGATGATTGTTTGAATCACCTTGATGATTTTATTTCAGCCATGGGGCAGGTGTTTGATGACCCCAATCGAGGTGCAACAGCTGAAGCAGCCATGTTAGCTTTACGCCAAGGTAAGCACTCGGTAGCTGAATATGCCTTGGATTTCAGGAGATGGGCCCTTGATACCACCTGGGACAGTTCCGCCAAAAAATCTATTTTTCGAAAGGGGTTATCTCCACTGATTAAGGATGAACTTGCTCGTGCCGACCCTCCCACTGCGTTAGGTGACTTTATTAACTACTGCATCCGTATTGATACTCGTCTGACTGAACGCAGGCAAGAGAGATGGTTTGAAAGCAATCGCACTAACCTTTTCCTACCTTCCTCTCCAGCTAAGGAACCTTTGAGTAGGATTACACGGGAACCTGAACCTGAACCCATGCAGGTAGACTCTTTACAACAACGGGTTAGTGATGCACGCAAGGAACATCGTTTTAAGGAGAATCTATGTTTCTATTGTGGTAAGTCAGGGCACTTCATTATAAACTGCCCCAGCCGTTCTCGTAAGACTACTGCAGCACTCATTCACTGTGAGTTTGCGAGAGGGGATCTGTCAGGTCCGAGCCTCAGGCTCCAGAGAGATCTGCAGCAACAGATCTTGATTTCTCGGACTTAAACTCCGTTACCTCTGAGGACGTTGACTGTGTAAACGCTGCCATTTTTCAAGTTTCCTCAGCGGTTGTCCCAGCTGAGTTGTAAGAAAAACAATTCTCATTGCTTTCTTTCCATCAAACTCTGGGTTGACTCAACTTGGGTGTCTAGCTCTGCTATGATTGACTCAGGGGCAAGTGGAAATTTTATGGATGTCTCCTTTGCTCTGAAACAGGGGATACGTTCAGTGAAGAAGGCTTCTCCAGTACAGATGGAAACTGTGGATGGCTCCCTGCTGACCTCTGGACCAGTGGATCAGGAAACAGAGCCTTTGAGGGTTCTTATGGGTAAAGATCATCAAGAGAAACTGTCCTTTATGCTTATCTCTTCTCCCCACTTTCCCATTATTCTAGGGCTACCATGGCTGCAGGCTCAGAATCCTACCATTAACTGGGAGACCAAGGAATTACACTTTCCAGAGAAACAGATGAGTCCAAAAGTTTCAGCTTGTTCTGTTCCTAAAGGAACCATGTCAGTCCCTGAACTACCAGCTGTATACCAGGACTATGTGGATTTATGTGACAAGAAGAACGCTGACCAGCTTCCTCCTCACCGTCCATATGATTGTCCAATTGAATTATTGCCTGGAGCAGAGATACCTTTTGGTAAGATCTACCCCTGGCGGGGCCCGAGCTAAAGGCTTTAAAGGATTACATAGACGAAAATCTAGCCAAGGGCTTCATACGCCCCTCTTCATCTCCTGCAGGTGCACCCATCTTCTTTGTAAAGAAGAAAGATGGATCTCTGAGACCATGCGTAGACTATAGGGAACTCAATAAGGTTACTATTAGAAACCGTTATCCATTGCCTTTAATCCCTGAGTTATTGGAGAGAGTGCGACATGCCAAAATTTTCTCTAAACTAGATCTTCGTGGGGCCTATAACTTAGTCCGTATTAGACCTGGGGATGAATGGAAGACTGCATTCAGGTCACGCTATGGACACTTTGAATATCTAGTTATGCCTTTTGGTCTGAGTACCGCCCCAGCCACTTTCCAGCACTTGGTGAATGACATCTTCAGGGATCTCCTACATACATTCGTGGTAATTTATTTGGATGATATTCTAATTTTTTCTAACTCCACAGAGGAACATCATGGACATGTGAGAATGGTCTTGGAACGTCTAAGACAAAATCATCTTTACATCAAACTTGAAAAGTGTGAATTCCATAAGACCGAAATTCAATTTCTGGGGTATGTACTGTCTACACAAGGAATTAGTATGGATGGAAGCAAAACCCAAGCCATCAAGGATTGGCCAATTCCTAGAAATGTGAAGGAGGTGCAGCGCTTCATCGGGTTTGCCAACTTCTATAGACGTTTCATTAGAAATTTCTCTGAGGTAGTGTCACCTATCACCCAACTTACCCGGAAAGAGTCTAGGTTCTCCTGGACTCCCCAAGCCCAGGAAGCATTTTCCCGTCTAAAAGATAAATTTACCACTGCACCTATCCTAGTACATCCCAACCCCGAGCTTGCCTTCATAATAGACGTGGATGCTTCAGACTGTGCCGTTGGAGCTATACTCTCTCAGAGAACAGGTGAGAAGAATGTCTTGCATCCCTGTGCCTTCTTTTCCCAGCAGTTGTCTTCGGCTGAGAGGAACTACGATGTGGGCAATAGAGAGTTGTTGGCCATTATTGCCGCCTTCAAAGAATGGAGACACCTTCTTCAGGGAGCTGCACAGCAAATAGTCGTCCTGACAGACCATCGTAACCTTGAGTTTATCAGGTCGGCTAAGTGCCTGACTCCTCGCCAGGCTCGCTGGAATCTTTTCTTAAACCAATTTAATTTTATCATTTCTTATAGACCAGGATCGCGCAATGGAAAGGCTGATGCACTCTCTAGGATTTACTCAGCAGAGACACGTCCAATTACTCCTCCTAAGACTATTCTTCCTGACTCTAGATTCCTAGGAGTAATTCATAATCAAGACCTACTTAAGGACATCAAGGAAGCATACCATGCGGATTCCTTTTTGGCACAACCCCCAAGGGACGTAAGTCTTGTCTTTAAGAATGGTGTGTGGATTCAGGGACAACGCCTTGTATATTCCTGAAACAGTCAGATTGAGAGTATTGCAACTCATTCACGATTCCAAGATAGCTGGGCATAGAGGAATTCTAAAGACACAGGAATTTCTTTCTCGTTTCTTTTGGTGGCCCACTTGCAGGAAGGATGTTTTAAACTATGTCACTTCATGTGAAGTTTGTGCAAGATGCAAAACACCTCGCTCCTCACCAACTGGTCTGTTACAGCCTCTTCCCACCCCGTCCCGCCCGTGGGGATCCATTTCTATGGACTTCATTGTGGAGTTACCAACCTCTCAAGGGAAGAACACCATTCTAGTGGTGGTTGACCGTCTAACAAAGGCAGCTCATTTTATTCCTTGTGTCGGCTTACCCACTGCAAAACAGACATCAGATCTGATGATTAAAGATGTGTTTCGCTTACATGGAGTACCGGATGAGGTTATTTTGGATCGAGGGGTGCAATTCACTTCTAGGTTTTGGCAAAATTTCTGTGCAGCATTGGACATTAAAGTAAACCTTTCTTCTGCTTTTCATCCCCAGACTAATGGACAGACCGAACGAACCAATCAAACCCTGGAGCAGTATCTCCGCTGCTTTATCTGCCACCTACAGGATGATTGGGTGGATCTACTTCCATTAGCTGAGTTCTCGTATAACAACTCTCAGAGTGCCTCCACTAAGCAGTCTCCTTTTTTCTCTAATCTAGGTTATCATCCTAACATTCTACCACGATTTCCTATAGAAACGCCTTTACCAGCAGTGGCTGAAAGAATCACGTCTTTACAGAAGAATATGGATCTTCTAAAGGAGAATCTGGAATCGGCTCAGGAAAGGTACAAGAAAGCAGCAGATAAATTTCGTAAACCTGCACCAGCTTTCAAGGTAGGAGATTTGGTCTGGCTGTCAACCAGAAATCTTAAGTTAAGGATTCCATCGTCTAAGCTGGGACATAAGTACATTGGACCTTATAAAATCAGTAAGATTATAAGTGCCGTTGCTTGTCGTCTTCAACTGCCCAGAACTATGAGAATCCACCCTGTCTTTCATGTATCCCTACTAAAGGCTGCGACACCCAATACGTTTCCTGGACGTTCTTCTCCTTGCCCTGACCCAGTGCTAGTCGATGGTCAGGAAGAATTTGTGGTGGAAAGGATTTTAGATTCCAGGTTGTATAGAAATCAGTTACAATATCTGATTAAATGGCAGGGCTACCCAGTGGAGGACAACTCATGGGAACCAGTCAATAACGTTAATGCTCCTCGCTTGCTCCGTCAGTTTCATCAGAGGTACCCACACAAGCCTGGTCTGAGGTCATCCGGAGGTTGTCCTAAGGGGGGAGTAATGTAAGGTTCTGTGTACATGTTCCTGAAACTCAGTTTGTTCGTCAGCCATTTTACTTTCTGTCTTGCTGCAGTTATCTTGCCCTCAGTCAAAATGGAGTTTCCAGCTTGCATGTTCCCGCCCTGATTCTCTCCTTTTGCTTCTTAAGCAGCCACAGCTGAGCAATCAGTGCTTCAGAATCTAGCCTGCAGTGAACCTGTGACCTGACCCCTGAAGCCTTGGACCTTGTACTCCAGCTATTCCTACTGAGGAACTCTGAAGCACTTGTGGACTCTGAACCCTGCTCTTTGAAAGACCCACGTTTGCATGGACTTACGGTAACAGAGAAGAAGATCCTGAACCTGTTGTGGAGAGTGATTGCTGAGCTTAGATTACTCTGGCCTGCTGTGTCTCCTGCTTCTGTGTCTGCAAACTGTGTGACTATTTTTGCCAACTTGTATGAAGTAATACAAGACTTTCTATATCAAACCTGTCTCATGAATTTTCATCGCACCCAAGCACAAGACGCTATATGAACTGTACTACATACATTACAGTGGCTTTGTAAACCTAGTGGTAGAGAAAGGTCACTACACCTTACATTCAGTACACACTTGCAGCTCAGGCCTGAAACCATTCAGCTGTTAATTAGGAGACCAGAAGTAGGTGTCTGCAAACACAGTCAGAGAGCTCGCTTAGTCTGGACAAGGAGTCCAGGCACAAGAAGGAGTCTCCAGGAGAGTATGAGCTGTCTCAGTCTGGGTGCTCGATGTACCCCGGACACAGGAGTAGTCTCTGTGAGAATCCATGCGGATAGCTGCTGAACAGGAGGGGAGCTCTCTCAAGTCTGGACGTTGAAGGTGCCTTCAGACACAAGGAGGAGACTCTGTGAAACTCCAAGCTGGTAAATGCTGAACATATGTGTTGTTTTGGCCCAGGCTGGTAGAGTCTGGACCCAGATAGATAGGGAAATCTATCTAAGTGTAGTAAGTGGCTAGACAAGCCCAGGTCTTATGTTTATGATTTGTTTTTATCTGTTTGCTGTGGACTTTAATAAAGCTGGTTGCGGCCAGTTTTCACCAGAACTGCTGTCTGAAGGAACTGTTTCCGTGCCACTCCTTCTACCCGGACGGCGATCCCAGAGCTATATCCCCTGAAAAGCTTACAATTGGCGGAGAATGCTGGGGCAGCACAGTGGCTGATACAATTGGTGCTGGAATGTGCGTGCAGCACAGTGGCTTAGAGACAGCAATAAAGGTGAAGTCTGTTGAAGCAGCAGCAGAGAAAAAAAAAAAATGTGTCAGCAAAAGAAACGTCTGTTGGAGCAGTCTTAAAGAGACAGCAGCCCTAATAGAGTTTGCAAAAGAAAAAAAAAAAAAGTGTGTCTGCACAGCAAAGCTGAACTTGTTGTGGAAAAGACTGTGGAGTGTGCAGCAGCAAAGGAAAAGTCTGTTGGAGCAGTCTTAAAGAGACAGTGGCCCTAATAGAGTTTGCAGAGAAAAAAAAAAAGTGTCTGCACAGCAAGGCTGAATTTTCTGTGGAAAAGACTGTGGAGTGTGTATGTCTTGAGTGAAGACTGCCGTTGTTGAGACAGAGAAGTCTGACAGCATGGATGACAGCATGGAGGTGCTGTTTGAACAAATGGCGCAAGTTAATGTGCAACATAAGACTGCCGTGGTTGAGACAGATAAGTCCGGCAGTATGGAGGAGCTCCTTGAGTACCTGGTCCAGGCCCAGCGGAGCATGCAGCAGAGCATGGAGCGGCAGCGCCTGCAGCACCAGCAGCGCATGCAGCAGGCCCAGCAGCAATTCCTGCAGCAGCAGGAGAATAACCGGTTGTTTTTTGAGCAGGTTGCAGCACTACAAAAGACTTGCAGCGCATCGTCCCAAAGTAATGTTGCAAAGTCACCTGCATTGTCCGCTGTAAAGAAGGCGGTAAGACGGTCCCTGAAAAAGATGACACCTCGTGATGATGTGGAGGTATATCTCACTAGGTTTGAGGGACTGGCAGAGAAGGAGAATCTGCCCCTATCTGAATGGGCCATGATGGTCGCACCCTATCTGATTGGAGAACCCCAAAGGGCCTATGCTGACCTGAGCGAGCAGGACAGCCAAGACTATGCCAAGCTGAAAGCGGAGATTCTTACCCGGCTGGGTGTTACGGTGACAGCCCGTGCCAGGGGAGTTCATGACTGGAGATGCAGTTGGGAGTCTGCAGTCAGCAAACCTGATTATGGAGTTGAAAAGGTGATAGTGGACCGCTACACCCAAGCACGTCCTCCTGAGGTACAGCCAGAGGTCGGACAAGGAGACCACCAGGACGCCAATCGTCTGGTCAGCCTGATGGAGAGGGCCTTCGCCACCAAGGACTGCCTCCGTGACCAGCCGTCTGAGAGGTCGTCACTTCGGAGTTCCTGGACGCCGAACTCTCCCGGTAAGAGCGTTCCAGCTGTTGGGGTCGTGTGGGTGGGAGAGTGTGATGGACAGTGTTGGAGATGTCGTGAAATTGCAGCCAACTGTCCAATAGAGGGGGAGCCTATGTGTTGTGATGTTGGCAGATCCCTCTCTCTCTGCGCAGAACCTGTGTGTGTGTCCACCTCAGCCGAAGAGACTGGACCACAGGTGTGCCCGGTGGTTGTAAATGACTGCCCAGCACAGGCCCTCTTGGACTCAGAGAGTCCAGTGACTTCCGTATGTGACAGCCTGATTGATAGGGACTTCATCCCTGATAAGCACCTGAGTATGGTGTGCATCCATGGAGACACCAAAGTCTACCCAGAGACTGCCGTGGACTTGGTCCCCAAACTCGGGGAGGTTTCATATGAAGTGGGGGTAGTGAAGAACCTGGTGCACCCCGTCATATTGGGTAATGACTTTCCCCGGTCTAAGGATCTCTGGGGGAAAAATGTTTCTGATGGACAGTGTGATGAAGCTCCTATTGGGGTGCGCAGTCCCGAGGGGCGGAACACAATGCTAGTGGGCCGTTAAACTTATGTGATAATGATGATGATGATGATAATGATAATGATGATGATCATGATAATGATGATGACCATGATAATGATGCTGATAATGAATAGATGATCATGATAGTGATGATGATACTGATCATAATCATGATAATGATATTGATAATAATTATGACTGTGATAGTGATGAAATTCCTTTGCAGGTGATGTTGGGAGACGAGGATGGTGGTTCTCGGGAACCGAGTGTCCCTGACTTACCTGTATCCTGTGACAATTTTGAGAGTGAGCAGTGGCGAGACCCCTCTCTTAAAACGGCACAGGAAAATATAATTGTTCTAAATGAGGTTTCCCAAGAGCCTGGCTCTGAGGAGAGGTTTCCTCATGTTGCCATAAACACTCACCTGTTGTATAGGGACACTGAAGTCCAGGGAGAGGTCGTGAGCCAGCTCCTAGTACCTGAGCTATATAGAAGTATAGTGCTGGGGTTGTCACATAGTCACATACTTGAGGGACCAGATGGTGAAGTTAATGTTGTGGATGACATGTTAACTAAGGTTCCAGATCAGGATGTGAATGAGAATGAATTGTATACCCCTGAAAGTGAGCAGGATGAGAATGAGAATGAATTGTATAACCCTGAAAGTGAGCCGGATGTGGCTGAGAAAAAGGGGTCAGACAGGGATAGTGGTAGTGATAGTGAATCATCTGATGACAATCAAGCAACCAGTGCAAATGAGGAAGGCATGGTAGCAGAGGAGGTTGAGAGTCCTGAGAGGAAGGCTGATGCTGACCTTGCAGCCGGACAGAAGATGGCATCTGAAGATGTTTTACAGTTGACCGGTTCCCTGGCGAAGACTAAGGTGAAAGGCAGGACTCTGAAACTGAACACAGCACAAGTGGATGCTGTTGAAGATGAGAAGTTATCAATGTATGGTATGGAGCTGCATCATGCCCAGGACTCTGAAGGTAATGCTGCAGAGGTGGAAAAAGCCATGGAAGTGGTGGTCACCAAGCCAGATGCCTCATCAGAAGCTGAGGTCTCAAGTGAAGCTGTGAGGAACAAGACTGAAGATATGGGGACTGACTCTGTCCAGGAATCTGTTTCTGCCGAAGACAGCGGCGTGGACGGGTTACGGTCCGGATCAGTAGCTGCAACTCGTGAAGCTCAGGCTGGAAGTTCGGCGCCCGGAGCCCCAGCAGTGTTCCCGAGTGATACCAAGGATCTGGATAAATCACAAGATGAGATTTTGAGACATCAGGCTGGCATTGGTGAGCTCAGGCGCACTTTCATGGAGTCTGTGTCACGCTGTATAGCAGATATATATATGTGATGACAATAATCTATATCAAAAGGGCAACATACTATATAACATGCACATAGATATATGATAACATAGATTTACCTGACAGAATGTCCAGTGGGTCAATACGGAATCCGTTATACGCTGTCTCTGGCTAGAGGAGACCGGGGTCTAAGCTGACCCTAACTGGGGTCCTAACTAATCCCTCAACCTGGAGGTACTGTTAAAGGTACAGAGGTCCAGGCCACCAGCGTAAACCCTGTCTCCTATCAATCCCTGCCAACTGTATTCTAGTCCTAAGAAGGACCCTGAATACCACCAAAGGGAATGACCGGGTAACGGTTAATGAACAGAAAGACATACAAGAAAGATAAGAAATAAAGTAAATAAAGTCTTACATACAACACTCACACACAGTAGGAACACCTTAGGTCTCAGAGATAAACTATAAGCTGTAAGAGTAAAAACAACTAAGGAGCTCTTAGCTTAAGTATTCCCAGAACCGATCCAGTCTGCTAAACTATATGAATGCTTTCACCGGCATCTAACAAGCAGACTGGCAGGTATATGAAGGAAACTAATTAGAACATAATCCAAAGCAGCCGGGCGAGGCTGGACCTAGTCTTAGCAAAGAGCTAGATAAAATTAACTCTCTCATTACCAAACACAAAGAAACAGCAGCTCAGCTGTGAGAAGTCAGAATGTGCAATCGCGACTGTCTTCGTGGCGATGCACCCATGACAGTACCCCCCCTTCTACGAGGGGCCTCCGGACCCTCATGACCAGGTCTGTCCGGGTAAATTGTGTGAAAGGTCCGAACCAATCGATCTGCGTTATCATCAGACGCAGGGACCCACGTCCTCTCCTCAGGACCATACCCCCTCCAATGAACTTCCACGTTATCATTGACTACCACTGAAGGAGGAGGTAGAGGTGACGGTATGACTGGTGCCACATACTTTTTAAGTAATGACTTGTGAAACACATTATGAATTTTAAACGTAGGAGGGAGGTCCAGACGAAATGCCACAGGATTAATTATGGAACTGATCCTGTACGGCCCGATGAATCTGGGACCCAACCTCCAGGAGGGAACTTTAAGTTTTATATTCCTGGTAGACAACCACACCAGATCGTTCACCTTCAGATCTAGACCAGAAACTCTCCTCCTATCAGCCATCCGTTTGTAAGGGTTCTCCGTAACCTTCAGTCTTAAGCGATCTGGAACTATCAGTCTCCCTGGAAGTCCCACAGGGGCGTCCCCCTGAGCCCCCAATACCTCCCCCTCAAGCTCAGAGCATACAGCTGACACTACAACTCCCTCCTGAGGAATAGGAACCGGATCATCCGTCTTCCCGACCTCTGGGAAAGTACGAGATAAGGCATCAGGAAGCAACTTTATTGAGCAGTCATATGCGCGATGAGGAGGTAACTCTTTACACCCCTCCTCTGAGAACTTCTCCCAAAAGTCCTCCAGAAAAGGAGGCAAAGTCCTAGGCACAACCGCACCGATGACCGTGCTCATACAGTTATTCTTGCAAAATTCACCCCACTGGCTTATCTTTCTGGATTGCCAATCAATCACTGGGTTATGTTTAGCCAACCAAGGAAGTCCCAACACAATAGGAGTAGGTAGACCCTCCAACACATAACAAGACAATTGCTCTTTATGTATTGCCCCTACTCGAAGATCTATGTTATGAACAGCTTGTACCAAGCTACCTTGACCAAGAGGTCTAGAATCAATAGAGAGTATAGGGACCGGTTTGGCCAATACACTCAGTTGCATACCATGCACCTGGGCAAACCGAGTGTCCACCAGATTAGCCCCGGACCCACTATCAAGAAAAACAGAAATCCTCTCAGTTCTAGTACCAATCACCACCTCCGCAGGCACGAGAAACTGAGAGGGATTTGGGGACGAAATACACACTCCCAGGTTAACTCCTTGGTTCAAAGAGGTCCGGGATGGACACCCCCCAACAAAATGTCCCTCTCTCCCGCAAAAGAAACACCTTCTAGTCTTGCGGCTCACCGCTGATTCCCTCCTACAAAATGATGTCCCTCCCAACTGCATGGGTTCCTCAGAACAGACCAGGGGAACCTCAGTATAAGGGACTTTAGTAGTAGGTGGAGTCATCACGGGGGGCGGAGTTACCTCGCGTCTTCCCCGAAGACGTCTATCAATGCGAATAGCGAGGGCCATAGCAGCCTCCAGTGATGGAGGAGAATCATACTGAGCCAACACATCTTTTAATTTGTCAGACAACCCTTGACAAAACTGGCTCCTAAGAGCTGGGTCATTCCACTGAGTATCTGTTGCCCATCTACGGAACTCAGAAGAATATTCCTCCGCTGGACGATTTCCTTGCCGTATTTTACGTAACCTTGTTTCAGCAAGGGAGACTCGATCCGGATCATCATATACCAGACCCAGGGCAGTAAAAAATCGATCCACTGACTGGAGATCTGGGGAGCCTGGAGGAATAGAGAACGCCCAAGATTGAGGGTCCCCTTGTAAGAGCGAGATAACAATTCCCACCCTCTGCTCTTCACTCCCAGATGACCGAGGCCGCAGCCGAAAGTACAATTTACATGCCTCCCGGAAAGTAAAAAATTTGTCCCGCCCACCAGTGAACCTGTCCGGGAGAGCAACCTTAGGTTCAGATCTGGTTTGCTCCGGGGGGGACAAAACCTTGGACTTAATGTCTGCCAACTCCATGGACAATCCCTGCAACTGCCGGGCCAGCTGGGCTACTGGATCCATGATAGCTGGGGAGAATCTTTAGTATTGGCCGGTGAAAATGTCACGCTGTATAGCAGATATATATATGTGATGACAATAATCTATATCAAAAGGGCAACATACTATATAACATGCACATAGATATATGATAACATAGATTTACCTGACAGAATGTCCAGTGGGTCAATACGGAATCCGTTATACGCTGTCTCTGGCTAGAGGGAGACCGGGGTCTAAGCTGACCCTAACTGGGGTCCTAACTAATCCCTCAACCTGGAGGTACTGTTAAAGGTACAGAGGTCCAGGCCACCAGCGTAAACCCTGTCTCCTATCAATCCCTGCCAACTGTATTCTAGTCCTAAGAAGGACCCTGAATACCACCAAAGGGAATGACCGGGTAACGGTTAATGAACAGAAAGACATACAAGAAAGATAAGAAATAAAGTAAATAAAGTCTTACATACAACACTCACACACAGTAGGAACACCTTAGGTCTCAGAGATAAACTATAAGCTGTAAGAGTAAAAACAACTAAGGAGCTCTTAGCTTAAGTATTCCCAGAACCGATCCAGTCTGCTAAACTATATGAATGCTTTCACCGGCATCTAACAAGCAGACTGGCAGGTATATGAAGGAAACTAATTAGAACATAATCCAAAGCAGCCGGGCGAGGCTGGACCTAGTCTTAGCAAAGAGCTAGATAAAATTAACTCTCTCATTACCAAACACAAAGAAACAGCAGCTCAGCTGTGAGAAGTCAGAATGTGCAATCGCGACTGTCTTCGTGGCGATGCACCCATGACAGTCTGCATCTGAACCACGTCCCAACGAATGGGAGAAGCAATGTGTTGGTCCGTTGCCGCTGCAGATACACGGGAGCCCGGATGGGATGCAGAGCGTGGTGGAAGAGAAGAGCCAGGCGGGTTCTGAGTATACAGATGCAGCTATCAAGGAGAACTTGAAAGTTGAAATAAATGGAGATATTGGATATCATAATGATGTGCCTGAAGAGGTAGAATGTAAGACTGACGGTAGGGCTTCTGAGCATGTTCTACCAGAAGAGCCTGAAGAAGGGGCCGAAGATGTAAAGAACGTCCAACAGCTACAGGAGAAGATGCGTCTCCCTGAGGTCTCCACCAAAGAAATAAAGACTGATAATGTTGCATTACGCGAGCGGCTTCAGCAGTGTGAACTGGATGTGGTATCTCTTCGCCAGGAACATGAGCGGTTCCAGCAGTTGCTCCAGAGAGCACGAGGTGAAAGGGAAAGTGTATATGGTACCTTGCAAGATCAAGAAAAAGTGGTTGCACAGGTACAAGATGAATTGATTACTTCTCAGAAAAATCTCCAAACTGTGATGAAGGTGCGTGATGAAAGCCATGAGCCGCTTCTTGAGAAGGTCAATGAAGTACAAGAGGATGAATTATGTGTACTGCCAAAGAAAAACGATCAGCTCCTTCTACAGTGCCAAGCATTTGAACAGTGTAGTTTAAAATGGTCAGAGACCATGGCAGAGGAGCTTAAGTTCTGTGAAATAGAATTGATGAATCAACTGAGATTTAAGAAAGTAGATGTGCTAAAGAAGGTTCAAGGGGAACTAGAGAAAAGTGAAAAACCCCTATACCTCCTGTGATAGTTGGTGACACATGGTCAGTGCACCAAGGACAGGAGGTACGTGAGTTTCTGAGAAAGAGTCAGCAGAAGTGTTCTGATGTGCCGGGTCGTACTTCTCTGGCCAGGCACTATATCGAAACTGAGCCCGGCCCTAAGGTCAAGATGAAACCGTGCAGGATACCCGAGGCCCGCAGAGAGCATAGGCCTGGGAGGGTACAGGGTAGTACGGATGCTTCAGATGAAGAGAAAGCTGATGTTGGCTATGGCTCAGGTGAAGATACAAATGAAAATACTGAAGATGAAGCTGATGAGGGCCATGACTGGTCCAGAGTTCACTGTCTCTTTTGGATTGTTAACCAGCCCTCCGGTCTGGATGACCAGCCCTCCGGTCTGGAGAAGAGGGGGGGATATGTGAGACAGTGAGGGTATGTGTGATGAATGGGGTGTACATTTCACCTAGGTACTGTGCTGTATGGTATAAGGGAAATGTGTGGCTTTGTAAACCTAGTGGTAGAGAAAGGTCACTACACCTTACATTCAGTACACACTTGCAGCTCAGGCCTGAAACCATTCAGCTGTTAATTAGGAGACCAGAAGTAGGTGTCTGGGAACACAGTCAGAGAGCTCGCTTAGTCTGGACAAGGAGTCCAGGCACAAGAAGGAGTCTCCAGGAGAGTATGAGCTGTCTCAGTCTGGGTGCTCGATGTACCCCGGACACAGGAGTAGTCTCTGTGAGAATCCATGCGGATAGCTGCTGAACAGGAGGGGAGCTCTCTCAAGTCTGGACGTTGAAGGTGCCTTCAGACACAAGGAGGAGACTCTGTGAAACTCCATGCTGGTAAATGCTGAACATATGTGTTGTTTTGGCCCAGGCTGGTAGAGTCTGGACCCGGATAGATAGGGAAATCTATCTAAGTGTAGTAAGTGGCTAGACAAGCCCAGGTCTTATGTTTATGATTTGTTTTTATCTGTTTGCTGTGGACTTTAATAAAGCTGGTTGCGGCCAGTTTTCACCAGAACTGCTGTCTGAAGGAACTGTTTCCGTGCCACTCCGTCTACCCGGACGGCGATCCCAGAGCTATATCCCCTGAAAAGCTTACAGTGTGTAGATCTAATAATGATAGATGGTCTCACATGAGGGTACGTATTGTTTAATTCCTCACTTTATGCGAGTTATAGTAATTCATTTAGCTGGCTATTAGCCTTTGTGGGATACGTATTTTTAGTACTTCCCCACGTGAAACCTATCATTAGCCTTCAGGACAGCAATTATTTATATATTTTAGCCTTGGTGGCTGCGGACCACTCTTATGGCGTTTTGCAATGGTGTGGACTATCTGATCTAAAAACAACATGCTGCCCCCCAACATGTTTCCCCATTGCTGGCTTCTTCAGGGAAATGAGTCTGCAAATGAGCAGCTTTTGCAGACTCTTTTCTCTGAAGAAGCCAGCAACTTAGTATGGAAAACTGTGTGTTGTTCAGCGCAAAGGGGGAGTGTGTTTTTACTGTGGTAAAAAGGGCCATTTCGTGGGCATGTGTTCTTCCCAACCTCACAGTAAAACAACCGCCGGAAAAAACTAAGAGGCTCAGGTTGCAGGGAGTTTAGCAACCCGGGTGTACTCATCACATCCGTGGGTAGGACACAATTTTTTCTGCCAGCTGAGATTTACCTGGGTGAAATCAAGGTGGACGTGTCTGCATTTCTGGACAGTGGGGCGGGGTTTAACTTTATTGACTCTAGGTTCATCCAGGTCCAAGGCCTCATCCCTCATACACTGTCCAGACCCATACCCATAATCGCCATTGACTCCGCCCTTTGACACAGGGGTATTTTACTCTAGTCATCCGAGGTTTACATCATCAGGTAGGGGCCATGCACTCTGAAGTAATTGACTGTTATATGCTAGAGGGTCTGCCCTCACCTGTGGTTCTTGGACGTCTTCGGCTACCACAATCCTGTGGTAGATTAACAGACTCGGGAGGTGGTAAAGTGGAGTGAGTATTGTCAAGGACACTGCTTGGGTACCTGGCTTGCTAGGGTGGATACGCAGTCTGTGCCTAAATACCTGTCTGACTGTGGGGATGTGTTCTCGGAGCAGAGATGCCAAGAACTCTCTCCCCATCGTCCTTATGACTGCGCCGTTAATCTCGTTCCTGGTGCCAAGCTGCCTAAGAGCAGACTGTATAACATTTCTGGTCCAGAGAGGCAGGCCATAAAGGACTACATTGTGGAAAGCCTGGCTAAAGGTCATATCAGACCATCCTCTTCCCCCATTGCTACTGGGTCTTTCTTTGTTAAGAAGAAAGATGGGGGATTACGCCCATGCCTAGATTTCCGCAAACTCAATCTGATCACGGTCTCAGATCCGTAACCGCTCCCTCTCATTCAGGTCCTCTTTACTCAGATTGTAGGAGCAAAATAGTTTTCAAAACTGGACCTCAGGGGGGCGAATAATAATCTAATTTGTATTAAAGAGGTGGATGAGTGGAAAACAGCTTTCAATACGCCTGAGGGACACTATGAGAACCTTGTGATGCCATTTGAATTGACAAATGAGCACGCCATCTTTCAGTACTTTATAAATGACATCTTTAGTCACCTGGTAGGCAGATTTGTGGTTATCTATCTGGATAACGTATGAATTTATTCACCTGACCTTGAGTCACATCAGGTACATGTCAGGCAGGTCTTACAGATACTCAAAGATAGTAAATTATTTGTCAAACCGGAGAAGTGTATGTTCTCAGTTGATGAAACACCTTTTCTAGGATATGTGTTGTCTTCCACTGGTTTTTGCATGGAACCAGCAAAAGACTTGGCGGTACTGGATTGGGATCATCCCGAGTATTTGAGACCGTTACAAAGGTTCTTAGGTTTCGCCAACTACTATTGTAAGTTTATCAAAAACTTTTTGGTAGTAGCCAAACCTCTGATGGATATGACCTGGAAAGGGACACAGTTTTCCAAGTGGTCCAGTCCGGCCAGAGAGGCATTCGATATCTTGAAGAGGTGTTTTGCATCTGCGCCGATTCTTATACAGCTTGACATCTCTCAGCCTGTTATCGTTGAGGTTGACGTGTCTAAGGTGGGAGTGGGGGCTATATTATCAAAAGGTGCGTCTCCTGGTAAATGGCATACATGTGAAAAAAATGATGACATTGGTAACAGGGAACTCTTGGCTGTTAAGTAGGCTTTTGAAGAGTGGCGTCATTTTTTGGAGGGAACGGTTCATTCAGATATGGTGATCACAGACAGGCAAGATGGGTATTGTTCTTCACCAGGTTTAACTTTTTTTTATCACTTATAGGCTGGGGAGCAAAAACATTAAGGCAGACGCCTTGTCCCGTTGTTTTCCTGGGGGAGGAAATAATTTTAAACTAGTACCTATTCTACAAAAAGGGGTGGTTATAGCGTCTATTTGTTCCGATCTTGAAAAAGAGGTTGCTGAATCTCTGCTGCCTATCCGTTAGGGAAACTGTACCTGTAAATCTTCGCCTAAGAGTCCTTAGTGAACATCACTATTCAGTCTTGGCTGGACATCCTGTTAATAAAGCCACCACTGATCTTCTTATGTGACGTTTTTGGTGTCCATGTGTTCTTCAGGATGTCAGGGAGTATGAAGCCTCCTGCAGTGTCTGTGCGCGTTCTAAGACCTCTCATACTCGTCCGTCAGGGACTCTCCAACCATAGGTGATTCCCAGTAGACCTTGGACTCACTTGTCAGTCGATTTTATCACGGATCTACCAATGTGTCAGTGGGGAATACAGTAATTTTGGTGGTGGTAGATAGATTCAGTAAAATGTCTCATTTTATTGCTTTACCAAACGCCAAGTCCTTGGCACAAATTTTCGTCAGGGAAATTGTAAAATTACATGGGATCCTGACTGATATTTGTCACGCTGCAGCTCTGCAAGTAAATGCAAACTCCACTAGATGACAGCAGAGTGGAGTGAGGACTGCAATACTGCACAGAGCGGACCAGCAGCACTGCAGCGAGGCTACCACCAGGTGGCAGAAGAATAGTCAAACAAGCTGGGTCAATACAAGAGAGTAACTGAGTACCAAGGGGAATACCAATCTCAGAGTCAGAGCCACACCAGAAGGTCAGTGGCGGTCAGAAGCAGGAGTAACAGAAACAAGAGACAGAATCAGGTCCGAGCCAAAGCCGAGTCGAATACCGGGAAATCCAAACACTAAGGGAGACACAGAGTCAGGGCGAGAGGAGAGGAATGAACAGACATGGGTAAAGTCAGCTAAACAAAGCAGGACAAATCAGGGTATCACCAGAGTCAGCTACTCATAACGTAGGCAGAAAATATAACTGACACTGCCTGCAGGAAGCAGTGGAGAGAAATAGCAGTCCTGACACCAGAACGATGCAGAGAAAAGTTAACCCCTGACATGACCAGACCAAGAAAGAGTGAGACAGGACTCAAGACCCGGCCTGGATCACGACAGTATCCTTCTCTCAAAGGGGACCACCAGACCCCCAGGTTTCCCAGGATAACATGCATGAAAAGCCCGAACTAACCGATCAGCATGGACTGATCGTGCCCGAACCCAAGATCGATCCTCAGGACCGTAACCCCTCCAATGTACCAAGTACTGAAGCGAACTGCGAACCATACGAGAATCAACAATCCGTTCCACTTCATACTCAGTTTGACCATCCACATAGACAGGTGGCGGAAGAGATAGATACCCAGTAGAGGAAGGTACAAATGACTTAAAAACGGATTTATAGAACACATTGGGGATCAGAAGCAACGGAGGAAGGCGTAAGCGAAAGACAACTGGATTGACAACCTCCATGGTCTCGTAAGGACCAATAAACTTGGGACCCAGCTTGAATGGTTCAGATGGATCAGGCTGGACCAATACAGGAGCAGACATGAAACATTTTTTCAATGTAGAGAAGGCTACAACTGCCGGGGCCATCCAGTTTTTAAGATCAGCCCCCTTGCTAGTGAGATCCATGAGAGGCTTGAACACCTGAGAAAACCCTTTAATAAATTTACGATAGTAATTGGCAAAACCCAAAAAACGCTGAAGACCTTTAAGGTGTCTGTGTTGCACTCAATCCACAATGGCATGTACCTTTCCAGGGTCCATACAAAACCCCTTGGCAGACAGGATGAACCCAAGAAAGTACAGCTCTTGGACAAAAAAATGAACATTTCTAAGGTTTAGCAAACAGAGAGTTCTCCCATAACCTCTGAAGAACTGCACGTAGATGACCCATGTGTGATTCTGTCAGATGAAAATACAAGAATTTCATCTAAATATACCACCATAAAGCGCCCAATGAAATCAGAAAATGCATTATTGATGAAATTCTGAAACACCGCTGGCGCATTTATGAGACCAAAGGGCAAGACCAAATTTTTCAAACAAACCCTCAGAGGTGAGGAATGCTGTTTTCCACTCACCCCCTCCCGAATACCGATAAGTTTATACACCATGTTCCAAATTATTATGAAAATTATATTTTTCTCTGATTTTCCTAAGTGGTCCGTGCAAATCATAGAATCATAGAATCATAGAATGGTAGAGTTGGAAGGGACTCCTGGGTCATCTGGTCCAACCCCCTGCTCAAAGCAGGATTCTCTAAATCATCCCAGACAGATGTCTATCCAGCCTCTGTTTGAAGACTTCCATTGAAGGAGAACTCACCACCTCTTGTGGCAGCCTGTTCCACTCATTGATCACCCTAACTGTCAAAAAGTTTTTTCTAATATCTAATCTGTGTCTCCTCCCATTCAGTTTCATCCCATTGCTTCTAGTCTTTCCTTGCGCAAATGAGAATAAAGATGATCCTTCTACAATGTGACAGCCCTTGAGATATTTGTAGACAGCTATTAAGTCTCCTCTCAGTCTTCTTTTTTGCAAGCTAAACATTCCCAAATCCTGCAACCGTTTCTCATAGGACATGGTTTGCAGACCGGTCACCATTCTGGTGGCTCTTCTCTGAACTTGCTCCAGTTTGTTGATGTCTTTTTTAAAATGTGGTGCCCAAAACTGGACACAGTATTCCAGATGAGGTCTGACCAAAGAGGAGTAGAGGGCAATAATGACCTCACGTGATCTAGACTGTATGCTTCTGTTGATACATCCTAGAATTGCATTTGCCTTTTTTGCTGCTGCATCACACTGTTGACTCATGTTAAGTCTGTGATCAATTAGTATACCCAAGTCTTTTTCACATGTGCTGTTACTTAGCCCTATTCCTCCCATTTTGTATATGCTTTTTTCATTTTTATTGCCCAGATGTAGTACTTTGCATTTTTCCCTGTTAAAATCCATTCTGTTAGTTGCTGCCCACTGCTCCAGTTTATGTATATCTTTTTGAATCCTCTCTCTCTCTTCTCTAGTATTAGCTACCCCTCCTAGCTTTGTGTCATCAGCAAATTTGATCAGTTTACCCTCAATTCCTTCATCTAAATCATTGATAAAGATGTTGAACAATACAGGGCCCAAAACAGAGCCTTGTGGTACCCCACTTGAGACATTCTTCCAACTGGATGTGCAGCCATTTACAACCACTCTTTGGGTCCGATCACTAAGCCAGTTATGAATCCACCTAACAGTTGCCTTGACAGTCAGTCTAATAAAAGTCATCATCTGTTAGAGTATACATCAAATTTTATTGAAGAAACCGCCCAATGATAACAGTATAATCTCCAAAATGAATAAAAACTCAGAATGCAGTGCTCGAAATTATTAGGCACAGTAGAATTTCTAAACATTTGATATAGGAAAGATGTGTATCTTCGTACCGTGTTAGCCAGTAGATAGAAAAATCCAACTGGGGGTCTGTATGTGGGGGAGACCGGGCAAAAACTGAGAACAAGGATGAATTCTCATCGCCACACAATAAGAGAAAAAAGAATGGATTTACCTGTGGTAAAACACTTTTGTATGCCCGGTCATAGCATGATGGATATGGAATTACTGGTATTAAAATCTAACTTCAAATCTGAGAAAGATAGAAAGGTTTGGGAATACAAACTTATGATGACCTTTGACACTCTTAGTGCTGGAATGAATATATCACACGGATTCATGTCATTCTATATCAATTAAGGAATCTGCTTCTCTGACCTTCTAGGGGCATCAAAACACAACACCAGACCCCAATCAGAGGGCAATAAAACTTTCTCTCCTTATCTATAGGAAAGATGTGTATCTTCGTACCGTGTTAGCCAGTAGATAGAAAAATATTTAGACTTGAGAGTCCTCAGTGGTTGATACCTTTTAATGGCTAAAGGGTATGCCACACTAAACAACATCGCTAACGGGATCGCTAAAAAACGTCACTATTTAGGATCCCGTTAGCGATGTTGTTGTGTGCGGCATCTACCAGCGACGAGGCCCCTGCTGTGATCTCGTTCATCACAGCGATCGTTCCGGACCCTATTTTCGTCGCTGGCGCCCCGCTGGTAAGTATCTAATCGCTGAGTGTGGCACCTTTTTTAGCGATTTAGCGGTACTTTTGTACCGCTAAAGTCGTTAAGGAGATCGCTAACCGCGATAGCGTCCTAACGACATCGCTAAAATAGGTAGCTACTAGCGATATAGAAACAATCCCGCTAGCGATCTCATTAGTATGCGACGCTAACGAGATCGCTAGCGGGATTGTGTAGTGTGGCAGTACCTTAACTGAAAAGATGGTAACAAATTGCAAGCTTTCGAGACTACTCAGGTCTCTTCATCAGGCAAATACTAAAACAAAAACTGAAGAATCACATATTTATACACAAGAGGACACAGGAATAATGCAATAGGTAAGACATGTGACGTGAAGCAGAACTGTCATTATGGCAGAGGGATGAACATAAATATTGGAACAGTTCATAGATAAGGAGTGAGAGTTTTATTGCCCTCTGATTGGGGTCTGGTATTGTGTTGTGATGCCCCCAGGTCAGAGAAGCAGATTCCTTAATTGATGTACACAGACATGAATCCATGTGACACGTTCATTCCAGCACTAAGAGTGTCAAAGGTCATCATAAGTTTATATTCCCAAATCTTTCTATCTTCTTTCTGCTTCTCTGACCTGGGGGCATCACAACACAATACCAGACCCCAATCAGAGGGCAATAAAACTCTCACTCCTTATCTATGAACTGTTCCAATATTTATGTTCATCCCTCTGCCATAATGACAGTTCTGCTTCACGTCACATGTCTTACCTATTGCATTATTCCTGTGTCCTCTTGTGTATAAATATGTGATTCTTCAGTTTTTGTTTTAGTATTTGCCTGATGAAGAGACCTGAGTAGTCTCGAAAGCTTGCAATTTGTTACCATCTTTTCAGTTAGCCATTAAAAGGTATCAACCACTGAGGACTCTCAAGTCTAAATATTTTTCTCCTTATCTATGAACTGTTCCAATATTTATGTTCATCCCTCTGCCATAATGACAGTTCTGCTTCACGTCACTTGTCTTACCTATTGCACTATTCCTGTGTCCTTTTGTGTATATAAATATGTGATTCTTCAGTTTTTGTTTTAGTCTTTGCCTGATGAAGAGACCTGAGTAGTCTCGAAAGCTTGCAATTTGTTACCATCTTTTCAGTTAGCCATTAAAAGGTATCAACCACCGAGGACTCTCAAGTCTAAACATTTTTCTAAACATTTGATCTGTTTTAAAGAACTGAAAATGCTCATTTGTGGAATTTGCAGCATTAGAAGGTCACATTCACTGAACAAAAAAGCTATTTAACTCCAAAACATCCTAACAGGCCAAGTTACATGGTAACATAGGAACCCTTCTTTGATATCACCTTCACAATTCTTGCATCCATTGAACTTCTGAGTTTTTGGAGAGTTTCTGCTTGTATTTCTTTGCATAAAGTCAGAATCGCCTCCCAGAGCTGCTGTTTTGGTGTGAACTGCCTCCCACCCTCATAGATCTTTTGCTTGATGATACTCCAAAGGTTCTCACTATGGCTGAGGTCAGGAGAAGATGGTGGCCACACCATGAGTTTATCTTCTTCTATGCCCATAGCAGCCAATGACTCAGAGGTCTTCTTTGCAGCATGAGATGGTGAATTCTCATGCATAAAGATGATTTTGCTCCTGAAGGCACGTTTCTGCTTTTTATACCATGGAAGAAAGTTGTCAGTCAGAAACTCTATATACTTTGCAGAGGTCAATTTCACACCTTCAGGCACCTTACAGGGCCCTACCAGCTGTTTCCCCATGATTCCAGCCCAAAACATGACTCCTCCATCTCCTTGCTGACTTCGCAGCCTTGTTGGGACATGGTGGCCATCCACCAACCATCCACTACTCCATCCATCTGGACCTTCCAGGGTTGCTCGACACTCATCAGTAAACAAGACTGTTTGAAAATGAGTCTTCATGTATGAACCGTTTCTGCTTGTGAGTACTGTTTAGGGGTGGCCGAATAGTAGGTTTATGCACCACAGTAAGCCTTAGAAGGATCCTACACCTTGAGGTTTGAGGGACTCCAGAGGCACCAGCAGCTTCACATATCTGTTTGCTGCTTTGTAATGGCTTTTTAGCAGCTGCTCTCTTAATCCGATGAACTTACCTGGCAGAAACCTTCCTCATTCTGCCTTTATCAGCACGAACACGTCTGTGCTCAGAATCAGCCACAAATCTCTTAACAGTACGATGATCAAGCATAAGTTTTCGGGAAATATCTAATGTTTTCATCCCTTGACCAAGGCATTGCACTATTTGATGCTTTTCAGCAGCAGAGAGATCCTTTTTCTTTCCCATGTTACTTGAAAACTCTGGCCTGCTTATTAGTGTGGAACATCCAGTTTTCCCTTTATTGGGCTCACATGGCAAACTAATTATCACATGTATCTAAGATTGATTTCAATGATCCAAAGAACCCTGAGACACAATACCATCAATGGATTTAATTTACAAAAAAAAACAAAAAACGCTATGACACATAAAACCAATTTGCATAATAATTTGGAACATGGTGTACGCTCCCCTGAGGTCCAACTTGGAAAACCACTTGGCTCCTGATAATTGGTTGTAAAGATCAGGGATAAGCGGAAGAGGGTAGGTATTCACCATAATTTTATTTAGTTCCCGAAAATCGAGGCAAGGGCGTAGACCACCATCTTTTTTTGACAAAAAAGAATCCCGTGGCCACAGGGTAAACAGAGGGACGAATGTGACCTTTACGTAAACTTTCTGAGACGTACTCTTTCATAGCGGTACGTTACGGCCTGGAAAAATTGTACAAACGGGCCTTGGGCAATTTAGCACCCAGAATGAGATTAATAGTACAATCATAGGGGCAAGACCTCAGCCTCTTTTTTGGAAAACACATCCTTAAAATCTTGTAGGTACTTCGGAATACCCTCCAGATTAAGGACGACACCATCACAGCTGAAAGACAACCCTTAGAACAATTAGGACCCCATTTCACAATATCCCGAGATTCCCAGTCAATACCAGGATTGTGCAACTGTAACCAGGGGAATCCCAACACCAGTCCCACTGGAAGATTATCCAGAACATAACATGAAATACGCTCCTAATGCAAGAAATCCACCTTGAGGAGAAACTCCTCCGAGACAAGATTAACAATATTCTTAACCAGCGATGTCTTATCAATGGCGATGATATGAATTGGTGTTTCAAGCCTAACTGTCCCTATCTTACATTTGGACACCAAGCGTGAGTCAATGAAGTTCATGGATGACCCACAGTCCACGAAAGCTGAGGTGGGTGTGTAACAATCCCCAAAAAAAGTTCCACCTCCATCAACATTTTATGGAATGAAGAAAATCACCTAGACTCGACAGCTTCTTAGTCGGTGGGCAAGAGGAGCCGTCCTTTTTCCAATGTCCAGGATTACCACAAAAAAAACAATCTTCCTTCCCGTTGTCTCCTCCTCTCCTTCTCCTTGAGGTTGGTGGCCCCAACCTCCATAGGTCCTGTATATGATACCACATCAGATTTAGCCGGATGTAAAGGGACCTCCCGCTGCATTACAACTCTCTCCCGCAACCTCCGATCCATACGAATGGCCTTAGTCATAGCCTCCTCCAAGGAGCTGGGTGGCGGATGGAGAGCCAGAGCATCCTTAAGATGATCCGACAGTCCCCTCCTGAACTGACACCTTAGCGCATTGTTGTTCCATGTCTCTTCGGTGGACCACTGTCTACACTCTGAGCAATACCATTCGGCAGTGAGTTTACCCTGGGAGAGACCTATGACTGTGTCCTCTGCCACCCAGACCAGGTCCGGTTCGTCAAAAATCAGTCCTAAAGCCTCAAAAAACCTATCCACAGACACACGTTCAGGGGCAGTAGCAGGTAAAGAAAAAGCCCAAGTTTGAGGACCCTCCCGGAGTAACGAAATGACTATCCCCACCCGTTGACTCTCATCACCAGAGGATCGGGGTCTCAGGGAGAAAAGCAGCTTACAACTCTCTCTGAACGTAGGGAACTTCTCCTTTTCCCCTGAGAAAGCATCTGGGAGCTTGATTGTAGGTTCAGGAGAGTATAACAAGACATCTATGGGGTCTGGTTGTTTACAGGCTGATTGTGTCATGGAACCCTGAAAAGACTTAACTGTCTCAGAAAGTTCCTTCTGAAGTTGATTATGGGAAGAGGCCAGGGCTCTATGTTCCACAGACAAGTCCTGCATCATTTGAGTCAGATTAAACATCTGATTAACCAGGGTATGAAGCGGATCCATAAAGAGAGGAACAAAAAAGGGAAAGGAAGGAAAAAAACTATCAGCGGTCAGTTATAATGTCACGCTGCAGCTTTGCAAGTAAATGTAAACTCCACTAGATGGCAGCAGAGTGGGAGGGAGGACTGCAATACTGCACACAGCAGACCAGAAGCACTGCAGCGAGGCTACCACCAGGTGGCAGCAGAATAGTCAAACAAGCCGGGTCAATACCAGAGAGTAACTGAGTACCAAGGGGAAGTACTAATCTCAAAGTGAGAGCCACGCCAGAAGGTCAATGCCAGTCAGAAGCAGAAGTAACAGAAACAAGAGATAGAATCAGGTCCGAGCCAAAGCTGAGTCGAATACCGGGAAATCCAAACACTAAGGGAGACACAGAGTCGGGGTGGGAGGAGAGGAATGAACAGACATGGGTAAAGTCAGCTAAACACAGCAGGACAAATCAGGGTATAACCAGAGCCAGCTACTCATGCCGTAGGCAGAAAATATAACTGACACTGCCTGCAGGAAGCAGTGGAGAGAAATAACAGTCCTGACACCCGAATGAGGCAGAGAAAAGTTAACCCCTGACATGACGAGACCGGGAAAGAGGGAGACAGGACTCAATACCCAGCCTGGATCATGACATATTGTTTTTGATCGGAGAGTACAGTTTGTTTCCAAGTTTTGGAGTGCAATTTGCTCCCGTCTGGGGATCCATCTCTTCTGCGTTTCACCCGCAGTCTAATGGGCAGACTGAAGGGGTTAACCAGAATCTGGAGACTTATCTTAGGTGTTTTGTGTCTGAGAATCAGGAAGACTGGGTTACCTGTTACTGCTAGCTGAATTTGCAGTAAATAATCGTTGTCATAAGTCTACTGGAAAGTCATTGTTTTTCGGGAAGTATTGGTTTCATCCTCAGTTCAGCTCATTTAATAAGAATTGTTTTTCTGGATCACGTGAAGAAACTATTTTCATCATCTATTATGTCCATGTGGCGGGGGGTTACTAATAATTTGAGAAAGATGGGATCTACAGTCATGGCCAAAAGTTTTGAGAATGGCACAAATATTATATTTTCACATGATCTGCTGCCCTCTGGTTTTTATGTGTGTTTGACAGATGTTTTTATGACAGACAGAAATATAATAATTGTAAACATATGAGTAACAAAAGCTTATATTGACAGTTAGAATGCGTTAATGCAGCAAGTCAATATTTGCAGTGTTGACCCTTCTTCTTCAGGACCTCTGGAATTCTCCCTGGCATGCTCTCAATCAACTTCTGGACCAAATCCTGACTGATAGCAGTCCATTCTTGCACAATCAATGCTTTCATTTTGTCAGAATTTTTAGGTTTTTGTTTGTCCACCCGTCTCTTGATGATTGACCACGAGTTCTCAATGGGATTAAGATCTGGGGAGTTTCCAGGCCATGGACCCAAAATCTCTATGTTTTGTTCCCTGAGCCATTTAGTTATCACCTTTGCTTTATGGCAAGGTGCTCCATCATGCTGGAAAAGGCATTGTTGATCGCCAAACTGCTCTTGGAGGGTTGGGAGAAGTTGATCTTGGAGGACATTCTGGTACCATTCTTTATTCATGGCTGTGTTTGTAGGCAAGACTGTGAGAGAGCCGATTCCCTTGGCTGAGAAGCAACCCCACACATGAATGGTTTTAGGATGCTTAATAGTTGGCATGAGACAAGACTGGTGGTAGCGCTCACCCTGTCTTCTCCGTTTTCTCCGAATGAGGCATTTTCCTGATGTCCCAAACAATCGAAAAGGGGATTCATCAGAGAAAATAACTTTACCCCAGTCCTCAGCAGTCCACTGCCTGTACCTTTTTCAGAATATCAGTCTGTCCATGATGTTTTTTTCTGGAGAGAAGTGGCTTCTCTGCTTCCCTCCTTGAGACCAGGCCTTGCTCCAAGAGTCTCCGCCTTACAGTGCGTGCAGATGCACTCACACCTGCCTGCTGCCATTCCTGAGCAAGCTCTGCACTGCTGGTAGCCTGATCCCGCAGCTGAAACACTTTTAAGAGACGGTCCTGGCGCTTGCTGGTCTTTCTTGGGCGCCCTGGAGCCTTTTTGGCAACAATGGAACCTCTCTCCTTGAAGTTCTTGATGATGCGATAGATTGTTGACTGAGGTGCAATCTTTCTAGCTGCGATACTCTTCCCTGTTAGGCCATTTTTGTGCATTGCAATGATGACTGCACGTGTTTCTTTAGAGATAATCATGGTTAACAGAAGAGAAACAATGATGCCAAGCACCAGCCTCCTTTTAAAGTGTCCAGTGGTGTCATTCTTACTTAATCATGACAGATTGATCTCCAGCCATGTCCTCATCAACACCCACACCTGTGTTAATGGAGCAATCACTGAAAAGAGGTTAGCTGGTCCTTTTAAGGCAGGGCTGCAATGATGTTGAAATGTGTTTTGGGGGATAAAGTTCATTTTCTAGCCAAAAATTGACTTTGCAAGTAATTGCTGTTAAGCTGATCACTCTTTATAACATTCTGGAGTATATGCAAACTGCCATTAGAAAAGTGAAGCAGTAGACTTTGTAAAAATTAATATTTGTGTCATTCTCAAAACTTTTGGCCATGACTGTAAATATAAGAGTGTGGCTGATCGGAGACGTTTGGTGGGTTCGGACCTGTGTGTTGGTGATTTGGTGTGGTTTTCCTCTAGTAACATTAAGTTAAAGGTTCCATCATGGAAACTGGGTCCCAGGTTTATTGGTCCTTATAAGATCGTAGACATCGTTAATCTCTTAGCATTCCGCTTTGCTTTGCCACCTACCTTTAAGATTCATAATGTGTTTCATCGATTACTCCTCAAAAAATACATTGCATCTTCGGTACCATCACCGTTACTGCCATCTCCAGTCATTGTGGATGGAATCTTAGAATTTCAGATAGTGAAAATCATGAATTCTTGTTTAGTTCGTCGGTCCTGAAGAGAGAATGTGGGTACCAGCATCTGACGTCCATGTGGCCAGACTGGTCCGAGCTTTTCATGTGGCACTCCCCAATAGGCCTGGTCCTGAGGTTCCTCATAGAAGGGAGGGTACTGTCACGGGGTTACGGCAACAGAGAGGAGCCAAAAGACCGCAGCGTCTGATTGCTCCTACTCCTGCTCTGAAAGGAAGCACTTCACCTTCTTTTTAAATGGTGTTAATTTCTTTTGGCAGAAAAGGGGTTAATCGGCCATGTTGGGAGCTCTGGGAGTCTGGGCTCTCAGCTGAGTTCGGTTACCCACTCCTATCCCCTATATAATATGGGTCCTGACTGAAACACATCGTCAGAGCTACCTTATGCTGCACAGCTTGGAGGAAAGTTGTTTGGTGGTTATATGAGGAGTCTGGTGGATTTATCTGTGACTGTTGAGTGGATTTGTAAGTGTGATAATTCCCTTTCCTCCTCTCCTTTTAGTTTTTCCTCATCCTCCACTCCCTTATGCACTCCTTTGTTATGTGTGAGTGAATATTTGTATTCCTGGTATTTTCAGTTACCCCTTGTTCGTGTTGTCTTGTTTGTCTGGTTGGTGTATTGCTATGCACTGTTGCTCCCCTACTCCCTGTGTGTAGGAAGGGTACAGACGGAGGGCGGATACACCTGTTGCTTTTAATGTGTGAAAAACGCAGCTTTTTGACAAAAAAGTCAGGAAAAAACGAAGGTGTGTACATCAGATTTGTGCAATCTCAGACTTTCCTTTTACTGTGAAACGCAGTTGAAAATTTACATTAAAAAAAACTACTGCAAAAACACAACATGTGAACCTGGCCTTAGACTGCCATGTGCGATCCCGGGAATCTTTCTCTGTATAATGCCGCTTATTTCCACTTTGCTATATGCAGGAAAGTGTCTGATAATGAGGTGTCACCGAGGCAGTGAGACACGTTTCTCCTTAACTGGGTGATAATGTGCCAAACCAAAACACGCTAATGACTGAAGTCAGCGCCGACGTCCCGCACTTGTCCTTTTGAACTTTTGCTGTGAATTAATGATGGAGAGAATGAAGAACACTGAACCTCGGCTAATAGAAAGTCTCCAGCAAACCCTCCGACAACCCTCTGGGAAACCTGAGAAAACTGATATTATAGCTCCTACAGGGTTGTCATCCACTCACATTGTGATCAGATCTGAGACCTCACAGCTCATCATCTATGACTGCTGACAACCAGGCTGCATGTCATGAGCATGGAGTTGTCAGCCGGCGGTGATGACACCACTGATATCATTTCTGAAACTCCGCAATGTATACCATATATATATATATACGGAAGCTTGTAGAGCAGAATGTATCTGAACATACAGCGGCACGGCTCTACTACACAGGGTTAAAAGACCTCCAGGCCTCTCCCCCACCCATGTTCCCAGGCTCTGCAGACACCTTGGCCAGCAGATCATTAACCCAACTGCTCTTGACTTTTGGCCAAGACTCCTGGTCTGAGGGGGAAGGGAAGGATCCGGCTTCCTGTGAGAAGTTGATTTTCAGGCAGAGTGGATTATAATCCCTGAAGTCACCTGAGTAGAGGCCCTGATATAACAGTGTCCTAAAGGTGACGGAGCAGCCATGATGGCCCTGCATGTGGTCAACAGCCATGTCCACAAGTGGGGGAAGATGACGGTATGAGATTGACGCTTACACCTTAATATTACTGCAAACTTCTGCACTTATTTGCTCCCCGCGGCTTTTGGTCACATGTGGAAGCCGCACCAAGAAATAACTAACCTAAACTCAGCTTGGCGGAGTCCGCACCATAAATCTACAGCAATGAATCCACAAGAAAATCAGAGCCAACAGGAGCCATATTACATACATACACTTCTACAGGTGCCATATTACATACATACACTTCTACAGGTGCCATATTACATACATACACTTCTACAGGTGCCATATTACATACATACACTTCTACAGATGCCGTATTACATACATACACTTCTACAGGTGCCATATTACATACATACACTTCTACAGGTGCCATATTACATACATACACTTCTATAGGTGCCAATTATTACATTACATACACTTCTACAGGTGCCATATTACATACATAACTTTACAGTGCCTATTACATAATACACTTCTACAGTGCCATATTACATACATACACTTCTATAGGTGCCATATTACATACATACACTTCTATAGGTGCCATATTACATACATTACACTTCTATAGGTGCCATATACATACATACACTTCTACAGATGCCATATTACATACATACAGTTCTACAGGTGCCATATTACATACATACACTTCTACAGGTGCCATATTACATACATACACTTCTACAGGTGCCATATTACATACATACACTTCTACAGATGCCATATTACATACATCACTTCTACAGGTGCCATTTTACATACACACACTTCTACAGGTGTCATTTACATACATACACTTCTACAGGTGCCATATTACATACATACACTTCTACAGATGCCATTTTACATAATACACACTTCTACAGGTGCCATTTACATATACACACTTCAACAGGTGTCATATTACATACACTTTAAACAGATGCCATTTTACATACACACACTTCTACAGGTGCCATTTTACATACATACACTTCTACAGGTGCCATATTACATACATACACTTCTACAGGTGCCATATTACATACATACACTTCTACAGGTGCCAATTTACATAGATACACTTCTACAGGTGCCATATTACATACATACACTTCTACAGGTGCCATTTTACATACACACACTTCTACAGGTGCCAATTTACATAGATACACTTCTACAGGTGCCATATTACATACATACACTTCTACAGGTTCCATATTACATACATACACTTCTACAGGTGCCATATTACATACAACACTTCTACAGGTGCCATTTACATAGATACACTTCTACAGGTGTCATATTACATACATACACTTCTACAGGTGTCATATTACATAATACACTTCTACAGGTGCCATATTACATACATACACTTCTACAGTGCCATATTACATACATACACTTCTACAGATGCCATATTATTGCATACATACACTTCTACAGATGCCATATTACATACATACACTTCTACAGATGCCATTTAATGATACATCACTTATACAGGTGCCATATTACATACACACTCTACAGATGCCATATTATGCATACATACACTTATACAGGTGCCAATTATTACATACATACACTTCTACAGATGCCATATTATTGCATACATACACTTATACAGGTGCCATATTACATACATACACTTCTACAGATGCCATATTATTACATACATACACTTCTACAGATGCCATATTACATACATACACTTCTACAGCGCCTAATATTACATACATACACTTCTACAGTGCCATATTATTGCATACATACACTTCTACAGGTGCCATATTACATACATACACTTCTACAGATGCCATATTACATACATACACTTCTACAGATGCCATATTACATACATAACACTTCTACGATGCCATATTATTGCATACATACACTTCTACAGGTGTCATATTACATACATACACTTCTACAGGTGCCATATTACATACATACACTTCTACAGTGCCATTTACATAATACACTTCTACAGTGTCATATTACATACATACACTTCTACAGGTGTCATATTACATAGATACACTTCTACAGTGCCATATTACATACATACACTTCTACAGATGCCATATTACATACATACACTTCTACAGATGCCATATTATTGCATACATACACTTTACAGGTGCCATATTACATACATACACTTCTACAGATGCCATATTATTGCATACATACACTTATATAGGTGCCATATTACATACATACACTTCTACAGATGCCATATTATTACATACATACACTTCTACAATGCCATATTACATACATACCAATCTACAGACGCCATATTATTACATACATACACTTCTACAGATGCCATATTACATACATACACTTCTACAGATGCCATATTATTACATACATACACTTCTACAGATGCCATATTACATACATACACTTCTACAGATGCCATATTATTCATACATACACTTCTACAGGTGCATATTACATACATACACTTCTACAGATGCCATATATTACATACATACACTTCTACAGATGCCATATTACATACAACACTTCTACAGATGCCATATACATACATACACTTCTACAGTGCCATTTTACATACACACACTTCTACAGGTGCCATATTACATACATAACATTCTACAGTGCCATTTACATACACACACTTCTACAGGTGCCATATTACATACACACTTCTACAGTGCCATATTACATACATACACTTCTACAGTGCCATATTACATACAACACTTCTACAGGTGCCATATTAATACAACACTTCTACAGGTGCCATATTACATACATACACTTCTACAGTGTCATATTACATACATACACTTATACAGGTGCATATTACATACACACACTTCTAAGGTGCCATATTACATACATACACTTCTACAGGTGTCATATTACATACACACACTTACAGATGCCATTTACATACAACACTTCTACAGGTGCCATTTTACATAACACACTTCTACAGGTGTCATATTACATACATACACTTCTACAGGTGCCATTTACATACATACACTTCTACAGGTGCCATTTACATACACACACTTCTACAGGTGCCATATTACATACACACACTCTACAGGTGCCATATTACATAACATACACTTCTACAGATGCCATTTTACATATACACACTTCTACAGGTGCCATTTTACATATACCACTTCACAGGTGTCATATTACATACAACACTTAAACAGTGCCATTTACATACACACACTTCTAAGGTGCCATTTACATACATACACTTCTACAGGTGCCATATTACATACATACACTTCTACAGGTGCCATATTACATACTACACACTTCTACAGGTGCCATTTACATAATACACTTCTACAGGTGCCATATTACATACACACACTTCTACAGGTGCCATTTTACATATACACACTTCTACAGGTGCCATATTACATACATACACTTCTACAGGTGCCTATTACATACATACACTTCTACAGGTGCCATTTTACATAATACACTTCTACAGGTGCATATTACATACATACACTTCTACAGTGTCATATTGCATAGATACACTTTACAGGTGCCATTTACATACAACACTTCTACAGATGCCCATTATTACATACATACACTTCTACAGATGCCATATTACATACATACACTTCTACAGGTGCCATATTACATACATACACTTCTACAGATGCCATATTTACATACATACACTTTACAGGTGCCATATTACATACATACACTTCTACAGATGCCATATTACATACATACACTTCTACAGATGCCATATTACATACATACACTTCTACAGTGCCATATATTACATACATACACTTCTACAGATGCCATATTATTACATACATACACTTCTACAGATGCCATATTACATACATACACTTCTACAGATGCCATATTATTACATACATACACTTCTACAGGTGCCATATTACATACATACACTTCTACAGATGCCATATTATTCATACATACACTTCTACAGATGCCATATTACATACATACACTTCTACAGATGCCATATTACATACACACACTTCTACAGATGCCATATTACATACAACACTTCTACAGATGCCATTTTACATACACTACACTTCTACAGTGCCATATTACATACATACACTTCTACAGTGCCATATTACATACAACACTTCTACAGGTGCCATTATACATAACACACTTCTACAGGTGCCATATTACATACTACACACTTCTACAGGTGCCATTTTACATACACACACTTCTACAGGTGCCATTTACATACACAACTTCTACAGTCCATATTTCATACACACACTTCTACGGTGCCATATTACATACATACACTTCTACAGGTGTCATATTACATACATACACTTCTACAGGTGTCATATTACATACAACACTTCTACAGGTGCATATTACATACACACACTTCTACAGGTGCCATTTTACATACACACACTTCTACAGTGTCATATTACATACATACACTTCTACAGTGCCATATTACATACATACACTTCTACAGATGCCATTTTACATAACACACTTCTACAGGTGCCATATTACATAACACACTTCTACAGTGCCATTTACATACATACACTTCTACAGTGCCATTTACATACACACACTTACAGATGCCATTTTACATACACACACTTCTACAGGTGCCATTTACATACATACACTTCTACAGGTGTCATATTACATACATACACTTACATCAGGTGCATATTACTACACACACTTCTACAGGTGCCATTTTACATACATACACTTCTACAGGTGCCATATTACATACATACACTTCTACAGATGCCATTTTACATACACACACTTCTACAGGTGCCATATTACATAAACACTTCTACAGGTGCCATATTACATACAACACTTCTACAGGATGCATTTACATACACACACTTCTACAGATGCCATTTTACATACACACACTTCTACAGTGCCATTTTACATACATCACACTTCTACAGATGCCATATTACATACATACACTTCTATACAGTGCCATATTACATACACACACTTCTACAGGTGCCATTAATTACACTACACATAACACTTCTACAGATGCATATTACATACACACTTCTACAGATGCCATATATATTAAGCATACATACACTTCTACAGATGCCATTTACATACATACACTTCTACAGATGCCATATTACATACATACACTTATACAGGTGCCATATTACATACATACACTTCTACAGATGCCATTTTACATACACACACTTCTACAGATGCCATTTTACATACACACACTTCTACAGATGCCATTTTACATACACACACTTCTACAGATGCCATTTTACATACACACACTTCTACAGGTGTCATATTACATACATACACTTCTAAAGATGCCTGTTATGTTTCGGTAGCTGAGGAGAAAAAGCAAAAACAGTAATACACCAGAGAGGCTGGAACCTATTGGATTGCAGTAACCTGAACTAACCACACAACTAGAGGTAGCCGTGGAGCGTTTCTACATTGATCCTAGATGCCTCGTCACAGCCTGAGAGATAACTACACCTAAAGGCAGAAAGATGAAAGCTATCCGCCCCGGAGCAGATCCCTAAAGAAAATAGGAAGCCCCCAAACATATAATGGCGGTTAGACAAGAAGATAGCACGGACACAGACAGAAAATAGAATGAGCAAACGCTGGGGCCCAATCTGTCTAGACAGAAAAGTACAGGAAAGAATTCTGACTGCAATCCAAAAAAACCCCTAAAAAATACTAACTCTTCTGATTGCAAAACACTTGAGATCACACGATCTCTACCACCTAAATCAGATCTCTGGTGTAACAAAACTAAGCCGCAGCCACTGAAAAAAACAGGAAAAAGCAAATTAACAAATAACAGTGGCTTCAGATAAACTGAGAGGAGCACAGGCCCCCAGGAGGGGACCCGGCTGACCTCCACAGAAGTGCAGGGAACTATGCAAAAAGCAAGCACAAAAATAAAAGCAGAAAATATCTTATCTGAAAGCAGAAGATGCAGGCAAGACTCAGACTCAGCAAACTTCCAAATGAACCAGAAACCACAATTGAGACAAGAACAATTGATCACCGGCGACCATCATGGGAGGGAACCTCCCTTATATCAGTCCAGTCCATGATCCCAGATTGCCATTCCTCGCTGTGAAGTTCAGTACTGTCTGCAACCACCAGAGGGAGCATCTGCTCAGAAACCATCTCCAGCACATTCATAACAGTACCCTCCCCTTTAGGAGGGGTCACCGAACCCTCACTTGTGCCACCAGGCCGATCAGGATGAGCTCGGTGATAGACACGGATCAGTCTCCTAGCATGGATGTCCGAAGCAAACACCCAAGAATTGTCCTCCTGACCATAACCTCTCCACTTAACCAAATACTGGAGTTTCCGTCTAGAAAAACGAGAATCCAATATTTTCTCAACCACATACTCCAGATTGCCCTCAACCAAAACAGGGTCAGGAGGCGCAGCCATAGGAACCACTGGCTCGACAAACCTCTTCAATAAGGACTTGTGGAACACTGTTATGAATGTGCTAGAGATGGTTTCTGAGCAGAGGCTCCCTCTGGTGGTTACAGACAGTACTGAACCTTTCAGCGAGGAATGACAATCTGGGTTCACTGACTGGTCTGATATAAGGGAGGTTCCCTCCCATGATGGTTGCCGGTGATCAATTGTTCTTGTCTCAATTGTGGTTCCTGGTTCATTTGGAAGTTTGCTGAGTCTTGCCTGCATCTTCTGTTATCATATAAGATATTTTCTGCTTTTATTTTTGTGCTTGCTTTTTGCATTGTTCCCTGCACTTCTGTGGATGTCAGCCAGGTCCCCTCCGGGGGGCTTGTGCTCCTCTCAGTTTATCTGAAGCCACTGTTATTTGTTCATTTTCTTTTTCCTGTTTTTTCAGTGGCTGCGGCTTGGTTTTGTTCACACTGAGATCTGTATTTTTGTAATCAGAATTGTTGGATTTTTGTAGGGTTTTCTGGGTTGCAGAAAGTAATCTCTCCTGTCCTATCCTATTTAGTCAGCTTGTGGCCCCAGCGTTTGCTCATTCTATTTTTTGTCTGTGTTTGTGCTTTCTTCTTGTCTAACCGCCATTACATGTTTGGGGGCTTCCTATTTTCTTTGGGGATCTGCTCCGGGGCAGATAGCTTTCATCTTTCTGCCTTTAGTTGTAGTTATCTCTCAGGCTGTGACGAGGCGTCTAGGATCAACGTAGGAACGTTCCACGGCTACTTGTAGTTGTGTGGTTAGTTTAGGAATCTGCAACCCATTAGTTACCAACATCTCAGGTGTTCGGCTTCCCGGCTGTTGTTCCTGTCCTCCTCAGCTACCTAACATAACAGTATCACCGGCCAAACTAAAAATTATATGGTACTCACAGAAGGGAAAAATAGTGTGGAAAGAAAAAAGTTGTCAGAGATTTTTTTTTTCTGTTTGTTGCATTTTTTCCCTCTTTTTCTCTGGGTGCTGAGGAGGATTTTTTTTTTCTCTCAATGGAGTTTGCACAGTTGTCTGGCCATGTGGATGAGCTTGCCACTGAGGTTCGGAGTATTGCTACCTATCTTGCTAGGTTGCCGGTTGTGGAACCTAGGATTCCCATGCCAGATTTGTTTTTGGGGGATCGGGCTAAATTTCTGAATTTCAAAAATAACTGTAAGTTGTTTTTTGCCTTAAAGCCTAAGTCCTCAGGGAACGCAGCACAGCAGGTTCAAATTGTCATCTCTCTCCTGCGCGGCGATCCTCAGGATTGGGCTTTTTCCCTGACACCTGGGGATCCTGTTTTGAATGATATTGATGCATTTTTTCTGGCTCTAGGGTTATTGTATGATGAACCTAATGTCACTGATCAATCTGAAAAAACCTTGTTGGCATTAAATCAGGGTCTTGAAGACGCTGAGTTGTACTGTCAGAAATTCCGAAAGTGGGCAGTCCTGACCAAATGGAATGATGATGCTTTGGCAGCCCTTTTTCGGAAGGGGCTGTCAGAGAATGTAAAGGATGTTATGGTGGGATTCCCTGCTCCCTCTGGTCTCAATGATTCTATGTCATTGGCTATTCAAATTGACAGACGTTTGCGTGAGCGCAGAGGTATGCGTGAGATAGTGTCGCCTTGTGAGCCAGCTTCTGAGCCCATGCAGTGTGATAGAGAGACTTCTGGGGCACAGCGTCATGAGTTTCGAAAGCGCAATGGGTTATGTTTCTACTGTGGTGACGCCTCTCATGCTATTTCAGTCTGCCCTAAGCGGGGAAGACGTTTTGCACGCTCAGTTGTCTTGGGTAGTGTTCAGACTAAATTTCTGTTGACTGTTTCCCTAATTTGCTCCCTGTCCTCATTTTCTGCTCAGGCTTTTGTTGATTCAGGAGCAGCTATCAACCTGATGGATTTTGACTTTGCCAAACGTTGTGGGTTTCCCATGATACCCCTGCGGAAGTCTATTCCCCTACTGGGCATTGATTCTACCCCTTTGGCGGAGAATAAACCCCAGTTTTCTACTCAGGTGATAATGAGGGTCGAACCAGATCATCAGGAGAGTTGCAAATTTCTGGTGCTGTATAATCTGCATGACATTATTGTACTAGGTTTCCCTTGGTTACAGTCTCATAATCCTGTTTTGGATTCGAAATCTGTGTCTGTGACCAGTTGGGGCTGCCAATGTGCTAATGCCGACACTCCTGTTTTTTCTGCCTCTCCCCAGTCTCAGGATGTTCCTGACTTTTTGACTGATTTTTTGGATGTATTTAGTGAAAGTAAATCTGCATCCTTGCCCCCTCACAGGAGCTATGATTGCGCTATTGAATTAGTGCCTGGTGGTAAATTTCCTAAAGGTCGCCTTTTTAACTTGTCTGTACCTGAACACGATGCTATGCGATCTTATATCAAGGAGTCATTGGAGAAGGGTCATATCAGACCATCCTCTTCACCCTTGGGTGCCGGTTTTTTCTTTGTGGCCAAAAAGGATGGTTCATTTAGGCCGTGTATTGATTATCGTCTATTGAATAAGATCACTGTGAAGTATCAATATCCGTTACCCTTGATTTCTGACCTGTTTTCCAGAGTGAAAAGTGCTAGTTGGTTTACCAAGCTTGACCTCAGGGGTGAGTATAACCTTATTAGCATTAAGCACGGGGATGAATGGAAGACGGCATTTAATACCCCAGAGGGGCATTTCGAGTACCTAGTGATGCCCTTTGGGCTCACTAATGCTCCTTCCGTCTTCCAATCCTTCATGAATGATATTTTCAGGGATTTTGTGGATAAATTTATGATTGTTTATTTGGATGATATCTTGATTTTTTCCAATGACTGGGACTCTCATGTGAAACATGTTCGGACTGTGTTCCAGATATTGAGAGAGAATGCACTGTATGTGAAGGGATCAAAGTGTCTTTTTGGCGTACAGAAGGTCTAATTTCTGGGATTCATTTTGTCTCCGTCTGTTATTGAAATGGACCAAGTCAAGGTTCAGGCCATCTGTGATTGGGTCCAACTTACTTCATTAAAGGCTCTTCAGAGATTTTTGGGTTTTGCCAATTTTTATCTTAAATTTATTGGTAATTTCTCCGGTATTGTTAAACCATTGACTGATTTGACCAAAAAGGGTTCTGATGTGGTGAATTGGCCTCCTGAGGCAGTCTCTGCGTTTCAGGAACTTAAGCAGAGATTCACTTCTGCTCCTGTTCTACGGCAGCCTGATGTTTCTCTACCGTTTCAGGTGGAGGTTGATGCCTCTGAAATTGGGGCAGGTGCCGTTTTGTCCCAAAGAGATCCAGAGAGCTCTAAGAGTAACCCTTGTGCCTTTTTCTCTCGAAAATTTTCTCCAACTGAACGTAATTATGACGAGGGTAATCGGGAGTTATTGGCCATGAAGTGGGCCTTTGAAGAGTGGAGACATTGGCTGGAAGGAGCCAAACATCGGGTGGTGGTCCTCACGGACCATAAGAATCTAGTTTATCTCGAATCAGCCAAGCGACTTAATCCTAGACAGGCCAGGTGGGCCTTGTTTTTCACACGTTTTAATTTTGTGGTTTCTTTTCTTCCTGGAACTAAGAATGTTAGGGCGGATGCCCTCTCGAGGAGTTTCTTTGCAAACTCTCCTGAGTTATCTGATCCTACTGTTATTTTGAAAGAGGGTGTAGTTCTTTCCGCCATCTCGCCCAATTTGAGACTGGCTCTGGAAGGGTGTCAGGAGGATAAACCTGAGCGCTGCCCTATTGGGAAATTGTTTGTCCAGACCAGTGGAAGAAGAGTGTGATGTCTGAGATTCATTGTTCCGCGTTGGCTGGTCATCCCGGGATTTTTGGTACCAGAGACTTGGTGAGTCGGTCCTTTTGGTGGCCTACTTTGTCTCGTGACGTCAGGGAATTTGTGCAGTCGCTCTAGTGGTTTGTTAATGCCATTACCTGTGCCCAGGAGGCCATGGACCCATATCTCTATGGATTTTATTTCCGACCTCCCTGTTTCTCAGAGAATGACCGTTATCTGGGTAATCTGTGATAGGTTTTCCAAGATGATACATCTTGTGCCATTACCTAAGTTACCTTCCTCCTCCGAATTGGTGCCTTTGTTCCTTCAGCACGTGGTTCGGTTACATGGCATTCTGGAGAACATTGTGTCTCACAGAGGAGTCCAGTTTGTTTCCAGATTTTGGAGGACATTTTGTTCTAAACTTGGTGTTCAATTATCTTTCTCCTCTGCTTTTCATCCTCAGACCAATGGACAAACCGAGAGAACAAACCAGACCTTGGAGACTTATTTGAGATGTTTTGTGTCTGCTGATCAAGATGACTGGGTCTCTTTTTTTCCTTTGGCTGGGTGTTGACTCTGTTGTGGAGCGAATGCAGCAGATTTGGGACCAGGTAGTGGAGAGGTTGTCTCTCTCAGGAGAAGGCCCAACGGTTTGCCAACCGGCATAGGACTGATGGTCCTCGGTTTAAAGTGGGGGACTTGGTTTGGTTGTCCTCAAGAAATATCCCTATGAGAGTTGCATCTCCAAAGTTTAAGCCTAGGTTCATTGGACCTTATAAGATCATGGAGATTCTTAATCCTGTTTCCTTCCGTTTGCTTCTTCCAGGGACATTTAAGATCCATAACGTGTTCCACAAGTCCTTATTGAAGAGGTTTGTCGAGCCAGTGGTTCCTATGGCTGCGCCTCCTGACCCTGTTTTGGGTGAGGGCAATCTGGAGTATGTGGTTGAGAAAATATTGGATTCTCTATTTTCGAGACAGAAACTCCAGTATTTGGTTAAGTGGAGAGGTTATGGTCAGGAGGACAATTCTTGGGTGTTTGCTTCGGACATCCATGCTAGGAGACTGATCCGTGCCTATCACCAAGGTCATCCTGATCGGCCTGGTTGCACAAGTGAGGGTTCGGTGACCCCTCTTCAAGGGGGGGGTACTGTTATGAATGCGCTAGAGATGGTTTCTGAGCAGAGGCTCCCTCTGGTGGTTACAGACAGTACTGAACCTTTCAGCGAGGAATGGCAATCTGGGTTCACTGACTGGTCTGATATAAGGGAGGTTCCCTCCCATGATGGTTGCCGGTGATCAATTGTTCTTGTCTCAATTGTGGTTCCTGGTTCATTTGGAAGCTTGCTGAGTCTTGCCTGCATCTTCTGCTTTCAGATAAGATATTTTCTGCTTTTATTTTTATGCTTGCTTTTTGCATAGTTCCCTGTACTTCTGTGGAGGTCAGCCGGGTCCCCTCCTAGGGCTTGTGCTCCTCTCAGTTTATCTGAAGCCACTGTTATTTCTTCATTTGCTTTTTGCTGTTTTTTCAGTGGCTGCGGCTTAGTTTTGTTACACCAGAGATCTGATTTAGGTGGTAGAGATCGTGTGATCTCAGGTGTTTTTGCAATCAGAAGAGTTGGTATTTTTTAGGGGTTTTTTTGGATTGCAGTGAGAATCCTTTCCTGTACGTTTCTGTCTAGACAGATTGGGCCCCAGCTCATTCAATTTTCTGTCTGTGTTCGTGCTATCTTCTTGTCTAACCGCCATTACATGTTTGGGGGCTTCCTATTTTCTTTGGGGATCTGCTCCGGGGCATATAGCTTTCCTCTTTCTGCAATTAGGTGTAGTTATCTCTCAGGCTGTGACGAGGCGTCTAGGATCAAGGTAGGAACGCTCCACGGCTACCTCTAGTTGTGTGGTTAGTTCAGGTTACTGAAATTCAATAGGTTCCAGCCTCTCTGGTGTATTGCTGTATTTGTTTTTTCTCCTCAGCTACCAAAATACAACACATACACTTCCACAGATGCCATATTACATACATACACTTCTACAGGTGCCATATTATATACATACACTTCTACAGGTGCCATATTACATACAAACACTTCTATAGACGCCATATTACATACATACACTTCTACAGGTGCCATATTACATACATACACTTCTACAGGTGCCATATTACATACATACACTTCTACAGGTGCCATATTACATACATACACTTCTACAGATTCAATATTACATACATACACTTCTACAGATGCCATATTATATACATACACTTCTACAGATGCCATATTACATACATACACTTCTACAGGTGCCATATTACATACATACACTTCTACAGATGCCATATTACATACATATATATAAAAAACTGAGTCACCAACTCATGCACATACAAGAAAAAAAGGGTAGCACACTGTAGCGCTATAGCTTGCAAACACGAAGTATGAAAAATTAATTGCATCACTGCCTTAGAAATATGAAAAATTGAGAAGTCTTATGCGCAAAGACTTCTCAATTTTTCATATTTACATACATACACTTCTACAGATGCCATATTACATACATACACTTCCACAGATGCCATATTACATACATACACTTCTACAGATGCCATATTACATACACACACTTCTACAGGTGCCATATTACATACACACACTTCTACAGATGCCATATTACATACATACACTTCTACAGGTGCCATATTACATACACACACTTCTACAGATGCCATATTACATACATACACTTCTACAGGTGCCATATTACATACATACACTTCTACAGATGCCATATTACATACATACAGTTCTATAGATGCCATATTACATACATACACTTCTACAGATGTCATATTACATACATACACTTCTACAGATGCCATATTACATACACACACTTCTACAGGTGCCATATTACATACATACACTTCTACAGATGCCATATTACATACATACACTTCTACAGGTGCCATATTACATACATACACTTCTACAGATGCCATATTACATACATACACTTCTACAGGTGTCATATTACATACATACAGTTCTATAGATGCCATATTACATACATACACTTCTACAGGTGCCATGTTACATACATACACTTCTACAGGTGCCATATTACATACATACACTTCTACAGGTGCCATATTACATACATACACTTCTACAGGTGCCATATTACATACATACACTTCTACAGATGCCATATTACATACATACACTTCTACATGTGCCATATTACATACATACACTTCTACAGGTGCCATATTACATGCATACACTTCTACAGATGCCATATTACATACATACACTTCTACAGGTGCCATATTACATGCATACACTTCTAGAGGTGCCATATTACATACATACACTTCTACAGGTGCCATATTGCATACATACACTTCTACAGGTGCCATATTGCATACATACACTTCTACAGATGCCAGGAACAAACACTTCTATTTAGAGTGTGAGGGTCTTGCAGAATATGAGGCTGGTGGGCTTATGTTATGGCTGATGTTTGAGCAGACGCTGCTTGTACAATGTATTGTGATCCTTTGATAAATCTTCTGCGAAACGCGTGTCGGGGTCTGTGGGAAGTTCTGTTGGTGTATATGATGGGTAAGTCATGGACGCTCTGTGATACAGTGATCTTCTATTACCTCCTGAATTCCTGCATTTGTGGCACAGATTTGTTTTCTACTATGCAGCATGTATGTCCCGGATTTACACCATTATTATTATTATTAGGGATTTTCTTTGCATTGTGACCATTATATTTCATTATCCTGATTAATTATTCCCTCTCCTGCACTGATTCTATTTATTATGGAATTAGTGCCATGAATATCCTGCAGCGTATGGTTATTATTATCACCCTCTCTATGTAATACTCATTGTCATTTGTTTATTATTATCTTATTCTCATTGATTATTGCTTCTTTCAGATTATTTCAAATTATTATTATTAATATTATTAATCATTTGCGCCTCCTTTTCTCATTGCGGGAATCCTTCTGACTGGAGCTTTGTCATTATTTATATTCTTTGACTAATTAATCTGCACTTTTTCTATGATACCCTTGGTAGTTTATGACTCCGTAGTTCTGTTTTTTTTTTGCTTAGTATTAATGTGTTTGTAGTTTCCACTATTTTTTGGGGGGGATTATGCTCTTTATGCAATGTCCCCAGCATGAGGGTCTGCGACACAGAATGACACCTGGAGGGTGAGATGTATAACTCTGGGATACACGGATGTACACCACCCTATAGAAGTCAGCGCCATTCCCTAACATTAGCTCCATGTCGGGATGATCCGGACCCCTCCTTTGCTCCAGGGCAGGTTGGGGGGTCTTCTACAGTCTGAGTGCAGCGGAGGAATGTGCGCGGTTATTGCCGGCTGTCAGGCTGTTATGGTTAGGGGCCACATATTGTGTATGTTATGTGTGATGTTCTGCAGCTGCCGGGGGTCGGATCCTGGTGCACACTGGGGGGAGGAAGAAAATCTTCTTTACATCTGGAGCGTTAGGGGCGATAACGACTCTATGTGCACACAGGATGGGTGACCAGAGGGGCATGTGGTCATTACATTGGGGCCCACTAGGAGGTGATGTCACAGCACTGATGACATCATAAAACACCACACCCAGAGGTGGCAGCGCTGTCATGGAACGACATAAGACTGCCATGTAGATTTCCTCAGGCCACTTATGTGCTATTACATGTCATGTGATGTAGTGTATATTGGGTGCCCTCCGTATCCAGCATTATTTCCAGGTAGCCTTATGCTCTTAAAGTAACACTGCGCCTGTTCATCAATGTCAAAAAATGTGCGACGTTGTACATATTATGCAATTTACTATATCATGTGTAATATGTGAGAATAGCGATGACATAATATACTGATGTCCGAGCTACTGATTATACACCAGATCCTTTGTAATAATCCAGAATTAATCAAATGTACACTGAGATGCTGGAGAAGTGGTTGGGTTAAAGGGTAGCATGGGGTCAGCATGATTATGCCCCATGTTGCATCCTGAGGACTGAAATGATGTCACTTTTCTACCAGTAGATGTTAGACAGTAAGAAGGAGGAGGGCAGCAACAGAGAAGCTCCTGCACCATAGCTAGCTGGCAGTGGGGGTGAGTAACACTCACTATTAGGATGCGCTACCTAGTCTGTAATGTGGGGCACAGAGGAGCACGTCAGAGTCTCCAGCCTGAGCTGCAGTTGTTGCAGTTTACCATGTGTGGAGGAGATTGTTCCGCCTGGGTGGGGGCACCAGCATTGCTGAGAGAGGTTCAGGTCTTCCATAACAGACAGGACATAGAGAGGTTTATCTCTAAATAGGTCAGGTGTTCGTCTTTATTCCTGTGCAGGAAGCGGTGGCTGGGTTTTGAAATTACAAGAAATAGAGGCAGGTCTTTGTACCAAAAAGGAATTGGGGGCAAGTCTTTGTCTCTCCACAGGAAGTGGGGGCAAGTCTGTCTCTCACAGGAAGTGGGGGCGGGTCATTGTCTCTCTACAGGAAGTGGGGGCAAGTCTTTGTCTCTCTACAGGAAGTGGGGGTGGGTCTTTGTTTCTCTACAGGAAGTGGGGGCAAGTCTTTGTCTCTCCACAGGAGGTGGGGGCAAGTCTGTCTCTCACAGGAAGTGGGAGCGGGTCATTGTCTCTCTACAGGAAGTGGGGGTGGGTCTTTCTCTCTCTACAGGAAGTGGGGATGGGTCTTTGTCTCTACAGGAAGTGGGGGCGGGTCTTTGTCTCTCTACAGGAAGTGGGGCAAGTCTTTGTCTCTCTACAGGAAGTGTGGGCAAGTCTGTCTCACAGGAAGAGGGGGGGGTCTTTGTCTCTACAGGAAGTTGGTGTAAGTCTTTGTCTCTCTACAGGAAGTGGGGGCAAGTCTTTATCTCTCCACAGGAAGTGGTGTGGCTCTTTGTCTCTACAGGAAGTGGGGGTGGGTCTTTGGCTCTACAGGAATTAGAGGTATCTTTATATTTGTACAGGAAGTGGAGGCTGGTCTTTGTCTCTCTACAGGACATGGGGACAAGTCTGTCTCTCTACAGGAAGTGGGGGCAGGTCTTTGGCTTCTACAGGAAGTGGGGGAGGGTATATACCTCTACATGAATTAGGGGGTGTCTTTTGTCTCTGTACAGGTAGTGGGGGCTAGTCTTTGTCTCCCTAAGAATTAGGGGTGTCTTTGTCTTTGTACAGGAAGTAGGGGAGGATCTTTGTCTACAGGAAATGGAGGCTGGTCTTTGTCTCTCTACAGGAAGTAGGGTGGGTCTTTGTCTCTCTACAGGAAGTGGGGGCAAGTCTTTGTCTCTCTACAGGAAGTGGGAGTGGGTCTTTGTCTCTATACAGGAAGTGGAGGCAAGTCTGTCTCTCACAGGAAGTGGGGGCGGGTCTTTGTCTCAACAGGAAGTTTGTGCAAATCTTTGTCTCTCTACAGGAAGTGGGGGCAAGTCTATCTCTCCACAAGAAATGGCGTGGGTTTTTGTCTCTCTACAGGAAGTGGAGCAAGTCTGTCTCTCACAGGAAGTAGGGGCGGGTCTTTGGCTCTACAGGAATTTGGGGTATCTTTGTATTTGTACAGGAAGTGGAGGCTGGTCTTTCTCTACAGGATGTGGGGACAAGTATGTCTCTCTACAGGAAGTGGGGGCCGGTCTTTGGCTCTCTACAGGAAGTGGGGGAGGGTATTTGCCTCTACAGGAATTAGGGGATGTCTTTTGTCTGTGTACAGGTAGTGGGGGCTGGTCCTTGTCTCTACAGGAATTAGGGGGTGCATTTGTCTTTGTACAGGAAGTGGGGGAGGATCTTTGTCTACAGGAAGTGGAGGCTGGTCTTTGTCTCTCTACAGGAAGTGGAGGTGGGTCTTTGTCTCTCTCCAGGAAGTGGAGGCTGGTCTTTGTCTCTCTACAGGAAGCTGAGGCGGATCTTTGTCTTTCTACAGGCAGTGGAGGCAGGTGTTTGTCTCCCACAGGAAATGGGGGCTGGTCTTTGTCTCTCTACAGGATGTGGAGGCGGTTCCTTAATTCTGTAAGTGAAAAGTAGTGGAAGGTGTTTTATTTTTCTATATGGAGTGTGGTGGATCTTTGTTTCTTTACATATGATGGGATGAGTGTTTTTCTCTGCACAGGAAGTGAGGAAGGGTCTTTGTTACCGTACATGTGTGGAATTATCTTTTTCTGTACATGGAGTAGGTTGGATCTTTATTTCTCTAGAAAACCTAAGGACAGATCTTTCTCTCTCTACAGGGATTGGGGGATCTATTCATGAAGTGGGGGAAAGTCTTTGTTTTTCTACATAAAGTAAGGGTAGGTCTTGGATATATATATGAATAACAGAGAAGTGCGGTAAAGAAAGGTTCAGCACCTATAGTGCAGGCAGGCTTCTGATGATGAAAAATCATCTACTGAAAAGATTAGATGGTGAATTATAGAGCTCGAGAATGAGGAGAGTTCCTGGATATTTAAGGCTGCTAAGGTCTCTAAAGGAGTTTTAAGGGCACCAGAATAATGATTTTACTCTGGTTTGGGGTAAAATGTGGCAATACACTTTAGCTAGATGTGGATTGATGGTTGAACAACAGCTGAACAAACAATGGTCTGGTGAACATTCGTTACACATTGTAGTCCATACTGACCACTACACTTGTACAAATTGGTCCTACGTGTTCAGTCACATGGGAGATGGCCGAACAATCTCTCATCATTCTGGGAACATTCTTCCTCAGAAAGTTCTTTAGTGGATTAGCAGCTGTCAGACGAAACTTTAAACCCGCCTGATTCCATTCCGACCAAGGTGATCGTTTGTTGGGTGAAGATTAACGGAGCGGACATTTTTGCTGTACGATGGAACACATTAATCGTCAGATAGGAGTCTGCCATTTTCCAAATTGTCATCATATAGTCGCTTATTGACAAACAATTCTATAGTCATTAGTCCAAGAAAGGTTTTCATTAGAGAACAATCTTAAAACACTAAAGCTCACCATTATTATGGCTCATCTGGTGAGGTAGATTTACTAAACTGCAGGTCTGGATGAACGGCATAGACCGGAGGTGTTGGCACGGCAAGAGTCAACGAAGTTGGACAGCTGGACGGCACAAAGAACAGCATAACTGGATGTCTGTGTATAATAGCAGCAGTAAATAATAATGGATGACAAGTGTAAAAGCAAAGAACAGTGGAGATGGATATGCCAGGAGACAAGTGGAACAGCAAGGAATGGTGGAGATGGACATGCTGGACGGCATGTGGAACAGTAGAGCTGTATATATCCTGAATGGGCACTTTGGAACAGTAGATCCGAGTATATGGTCAGGCAGTGTGGTACAGTAGAGATGAGTACACAGACAGGCACCTTCTTATGGCTGAATAGTGCAGGCACCTGGGAACAGCAGAGCCAAGTTTACAAACAGGCACTACCTGAAAACTCAGGTGACATGCTGCTAATTTGCCTTAATCCTTCGCGTGCCTTGGTTACTTATTCTTTGCCATGGAAATGAGTCCTGGGAGAATAGAAAATACAACCAAACACCAGTTCAGAGGGCCACAACTTCACATGAATTACCACATTTTATACCCTCACTGGTCCTTAAATTTGGATATGATCCACTATACAGAAGGATCCGACTTTAAATTGGAAGCGGTGTGACCCCTTGTGGCTCAGAGTCCACTGCAATGAGTAAACTAGGGTTAAAAATGTTAGTTATGAAAGTCCTAAAATGGCTCAGCTGGATTACTGACGGTCATGGCCTTTACACAGGCTCGGACTGTGAATCCCCTGGTGGGCTCCTCTGCAGGACTCCTTGGCACAGTACATTTGATGCACTATATAAAGGCTGAATAGTATGAACATGTACTATCGAAACCTCGATAACCCCCACTTCTGCGATCACTGGAGGTCCATATGATGACCTCCATAAACGCCACCTCTGCGATCACTGGAGGTCTATAGTGATGACCTCCATAACCGCCACCTCTGTGATCGCTGGAGGTCCATAGTGATGACCTGATCTCCATAACCATCACCTCTGCGATCGCTGGAGGTCCATAGTGATTACCTCCATAACCGCCACCTCTGCGATCGCTGGAGGTCCATAGTGATGACCTCCATAACCGCCACCTCTGCGATCGCTGGAGGTCCATAGTGATGACCTTCATAACCGCCACCTCTGCGATCACTGGAGGTCCACAGTGATGACCTCCTTAACCGCCACCTCTGCGATCACTGGAGGTCCATAGTGATGACCTCCTAACCACCACCTCTGCGATCGCTGGAGGTCCATAGTGATGACCTCCATAACTGTCACCTCTGCGATCACTGGAGGTCCATAGTGATGACCTCCATAACTACCACCTCTGCGATCGCTGGAGGCCCATAGTGATGACCTCCATAACCGCCACCTCTGCATCATGAGGTCCATATGATGACCTCCAAATTGCCATCTCTGCGATCACTGGAGGTCCATAGTGATGACCTCCATAACGCCACCTCTGATCACTGGAGGTCCATAGTGATGACCTCCATACGCACCTCTGCGATCACTGGAGGTCCATAGTGATGACCTCCATAACCGCCACCTCTGCGATCGCTGGAGGTCCATAGTGATGACCTCCATAATTGCCATCTCTGCGATCACTGGAGGTCCATAGTGATGACCTCCATAACCGCCACCTCTGTGATCACTGGAGGTCCATAGTGATGACCTCCATAACCGCCACCTCTGCGATCACTGGAGGTCCATAGTGATGACCTCCATAACCGCCACCTCTGCGATCGCTGGAGGTCCATAGTGATGACCTCCATAATTGCCATCTCTGCGATCCTCACTTATCAGGTGGATGGGGGTCCACCAATTCAACCCCGTGGCTTCCTCCATATATGTCAGTGGAGATAAAGCTGTAAGCACGACGCATGCAACTTTCTATTTATGTTGGTGGAAAATCGCACACAAGGGTCATGTAATATTTTCAAGTAGCTGTAAAACAGCCCCCAGAAGCCATGTTTCAGGTCGAGCCTCGACACCCTAGACCAACCCTGCTTGTACAGTCTATGGACTTCTAGGAGGTCATCAATATGGACCTCCAGTGATCGAATCTTCCAGTAATTCCTCTTTATTTCTTGATATGGAGAATATATTCCTAAAAGCAAACCCCAGAGAATTCTGTCCAAGCCTAGAGACAATGAGGGATCATGAGAGGGATCACATTACCGCTCGGCTTTGTCTTAGGTCTTTTGACAAGAAAAGACCGGATTTTGGAGAAGTTGACATTCCAGGCCCACGCCCTGTGCCCCAGACAATTGGGTCTGTAAACAAAGTCCTTGTTCTTCTGGAATACAGACCCTGACAGTGATTAGTTCAGAATAAACACAGGTATGTACCGCAATCCCCTCTCATATTAACTCATTGTTTGCCATGGGCTTCTCAGCCCCAGGAACTGTCCTGTTCATCTCCAGACTTGTCTGAAGCATCAATGGAGGTCTGGGTGGGTCACTGAAAGACACATGACGAGCAGGTGAGATGTAGCTATAAAGGAAAGGAGGCGGTATATAGGGAGAAGAAGATCGTATATCCACCTGTCCGGAAAAGCGATCACGAGAAACCAGAGCACGTCAGATAGATGAGGCTGGCCATAGACCATAAATACGGATCAGGGGGAGAAGAGGGAGGCCTCCATCAACATCAAATTTCTGAGGAACATAGTTTCGAAAATGGGGCGACTTCTTCTGGATTTCTTTGGCACTGATACCCCAAGGGCTCTGCAAATACCCAAAAGCCATTGAGTTTTGAGTCAAGAAGCCGACTAGAGACGCATATAGGATATTTCTACACTGCAGAATCAGGGATGTTCACGCCGAGCTGCTTTTCTCTATTTTTAGGATTTTAGGATTGAATATTTACCTCCACTTTGCCCGAAGAGGTCTCAGACGTCCTTAATGATCCTTTAAGGATGGGGTGATTAATGGTGTATTTCTAGAACAGCGGCCCCTCAGAACTGAATTAATCAGAAAAAATTCTAAACCTAAAATCCTTTAACGCCCTAAAAAAAAAAGACATTTATAAAATGCTGCGGCTGTACAGAAGACGTCGGCTGTGTACTGGGTGGTACGACCACGTGTTATCAGAGCAGAAAAATTATATGTCTGAAAGCTGCAAATGTTTCCAACTTTTCTATAACTTAGTAGTTTTTTTTCTTTATAGGTAATCGCTAATTTACTATTAATGTAAAGTACAATGTGTCCTGAAAACACAATAACTAAATCACTAAGATAAGTCATGTGATACCATCAGAAGGCGTCTGATTGGCTCCCAATGTATTCTACAGCCGGACAACGACCCCCAACATCCAGCCAATGTCATTAACCCCCTCTCCCCTAAGCCTGTTTTCACCTACCTGACCAGGCCAATTTTTACATTTCTGACCACTGTCAACTTATGAGGTAATAACTCTGAAACGCTTCAACGGATCCTGGTTATTCTGAGAATGTTTTCTCGTGACATATTGTACTTTATGATAGTGGTAAAATTTGTTTGATCTGACTTGCGCTTATTTGAAAAAAAAATTGAAATTTGGTGAAAATTTAGAAAAATTCACAATTTTCAAAATTTTTATGTCCTTAAATCAGAGAGCCATATGGCACAAAGAAGTTAATAAGTAACATTTCCCACATGTCTACTTTACATCAGCACAATTTTGGAAACATATTTTTTTTTGTTAGGAAGTTATAAGGGTTAAAAGTTGACCAGCGATTTCTCATTTTTACAACGTTTGCAAAACCATTTTTTTAGGGACCACCTCACATTTGAAGTCACTTTGAGGGGCCTAAATGACAGAAAATACCCAAAAATGACACCATTCTAAAACCTGCACCCCTCAAGGTACTCAAAACCACATTCAATAAGTTTATTCACCCTTCAGGTGGAATGTAGAAGTAAAAAATAAACATTTACTTTTCTTTCACAAAAATTTTCCTTTAGACCTAAATTTTTTTTTTAACTTTTGCAAGGGTAACAGGAGAAAATGCACCACACATTTTGTTATGCAATTTCTCCTGAGAATGCCGATACCCGATATGTGGGGGAAATCTACTATTTGGGCGCATGGCAGTGCTCAGAACGGAAGGAGCTCCATTTCACTTTTTGAATATAAAATTTACTGGCATAATTAGCAGACATCATGTCATGTTTGGAGAGCCCCTGACAGGGCCGGCGTCAGCACCCGGCACACCCGGGCAAGTGCCGGGGCCCTGAGCAGGCGGGGGGGCCCACTCGCAGTCTGGCATCCCCGCGCCCGTTAGAGGAGGAGAGCGGTGTCAGCGACGCCACTGGGCTCCCCCCCCCGCTCAGGGCCCCGGCATCAGCTGGCACAATACTTACCTCTCCCGTGCCTGCGCAGCCGCAGCTCCGGGCTCCAGGGGGCGCCGGCGCTTCTTCTCACAGCAGCGCCGCTGAATGACGTCATCATTCAGCGGCCAGCTGTGGCAGAGAGCGCGGACGCTGGGCAGGTAAGACGTGTCTGTGTGTGTGTCTGTGTGTATGTAGTGCGGTGCTTTGTGTGTGTGTGTGTGTGTGTGTGTGTGTGTATGTATGTGAGAGAGTGCTTGTGTGCTGTGATGGTGTCTGTGTGTGATGATGGGCAGGCATTGCTGATAATGAGGAGGCATTGATGATGATGATGGGGAGAAGATGATGATAATGGGCAGGCATTGATGATAATGGGCAGGCATTGATGATGGGGAGAAGATGATGATGGGCAGGCATTGCTGATAATGGGGAGGCATTGATGATGATGATGGGGAGAAGATGATGATAATGGGCAGGCATTGATGATAATGGGCAGGCATTGATGATGGGGAGAAGATGATGGGGAGGCATTGCTGATAATGGGGAGGCATTGATGATGATGGGGAGAAGATGATGATAATGGGCAGGCATTGATGATAATGGGCAGGCATTGATGATGGGGAGAAGATGATGATGGGGAGGAGATGATGATGATGGGCAGGCATTGATGATAATGGGGAGGCCATGATGATGATGGGGAGGCAATGATGATGATAAGGAGGCAATGATGATGATGGGGAGGTAATCATGATGATAATGGGAAGTCTTTCCACAGCGCCCTTTCCTGAGCCGTAACAGTGCAGAACGCAGTACAGCGCAGAGGAGAGCTCCATATTTTGTATGGAGCATTATATGGGGACCAGTATCCTGTATGGAGCATTATATGGGGACCAGTATCCTGTATGGAGCATTATATTGGGTCCAGTATTCTGTATGGAGCATTATTTTGGGTCCAGTATTTTGTATGGAGCATTATATGGGGGTGACATCCTGCATGGGGTATTATATGGGTGATGAGGGGGAGACTGTGGTGCCCATAATATTGTATGGAGGACTGTACTGTCCAGTCTGTACTGTGCGCTGTGAGGATTTGGCGGTTTTTGAGCTATTGTACAATTTACAATAGATATCAGTCATGTAATGGAAGAAGTGAAGTATTTGGCATTGTACTGTACCCATATTTCTCTGCAGTATCTGTGCATCATGAATCGTGGTCTGTGTTAAAGGGGCCCACTGAGGCTCTTTCGCCCGGGGCCCATAAAAACCTGGAGCCGGCCCTGGCCCCTGATGTGCCTAAACAGTGGAAACCCCCAACAAGTGACACCATTTTGGAAACTAGACCCCTTTGGGAACTTATGTAGATGTATGGTGAGCACCTGGAACCCACAAGTGCTTCACAGAAGTTTATAATGTTAAGACATGAAAATTTAAAAAAAAAAAAAAAAAATCACATTTTTCCCACAAAAATCTTTTTTAGCTACAAATTTTGTTTTTTCACAAGGGCAAAAGGAGAAAATGGACCCCAAAGTGTGTTGTGCAATTTCTCCTGAGTTCACAGATACCCCATATGTGGTCGAAAACTACTTTTGAGGTGCAGTGCAAAGCTCAGAAGGGAAGTAGCGCCATATTACAGTGCAGATTTTACTGCACTTGTTTGAGGGTGCCATGTTACATTGGCAGAGCCCCTGAGGTGTCAGAACAGCAGAATCCCCCATAAGTGACCCTATTTTACAAGCTACCCCACTCAATGAATTCATCTAGGGGAGCAGTGATTATATTGACACCACAGGTGTGTCACAAACTTTTATACCATTCGGCAGTGAAGACAAAATAATTTACATTTTTACCACCAAGATTGTGTGTTAGCCCCAAGTTTTACATTTTCACACTGGGAAATGGGTAAAAATGGCATCGGAATTTGTCCCACAATTTCTGCTGAATGTAGAAATACCCCATATGTGGCAGTACAGTACTACTTAGCCATACGGAGAGACTCGGGAGGGACCGAGCGCTATTTGCCTCCTGGAGCGCAGATTTTCTTAGACTAGTTTGCTGATTCCATATAAAGAGCCCCTAAGCCTCTCATCACTACAGAAATGCTAAACATGTGGGTTCTAAATGTTGTTTAGGCACACTGGGGCTCAGAAGGCAGGGGGGCATTTGGATTTGGGAGTGCAGCTGTAAGGAGGTGGCAGGAACCCTCATTTGCCCCTCACTCACACGAGACCTATGCGGCCCTTCTTACGTTATGCTTTGTTATTCCTGTAATGTAAAAGTGTGTTTCTATGTTTGCCATGTACTCTGTGTTTGTCTGGTCTTAATGTCTATTAATGTAATGTATGTGCTGTATTTGCAATGTATAATGTCATGAGTACTGTTTCTGCATTATACTGTATGTTAGAATTAGGGAAAGGAACTAGTTAATGTTAGGGGCTGGGCCAGCAGCAGAAAGGTGGGAGGAAGCTGCTGTTCCCAGTCAGAAGCTCAGGCACGTTAGCCCTGAGCAGATGTACAGTAGCAGCCGGGGCATTGCCAGACTCCTAGTAGGAAGAAGATCTGTTGCCCAGACTTAAGGACTTAAAAGGACTCAGAAGGACTTAAAGACCGAAACACGGGCCCCAGGACTCTGGAAGGGCCCCCGATGAAGGAACTATAAGCATCCAGATCCCAGCAAGTGGACTACTGCGTAACTTCGGCTACTACGGTTGTTCTGGGACAGTGTCAGGGAGAGAGCAGGAATCCAGTGTTGTATTCTTTTCTTTCTCATCAAAGTTTATTATAAGTTCTGCCCTGTTGGACCGCAGCTGCACTCTTGGACTTTACTTGCCCGGAATACTGTATCCGGAGAAAGGAAAGGTAACCTGTTATGTTTCGGTAGCTGAGGAGTGCAGGCAAAAAGGCAATACACCAGAGCAGTTGGAATCTATGAGATTGCAGTACCCTGACTAACCACAACAACTAGAGGCAGCCGTGGAGCGTTCCTACGTTGGTCCTAGACGCCTCGTCACAGCCTGAGAAACTAACTACACCTAAAGATAGATATAGGAAAGCTATCTGCCCCGGAGCAGAACCCCAAAGATAATAGAAAGCCCCCAAACATGTAATGGCGGTTAGACAAGAAGAAATACTGACACAGACAGAAAATAGTATGAGCAAACGTTGGGGCCCAAACTAACTAAATAGAAAAGGATAGGAAGGGTACTTACTGCAATCCCAGAAAACCCTGAAAAGCACCAACTCTACTAATTTCAAAAACACCTGAGATCACACGACCTCTACCACCTAAATTAGTTCTCTGGTGTAACAAAATCAAAACAGCAGCCACTGAAAAAACTGGAAAAAGCAAAAGTACAAACATCAGTGGCTGAACTAAACTGAGAGGGCAAAAGCCCCCGGAGGGGACCCTGAAGGCCCCCACAGAAGTGCAGGACAAAATGCAAAAATCAAGCACAAAAACAAAAAGAAGAAAATGTCTTATCTGTTAGCAGGAGATGCAGACACGACACAGCAGGCTACAAGGGAAACAGGAATCAAGGATAGAGACCAGAACAATTGATCACCGGCAACCCTGATGGGAAGGTGACTCCCTTATATAAGACCAGTCAGTAACACCTGATTCCCAATCCTCACAATCTTCACAATCTTCACTGGACAGACCAGTACCGCTTGTAACCACCAGAGGGAGCCTCTGCTCAGAACTCATCTCAAGCCCATTCACAACAGTACCCCCCCCTTGAGGAGGGGTCACCGAACCCTCATTTGAGCAACCAGGTCGGTCAGGATGAGTTCTATGGTACGCACGGATGAGTCTCCTAGCATGGATGTCCGAAGCAAACACCCAAGAATTGTCTTCCTGACCATAACCTCTCCACTTAACCAAATACTGGAGTTTCCGTCTAGAAAAACGAGAATCTAATATTTTCTCAACCACATACTCCAGATTGCCCTCAACCAAAACAGGGTCAGGAGGCACAGCAGCAGGAACCACTGGCTCAACAAACCTCTTCAACAAGGACTTGTGGAACACGTTATGGATCTTAAATGTCCCTGGAAGAAGCAAACGAAAAGAAACAGGATTAAGAATCTCCATGATCTTATAAGGTCCAATGAACCTAGGCTTAAATTTAGGAGATGCTACTCTCATAGGAATATTTTTTGAGGACAACCAGACCAAGTCCCCTACTTTAAACCGAGGACCATCAGTCCTATGCCGGTTAGCAAACCGCTGGGCCCTCTCCTGAGAGAGGGACAACCTCTCCACTACCTGGTCCCAAATCTGTTGCATACGCTCCACAACAGAGTCAACACCTGGACAGACAGAAGCCTCCGTCTGTCCTGAAGAAAATCGAGGTGAAACCCAGAATTACAGAAAAACGGAGACATCAAAGTGGCAGAGCTAGCCCTATTATTAAGAGCAAACTCAGCCAAAGGCAAAAAAGAGACCCAGTCATCCTGATCAGCAGACACAAAGCATCTTAGATAAGTCTCCAATGTCTGGTTTGTTCTCTCAGTTTGACCATTGGTCTGAGGATGAAATGCCGAGGAGAAAGACAATTGAACACCCAGTTTAGAACAAAAAGTCCTCCAAAATCTGGAAACAAACTGGACTCCTCTGTCAGACACTATGTTCTCAGGAATGCCGTGTAAACGAACCACGTGCTGAAGGAACAACGGCACCAATTCAGAGGAGGAAGGCAACTTAGGTAATGGCACAAGATGTATCATCTTGGAAAACCTATCACAAATCACCCAGATGGCGGTTATTCTCTGAGAAACAGGAAGGACGGAAATGAAATCCATAGAGATATGGGTCCATGGTCTCTTGGGCACAGGCAATGGCATCAACAAACCACTAGAGCGAGAGCAAGGCTTGGAGCGAGAGCAAGTCCCGCAGGACTGCACAAATTCCCTGACATCACGAGACAAGGTAGGCCACCAAAAGGACCGACTAACCAAGTCTCTGGTACCAAAAATTCCGGGATGCCCAGCCAACGCGGAACAATGAATCTCAGACATCACACTCTTTTTCCACTGGTCCGGGACAAACAATTTTCCAACAGGACAGCGCTCGGGCCTATCCTCCTGACACCCTCCAGAGCAAGTCTCAAATTAGGTGAGATGGCGGAAAGAACTACACCCTCTTTCAAAATAACAGAAGGATCAGATAACTCAGGAGAGTCCGCAAGGAAGCTCCTCGAGAGGGCATCCGCCTTAACATTCTTAGTGCCAGGAAGAAAGGAAACCACAAAATTAAAACGTGTGAAAAACAAGGCCCACCTGGCCTGTCTAGGATTAAGTCGCTTGGCAGACTCCAGATAAACCAGATTCTTATGGTCCGTAAGGACCACCACCTGATGTTTGGCTCCCTCCAGCCAATGTCTCCACTCTTCAAAAGCCCACTTCATGGCCAATAACTCCCGATTACCCACGTCATAATTACGTTCAGTAGGAGAAAATTTTCGAGAGAAAAAGGCACAAGGGTTACTTTTAGAGGTCTCTGGATCTTTTTGGGACAAAACGACACCTGCCCCAATTTCAGAGGCATCAACCTCCACCTGAAATGGCAGAGAAACATCAGGCTGCCGTAGAACAGGAGCAGAAGTGAATCTCTGCTTAAGTTCCTGAAATGCAGAGACTGCCTCAGGAGGCCAATTCACCACATCAGAACCCTTTTTGGTCAAATCAGTTAATGGTTTAACAATAACCGAGAAATTACCAATAAATTTACGATAAAAATTGGCAAAACCCAAAAATCTTTGAAGAGCCTTTAATGAAGTAGGTTGGACCCAATCACAGATGGCCTGAACCGTGACCGGGTCCATTTCAATAACAGATGGGGACAAAATGAATCCCAGAAATGAGATCCTCTGTACGCCAAAAAGACACTTTGATCTCTTCACATACAGAGCATTCTCTCTCAAAATCTGGAATACAGTTCGAACATGTTTCACATGAGAGTCCCAGTCATTAGAAAAAATCAAGATATCATCCAAATAAACAATCAGAAATTTATCCACAAAATCCCTGAAAATGTCATTCATGAAGAACTGGAAGACAGAAGGAGCATTAGTGAGCCCAAAGGGCATCACAAGGTACTCAAAATGCCCCTCCGGGGTATTGAATGCCGTCTTCCATTCATCCCCGTGCTTAATGCGAATAAGGTTATATGCCCCCTGAGGTCAAGCTTGGTAAACCAAGTAGCGTTTTTCACCCTGGAAAACAGGTCAGAAATCAAGGGTAACGGGTATTGATATTTCACAGTAATATTGTTCAAAAGATGATAATCAATACATGGCCTTAATGAACCATCCTTTTTGGCCACAAAGAAAAAACCGGCACCTAAGGGTGAAGAGGATGGTCTGATATGACCCTTCTCCAATGACTCCTTGATATAAGACCGCATAGCGTCATGTTCAGGTACAGACAAGTTAAAAAGGCGACCTTTAGGGAATTTACTACCAGGCACTAATTCAATAGCGCAGTCATAGCTCCTATGGGGAGGCAAGGATGCAGATTTACTTTCGCTAAATACATCAGAAAAATCAATCAAAAAGTCAGGAACATCCTGAGCCTGGGGGGAGGCAGAAAAAACAGGAGTGTTGGTATTAACACATTGGCAGCCCCAACTGGTTACAGACACAGATTTCCAATCCAAAACAGGATTATGAGACTGTAACCAAGGGAAACCCAGTACGATAATATCATGCAGATTATACAGAACCAAAAATTTGCAGCACTCTTGATGATCAGGTTCAACCCTCATTATCACCTGAGTAGAGAACTGAGGTTTATTCTCAGCCAAAGGGGTAGAATCGATCCCCAGTAGGGGAATATACTTCTGTAGGGGTATCAAGGGAAACCCACAACGTTTAGCAAAATCATAATCCATCAGGTTAATAGCTGCTCCAGAATCAACGAAAGCCTGAGCAGAAAATGAGGACAGAGAGCATATCAGAGTGACAGTTAATAAAAACTTAGTCTGAACACTACCCAAGACAACTGAGCGTGCAAAACGTCTTCCCCGCTTAGGGCAGACTGAAATAGCATGAGAGGCATCACCACAGTAGAAACATAACCCATTGCGCTTTCGAAACTCATGACGCTGTGCCCCAGACACCACTCCATCACACTGCATGGGCTCAGAAGCTGGCTCGCAAGGCAACACCACTCCACGCATACTTCTCCGCTCACGCAAACATCTGTCAATTTGAATCGCTAATGACATAGAATCATTGAGACCAGAGGGGACAGGGAATCCCACCATAACATCCTTTACATTATCTGACAGACCCTTCCGAAAAAGGGCCGCCAAAGCGTCGTCATTCCACTTGGTCAGGACTGCCCACCTACGGAATCTCTGACAGTATAACTCAGCGTCATCAAGCCCCTGATTTAATGCCAACAAGGCTTTTTCAGCTTGATCAGTGACATTAGGCTCATCGTACAATAACCCCAAAGCCTGAAAAAATGCATCAACATCACTCAAAACAGGATCCCCAGGTGTCAGGGAAAAAGCCCAATCCTGAGGATCGCCGTGCAGGAGAGAGATGATAATTTGAACCTGCTGCGCTGCGTTCCCTGAGGACTTAGATTTTAAGGCAAAAAACAATTTACAATTATTTTTGAAATTCTGAAACTTAGCTCGATCCCCTAAAAACAAATCTGGCATGGGATCCTAGGTTCCACAACAGGCAACCTAGCAAGATATGCAGCAATACTCGAACCTCAGTGGCAAGCTGATCCACACGGCCAGACAACTGTGCAAACTCCATTGAGAGAAAAAATCCTCCCCAGCACCCAGAGATACAGAGGGAAAAAAAAAAAAAAAAAAATGCAACAAACAGAAAAATATCTCTGACAACTCTGACAACCGTTTTTTTCTTTCACAAATTTTTTCCCTTCTGTGAGTACCATACAATTTTAAATTTTTGGCCGGTGATACTGTTATGTTTCGGTAGCTGAGGAGTGCAGGCAAAAAGGCAATACACCAGAGCAGTTGGAATCTATGAGATTGCAGTACCCTGACTAACCACAACAACTAGAGGCAGCCGTGGAGCGTTCCTACGTTGGTCCTAGACGCCTCGTCACAGCCTGAGAAACTAACTATACCTAAAGATAGATATAGGAAAGCTATCTGCCCCGGAGCAGAACCCCAAAGATAATAGAAAGCCCCCAAACATGTAATGGCGGTTAGACAAGAAGAAATACTGACACAGACAGAAAATAGTATGAGCAAACGTTGGGGCCCAAACTAACTAAATAGAAAAGGATAGGAAGGGTACTTACTGCAATCCCAGAAAACCCTGAAAAGCACCAACTCTACTAATTTCAAAAACACCTGAGATCACACGACCTCTACCACCTAAATTAGTTCTCTGGTGTAACAAAATCAAAACAGCAGCCACTGAAAAAACTGGAAAAAGCAAAAGTACAAACATCAGTGGCTGAACTAAACTGAGAGGGCAAAAGCCCCGGAGGGGACCCTGAAGGCCCCCACAGAAGTGCAGGACAAAATGCAAAAATCAAGCACAAAAACAAAAAGAAGAAAATGTCTTATCTGTTAGCAGGAGATGCAGACACGACACAGCAGGCTACAAGGGAAACAGGAATCAAGGATAGAGACCAGAACAATTGATCACCGGCAACCCTGATGGGAAGGTGACTCCCTTATATAAGACCAGTCAGTAACACCTGATTCCCAATCCTCACAATCTTCACAATCTTCACTGGACAGACCAGTACCGCTTGTAACCACCAGAGGGAGCCTCTGCTCAGAACTCATCTCAAGCCCATTCACAACAGTACCCCCCCTTGAGGAGGGGTCACCGAACCCTCATTTGAGCAACCAGGTCGGTCAGGATGAGTTCTATGGTACGCACGGATGAGTCTCCTAGCATGGATGTCCGAAGCAAACACCCAAGAATTGTCTTCCTGACCATAACCTCTCCACTTAACCAAATACTGGAGTTTCCGTCTAGAAAAAACGAGAATCTAATATTTTCTCAACCACATACTTCAGATTGCCCTCAACCAAAACAGGGTCAGGAGGCACAGCAGCAGGAACCACTGGCTCAACAAACCTCTTCAACAAGGACTTGTGGAACACGTTATGGATCTTAAATGTCCCTGGAAGAAGCAAACGAAAAGAAACAGGATTAAGAATCTCCATGATCTTATAAGGTCCAATGAACCTAGGCTTAAATTTAGGAGATGCTACTCTCATAGGAATATTTTTTGAGGACAACCAGACAAGTCCCCTACTTTAAACCGAGGACCATCAGTCCTATGCCGGTTAGCAAACCGCTGGGCCCTCTCCTGAGAGAGGGACAACCTCTCCACTACCTGGTCCCAAATCTGTTGCATACGCTCCACAACAGAGTCAACACCTGGACAGACAGAAGCCTCCGTCTGTCCTGAAGAAAATCGAGGGTGAAACCCAGAATTACAGAAAACGGAGACATCAAAGTGGCAGAGCTAGCCCTATTATTAAGAGCAAACTCAGCCAAAGGCAAAAAAGAGACCCAGTCATCCTGATCAGCAGACACAAAGCATCTTAGATAAGTCTCCAATGTCTGGTTTGTTCTCTCAGTTTGACCATTGGTCTGAGGATGAAATGCCGAGGAGAAAGACAATTGAACACCCAGTTTAGAACAAAAGTCCTCCAAAATCTGGAAACAAACTGGACTCCTCTGTCAGACACTATGTTCTCAGGAATGCCGTGTAAACGAACCACGTGCTGAAGGAACAACGGCACCAATTCAGAGGAGGAAGGCAACTTAGGTAATGGCACAAGATGTATCATCTTGGAAAACCTATCACAAATCACCCAGATGGCGGTTATTCTCTGAGAAACAGGAAGGACGGAAATGAAATCCATAGAGATATGGGTCCATGGTCTCTTGGGCACAGGCAATGGCATCAACAAACCACTAGAGCGAGAGCAAGGCTTGGAGCGAGAGCAAGTCCCGCAGGACTGCACAAATTCCCTGACATCACGAGACAAGGTAGGCCACCAAAAGGACCGACTAACCAAGTCTCTGGTACCAAAAATTCCGGGATGCCAGCCAACGCGGAACAATGAATCTCAGACATCACACTCTTTTTCCACTGGTCCGGGACAAACAATTTTCCAACAGGACAGCGCTCGGGCCTATCCTCCTGACACCCCTCCAGAGCAAGTCTCAAATTAGGTGAGATGGCGGAAAGAACTACACCCTCTTTCAAAATAACAGAAGGATCAGATAACTCAGGAGAGTCCGCAAGGAAGCTCCTCGAGAGGGCATCCGCCTTAACATTCTTAGTGCCAGGAAGAAAGGAAACCACAAAATTAAAACGTGTGAAAAACAAGGCCCACCTGGCCTGTCTAGGATTAAGTCGCTTGGCAGACTCCAGATAAACCAGATTCTTATGGTCCGTAAGGACCACCACCTGATGTTTGGCTCCCTCCAGCCAATGTCTCCACTCTTCAAAAGCCCACTTCATGGCCAATAACTCCCGATTACCCACGTCATAATTACGTTCAGTAGGAGAAAATTTTCGAGAGAAAAAGGCACAAGGGTTACTTTTAGAGGTCTCTGGATCTTTTTGGGACAAAACGACACCTGCCCCAATTTCAGAGGCATCAACCTCCACCTGAAATGGCAGAGAAACATCAGGCTGCCGTAGAACAGGAGCAGAAGTGAATCTCTGCTTAAGTTCCTGAAATGCAGAGACTGCCTCAGGAGGCCAATTCACCACATCAGAACCCTTTTTGGTCAAATCAGTTAATGGTTTAACAATAACCGAGAAATTACCAATAAATTTACGATAAAAATTGGCAAAACCCAAAAATCTTTGAAGAGCCTTTAATGAAGTAGGTTGGACCCAATCACAGATGGCCTGAACCGTGACCGGGTCCATTTCAATAACAGATGGGGACAAAATGAATCCCAGAAATGAGATCCTCTGTACGCCAAAAAGACACTTTGATCTCTTCACATACAGAGCATTCTCTCTCAAAATCTGGAATACAGTTCGAACATGTTTCACATGAGAGTCCCAGTCATTAGAAAAAATCAAGATATCATCCAAATAAACAATCAGAAATTTATCCACAAAATCCCTGAAAATGTCATTCATGAAGAACTGGAAGACAGAAGGAGCATTAGTGAGCCCAAAGGGCATCACAAGGTACTCAAAATGCCCCTCCGGGGTATTGAATGCCGTCTTCCATTCATCCCCGTGCTTAATGCGAATAAGGTTATATGCCCCCCTGAGGTCAAGCTTGGTAAACCAAGTAGCGTTTTTCACCCTGGAAAACAGGTCAGAAATCAAGGGTAACGGGTATTGATATTTCACAGTAATATTGTTCAAAAGATGATAATCAATACATGGCCTTAATGAACCATCCTTTTTGGCCACAAAGAAAAAACCGGCACCTAAGGGTGAAGAGGATGGTCTGATATGACCCTTCTCCAATGACTCCTTGATATAAGACCGCATAGCGTCATGTTCAGGTACAGACAAGTTAAAAAGGCGACCTTTAGGGAATTTACTACCAGGCACTAATTCAATAGCGCAGTCATAGCTCCTATGGGGAGGCAAGGATGCAGATTTACTTTCGCTAAATACATCAGAAAAATCAATCAAAAAGTCAGGAACATCCTGAGCCTGGGGGGAGGCAGAAAAAAACAGGAGTGTTGGTATTAACACATTGGCAGCCCCAACTGGTTACAGACACAGATTTCCAATCCAAAACAGGATTATGAGACTGTAACCAAGGGAAACCCAGTACGATAATATCATGCAGATTATACAGAACCAAAAATTTGCAGCACTCTTGATGATCAGGTTCAACCCTCATTATCACCTGAGTAGAGAACTGAGGTTTATTCTCAGCCAAAGGGGTAGAATCGATCCCCAGTAGGGGAATATACTTCTGTAGGGGTATCAAGGGAAACCCACAACGTTTAGCAAAATCATAATCCATCAGGTTAATAGCTGCTCCAGAATCAACGAAAGCCTGAGCAGAAAATGAGGACAGAGAGCATATCAGAGTGACAGTTAATAAAAACTTAGTCTGAACACTACCCAAGACAACTGAGCGTGCAAAACGTCTTCCCCGCTTAGGGCAGACTGAAATAGCATGAGAGGCATCACCACAGTAGAAACATAACCCATTGCGCTTTCGAAACTCATGACGCTGTGCCCCAGACACCACTCCATCACACTGCATGGGCTCAGAAGCTGGCTCGCAAGGCAACACCACTCCACGCATACTTCTCCGCTCACGCAAACATCTGTCAATTTGAATCGCTAATGACATAGAATCATTGAGACCAGAGGGGACAGGGAATCCCACCATAACATCCTTTACATTATCTGACAGACCCTTCCGAAAAAGGGCCGCCAAAGCGTCGTCATTCCACTTGGTCAGGACTGCCCACCTACGGAATCTCTGACAGTATAACTCAGCGTCATCAAGCCCCTGATTTAATGCCAACAAGGCTTTTTCAGCTTGATCAGTGACATTAGGCTCATCGTACAATAACCCCAAAGCCTGAAAAAATGCATCAACATCACTCAAAACAGGATCCCCAGGTGTCAGGGAAAAAGCCCAATCCTGAGGATCGCCGCGCAGGAGAGAGATGATAATTTGAACCTGCTGCGCTGCGTTCCCTGAGGACTTAGATTTTAAGGCAAAAAACAATTTACAATTATTTTTGAAATTCTGAAACTTAGCTCGATCCCCTAAAAACAAATCTGGCATGGGATCCTAGGTTCCACAACAGGCAACCTAGCAAGATATGCAGCAATACTCCGAACCTCAGTGGCAAGCTGATCCACACGGCCAGACAACTGTGCAAACTCCATTGAGAGAAAAAATCCTCCCCAGCACCCAGAGATACAGAGGGAAAAAAAAAAAAAAAAATGCAACAAACAGAAAAATATCTCTGACAACTCTGACAACCGTTTTTTCTTTCACAAATTTTTTCCCTTCTGTGAGTACCATACAATTTTAAATTTTGGCCGGTGATACTGTTATGTTTCGGTAGCTGAGGAGTGCAGGCAAAAAGGCAATACACCAGAGCAGTTGGAATCTATGAGATTGCAGTACCCTGACTAACCACAACAACTAGAGGCAGCCGTGGAGCGTTCCTACGTTGGTCCTAGACGCCTCGTCACAGCCTGAGAAACTAACTACACCTAAAGATAGATATAGGAAAGCTATCTGCCCCGGAGCAGAACCCCAAAGATAATAGAAAGCCCCCAAACATGTAATGGCGGTTAGACAAGAAGAAATACTGACACAGACAGAAAATAGTATGAGCAAACGTTGGGGCCCAAACTAACTAAATAGAAAAGGATAGGAAGGGTACTTACTGCAATCCCAGAAAACCCTGAAAAGCACCAACTCTACTAATTTCAAAAACACCTGAGATCACACGACCTCTACCACCTAAATTAGTTCTCTGGTGTAACAAAATCAAAACAGCAGCCACTGAAAAAACTGGAAAAAGCAAAAGTACAAACATCAGTGGCTGAACTAAACTGAGAGGGCAAAAGCCCCCGGAGGGGACCCTGAAGGCCCCCACAGAAGTGCAGGACAAAATGCAAAAATCAAGCACAAAAACAAAAAGAAGAAAATGTCTTATCTGTTAGCAGGAGATGCAGACACGACACAGCAGGCTACAAGGGAAACAGGAATCAAGGATAGAGACCAGAACAATTGATCACCGGCAACCCTGATGGGAAGGTGACTCCCTTATATATGACCAGTCAGTAACACCTGATTCCCAATCCTCACAATCTTCACTGGACAGACCAGTACCGCTTGTAACCACCAGAGGGAGCCTCTGCTCAGAACTCATCTCAAGCCCATTCACAACAGTACCCCCCCCTTGAGGAGGGGTCACCGAACCCTCATTTGAGCAACCAGGTCGGTCAGGATGAGTTCTATGGTACGCACGGATGAGTCTCCTAGCATGGATGTCCGAAGCAAACACCCAAGAATTGTCTTCCTGACCATAACCTCTCCACTTAACCAAATACTGGAGTTTCCGTCTAGAAAAACGAGAATCTAATATTTTCTCAACCACATACTCCAGATTGCCCTCAACCAAAACAGGGTCAGGAGGCACAGCAGCAGGAACCACTGGCTCAACAAACCTCTTCAACAAGGACTTGTGGAACACGTTATGGATCTTAAATGTCCCTGGAAGAAGCAAACGAAAAGAAACAGGATTAAGAATCTCCATGATCTTATAAGGTCCAATGAACCTAGGCTTAAATTTAGGAGATGCTACTCTCATAGGAATATTTTTTGAGGACAACCAGACCAAGTCCCCTACTTTAAACCGAGGACCATCAGTCCTATGCCGGTTAGCAAACCGCTGGGCCCTCTCCTGAGAGAGGGACAACCTCTCCACTACCTGGTCCCAAATCTGTTGCATACGCTCCACAACAGAGTCAACACCTGGACAGACAGAAGCCTCCGTCTGTCCTGAAGAAAATCGAGGGTGAAACCCAGAATTACAGAAAAACGGAGACATCAAAGTGGCAGAGCTAGCCCTATTATTAAGAGCAAACTCAGCCAAAGGCAAAAAAGAGACCCAGTCATCCTGATCAGCAGACACAAAGCATCTTAGATAAGTCTCCAATGTCTGGTTTGTTCTCTCAGTTTGACCATTGGTCTGAGGATGAAATGCCGAGGAGAAAGACAATTGAACACCCAGTTTAGAACAAAAAGTCCTCCAAAATCTGGAAACAAACTGGACTCCTCTGTCAGACACTATGTTCTCAGGAATGCCGTGTAAACGAACCACGTGCTGAAGGAACAACGGCACCAATTCAGAGGAGGAAGGCAACTTAGGTAATGGCACAAGATGTATCATCTTGGAAAAACCTATCACAAATCACCCAGATGGCGGTTATTCTCTGAGAAACAGGAAGGTCGGAAATGAAATCCATAGAGATATGGGTCCATGGTCTCTTGGGCACAGGCAATGGCATCAACAAACCACTAGAGCGAGAGCAAGGCTTGGAGCGAGAGCAAGTCCCGCAGGACTGCACAAATTCCCTGACATCACGAGACAAGGTAGGCCACCAAAAGGACCGACTAACCAAGTCTCTGGTACCAAAAATTCCGGGATGCCCAGCCAACGCGGAACAATGAATCTCAGACATCACACTCTTTTTCCACTGGTCCGGGACAAATAATTTTCCAACAGGGCAGCGCTCGGGCCTATCCTCCTGACACCCCTCCAGAGCAAGTCTCAAATTAGGTGAGATGGCGGAAAGAACTACACCCTCTTTCAAAATAACAGAAGGATCAGATAACTCAGGAGAGTCCGCAAGGAAGCTCCTCGAGAGGGCATCCGCCTTAACATTCTTAGTGCCAGGAAGAAAGGAAACCACAAAATTAAAACGTGTGAAAAACAAGGCCCACCTGGCCTGTCTAGGATTAAGTCGCTTGGCAGACTCCAGATAAACCAGATTCTTATGGTCCGTAAGGACCACCACCTGATGTTTGGCTCCCTCCAGCCAATGTCTCCACTCTTCAAAAGCCCACTTCATGGCCAATAACTCCCGATTACCCACGTCATAATTACGTTCAGTAGGAGAAAATTTTCGAGAGAAAAAGGCACAAGGGTTACTTTTAGAGGTCTCTGGATCTTTTTGGGACAAAACGACACCTGCCCCAATTTCAGAGGCATCAACCTCCACCTGAAATGGCAGAGAAACATCAGGCTGCCGTAGAACAGGAGCAGAAGTGAATCTCTGCTTAAGTTCCTGAAATGCAGAGACTGCCTCAGGAGGCCAATTCACCACATCAGAACCCTTTTTGGTCAAATCAGTTAATGGTTTAACAATAACCGAGAAATTACCAATAAATTTACGATAAAAATTGGCAAAACCCAAAAATCTTTGAAGAGCCTTTAATGAAGTAGGTTGGACCCAATCACAGATGGCCTGAACCGTGACCGGGTCCATTTCAATAACAGATGGGGACAAAATGAATCCCTGTTTCTCAGAGAATGACCGTTATCTGGGTGATTTGTGATAGGTTTTCCAAAATGATACATCTTGTGCCATTACCTAAGTTGCCTTCCTCCTCTGAATTGGTGCCTTTGTTCCTTCAGCACGTGGTTCGGTTACACGGCATTCCTGAGAACATTGTGTCTGACAGAGGAGTCCAGTTTGTTTCCAGATTTTGGAGGACTTTTTGTTCTAAACTTGGTGTTCAATTGTCTTTCTCCTCGGCTTTTCATCCTCAGACCAATGGACAAACTGAGAGAACAAACCAGACATTGGAGACTTATCTGAGATGCGTTGTGTCTGCTAATCAGGATGACTGGGTCTCTTTTTTGCCTTTGGCTGAGTTTGCTCTTAATAATAGGGCTAGCTCTGCCACTTTGATGTCTCCATTTTTCTGCAATTTTGGGTTTCACCCTCGATTTTCTTCAGGACAGACGGAGGCTTCATACTTAATTGCAAAAAGAGTTGACGGACACTGTTAAGACTGTGCCGGGAACCACCCTTCATGCTGTTAGTCGACCTGGTGATTCTGTAGATGTCGTTTTACACTCTCCTGAACCCTCAGTTAAGCTTCCTGACATCTTTTCTGGCAAGAAAGATGAATTTCGTATGTTCAGGGAGAGTTGTAAATTATTGTTTTCCCTCAGACCTCGATCATCGGGGAATGAATGAGACTCAGCGGGTGGGATTATAATCTCCTTACTCAGGGAGGTGTTATGTTTCGGTAGCTGAGGAGTGCAGGCAAAAAAGGCAATACACCAGAGCAGTTGGAATCTATGAGATTGCAGTACCCTGACTAACCACAACAACTAGAGGCAGCCGTGGAGCGTTCCTATGTTGGTCCTAGACGCCTCGTCACAGCCTGAGAAACTAACTACACCTAAAGATAGATATAGGAAAGCTATCTGCCCCGGAGCAGAACCCCAAAGATAATAGAAAGCCCCCAAACATGTAATGGCGGTTAGACAAGAAGAAATACTGACACAGACAGAAAATAGTATGAGCAAACGTTGGGGCCCAAACTAACTAAATAGAAAAGTATAGGAAGGGTACTTACTGCAATCCCAGAAAACCCTGAAAAGCACCAACTCTACTAATTTCAAAAACACCTGAGATCACACGACCTCTACCACCTAAATTAGTTCTCTGGTGTAACAAAATCAAAACAGCAGCCACTGAAAAAACTGGAAAAAGCAAAAGTACAAACATCAGTGGCTGAACTAAACTGAGAGGGCAAAAGCCCCCGGAGGGGACCCTGAAGGCCCCCACAGAAGTGCAGGACAAAATGCAAAAATCAAGCACAAAAACAAAAAGAAGAAAATGTCTTATCTGTTAGCAGGAGATGCAGACACGACACAGCAGGCTACAAGGGAAACAGGAATCAAGGATAGAGACCAGAACAATTGATCACCGGCAACCCTGATGGGAAGGTGACTCCCTTATATAAGACCAGTCAGTAACACCTGATTCCCAATCCTCACAATCTTCACTGGACAGACCAGTACCGCTTGTAACCACCAGAGGGAGCCTCTGCTCAGAACTCATCTCAAGCCCATTCACAACAGTAACCCATGCGAAAAAGCTGTGTCAGTCCTGTGTTTCGTGTGAAAGGGGCCGGGGTGTATGTGGACTGTGTTTTGTGGGTGAGCTCGGTCAGGACTTCCACCCCGGTCACCCTTGTTACATAGCATTTGCTGAATTTCTTTTGAGGGCGAGGAGCCATTTCACTTTTCCAGAGTCTTTGTGCTACTAGTAACGTGGAATCCCCCTATATTTCCTTTAACAGATAACGGATCTGAGTCAGGACTTGCTTTTTTTGTGGATTGAGTTGAAGCTTTTATTGGGAACATTTTACATAACATTTGGGATCACATTTATCCGGCGCTCTATGCTGAGCACTTACTTTTGGGATTCCATCTAAATCTCTGAGTGACGTGACAGATGAAACCCCCTGATGTATCCATTCACTATAATGAGGCAGCAGAGTTACTCTGGACTCCGTCTGGCCTCTGTTCAGCGGTGTCCTTCTTTTCAGAAGTGCACAAAACTGTGGACGATGGCACTTTTATGCAATCCTAAAAAGACGGACTCTGCCAGATCACAGGTCAGACAGCGTCCACAGTGCCTCCATCTGCCTTATTATAGGAAATCTTCCACCTGAGGTTCTGTCTGAATCACTTATTTTAGAGATTTACATGGAAACCTAGGTGTAAGCGCTCAGCGCAGAGTGCAGGATAAATGTGCGTCGAGCCTTAAGGTCCTGTCACACTAAACGAGATCGCTAACGAGATTGCTATAGCGTCAGCGATTTTATGACACAGTAGCGATCTCGTTAGCGACTTAGCTGTGTGTGACATGTAGCAGTGATGTGGCCCCCGCTGATATGTCGCTGATCACTTATGAACGTTCTGAGCCGTTTTTTGGTCGTTGGTGTCCCGCTGGTGAGCCTGAATCACTGAGTGTGACACCCTTTATGAACGACTTCACCAGCGTCGCAGGTGGGACTAGGTTTTCCTAACGACCGCAGAGGTCGTTATACAGATCGCTGATCTCTGATGAGATCTTTGTGTTTGGAATCTAACTAGCGATCACATAGCGATCGCACCAACGATCTCGCCAGGTCGTGTCGTTGTCGTGATCGCTGGTGCGATCGCTAAGTGTGACAGTGCCTTTACTGTGATCTTTGGGAGGCAGAATGAAAAAATCAACAGCATGTGAAGAATTGGTTTTATTTATTTTTCACGCCGTTCCTCATGCTGTATAAGTGATTAGGCGACTTTATTCTTCAGGTCGGTGCGATTACAGCGATACCAGATTTTTAGCGGGTTTTTATGTTTGGCAGCACACTAAAAGACTCTTTTTATTGCGAAAACTAGTTTTTTGAGAGCTATAATTTTCCATATTTCAGCCGACAGAGTCATGTGAGGTCTTGTTTTTTGCGGGACGAGTTGACATTTTTATTGGTACCATTTTCGGGCACATGACATTTTTGATCGCTTTCTAGTCCGATTTTTGCAAGGAAGAATGAACAAAAACCAGCAATTCAGGAATTGCATTTTTTTTATATCGTTCCGCGTGTGGTAAAATTGATAAGACAGCTTTATTCTTCGGGTCAGTACGATTACAGCGATACCTCATTTATATCTTCTTTTATGTTTTGGCGATTTTACACAATAAAAACTATTCTACAGAAAAAATAATAATTTTTGCATTGCTTTATTCTGAGAGCTATAACTTTTTTATTTTTCCGTTGATGGAGCTGTATGGCGGCTTTTTCTTGAGGGACAAGATGACATTTTCAGCTGTACCATTTTTATTGACATTTGTGTTTTTGATAGTGTTTTATTGCACTTTTTGTTCGGCGGTATGATGATAAAGCATTGTTTTTTGCCTTGTTTTTTATTTATTTTTACGATGTTCACTGAAGGGGTTAACTAGTGGGACAGTTGTATAGAGCAGGTCGCTACGGGCGCGGCGATACCAAATATGTGTAGTTTTATTGTTTTTTTATTTACCTAAATAAATGTATTTATTGGAAAAATATTTATTTTTTCTTTATTTAGGGATTTTTTTTTATATTTTTGCACTTTATTTATTTTTTACTTTTTTACATTATCCCAGGATGGGACATCACTATATTACATCAGATCGCTGATCTGACACTGCACAGCTGTGCATCAGGTCAGGATCTGACAGGCAAAGAAGGAGGCATCTCAGGTCCTACTCTCAGCAGGTGCTCACAAGCCACCTTACCTGCAGGACCCGGAAGGACCCCACGGCCATCCTGGTTCCGGGGGTCTCCATGGAGACCACCAGGACAACTCGATCATATAGCGTTGTTCTGATGGGAGCCCCCTCTGTGCGCGATGCTTCTCTATGCCGCTGTCACTACTGACTGCGGCATCAGAGGGGTTAAATGCCCACGATCGGTGCTAGCACCGACCATGGGTGTTGTTGCGGGGTGTCAGCTGTCACATACAGCTGACACCTGCACCCAATCGCCGCAGCGCTCAGCTTGAGGCCATGCGATCGGTGCGCCGTAATAGTGCTTCTCTTTGTGGGAACGCACCTCCTGCACAGCATTACTAGTACGGCGCATGTTGGGAAGGGGTTAAGAACGAGAAGTCCTGGAAGTGATGATCTGGCCCCAGATCCCTGATCTCACACCATCCCATCTGTCTGGGATCACATGAAAAGGCATAAGGATCCGCACAAGCCTCATACACAGAAGATCTGGGGTCAGGTCTCCAAGATGTTTGGAACAACCTCCTGCCGAGATCCTCCATAACCTGTGCACCAGTGACGAGAAGAAGGGATGGAGGTGATGAGAAGCCACCAGATACAGATCATGAAGGCGACGGACAGTCACCAGATACTGATGATGGAGGCAATGGGCAGTCACCAGATACTGATGATGGAGGTGACGAGCGGCCACCAGATACAGATCATGAAGGAGACGGGCAGTCACCAGATACTGATGATGGAGGCAACGGGCAGTCACCAGATACTGATGATGGAGGTGACGAGCGGCCACCAGATACAGATCATGAAGGAGACGGGCGGTCACCAGATACTAATGATGGAGGCAACGGGCAGTCACCAGATACTGATGATGGAGGTGACGAGTGGTCACCAGATACTGATCATGAAGGCGACGGGCGGTCACCAGATACTAATGATGAAGGAGACAGGTGGTCACCAGATACTGATCATGAAGGCGACAGGCGGTCACCAGATACTGATGATGGAGGAGACAGGTGGTCACCAGATACTGATGATGGAGGAGACAGGTGGACACCAGATGCTGATGATGGAGGCGACGGGCGGTCACCAGATACTGATGATGGAGGAGACAGGTGGTCACCAGATACTGATCATGAAGGCGATGGGCGGTCACCAGATACTGATGATGGAGGAGACAGGTGGACACCAGATACTGATGATGGAGGAGACAGGTGGACACTAGATACTTATGATGGAGGCGATGGGCGGTCACCAGATACTGATGATGGAGGAGACAGGTGGTCACCAGATACTGATGATGGAGGAGACAGGTGGACACTAGATACTTATGATGGAGGCGACGGGTGTCACCAGATACTGATGATGAAGGAGACAGGTGGACACTAGATACTTATGATGGAGGCGACGGGCGGTCACCAGATACTGATGATGGAGGAGACAGGTGGACACTAGATACTTATGATGGAGGCAACGGGCGGTCACCAGATACTGATGATGGAGGAGACAGGTGGACACTAGATACTTATGATGGAGGCGACGGGCGGTCACCAGATACTGATGATGGAGGAGACAGGTGGACACTAGATACTTATGATGGAGGCGACGGGCGGTCACCAGATACTGATGATGGAGGAGACAGGTGGACACTAGATACTTATGATGGAGGCGATGGGCGGTCACCAGATACTGATGATGGAGGAGACAGGTGTTCACCAGATACTGATGATGGAGGAGACAGGTGGACACTAGATACTTATGATGGAGGCGATGGGCGGTCACCAGATACTGATGATGGAGGAGACAGGTGGACACTAGATACTTATGATGGAGGCGACGGGCGGTCACCAGATACTGATGATGGAGGAGACAGGTGGGCACTAGATACTTATGATGGAGGCAACGGGCGGTCACCAGATACTGATGATGGAGGAGACAGGTGGACACTAGATACTTATGATGGAGGCGACGGGCGGTCACCAGATACTGATGAGATTTACATTTGTCTTTTCACTTTACATTTTAATTGATACCAAGTTTCACTATAGAAAAAAAATTGACCCGTAGAAGAGCCACTTGCGCGAAACGGCCGTCGTCAGCACCTGCAGTCCTTTGTACTCTCACTACCGGCCAATATGTCTTGATATGGATCAATAAACACAAGCAATTTTCATCAGACTGGTGAGTGCCGCTGATTATTTTCTTCATTTTTGGATATTAATTGATACTAATAGTCTGGTAACTCTTCCTCTATTTTATAAACATTGTTCTTCTGCAGCGTTTCTCCCACCTGCCTATAACTTTTACACAGTCCTGTATATATAAATTCTATGAATGTTATCAGGAGATATGAATGTGCATTGTGTCCTCAAAATCTCCCGTCTTCTCCTCGCTCCAACTTCCCACGTAGGAAAATCTATAATGCTCTCAGCAGCTATTAACATGCATTTCCTCCTGGAACCCTGCGCTGCTTAGAACAATGGCCATTAAGATGTCGGTTTCCTGCGCGTTGCCTGGTATAACCTCCCGCCGGCCCCTCCTCCGCCAGCCTTCATGTCATCTCAGTCCACTATTGAGGAGCATGACTCCGGTCACACAGACGCTGTAATGGAGACGGTTCCTGCACGGCGAGGCCTTAATTACACGGCGCTGATAAATAATACAGCAGACCCCACGTTACTGCGCAGACAACGAATGTTAGTGCTTTGGACGGTTTCCATCCTTACAGATCTACTGCGCTGGTCACCGGGGGGCGGCGGGTCCCAGATGATGTATAGGGCAGATTTCTGTTCATGGGTTGTCTGGTTTCCACCTCTTTTGGGCATATTCTGCACCTTTTTCTTCCTTTGATGCATATAGTCACAGTATCTGGCAGGAAAAGTTCTCTAATAGTCACGAAAAATTGGCCCATCTATGGCCGACAATCTTGAAAACTGGACTAGTTCTCTCGAGACCTCAGCTTTATCCTTGGAGCCAAAAATGTCTTTCTTGGCCAACTCAATAAGCCCACCCATCCTCTCTGCCTTATCTGTGGCTACAAAACAGCTGCCGATCCCTTAGACTGACATTTATGACTGCGAGGACCAAACCGCAGCCCATCAGGGTTTTGAGGGTGCTAGAAAATGCACAAAGTCGAGGTGTCCTGCAGGAGGGCTTCTGGGATGCCCACCATGGTCACACCATAATTCCACAATCGGAGGATAATCATTGACCAAAGAATTTCTGGAATTGAAACACGTGCAATATATTACAGGTCCAATTCTCCATCCTCTGCTCTTCTAGGTAGGAGTCTGCCCTCTCCTTCCAAACCTTCTAATACTACTTTTCGCTTACTGCCCCTTACCCAACCATCTCAGTCAATTTTTTTCTCCATTTTACTTCACACCTGGCTCCAAGTAGACAAATGGTATGCACAAAAATTATTGGGAGGAAGCACATTACCTCATGTGACATCTAGGACAGGAGGGTTGGGTAAGAACATTCTCATGAACCTTTTGGTCATCATTACATGTACATGAAAGCAAACAAGCCAAACCATCTCCTGAATTGTTCATCTACGCTCACCCTGAGCAAGATATTGTCCCATGTACAAGGACCTTACAGAGAATTGTTTTTTGTTGGAGACGTAGCCCTCGCTTCTGCTTAGTCTCGATGTGACGATTCTTCAGGTTGTAGTAAGATATGTCCCACCTGAGGATATATGAGGAGACGCCCCTCACGATGACGGGTACCCTCTATAACTCATTGGAAGATTTTTTTGTGAGTCTATAAGTCGCCCCATCAACCTCAAATGTTCCAAAAAATGATGCTTTCTCTACAGCACATCAGCAGAAGGTGTGGACGACATCATGGTCCACATTGAATCTTTTTCACTTTTTTAAAAGGTTAGAAGTTGGGTCTCCTTCACTGTGTTCAGATTCCACCAGTTGGGTGAAGTCTCAGGAGCCTAAGAAACTAGACTTGTTTGAGCCCTTGGTTTTCCAGTTCCAGGTTATCCAGGAAATGTTGGTTTGGTTCAGGTTTTTCCTAAAATTGAGCATCATTCTGATTGTTTCAACCCATTTCTACAGTTTTCGGCATGTTCTAATATCCTTTATGGTCAGAATTTTTGCTTCTGACTTTAATCTTGACCAGTTCTGATTACTCTCAAGCTGACTCCCAAGAGGCCTGATTACCAGCCTCCTAGGTTCTGTCCATCCTCATTACATTTTATTGATTTCCAGGCCGAAGACACATCACATTGTAACGGGCCGGGTGGTGGAGTCACTGTTCGGGGGACCAAAGAAAGCCTTGAGTGGCGTAGCTAGGAGCCTCACTGTAATGCTGCTGCAGTGCAGTATAGCGCAACCTTCACCAGGGGATGCTGGTGAGGGAACAGAGATTGCACACACAGCGTAACACCACTGAGCAGCAGCACAAGCGCCACCTGGTGGCAAAAGAGTGGTCAGCCAAGTCAGAAACAGTCAGGACAAGAAGTACCAGAGGTCACAGCAATACATATGGTCAAATGCAAGCCAAAAGTCAGAGCCAGATGGGAGCAGAAATAACCAAGACGAGAGACAGTAAAACAGGTCAAAAGACAAGCCGGGTCACATACCAAGGGTCCAAGCACAGGGAGCGAACACTAAGACAAGTGGGGTGGCAGGAAAGGGAAGTCACGGGAACAGAGTAAACGGGCAGAGGACAAAACACGGTATCAAGGGGTCAGCTGCTCTAGCCTGGAAGCATAAACTATCACTGACATTGGTCTGCAGGCCACAGCAGACTGAAATAGCCCCATAGAACCCAAAATGAGGCAGAGAAGGTTAAGACCCCACATGAACAGACCGGGGAGAGAATAATATGAAACAAACCCTGGCCTGGATCATGACAGTATCACTCTCTCAATAGGGGGCCACCTGTTATGAATGTGCTAGAGATGGTTTCTGAGCAGAGGCTCCCTCTGGTGGTTACAGACAGTACTGAACCTTTCAGCGAGGAGTGGCAATCTGGAATCACGGACTGGTCTGATGTAAGGGAGGTTCCCTCCTATGATGGTTGCCGGTGATCAATTGTTCTTGTCTCAATTGTGGTTCCTGGTTCATTTGGAAGTTTGCTGGAGTCCTGTCTGCATCTACTGCTTTCAGATCAGATATTTTTTGCTTTTCTTTTTGTGCTTGCTTTTTGCATTGTTTTCTGCACTTTTGTGGAGGTCAGCCAGGTCCCCTCCTGTGGCCTGAGCTCCTCACAGTTTTTCTGCAGCCACTGTTATTTGCTCATTTGCTTTTTCCTGTTTTTTCAGCGGCTGCTGCTTGGTTTTTGTTCACACTGAGATCTGATTTAGTGGGAGGCGAGATCGTGTGATCTCAGTATTTTTGTAATCAGAATTGTTGGATTTTTGTAGGGTTTTCTGGGTTGCAGAAAGTAATCTCTCCTGTCCTATCCTATTTAGTCAGCTTGTGGCCCCAGCGTTTGCTCAGTCTATTTTCTGCCTATGTTTGTATTTTCATCTTGTCTAACCGCCATTATATGTTTGGGGGCTTCCTATTTTCTTTGGGGATCTGCTCCGGGGCAGATAGCTTTCATCTTTCTGCCTTTAGGTGTAGTTATCTCTCAGGCTGTGACGAGGCGTCTAGGATCAACGTAGGAACGCTCCACGGCTACCTCTAGTTGTGTCGTTAGTTTAGGAATCTGCAACCCATCAGTTACCAACATCTCAGGTGTTCGGCTGCCCTGCTGTTGTTCCTGTCCTCCTCAGCTACCGAAACATAACAGTATCACCGGCCATAATTGAAAATTATATGGTACTCACAGAAGGGAAAAAAAAGTGTGGAAAGAAAAAAGTTGTCAGAGATGTCAGAGATTTTTTTTTTTTCTGTCTGTTGCATTTTTTCCCTCTTTTTCTCTGGGTGCTGAGGAGGATTTTTTTTCTCTCAATGGAGTTTGCACAGTTGTCTGGCCGTGTGGATCAGCTTGCCACTGAGGTTCGGAGTATTGCTACCTATCTTGCTGGGTTGCCGGTTGTGGAACCTAGGATTCCCGTCCCAGATTTGTTTTTGGGGGATCGGGCTAAATTTCTGAATTTCAAAAATATCTGTAAGTTTTTTTTGCCTTAAAGCCTAAGTCTTCAGGTAACGCAGCACAGCAGGTTCAAATTGTCATCTCTCTCCTGCGCGGCGATCCTCAGGATTGGGCTTTTTCCCTGACACCTGGGGATCCTGTTTTGAATGATATTGATGCATTTTTTCAGGCTCTGGGGTTATTGTACGATGAACCTAATGTCACTGATCAAGCTGAAAAAACATTGTTGGCATTAAATCAGGGTCTTGAAGACGCTGAGTTGTACTGTCAGAAATTCTGAAAGTGGGCAGTCCTGACCAAATGGAATGATGATGCTTTGGCAGCCCTTTTTCGGAAGGGGCTGTCACAGAATGTAAAGTATGTTATGGTGGGATTCCCTGCTCCCTCTGGTCTCAATGATTCTATGTCATTGGCTATTCAAATTGACAGATGTTTGTGTGAGCGCAGAGGTATGCGTGGAATAGTATTGCCTTTGAACCTGCTTCTGAGCCCATGAAGTGATAGAGTGACTTCTGGGGCTCAGCGTCATGAGTTTCGAAAGCGCAATGGGTTATGTTTCTACTGTGGTGATGCCTCTCATGCTATTTCAGTCTGCCCTAAGCGGGGAAGACGTTTTGCACGCTCAGTTGTCTTGGGTAGTGTTCAGACTAAATTTCTGTTGACTGTTACCCTGATTTGCTCCCTGTCCACATTTTCTGCTCAGGCTTTTGTTGATTCAGGAGCAGCTATTAACCTGATGGATTTTGACTTTGCCAAACGTTGTGGGTTTCCCATTATACCCCTGCGGAAGTCTATTCCCTACTGGGCATTGATTCTACCCCTTTGGCGGAGAATAAACCCAGTTTTCTACTCAGGTGATAAAGAGGGTTGAACCAGATCATCAGGAGAGTTGCAAATTTCTGGTGCTGTATAATCTGCATGACATTATTGTACTAGGTTTCCCTTGGTTACAGTCTCATAATCCTGTTTTGGATTGGAAATCTGTGTCTGTGACCAGTTGGGGCTGCCAATGTGTTAATGCCAACACTTCTGTTTTTTCTGCCTCTCCCAAGTCTCAGGATGTTCCTGACTTTTTGACTGATTTTTCGGATGTATTTAGTGAAAGTAAATCTGCATCTTTGCCCCCTCACAGGAGCTACGATTGCGCTATTGAATTAGTGCCTGGTGGTAAATTTCCTAAAGGTCGCCTTTTTAACTTGTCTGTACCTGAACACGATGCTATGCGATCTTATATCAAGGAGTCATTGGAGAAGGGTCATATCAGACCATCCTCTTCACCCCCTTGGGTGCCGTTTTTTTTCTTTGTGGCCAAAAAGGATGGTTCATTGAGGCCGTGTATTGATTATCGTCTCTTGAATAAGATCACTGTGAAGTATCAATATCCTTTACCCTTGATTTCTGACTTGTTTTCCAGGGTGAAAAGTGCTAGTTGGTTTACCAAGCTTGACCTCAGGGGGGCATATACCCTTATTCGCATTAAGCACGGGGATGAATTGAAGACGGCGTTTAATACCCCAGAGGGGCATTTTGAGTACCTAGTGATGCCCTTTGGGCTCACTAATGCTCCTTCCGTCTTACAGAGGAGTCCAGTTTGTTTCCAGATTTTGGAGGACATTTTGTTCTGAACTTGGTGTTCAATTATCTTTCTCCTCTGTTTTTCATCCTCAGACCAATGGACAAACCGAGAGAACAAACCAGACCTTGGAGACTTATTTGAGATGTTTTGTGTCTGCTGATCAAGATGACTGGGTCTCTTTTTTGCCTTTGGCTGAGTTTGCTCTTAATAATAGGGCTAGCTCTGCCACCTTGATGTCTCCATTTTTCTGCAATTTTGGGTTTCACCCTCGATTTTCTTCGGACAGGCGGAGGCTTCTGTCTGTCCGGGTGTTGACTCTGTTGTGGAGCGTATGCAGCAGATTTGGGACCAGGTAGTGGAGAGGTTGTCTCTCTCTCAGGAGAAGGCCCAAGGGTTTGCCAACCGGCATAGGACTGATGGTCCTCGGTTTAAAGTGGGGGACTTGGTTTGGTTGTCCTCAAGAAATATCCCTATGAGGGTTGCATCTCCAAAGTTTAAGCCCAGGTTCATTGGACCTTATAAGATCATGGAGATTCTTAATCCTGTTTCCTTCTGTTTGCTTCTTCCAGGGACATTTAAGTCCTTATTGAAGAGGTTTGTCGAGCCAGTGGTTCCTATGGCTGCGCCTCCTGACCCTGTTTTGATTGAGGGCAATCTGGAGTATGTGGTTGAGAAAATATTGGATTCTCGTTTTTCTAGACAGAAACTCCAGTATTTGGTTAAGTGGAGAGGTTATGGTCAGGAGGACAATTCTTGGGTGTTTGCTTCGGACATCCATGCTAGGAGACTGATCCGTGCTTATCACCGAGCTCATCCTGATCGGCCTGGTTGCACAAGTGAGGGTTCGGTGACCCCTCCTCAAGGGGGGGGTACTGTTATGAATGTGCTAGAGATGGTTTCTGAGCAGAGGCTCCCTCTGGTGGTTACAGACAGTACTGAACCTTTCAGCGAGGAGTGGCAATCTGGAATCACGGACTGGTCTGATGTAAGGGAGGTTCCCTCCCATGATGGTTGCCGGTGATCAATTTGTTCTTGTCCCAATTGTGGTTCCTGGTTCATTTGGAAGTTTGCTGGAGTCCTGTCTGCATCTACTGCTTTCAAATAAGATATTTTTTGCTTTTCTTTTTGTGCTTGCTTTTTGCATTGTTTTCTGCACTTTTGTGGAGGTCAGCCAGGTCCCCTCCTGGGGCCTGAGCTCCTCACAGTTTTTCTGCAGCAACTGTTATTTGCTCATTTGCTTTTTCCTGTTTTTTCAGCAGCTGCTGCTTGGTTTTTGTTCACATTGAGATCTGATTTAGTGGGAGGCGAGATCGTGTGATCTCAGTATTTTTGTAATCAGAATTGTTGGATTTTTGTAGGGTTTTCTGGGTTGCCTTTAGGTGTAGTTATCTCTCAGGCTGTGACGAGGCGTCTAGGATCAACGTAGGAACGCTCCATGGCTACCTCTAGTTTTGTCGTTAGTTTAGGAATCTGCAACCCATCAGTTACCAACATCTCAGGTGTTCGGCTGCCCTGCTGCTGTTCCTGTCCTCCTCAGCTACCGAAACATAACAGCCACCAGACCCCCAGGTTTACCTGGATAACGAACGTGAAAGGCCTGGACCAACCGATCAGCATGGACCGAACGCGCCGGCACCCACGACCGGTCCTCAGGACCATAACCCTTCCAATGGACCAAATTCTGAAGAGAATGGTGGAGCATACAAGAATCCACAACCCGTTCCACCTCATACTCTTTCTGGCCATTTACCACAACAGGTGGCGGGTGCGATGGAGACTCATCTGAGGAAGACACCGACAGCTTCTGAAGCGCTTTATGGTACACATTGGAGATCTGCAATGATGAAGGCAGGCTCAGGCGAAAGGCCACCGGATTAACCACCTATAAAATTTCATAAGGACCAATAAACTTTGGACCCAACTCAGCCGAAGGGATCCTCAACCTTATATTCTCAGTGGATAACCATACATTATCCCCCACCTGGAAAGCCGGCCCCACCGAACGTCGTTTGTCCGCAAAAAAATTGTACTTGACCTGAGCCTCCCCAATGTTTCTCTGAACCCCTCTCCAGACACCCCCAACCGCTGAAAGACCGAATACGCCCCTGGACACCCCGAATCAAGCTGGGAGAACTCACCAAAGTGAGGGTGAAACCCATAGTTGCAAAAGAACGGGGAAGTACCTGTCGATTGATTGACACGATTGTTGAAAGTGAATTCTGCCATGGGTACTGAAGAGCACCAATCATCCTGTTTAGACGTGGCAAAACACTGCAATATCTGCTCCAAAGACTGATCGGTCCTTTCAGTCTGACCGTTGGTCTCGGGATGATAGGCCGACGAAAAGGTCAGACTGATACCCAGCCTTTCACAAAAAGCCCTCCAGAATTTCGGCACAAACTGCACCCCTCAATCAGACACCAGACTGACAGGCACACCATGCAATCGGACCACATGCTTAATGAATAGTTTTGATAGAGTCTCAGCATTAGGAATACCTGCCAATGGTACAAAATGCGCCTGTTTACTGAACCTATCAACAACTACCCAGATCATGGTTTTGCCATTAGAGGGGGTAGATCGGTGATAAAATCCATGGACAGATGAGTCCACGGTCTGTCTGGAATTGGCAGTGGTACCAATTCCCTGGCCGGCCAGTTATGGGAGGTTTTAGTGCAGGCACAAGTTTCGCATGAGGACACAAACCCAGTGACGTCAGAAGCCAATGGGGGCCACCAAAACAGCCTAGTGATGGCTTAATGCGTGGCTGAGATTCCAGGATGTCCACTCAGAGCCGAGTCATGGAACTCCTGAAGCACCATTAACTGATACTGGACAGGCACAAAGAACTTATTATTAGGTACGAACAAAGGAGCAAGAGATTGGGCCTCACGAATCTCTGGCTCCAATGCCGAGGCAAACGCAGCCACCATCACTCCGTGCTGAAGAATGGAGGAAGGAGGTTCAAGAGGTGACATTGGATCCAGGCTATGAGATAAGGCATCAGCCTTCACATTCTTGGACCCCGGCCTGAAAGTGATTGAAAACTGAAATCGAGGAAAAAAAAGTGACCACCTTGCCTGTCTCGGGATTAAACGTTTGGCGGACTCGATGTAAGACAGGTTCTTGTGGTTCGTAATGACAGTGATACGATGGACAGCCCCCTCCAAAAATTGCCTCCATTCTTCAAACGCCAATTTAATGGCCAATAACTCCGTTACCCACATCATAATTCCTTTCAGCAGAGTAAATTTTTTTTGAAAAGGAGGCACAGGGTCTCAAATTAATTATCATGGTGGGCCCCTGGGACAACATCGCTCCCACTCCCACCTCGGAGGCGCCCACCTCCACGATAAACAGTTTAGACAAATCAGGTTGAATCAGCATGGAGGCGGACATGAAGCTGGTTTTTAATGAAGAAAATGTCGCCAAAGCTGGAGCTTACCAGTTTTTGAGATCAGCCCCCTTATGAGTTAAATCAGTGAGGGGTTTGATGAATTTTCTATAGTAATTAGTGAAACCCAGAAAGCGATGAAGGCCCTTGAGATCTCTGGGTTGCACCCAATCCACAATAGCCTGTATCTTTCTAGGGTCCATATGAAACCCCTCAGCAGACAAAATGACCCCTAGAAAGGACAATTATTTAGCAAAAAATACACACTTCTCCAGTTTAGCAAAGAGTGAGTTCTATCTGAGCCTCTGCAGAACAGCACGGAGGTGACCCATGTGACTCTGTTTATCTGAAGAATATATGAGGATATCATCCACATAAACTACCATGAAGTGCCCAATAACATCTGATAAAACATGATTAATGAAATTCTGGAATACTGCTGGAGCGTTAGTCAGGCCAAAGGGCATAACCAAATTTTCAAACAACCCCTCAGAGGTGAGTAATGCAGTTTTCCACTCATCCCCCTCCAGCATACGGATGACATTATATGCTCCTTTGAGGTCCAACTTAGAGAACCACCTAGCCCCCGCCAATTGATTGTACAAATCAGGTATAAGAGGGAGGTGATAAGTGTTCCTTACAGTGATTTTATTCAATTCTCGAAAATCGAGGCATGGGCGTAAGCCACCATCCTTTTTCTTAACAAAAAAGAACCCCGCCACCCCAGGGGAAACAGATGGCCGAATGAGCCATTTGGCACCAGGAATAAGATCAACCGCACAATCGAATGCGCGGTGTGGTGGTAGAACCTCAGCCTCATTTTCGGAGAACACATCCTCAAAGTCCTTCAGGTACTCCGGAATACCCTTCAGACTGACGGATGACACCGATACAGAAACAAGACATTTCTTAGAACAATTGGGACCCCAGTTCACAATGTTCCGAGCTTCCCAGTCAATGACTGGGTTATGTACAAGTAACCAGGGGAACCCCAGCACCAATACTGCCGGCAGATTGTCCAGAAGAAAACATGAAATACGTTCCTGGTACAAGGAACCCACTTTAAGGAAAAACTCCTCCAAGACAAATTTAATGACATTCTTAGCCAGTGGTGTGTTGTCAATGGCAACAATATGAATAGGAGTCTCCAGCCTAACTGTCCCTAACTTACACTTGGTCACCAAGTTAGAGTCAATAAAGTTCATAGATGACCCGCTGTCCACGAAAGCAGAAGTGGGCGTGAAACAACTCCCAAAACTAGGTTCCACTTCCAACAATACTTTAGAGAATGAGGAAAAAGGTACCTGAGAGTCTGGGTGACCTCCTCGACAATCACCCAGACTCAGCCGCTTGTTAGTCGGTGGGCAGGAGGGACAGTCCTTTTTCCAATGTCCGGGATATCCGCAGTAAAAACACAGCTTTCCTTCACACCGGTGGCAAAACAACAGTATTAGCAGGGAGCAATGGAACCTCTCGCTGTGTAACACCTCTCTCCCACAGTCTCCGATCCATAAGGGTCGCCTGAGTCATAGCCTCCTCTAATGAGTTGGGTGGTGGATGGAGAGCTAGGGCGTCCTTCAGGTGATCCGACAGTCCTCTCCTGAACTGACACCTCAGCGCCGAGTCATCCCAGGATACCTCAGTGGACCATCAAGTGAACTTGGAACTATACCATTCAGCTGAGCGCTTCCCCTTAACCAGACACATAATAGTGTCCTCTGCCACCCTAACACGGTCCGGTTCGTTATAGATAAGTCCTAGGGCTTCAAAGAACCTACAGTCATGGCCAAAAGTTTTGAGAATGACACAAATATTATATTTTCACATGATCTGCTGCCCTCTGGTTTTTATGTGTGTTTGACAGATGTTTTTATCACAGACAGAAATATAATAATTGCAAACACATGAGTAACAAAAGCTTATATTGACAGTTAGAATGAGTTAATGCAGCAAGTCAATATTTGCAGTGTTGACCCTTCTTCTTCAGGACCTCTGCAATTCTCCCTGGCATGCTCTCAATCAACTTCTGGACCAAATCCTGATTGATAGCAGTCCATTCTTGCACAATCAATGCTTTCTTTTTGTCAGAATTTTTAGGCTTTTGTTTGTCCACCCGTCTCTTGATGATTGACCACAAGTTCTCAATGGGATTAAGATCTGGGGAGTTTCCAGGCCATGGACCCAAAATCTCTATGTTTTCTTCCCTGAGCCATTTAGTTATCACCTTTGCTTTATGGCAAGGTGCTCCATCATGCTGGAAAAGGCATTGTTGATCGCCAAACTGCTCTTGGAGGGTTGGGAGAAGTTGCTCTTGGAGGACATTCTGGTACCATTCTTTATTCATGGCTGTGTTTTTAGGCAAGACTGTGAGAGAGCCGATTCCCTTGGCTGAGAAGCAACCCCACACATGAATGGTTTCAGGATGCTTAACAGTTGGCATGAGACAAGACTGGTGGTAGCGCTCACCTTGTCTTCTCCGAATGAGGCGTTTTCCTGATGTCCCAAACAATCGAAAAGGGGATTCATCAGAGAAAATAACTTTACCCCAGTCCTCAGCAGTCCACTGCCTGTACCTTTTGCAGAATATCAGTCTGTCCATGATGTTTTTTCTGGAGAGAAGTGGCTTCTTTGCTGCCCTCCTTGAGACCAGACCTTGCTCCAAGAGTCTCCGCCTCACAGTGCGTGCAGATGCACTCACACCTGCCTGCTGCCATTCCTGAGCAAGCTCTGCACTGCTGGTAGCCCGATCCCGCAGCTGAAACACTTTTAAGAGATGGTCCTGGCGCTTGCTGGTCTTTCTTGGGCGCCCTGGAGCCTTTTTGGCAACAATGGAACCTCTCTCCTTGAAGTTCTTGATGATGCGATAGATTGTTGACTGAGGTGCAATCTTTCTAGCTGCGATACTCTTCCCTGTTAGGCCATTTTTGTGCATTGCAATGATGACTGCACGTGTTTCTTTAGAGATAACCATGGTTAACAGAAGAGAAACAATGATGCCAAGCACCAGCCTCCTTTTAAAGTGTCCAGTGGTGTCATTCTTACTTAATCATGACAGATTAATCTCCAGCCATGTCCTCATCAACACCCACACCTGTGTTAATGGAGCAATCACTGAAAAGAGGTTAGCTGGTCCTTTTAAGGCAGGGCTGCAGTGATGTTGAAATATGTTTTGGGGGATAAAGTTCATTTTCTAGCCAAATATTGACTTTGCAAGTAATTGCTGTTAAGCTGCTCACTCTTTATAACATTCTGGAGTATATGCAAATTGCCATTAGAAAAAGTGAAGCAGTAGACTTTGTAAAAATTAATATTTGTGTCATTCTCAAAACTTTTGTCCATGACTGTATACACCAACATCTGTTCAGGGGAAGTGGGGAGCGAAAAGCCAAAGATTGGTGACCCTCCCTGTTGTGAATGGGCTTGAGATGAGTTCTGAGCAGAGGCTCCCTCTGGTGGTTACAAGCGGTACTGGTCTGTCCAGTGAAGATTGTGAGGATTGGGAATCAGATGTTACTGACTGGTCTTATATAAGGGAGTCACCTTCCCATCAGGGTTGCCGGTGATCAATTGTTCTGGTCTCTATCCTTGATTCCTGTTTCCCTTGTAGCCTGCTGTGTCGTGTCTGCATCTCCTGCTAACAGATAAGACATTTTCTTCTTTTTGTTTTTGTGCTTGATTTTTGCATTTTGTCCTGCACTTCTGTGGGGGCCTTCAGGGTCCCCTCCGGGGGCTTTTGCCCTCTCAGTTTAGTTCAGCCACTGATGTTTGTACTTTTGCTTTTTCCAGTTTTTTCAGTGGCTGCTGTTTTGATTTTGTTGCACCAGAGAACTAATTTAGGTGGTATAGGTCGTGTGATCTCAGGTGTTTTTGAAATTAGTAGAGTTGGTGCTTTTCAGGGTTTTCTGGGATTGCAGTAAGTACCCTTCCTATCCTTTTCTATTTAGTTAGTTTGGGCCCCAACGTTTGCTCATACTATTTTCTGTCTGTGTCAGTATTTCTTCTTGTCTAACCGCCATTACATGTTTGGGGGCTTTCTATTATCTTTGGGGTTCTGCTCCGGGGCAGATAGCTTTCCTATATCTATCTTTAGGTGTAGTTAGTTTCTCAGGCTGTGACGAGGCGTCTAGGACCAACATAGGAACGCTCCACGGCTGCCTCTAGTTGTTGTGGTTAGTCAGGGTACTGCAATCTCATAGATTCCAACTGCTCTGGTGTATTGCCTTTTTTGCCTGCACTCCTCAGCTACCGAAACATAACACCTCCTGAGTAAGGAGATTATAATCCCACCCGCTGAGTCTCATTCATTCCCCGATGATCGAGGTCTGAGGGAAAACAATAATTTACAACTCTCCCTGAACATACGAAATTCATCTTTCTTGCCAGAAAAGATGTCAGGAAGCTTAACTGAGGGTTCAGGAGAGTGTAAAACGACATCTACAGAATCACCAGGTCGACTAACAGCATGAAGGGTGGTTCCCGGCACAGTCTTAACAGTGTCCGTCAACTCTTTTTGCAATTAAGTATGAAGCCTCCGTCTGTCCTGAAGAAAATCGAGGGTGAAACCCAAAATTGCAGAAAAATGGAGACATCAAAGTGGCAGAGCTAGCCCTATTATTAAGAGCAAACTCAGCCAAAGGCAAAAAAGAGACCCAGTCATCCTGATTAGCAGACACAACGCATCTCAGATAAGTCTCCAATGTCTGGTTTGTTCTCTCAGTTTGTCCATTGGTCTGAGGATGAAAAGCCGAGGAGAAAGACAATTGAACACCAAGTTTAGAACAAAAAGTCCTCCAAAATCTGGAAACAAACTGGACTCCTCTGTCAGACACAATGTTCTCAGGAATGCCGTGTAACCGAACCACGTGCTGAAGGAACAAAGGCACCAATTCAGAGGAGGAAGGCAACTTAGGTAATGGCACAAGATGTATCATTTTGGAAAACTTATCACAAATCACCCAGATAACGGTCATTCTCTGAGAAACAGGGAGGTCGGAAATGAAATCCATAGAGATATGGGTCCATGGTCTCTTGGGCACAGGCAATGGCATCAACAAACCACTAGAGCGAGAGCAAGGCTTGGAGCGAGAGCAAGTCCCGCAGGACTGCACAAATTCCCTGATGTCACGAGACAAAGTAGGCCACCAAAAGGACCGACTAACCAAGTCTCTGGTACCAAAAATTCCAGGATGACCGGCCAACGCGGAACAATGAATCTCAGACATCACACTCTTTTTCCACCGGTCTGGACAAACAATTTCCCAATAGGGCAGCGCTCGGGTTTATCCTCCTGACACCCTTCCAGAGCCAGTCTCAAATTGGGCGAGATGGCGGAAAGAACTACACCCTCTTTCAAAATAACAGCAGGATCAGATAACTCAGGAGAGTCTGCAAGGAAACTCCTCGAGAGGGCATCCGCCTTAACATTCTTAGTGCCAGGAAGAAAGGAAACCACAAAATTAAAACGTGTGAAAAACAAGGCCCACCTGGCCTGTCTAGGATTAAGTCGCTTGGCTGATTCCAGATAAACCAGATTCTTATGGTCCGTGAGGACCACCACCTGATGTTTGGCTCCCTCCAGCCAATGTCTCCACTCCTCAAAAGCCCACTTCATGGCCAATAACTCCCGATTACCCAGTCATAATTATGTTCAGTTGGAGAAAATTTTCGAGAGAAAAAGGCACAAGGGTTACTTTTAGAGGTCTCTGGATCTCTTTGGGACAAAACGGCACCTGCCCCAATTTCAGAGGCATCAACCTCCACCTGAAATGGCAGAGAAACATCAGGCTGCCGTAGAACAGGAGCAGAAGTGAATCTCTGCTTAAGTTCCTGAAACGCAGAGACTGCCTCAGGAGGCCAATTCACCACATCAGAACCCTTTTTGGTCAAATCAGTCAATGGTTTAACAATAACAGAGAAATTACCAATAAATTTACGATAAAAATTGGCAAAACCCAAGAATCTTTGAAGAGCCTTTAATGAAGTAGGTTGGACCCAATCACAGATGGCCTGAACCTTGACCGGGTCCATTTCAATAACAGATGGGGACAAAATGAATCCCAGAAATGAGATCCTCTGTACGCCAAAAAGACACTTTGATCCCTTCACATACAGAGCATTCTCTCTCAAAATCTGGAACACAGTCCGAACATGTTTCACATGAGAGTCCCAGTCATTGGAAAAAAAATCAAGATATCATCCAAATAAACAATCAGAAATTTATCCACAAAATCCCTGAAAATGTCATTCATGAAGGACTGGAAGACAGAAGGAGCATTAGTGAGCCCAAAGGGCATCACTAGGTACTCAAAATGCCCCTCTGGGGTATTAAATGCCGTCTTCCATTCATCCCCGTGCTTAATGCGAATAAGGTTATATGCCCCCTGAGGTCAAGCTTGGTAAACCAAGTAGCACTTTTCACCCTGGAAAACAGGTCAGAAATCAAGGGTAACGGATATTGATATTTCACAATGATATTGTTCAAGAGACGATAATCAATACACGGCCTTAATGAACCATCCTTTTTGGCCACAAAGAAAAAAGCGGCACCCAAGGGTGAAGAGGATGGTCTGATATGACCCTTCTCCAATGACTCCTTGATATAAGACCGCATAGCGTCATGTTCAGGTACAGACAAGTTAAAAAGGCGACCTTTAGGGAATTTACTACCAGGCACTAATTCAATAGCGCAGTCATAGCTCCTATGGGGGGGCAAGGATGCAGATTTACTTTCGCTAAACACATCAGAAAAATCAGTCAAAAAGTCAGGAACATCCTGAGCCTGGGGGGAGGCAGAAAAAACAGGAGTGTTGGTATTAACACATTGGCAGCCCCAACTGGTTACAGACACAGATTTCCAATCCAAAACAGGATTATGAGACTGTAACCAAGGGAAACCCAGTACGATAATGTCATGCAGATTATACAGCACCAAAAATTTGCAACTCTCCTGATGATCAGGTTCAACCCTCATTATCACCTGAGTAGGGAACTGAGGTTTATTCTCAGCCAAAGGGGTAGAATCTATCCCCAGTAGGGGAATAGACTTCCGTAGGGGTATCAAGGGAAACCCACAACGTTTAGAAAAATCAAAATCCATCAGGTTAATAGCTGCTCCCGAATCAACAAAAGCCTGAGCAGAAAATGTGGACAGGGAGCAAATCAGGGTAACAGTCAACAAAAATTTAGTCTGAACACTACCCAAGACAACTGAACGTGCAAAACGTCTTCCCCGCTTAGGGCAGACTGAAATAGCATGAGAGGCATCACCACAGTAGAAACATAACCCATTGCGTTTTCTAAACTCATGACGCTGTGACCCAGAAGCCACTCTATCACACTGCATGGGTTCAGAAGCTGGTTCACAAGGCAACACTGTTCCACGCATACCTCTACGCTCACGCAAACGTCTGTCAATTTGAATCGCTAATGACATAGAATCATTGAGACCAGAGGGGACAGGGAGTCCCACCATAACATCCTTTACATTCTCTGACAGACCCTTCCGAAAAAGGGCTGCCAAAGCATCGTCATTCCATTTGGTCAGGACTGCCCATCTTCGGAATCTCTGACAGTATAACTCAGCGTCCTCAAGCCCCTGATTTAATGCCAACAAGGCTTTTTCAGCTTGATCAGTGACATTAGGCTCATCGTACAATAACCCCAGAGCCTGAAAAAATGCATCAACATTACTCAAAACAGGATCCCCAGGTGTCAGGGAAAAAGCCCAATCCTGAGGATCGCCGCGCAGGAGAGAGATGACAATTTGAACCTGCTGTGCTGCGTTCCCTGAGGACTTCAAGGCAAAAAACAACTTACAGTTATTTTTGAAATTCAGAAATTTAGCTCGATCCCCTAAAAACAAATCTGGCATGGGAATCCTAGGTTCCACAACAGGCAACCTCGTAAGATAGGTAGCAATACTCCGAACTTCAGTGGCAAGCTGATCCACACGGCCAGACAACTGTGCAAACTCCATTAAGAGGGAAAAAAAAAAATCCTCCTCAGCATTCAGAGAAACAGAGGGAAAAAAAAAATCTCTGACAACTCTGACAATCTTCTTTCTTTAACACTATTTTTCCCTTCTGTGAGTACCATACAAATATCAGTTTTTGGGCCGGTGATACTGTTATGATTTGGTAGCTGAGGAGAGTAGGCAAAAAAGGAAATACACAGACACAGACAGAAAATAGTATGAGCAAACGTTGGGGCCCAATCTTCCTAAATAGAAAAGGATAGGAAGGACACTTACTGCAATCCCAAAAAACCCTGAAAAGTACCAACACTACTAATTACAAAAACACCTGAGATCACACGACCTCTACCACCTAAATTAGTTCTCTGGTGTAACAAAACTAAACAGCAGCCACTGAAAAAACTGGAAAATGGCAAATGAACAAACAACAGTGGCTGAACTAAACTGAGAGGAGCACAAGCCCCGAATGGGACCCGGCAGACCCCCACAGAAGTGCAGGACAAAATGCAAAAAGGAAGCACAAAAAACTAAAAGAAGAAAATGTCTTATCTGTTAGCAGAAGATGCAGGCACGAAACAGCAAGCTACACAGTGAACAGGAATCAAAGATGAGACCAGAACAATTGATCACCGGCAACCCTGATGGGAGGGAACCTCCCTTGTATAAGACCAGTCAGTAAAACCTGATCGCCAATCTTCACAATCTTCATTGGATAGTTCAGTACTGTTTGTAACCACCAGAGGGAGCTTCTGCTCAGAATTCATTTCTAGCACATTCACAACAGGACCAGGTGCTACAACAAGACTGACCTTGGGTAGATGGCAACTGACCACTAGGGACTGGTAGCTGGGACAGCCCAAAAGAAAGTACAGTAGATGCAGGCAGGCATTGTAGGAACACGGGAAACACTGAAGCAGACAGGAACGGCTGATGTATAGATGAACTACTGGCAGGTGCGGCTGGACCGGCTTATGTGGAGATGAACACTGGTAGGTGCAGCTAGGCGGCCGACATAGAGATGTGAACTGGCAGGTGCAGCTGGACGGGCTAATATAATATGTGCACTGGCAGGTGCACATGGACCGGCTGACATAAAGATGAGCACTGCCAGGTGCATCTGGATCAGCTGACATAGAAATGTGCACTGGCAGGTGCAGCTGGGTCGGCTGATGTTAAGATGAGTGCTGGCAGTAGCAGCTGGGCCGGCTAACGTGGAGACGAACACTGGCAGCAGCAGCTGGGCCCGGCTAACATGGAGATGAGCACTGACTGGTGCAGCTGGACCGACTGACGTACAGGTGAGCTATGGCAGGTGCAGGCGGGCACAGCTGATAAACAGGCAGGCAGGCATGGTT
>JARQOD010000005.1:21752736-21815487 GCA_033576555.1 Oophaga sylvatica
TTTTTCCCCGAATCAACAAAAGCCTGAGAGAAAAGTGGCAGGGAGCAATCAGGGGAAACAGTCAAAAAAAAATTTAGTCAAACATCCCCAAAGACAACTGAACTTTGCAAAAGTCTTCCCGCTTGGGGCAGACTGAAATGTGGAGGCTCACCAATAGAAACAAACCCCATTGCGTTTTAAACTATGACGTGTGACCAAAGCCACTCTTACACTGCATGGGTTCAGAAGGGTTCAAAAGGGAAACATTTTCCCACGCTCCTCTCGCTCACGAAAACGTCTTCTTTTTGGAATCGCTAATGACTTAGAATCATTGAGCCAGAGGGGACGGGGGCCCCACCAAACACCCTTTACATTCTTGACAGACCCTTCCAAAAAAGGGCTGAAAAAGCATCGTCATTCCTTTTGGTGGGGGATCCCCATCTTGGGAAAATCTCTGACAGTATAACTCAGGTCCTCAACCCCCTGATTAATGCCAACAAGGTTTTTCAGCTTGATCAGTGCATAGGGCTCATCGTCAAAAAACCCCGGCCTGAAAAAATGCATCAACATTATAAAAAACAGGATCCCCAGGTGTGGGAAAAAAAGCCCAATCTGAGGACCCCGGCAGGAGAGGGAAAATTTGAACCTGCTGTGCTGCTTTCCCCTGAGGACTTCAAGGCAAAAAAAAATTACAGTTATTTTTAAAATTCAAAAATTTTAGCTCGCCCCCTAAAAAAAAAATCGGCATGGGAATTGGGTTTCCACAACAGGACTCGAAGAAGGTAGAAATACTCCGAATTCAGTGGCAAGCTGATCCAAGGGCCCAGAAACTGTGCAACTCCATTAAAGGGAAAAAAAAAATCCTCCCAGTTTCAGAAACAGGGGGAAAAAAAAAAATCTTGCAACTCTGACAATTTCTTTCTTTAACATTTTTTCCCCTTCTGTGAGTCCATACAAATATCTTTTTTGGGGCCCGGGATATTTATGATTTGGAGCGAGGAGAGTAGGGAAAAAAAGGAAATACCAGAACAGACAGAAAAATAGTTGAGCAAACGTTGGGGCCCCAACTTCCCAAATAGAAAAGGATGGAAGGACCCTTACGCAATCCCCAAAAAAACCTGAAAAGTACCAAAATACTAATTACAAAAACACTGAGATCACAGACCCCTTTCCACCTAAATTGTTCCTGGTGTAACAAAACTAAACAGCAGCCCATGAAAAAACTGGAAAAGCAAATGAACAACAACAGTGGCTGAATAAATGAGAGGAGCACAAGCCCCGAAGGGGCCCCGGCAGCCCCCCACAGAAGTGCAGGAAAAATGCAAAAAGGAAAAAAAAAACAAAAAAGAAGAAAATTTTTATCTTTTAGCGAAGATGCAGGACGAAACAGCAAAGCTACCAGTGAACAGGAACCAAGTGAGCCCAGAAAAATTTGATACGGAAACCCCTGAGGGGGGAACCCCCCTTTAAAAGACCAGTCAGAAACCCTGATCGCCAATTTTTCAAATTTTCATTGGATGTTCAGTATGTTTGTAACCACCAGGGGAGCTTTGCTCAGAATTCATTTTGCCCTAAAAAAAAGGGGACCAGGTGTACAAAAGACTGCCCTTGGGTGAGGCAAGACCACTAGGGACTGGTAGGGGGAACCCCAAAAGAAAGTACAGTGTTGCAGGGGCTTGTGGAACCGGGAAAAAAAGAAGCGACGGGAAAGGTGATGTATAGTTAAAAACTACTGGCAGGTGCGGTGGACGGCTTATTGGAGATGAACATGGTAGGTGCAGCTAGGCCGGCCGACATAGAGGTGTGAATGGCAGGTGCAGTGGAGGGCTAATATAAATGTGCACTGGCAGGTGCACATGGACCGGCTGACATAAAGATGAGCACTGCCAGGTGCATTGGATCAGCTGACATGAAATGTGCACTGGCAGGGCAGCTGGTCGGTGATGTGAAGAGAGTGCTGGCAGTAGCAGGGGGGCCGGCAACGTGGGCAACATGGCAGCGAGCTGGGGCCCGGCTAACATGGAGATGAGCCTGACTGGTGCAGCGGAAAACCGACTGAGTCAGGTGAGCTATGGCAGGTGAGGCGGGCACAGCTGTAAAAAAGGCAGGCAGGATGGTTGGTGACAGGTAGCTATAGGGGGAAATAGGGTATGGACCTGAGAATAACAAGAGTGTTTAGGAAAAACTTACAACGTTGCACGGGCCCTGCTTGTGGAGGAGGTGCCTTAAATATAAGTAATCTTCCGCCATTGGCCTTTTAGGAGGATGCACGCAGCCCCTTTAAGAGGAGGGAAGTGTGGGCGCATGCACTAAGCCACAGTTCCTGGGGAACTGTGCGCAGTGCGCATACCCCGGGCGACTGCAGACACGGAAGGAGGAGACAGCAGGACGGAAGCTGTGGGTGGTGAGTACGCTGGCGTGTCTACCGGGGTAGAGGGGCAGAGATGCCAGCACTACACACATCTTGGTAGATGGGAAGGGCTAGACTTAGCCTTCATGTTGCTTTCACTATCAGTTATAAACTTGTGTCAGCTTCATGGTGCCAATCTGCACATGCTCCACCAGGATATGGGCGGATGACTCTGCACTGAGCATGTGGCACCAGTAGGACACTAGCAGAGGCATTCCCACAACCCTCCCTGATATCGCACCTTGTCAGAGGTCTTAATGGTCACATACAAGGATAATATATGTAATTTATGTATAATGGGAGGAGTTTATATAACTGGATCCATTTTAATAAAAAATATCTTGTTTCAGTCATTTTCCATCAGGTCTCCAGGGGGGACGACGGTTGATGAAGGTCCCATCCCTCCGACCTGGTGTTTTACTTCTGCGCCCCATTAGGCAGCTCTGTTATACTATATGACTGGCCAGATCACCAAGAATTCTGCAGCCATGTTCCTCTCAGCAGGGCCCCCATGGGAGAGATGATCTGCAGCTGTTTGATGGAGTCTTTAACCCTTCGACCTCTAGGCACCTCCTTGGTTGATGCTATCAGGAGATGACGGCGGCCATGCTCCCTGCCAGTGATTGATGGGACACACTCCCTTCTGTGTAATGGGAGATGCACTCATTCATGTGACAGATGCCTGAGGATGAGTGGTTGGATCCTATGCCCGACCTGGAGCCTCCTGTACTAGCACAAATCTCAGTCATCCAGTCACCATTTGTGGAGTCCAAAGGTCGTCCGATGTCACATATCACCATACAGGTGTGATAATATCCTGCCTGCAGGATCCTATCGATGACCCCCGAGAATGTAGATTATGAGAGTGTGGGAGTGACAGAGGGTGTAAATGTTAAAGCTGTAAGTGACAGAAAGGTGTAAAAGAAAGACTCTCAGGCTAAGTTCACACGTTGCGGAATTGCCGCGGAAATTTCCGCGGCAATCCCGCACTTCTCCCGCAGGAAATACGCACGTTTTTTTGTATGCTGATTCCCGCCAGAATAAAGCGTTTTGCAAGCGTAATTAGCTTGCCAGAATGCTAGCGTTTTCCTAGCGATCTGTAGCATCGCTTGGAAAACTGATTGACAGGTTGGTCACACGAGTCAAACATAGTGTTTTGACAAGTGTGCTAACTTTTTACTATTGATGCCGCCTATGTCGCATCAATAGTAAAAAGATCTAATGTAAAAATAATAAAAAAAATAATAAATAATGATATTCTCACCTTCCGGCGGCCCCGCAGCCTTCCCGCCTTCAGCGACGCTCCCGGCAACTCCGGTCCCAAGGATGCTTTGCGACAAATCACACCGATGACGTAGCATCTCGCGAGACCGCTATGCCATCTGGGTGATTCTCGCAAAGGACTCTTGGGACCGGAAGTTGCCGGGAGCGTCGCTGAAGGCGGGAAGGCTGCGGGGCCGCGGGAAGGCTGCGGGGGCCGCCGGAAGGTGAGAATATCATTATTTTTTATTTAATTATTGTTTTACCAGGGATATGGTACCCAGGGCCTGGAGGAGAGTCTCCTCTCCTCCAGACCCTGGGTACCACCGCACATGAACCGCTTACATTCCGCAAAATTAATGAACATGTTGCTATTTTTTCCGCAAAGCGTTTTTTTTCGCGGAAAAAAACGCAACATGTGGCCAAAACATGCGGAATCAATTAACATGTATAGGATGCTTAATGCTTGCGTTTTTATGCGTTTTTACCGCGGAAAACCGCGGAAAAACCGCGAAAAAAACGCAATTATTCCTGATCGTGTGCACTTAGCCTAAGAGTAACAAGACAGACAAAAAGGTTCTCTGAGACTTTGGAAGGGTATGAAGGTGGAATTCAAAGACTGTGAGTGACAGAGGGTGTAAGGAGCAGACGTTAAGTGACCAAGGGTGAAAGTGAGTGATTGAATATGAATCTACAACTGTAACAGAAGATGTAAAAGAGGGGATTTGTGTCACATGTGAGCCCCTCTGACTGCGTGACATGGTGCGAGTGTGAATGATAGGCTGTGAGTGACAGTGGGTGAAAATGAAAGGATGTAGTGACAGAAGGTGTAAGCGAAAGGCTCTCAGCAGTACGTGGCACAAATGACACGTTCTATGGGACAGTGTGACAAATCTGTGAGTGAATGAGGATGAAAATGAAAGACTGTAAGTGACAGAGGGTGTAAATGACTGAGGTGTAAATCAGAGGATTTGGAAGATGAAGGGTGAGAATGAGATGACCTGATAGAAAGTGAAAGGTGAAAATATAAGGACCTGAGTGACAGAGGGTGTAAAGGAGACGGCCTGACAGTATGAGAGAAAGTATAAATGGGTCTTAGAAACCTAGAGACAGAGGGTGTAAGTAAATGGGTCTAAATGGAAGAGGGTGTGAATGAGACGGACTGGAGGCTATGAGAGTGTCTGAGAGACAGATGGAAATACATAAGAGGGACCAGGAGATGGAGGGAGTACATGAGAGGGACCAGGAGATGCAGGGAGCGCATGAGAGGGACCAGGAGACGAAGGGAGTACATGAGAGGAACCAGGAGACAGAGGGACTACATGAGAAGGACCAGGAGATGGAGGGACTACATGAGAGGACCAGGAGACGGAGGGAGTACATAAGAGGAACCAAGAGACATAGGGACTACATGAGAGGGACCAGGAGACGGAGAAAGTACATGAGAGGGACCAAGAGACGGAGGGAGTAAATGAGAGGGACCAGGAGACAGAGGGGCTACATGAGAGGGACCAGGAGACAGAGGGACTACATGAGAAGGACCAGGAGATGGAGGGACTACATGAGAGGGACTAGGAGATGGAGGGAGTACATGAGAGGGACCAGGAGACAGAGGGACTACATGAGAGGGACCAGGAGACGAAGGGAGTACATGAGAGGGACCAGGAGACGAAGGGAGTACATGAGAGGGACCAGGAGACGAAGGGAGTACATGAGAGGGACCAGGAGACAGAGGGACTACATGAGAGGGACCAGGAGACGAAGGAGCGCATGAGAGGGATCAGGAGACGAAGGGAGTACATGAGAGGGACCAGGAAAGCAGACAGTATCACATGATAGGATTAGATACACGGCTCAGCAGTCAGTATCGCACAGGAGAGGATTAGATACACGGCTCAGCAGTCAGTATCACACAGGAAATTATTAGATACACGGCTCAGCAGTCGTATCAACAGGAGAGGATTAGATACACAGCTCAGCAGTCAGTACACACAGGATAGGATTAGATACACGGCTCAGCAGTCAGTATCACAGGAGAGGATTAGATACACAGCTCAGCAGACAGTATCATAGGAGAGGATTAGATACATGGCTCAGCAGTCAGTATCACACAGGACAGGATTAGATATACGGCTCAGCAGTCAGTATCACACAGGATAGGATTAGATACACGGCTCAGCAGTCAGTATCACACAGGATAGGATTAGATACACGGCTCAGCAGTCAGTATCACACAGGAAAGGATTAGATACACGGCTCAGCAGTCAGTATCACACAGGATAGGATTAGATACACGGCTCAGCAGTCAGTATCACACAGGATAGGATTAGATACACGGCTCAGCAGACAGTATCACACAGGATAGGATTAGATACACAGCTCAGTAGACACTATGACACATGATAGGATTAGATACACGGCTCAGCAGTCAGTATCACACAGGATAGGATTAGATACATGGCTCAGCAGTCAGTATCAGACAGGAGAGGATTAGATACACAGCTCAGCAGTCAGTATCACACAAAAGAGAATTAGATACACGGCTCAGCAGTCAGTATCACACAGGATGGGATTAGATATACGGCTCAGCAGATAGTATCACACAGGAGACGATTAGATACACAGCTCAGCAGACAGTATCACACAGGATAGGATTAGATACACAGCTCAGCAGTCAGTATCACACAGGAGAGGATTAGAAACACGGCTCAGCAGACAGTATCACACAGGATAGGATTAGATACACGGCTCAGCAGACAGTATCACACAGGAGGGGATTAGATACATGGCTCAGCAGTCAGTTTCACACATTAGGGGATTAGATACATGGCTCAGCAGAGAGTATCACACAGGATAGGATTAGATACATGGCTCAGCGGACAGTATCACACAGTGTGGGGTGCACGCATACCCTCAGCAAAGCATCCCAGAAGCTAAGCATCTAGAAAAAGCAGTTAATCCATGGCAAAGAATTAACATCCATCTCTCGTCACACAGGTACAACTCCACACCTCTGCTTGCTGTCTCATCTGCTGCAATATATTCTAATGAACTCTACTTATTGAATATTTGCTATAATTCATCTGTAGCATTGTACTCACTGTTTTAATTCCATGGATGGGGTCACTGTAGACACTATCTTGGGAAAGGTGTTATAGCATAGAGACAGAGGCAGGACTTGTGTCTTTGATCACTATCCACACCTGGGTGCTAGAGCAAATGGTGCTAATTTATCCTAAACCAGCTCCCACAATCCCTCTCTCCTGACCCTGTATTGTGGCCTTTAAATTTAGAAGCATTCTAAGGGGTGCATGCAGTGTGGGGTGCACGCATACCCTCAGCAAAGCATCACAGTAGCTAAGTATCTAGAAAAGCAGTTAATCCATGGCAAAGAATTAACATCCATCTTCTCTCTTCACACAGGTACAATCCACACCTCTGCTTGCTGTGTACATCTGCTGCAATATATTCTAATGAACTCTGTGTAATGTATGGTGTACAGTTCATATAGCGTCTTGTGCTTGGGTGCGAGGAAAACACATGAGACACAGGTTTGATATAGAAAGTCTTGTATTACTTCATACAAGTGGCAAAAAGGGTCACACAGTTTGCAGGTACAGAAGCAGGAGACACAGCAGGCCAGAGTAACTTAAGCTCAGCAATAACTCTCCACAACAGGTTCAGGATCTCTTCTCTGTTACCGTAATTCCATGCAAACGTGGATTTATCAAATAGCAGGTTTCCAGAGTCCACAAGTGTTCCAAGGTTCCTCAGTAGGGAATAGCTGGAGTACAAGTCCAAGGCTTCCAGGAGTCAGGTCACAGGCTCACTGCAGGCTTGATTCTGAAGCACTGATTGCTCAGCTGAGGCTGCTTGAGAAGCAAGAGGGAGAGAATCAGGGCGGGAAACATGAAAGCTGGAAAACTCCATATTAACTGAGGGCAAGATAGCTGCAGCAAGACCAGAAAGCAAAATGGCCGACGGAAAAAAATGAGTTTCAAGAAACATGTACAAAGAACCTTACATACTCCCCCCTTAGGGACAACCTCCGGATGACCTCAGACAGGCTTGTCTGGTACCTCTGATGAAACTGGCGGAGCAAGCGAGGAGCATTAACGTTATTGACTGGTTCCCATGAGTTGTCCTCCACTGGGTAGCCCTGCCATTTAATCAAATATTGTAACTGATTTCTGTACAACCTGGAATCTAGAATCCTTTCCACCACAAATTCTTCCTGACCATCGACTAGCACTGGGTCAGGGCAAGGAGAAGAACGTCCAGGAAACGTTATTGGGTGTTGCAGCCTTTAGTAGGGATACATGAAAGACAGGGTGGATTCTCATAGTTCTGGGCAGTTGAAGACGACAGCAACGGCACTTATAATTTTACTGATTTTATAGGGTCCAATGTACTTATGTCCCAACTTAGACGATGGAATCCTTAACTTAAGATTTCTGGTTGACAGCCAGACCAAGTCTCTACCTTGAAAGCTGGTGCAGGTTTACGAAATTTATCTGCTGCTTTCTTGTACCTTCCCTGAGCCAATTCCAGATTTCCTTTAGAAGATCCATATTCTTTTGTAAAGACGTGATTCTTTCAGCCACTGCTGGCAAGGGCGTTTCTATGGGAAATCGAGGAAGAATGTTTAGGATGATAACCTAAATTTGGAGTAAAAAGGAGACTGCTTAGTGGAGGCGCTCTGAGAGTTGTTATAAGAGAACTCAGCAGTGGAAGTAGATCCACCCAATCATCCTGTAGGTGGCAGATAAAACAGCGGAGATACTGCTCCAGGGTCTGATTGGTTCGTTCTGTCTGTCCATTAGTCTGGGGATGAAAAGCAGAAGAAAGGTTTACTTTAATGTCCAATGCGGCACAGAAATTTTGCCAAAACCTTGAAGTGAATTGCACCCCTCGATCCGAAATGACCTCATCCGGTACTCCATGTAAACGAAACACATCTTTAATCATCAAATCTGATGTCTGTTTTGCAGTGGGTAAGCGACACAAGGGATAAAATGAGCTGCCTTTGTTTAAACGATTAACCACCACTAGAATGGTGTTCTTCCCTTGAGAGGTTGGTAACTCCACAATGAAGTCCATAGAAATGGATCCCCACGGGCGGGACGGGGTGGGAAGAGGTTGCAACAGACCAGTTGGTGAGGAGCGAGGTGTTTTGCATCTTGCACAGACTTCACATGAAGTGACATAGTTTAAGACATCTTTCCTGTAAGTGGGCCACCAAAAGAAACGAGAAAGAAATTCTGTGTCTTTAGAATTCCTCTATGCCGGCTATCTTGGAATCGTCGATGAGTTGCAATACTCTCAATCTGCTGTTTCAGGTATATACAGACGTTGTCCTGAATCCACACCATTTTTAAAGACAAGACTTACGTCCCTTGGGGGTTTGTGCCAACAAGGAATCCGCATGGTATGCTTCCTTGATGTCCTTAAGTAGGTCTTGATTATGAATCACTCCAGGAATCTAGAGTCAGGAAGAATAGTCTTAGGAGGAGTAAGTGGACGGGTCTCTGCTGAATGAATCCTAGAGGTGCATCAGCCTTTCCATTGCGCGATCCTGGCCTATAAGAAATTACAAAATTAAATTGGTTTAGGAAAAGATTCCAGCGAGCCTGGCGAGGAGTCAGGCACTTAGCCGACCTGATAAATTCAAGGTTACGATGGTCTGTCAGGACGACTATTTGCTGTGCAGCTCCCTGAAGAAGGTGTCTCCATTCTTTGAAGGCGGCAATAATGGCCAACAACTCTCTATTGCCCACATCGTAGTTCCTCTCAGCCGAAGGACAACTGCTGGGAAAAGAAGGCACAGGGATGCAAGACATTCTTCTCACCTGTTCTCTGAGAGAGTATAGCTCCAACGGCACAGTCTGAAGCATCCACCTCTATTATGAAGGCAAGTTCGGGGTTGGGATGTACTAAGATAGGTGCAGTGGTAAATTTATCCTTTAGACGGGAAAATGCTTCCTGGGCTTGGGGGGTCCAGGAGAACCTAGATTCTTTCCGGGTAAGTTGGGTGGATAGGTGACACTACCTCAGAGAAATTCCTAATGAAACGTCTATAGAAGTTGGAAAACCCCGATGAAGCGCTGCACCTCCTTCACATTTCTAGGAATTGGCCAATCCTTGATGGCTTGGGTCTTGCTTCCATCCATACTAATCCTTGTGTAGACAGTACATACCCCAGAAATTGAATTTCGGTCCTATGGAATTCGCACTTTTCAATTTTGATGTAAAGATGGTTTTGTCTTAGACGTTCTAAGACCATTCTCACATGTCATGATTTCCTCTGTGGAGTTAGAAAAATTTGAATATCATCCAGATAAATCACCACGAATGTATCTAGGAGATCCTGAAGATGTCATTCCCAAGGTTGGAAAGTGGCTGGGGCGGTACTCAGCCCAAAAAGGGCATAACCAGATATTCAAAGTGTCCATAGCGTGACCTGAATGCAGTCTTCCATTCATCCCCAGGTCTAATACGGACCAAGTTATAGGCCCACGAAGATCCAGTTTAGAGAAAATTTTGGCATGCTGCACTCTCTCCAATAACTCAGGGATTAAAAGGGAAATTGGATAACGGTTTCTAATAGTAACCTTATTGAGTTCCCTATAGTCTACGCAGGGTCTCAGAGATCCATCTTTCTTCTTCACAAAAAAAGATGGGTGCACCTGCAGGGATGAAAGGGGCTTTATGAAGCCCTTGGCTAGATTTTCGTCTATGTAATCCTTTAAAGCCTTTAGCTCGGCCCCGCCAGGGAGTAGATCTTACCAAAAGGTATCTCTGCTCCAGGCAATAATTCAATTGGACAATCATAGGACGGTGAGGGGGAAGTGGTCAGCGTTCTTCTTGTCACATAAATCCACATAGTCATGGTATACAGCTGGTAGTTCAGGGACTGACAGGTTTCTTTAGGAACAGAGCAAGCTGAAACTTCTGGACTCATCTGTTTCTCTGGAAAGTGAAATTTCCCTTGGTTCCCAGTTAATGGTAGGTGTTATGTTACGGTAGCTGAGGAGTGCAGGTAAAAAAGGAAATACCACCAGAGCAGTTGGAATCTATGAGATTGCAGTACCCTGACTAACCACCACAACAGAGGCAGCAGTGGAGCGTTTCCTACGATGGTCCTAGAGCCTCGTCACAGCCTGAGAAACTAACTACACCTAAAGATAGAAATAGGAAAGCTATCTGCCCGGAGCAGAACCCAAAGATAATAGAAAGCCCCCAAACATATAATGGCGGTTAGACAAGAGGAAATACTGACCAGAAAGAAAATAGTATGAGCAAACGCTGGGGCCCAAACTATCTAAATAGAAAAGGACAGGAAGGGTACTTACTGCAATCCCAGAAAACCCTGAAAACACCAACTTACTAATTTCAAAATCACCTGAGATCACACGACCTTCCCACCTAAATTAGTTCTCTGGTGTAACAAAAACAGCAGCCACTGAAAAACTGCAAAAAGCAAAGTACAAAACACAGTGGCTGGACTAAACTGAGAGGGCAAAAGCCCCGGAGGGGACCCAGAAGGCCCCCACAGAAGTGCAGGACAAAATGCAAAAATATAGCAAAAACACAAAATAAGAAATTGTCTTATCTGATAGCAGGAGATGCGGGACACGACACAGCAGGCTACAAGGGAAACTGGAAAGAAGGATTCAGACCAGAAAAATTGATCACCGGCAACCCTGATGGGAAAATAATTCCCTTAAATAAGACCAAACAGTAACACCCGATTCCCATCCTCACTGTACCCCTTGTAACCACCAGAGGGAGCCTTGCTCAGAATCAAACTCAAACCCATTCACAACAGTACCCCCCCCTTGAGGAGGGGTCACGAACCCTCATTTGAGCAACCCGGTCGGTCAGGATGGTTCTATGATACGCACGGATAAGTCTCCTAGCATGGATGTCCGAAGCAAACACCCAAGAATTATCTTCCTGACCATAACCTCTCCATTTAACCAAATACTGGAGTCTTCGTCTAGAAAAACGAGAATCCAATATTTTCTCAACCACATACTCCAGATTGCCCTCAACCAAAACAGGGTCAGGGGCACAGCAGCAGGAACCACTGGCTCAACAAACCTCTTCACAAGGACTTGTGGAACACGTTATGGATCTTAAATGTCCCTGGAAGAAGCAAAACGAAAAGAAACAGGATTAATAATCTCCATGATCTTATAAGGTCCAATGAACCTAGGCTTAAATTTAGGAGATGCTACTCTCATAGGAATATTCTTTGAGGACAACCAGACCAAGTCCCCCACTTTAAAAACCCAGGACCATCAGTCCTATGCCGGTTAGCAAACCGCTGGGCCTTCTCCTGAGAGAGGGACAACCTCTCCACTACCTGGTCCCAAATCTGCTGCATACGCTTCAACAACAGAGTCAACACCTGGACAGACAGAAGCCTCCGTCTGTCCTGAAGAAAATCGGGGTGAAACCCAGAATTACAGGAAAAACGGGGGACATCAAAGGGCAGAGCTAGCCCTATTATTAAGAGCAAACTCAGCCAAAGGCAAAAAAAGAGACCCAGTCATCCTGATCAGCAGACACAAGCATCTTAGATAAGTCTCCAATGTCTGGTTTGTTCTCTCAGTTTGACCATTGGTCTGAGGATGAAATGCCGAGGAGAAAGAACAATTGAACACCCAGTTTAGAACAAAAAGTCCTCCAAAATCTGGAAACAAAACTGGACTCCTCTGTCAGACACAATGTTCTCAGGAATGCCGTGTAAACGAACCACGTGCTGAAGGAACAACGGCACCAATTCAGAGGAGGAAGGCAACTTAGGTAATGGCACAAGATGTATCATTTTGGAAAACCTATCACAAATTACCCAGATGGTGGTCATTCTCTGAGAAACAGGAAGATCGGGAAAAGAAATCCATAGAGATATGGGTCCATGGTCTCTTGGGCACAGGCAATGGCATCAACAAACCACTAGAGCGAGAGCAAGGCTTGGAGCGAGAGCAAGTCCCGCAGGACTGCACAAATTCCCCCGACATCGCGAGACAAAGGGAGGCCACCAAAAGGACGACTAACCAAGTCTCTGGTACCAAAATTCCGGGATGCCCAGCCAATGCGGAACAATGAATCTCAGACATCACACTCTTTTCCATTGGTCCGGGACAAACAATTTTCCAACAGGGCAGCGCTCGGGCCTATCCTCCTGACACCCCTCCAGAGCAAGTCTCAAATTAGGCGAGATGGCGGAAAGAACTACACCCTCCTTCAAAATAACAGAGGGATCAGATAGCTCAGGAGAGTCCGCAAGGAAACTCCTCGAGAGGGCATCCGCCTTAACATTCTTAGTGCCAGGAAGAAAGGAAACCACAAAATTAAAACGTGTGAAAAACAAGGCCCACCTGGCCTGTCTAGGATTGAGTCGCTTGGCAGATTCCAGATAGACCAGATTCTTATGGTCCGTAAGGACCACCACCTGATGTTTGGCTCCCTCCAGCCAATGTCTCCACTCTTCAAAAGCCCACTTCATGGCCAATAACTCCCGATTACCCACGTCATAATTACGTTCAGTAGGAGAAAATTTTCGAGAAGAAAAAGGCACAAGGGTTACTTTTAGAGGTCTCTGGATCTTTTTGGGACAAAACGGCACCTGCCCCAATTTCAGAGGCATCAACCTCCACCTGAAATGGCAGAGAAACATCAGGCTGCCGTAGAACAGGAGCAGAAGTGAATCTCTGCTTAAGTTCCTGAAACGCAGAGACTGCCTCAGGAGGCCAATTCACCACATCAGAACCCTTTCTGGTCAAATCAGTTAATGGTTTAACAATAACAGAGAAATTACCAATAAATTTACGATAAAAATTGGCAAAACCCAAAAATCTCTGAAGAGCCTTTAATGAAGTAGGTTGGACCCAATCACAGATGGCCTGAACCTTGACCGGGTCCATTTCAATAACAGATGGGGACAAAATGAATCCCAGAAATGAGATCTTCTGTACGCCAAAAAGACATTTGATCCCTTCACATACAGAGCATTCTCTCTCAAAATCTGGAACACAGTTCGAACATGTTTCACATGAGAGTCCCAGTCATTAGAAAAAATCAAGATATCATCCAAATAAACAATCAGAAACTTGTCCACAAAATCCCTGAAAATGTCATTCATGAAGGACTGGAAGACGGAAGGAGCATTAGTGAGCCCAAAGGGCATCACAAGGTACTCAAAATGCCCTTCAGGGGTGTTAAATGCCGTCTTCCATTCATCCCCGTGCTTAATGCGAATAAGGTTATACGCCCCCCTGAGGTCAAGCTTGGTTAACCAAGTAGCGTTTTTCACCCTGGAAAACAGGTCAGAAATCAAGGGTAACGGGTATTGATATTTCACAGTAATATTGTTCAAGAGACGATAATCAATACACGGCCTTAATGAACCATCTTTTTTGGCCACAAAGAAAAAACCGGCACCTAAGGGTGAAGAGGATGGTCTGATATGACCCTTCTCCAATGATTCCTTGATATAAGACCGCATAGCGTCATGTTCAGGTACAGACAAGTTAAAAAGGCGACCCTTAGGGAATTTACTACCTGGCACTAATTCAATAGCGCAGTCATAGCTCCTATGGGGAGGTAAGGATGCAGATTTACTTTCGCTAAACACATCAGAAAAATCAAACAAAAAGTCAGGAACATCCTCAGCCTGGGGGGAGGCAGAAAAAACAGGAGTGTTGGTATTAACACATTGGCAGCCCCAACTGGTTACAGACACAGATTTCCAATCCAAAACAGGATTATGAGACTGTAACCAAGGGAAACCCAGCACGATAATGTCATGCAGATTATATAGAACCAAAAATTTGCAGCACTCCTGGTGATCAGGTTCAACCCTCATTATCACCTGGGTAGAAAACTGGGGTTTATTCTCAGCCAAAGGGGTAGAATCGATCCCCAGTAGGGGAATAGACTTCTGTAGGGGTATCAAGGGAAATCCACAACGTTTAGCAAAATCATAATCCATCAGGTTAATAGCTGCTCCAGAATCAACGAAAGCCTGAGCAGAAAATGAGGACAGAGAGCATATCAGAGTGACAGTTAATAAAAACTTAGTCTGAACACTACCCAAGACAACTGAGCGTGCAAAACGTCTTCCCCGCTTAGGGCAGACTGAAATAGCATGAGAGGCATCACCACAGTAGAAACATAACCCATTGCGCTTTCGAAACTCATGACGCTGTGCCCCAGACACCACTCCATCACACTGCATGGGCTCAGCAGCTGGCTCACAAGGCAACACCACTCCACGCATACTTCTCCGCTCACGCAAACGTCTGTCAATTTGAATCGCTAATGACATAGAATCATTGAGACCAGAGGGGACAGGGAATCCCACCATAACATCCTTTACATTATCCGACAGACCCTTCCGGAAAAGGGCCGCCAAAGCGTCGTCATTCCATTTGGTCAGGACTGCCCACCTACGGAATCTCTGACAGTATAACTCAGCGTCATCAAGCCCCTGATTTAATGCCAACAAGGCTTTTTCAGCTTGATCAGTGATATTAGGCTCATCGTACAATAACCCCAAAGCCTGAAAAAATACATCAACATCACTCAAAACAGGATCCCCAGGTGTCAGGGAAAAAGCCCAATCCTGAGGATCGCCGCGCAGGAGAGAGATGACAATTTGAACCTGCTGCGCTGCGTTTCCTGAGGACTTAGATTTTAAGGCAAGAAACAATTTACAATTATTTTTGAAATTCTGAAACTTAGCTCGATCCCCTGAAAACAAATCTGGCATGGGGATCCTAGGTTCCACAACAGGCAACCTAGCAAGATATGCAGCAATACTCTGAACCTCAGTGGCAAGCTGATCCACACGGCCAGACAACTGTGCAAACTCCATTGGGAGAAAAGATCCTCCCCAGCACCCAGAGATACAGAGGGAAAAAAAAAAAAAAAAATGCAACAAACAGAAAAATATCTCTGACAACTTTTCTTCCTTCAAAATATTTTTTCCCTTCTGTGAGTACCATACAATTTTTATGGCCGGTGATACTGTTATGTTACGGTAGCTGAGGAGTGCAGGTAAAAAAGGAAATACACCAGAGCAGTTGGAATCTATGAGATTGCAGTACCCTGACTAACCACCACAACTAGAGGCAGCAGTGGAGCGTTCCTACGATGGTCCTAGACGCCTCGTCACAGCCTGAGAAACTAACTACACCTAAAGATAGAAATAGGAAAGCTATCTGCCCCGGAGCAGAACCCCAAAGATAATAGAAAGCCCCCAAACATATAATGGCGGTTAGACAAGAGGAAATACTGACACAGAAAGAAAATAGTATGAGCAAACGCTGGGGCCCAAACTATCTAAATAGAAAAGGACAGGAAGGGTACTTACTGCAATCCCAGAAAACCCTGAAAACACCAACTCTACTAATTTCAAAATCACCTGAGATCACACGACCTCTACCACCTAAATTAGTTCTCTGGTGTAACAAAAACAGCAGCCACTGAAAAAACTGCAAAAAGCAAAAGTACAAAACACAGTGGCTGGACTAAACTGAGAGGGCAAAAGCCCCCGGAGGGGACCCAGAAGGCCCCCACAGAAGTGCAGGACAAAATGCAAAAATATAGCAAAAACACAAAATAAGAAATTGTCTTATCTGATAGCAGGAGATGCAGACACGACACAGCAGGCTACAAGGGAAACTGGAAAGAAGGATTCAGACCAGAACAATTGATCACCGGCAACCCTGATGGGAAAATGATTCCCTTAAATAAGACCAATCAGTAACACCTGATTCCCAATCCTCACTAGTACCGCTTGTAACCACCAGAGGGAGCCTCTGCTCAGAACTCATCTCAAACCCATTCACAACAGGTAGGGTTCTGAGCCTGCAGCCATGGTAGCCCTAGAATAATGGGAAAGTGGGGAGAAGAGATAAGCATAAAGGACAGTTTCTCTTGATGATCTTTACCCATAAGGACCCTCAAAGGCTCCGTTTCCTGATCCACTGGTCCAGAGGTCAGCAGGGAGCCATCCACAGTCTCCATCTGTACTGGAGTAGTCTTCTTCACTGAACGTATCCCCCGTTTCAGAGCAAAGGAGATATCCATAAAATTTCCACTTGCCCCTGAGTCGATCATAGCAGAGCTAGACACCCAGACTGAGTCAACCCAGAGTTTGATGGAAAGGAAGCAATGAGAATTGTTTTTCTTACAACTCAGCTGGGACACCGCTGAGGAAACTTGAAAAATTGCAGCGTTTACACAATCATCGTCCTCAGAAGTGACGGAGTTTAAGTCAGAGAAATCAATATCTGTTGCTGCAGATCTCTCTGGAGCCTGAGGCTCGGACCTGACAGATCTCCTCTCGCAACACTCACAGTGAATGACTGCTGCAGTAGTCTTACGAGAATGGCTGGGGCAGTTTATAATGAAGTGCCCTGACTTACCACAGTAGAAACATAGATTTTCCTTTAAACGATGTTCTTTGCGTGCATCACTAACCCGTCTTTGTAAAGAGTCCACCTGCATGGGTTCAGGTTCAGGTTCCCGTGTGATCCTACTCAAAGGTTCCTTAGCTGGGGAGGAAGGTAGGAAAAGGTTAGTGCGATTACTTTCGAACCATCTCTCTTGCCTGCGTTCAGTCAGACGAGCATCAATACGGATGCAGTAGTTAATAAAGTCACCTAACGCAGTGGGAGGGTCGGCACGAGCAAGTTCATCCTTAATCAGTGGAGACAACCCTTTTCGAAAAATAGATTTTTTGGCGGAACTGTCCCAAGTGGTATCGAGGGCCCATCTCCTGAAATCCAAGGCATATTCGGCTACTGAGCGCTTACCTTGGCGCAAAGTTAACATGGTTGCTTCAGCTGTTGCACCTCGATTGGGGTCATCAAACACCTGCCCCATGGCTGAAATGAAAGCATCAAGATGATCCAAACATTCATCCTCAGTCTCAATCAGAGGGTTTGCCCACATCAAAGCCTTGTTGGTAAGCAACATGATTATAGTAAGCACTTTAGATCGTTCAGTGGGAAATTGTGAAGCATGTGCAGAAAAAAAAAAGACTGGATTGGTTAATAAATCCCCTGAATTTCTCATGTTCACCGCCAAAATGAAAAGGGGGTAACTTGGGAATCCCAGAACTCGGGGTTATGGCAGGAGCCTGGACTCGTTCCTCTAGAACCTCAATCCTGGCTCGTAAATCCTGGGTAGTTTGTCCAAACACTTGCAAATTGTGATTAGTGAGGTCCTGTAGGTTTGCAAAACGGGTCTTTATAGTCTGTATGTCTGCAAGGATTGTATCAGTCACTCCGCAAAGCTCCTTTATGCGAGCCTCCATCTTCCAGATCTTTTAAGACAGGAGTACTGGAAGGAGAAGAGAAAAAAAAACAAAAAAAACAATAGTGTTTACCTGTGGTAACACTGCAGAGTAAAATTAAGGGAATGTGCTCACCTGGAATGGTTGTGAGAAGTCACAACCACTGTATCACAGAAAGTATAACCGGACATCTGATATCCACAGTCACAGCAGACACAGCCTTCCCAGACCCAGCAGACACTAACGTTTGGCTTCAGAATCTTGTAATGTATAGTGTACAGTTCATATAGCGTCTTGTGCTTGGGTGCGAGGAAAACACAGGAGACACAGGTTTGATATAGAAGGACTTGTATTACTTCATACAAGTGGCAAAAAGGGTCACACAGTTTGCAGGTACAGAAGCAGGAGACACAGCAGGCCAGAGTAACTTAAGCTCAGCAATAACTCTCCACAACAGGTTCAGGATCTCTTCTCTGTTACCGTAATTCCATGCAAACATGGATTCACCAAACAGCAGGTTTCCAGAGTCCACAAGTGTTCCAAAGTTCCTCAGTAGGAAATAGCTGGAGTACAAGTCTAAGGTTTCCAGGAGTCAGGTCACAGGCTCACTGCAGGCTTGATTCTGAAGCACTGATTGCTCAGCTGAGGCTGCTTAAGAAGCAAGAGGAGAGAATCAGGGCGGGAACATGAAAGCTGGAAACTCCATATTGACTGAGGGCAAGATAGCTGCAGCAAGACAGAAAGCAAAATGGCCGACGGAAAAACTGAGTTTCAAGAAACATGTACAAAGAACCTTACACTCTGCTTATTGAATATTTGCTATAATTCATCTGTAGCATTGTACTCAGTACTCACATCCACGCTGCTGCCGATCGCTGGCAGCCAGATTCGTGTGCGGTGGTGGCCTATTTATAGGACTGTGGGGGTCAGTATGTAAAATCTGCGCAAAACTCCAGAAAACTGGGTCAGAACTTGTATAAACTCTCCATGTTTTCCTTCCTGGTGAATGTAGAAAGGAAAGAATCACTGAAACCACAGAATGACATCTTCAGACGACTTGTCAATCACAGCTGCAGCTCTACCGCCTTCTGCGGCACATCTCACCGGTCACCATCGGTCCTCTTGTCTCCTGTCTGTTATGGCACATCCTCCCGCGTCTCTCCATGAGACATATCGGCTTATATCTAGGGTTACCTAGATTTCCGCAGTCCTGATATCTGCCATGGCCACTTAGTGCTGACGCCAGGTGTTGTATGACATCTCCCCCTCCGGGATCAGCGTTAGAGGACCAGCTCATCCACAGTAGCATGACCTGGACAGTACAGTCCTCGATGTGAGGGTCCAGAGGGGACACTTTGGCTTCTGCACCTCCACGTGTTCTTTGTGTTATGGCAAACAGTACACATGCATGTGCAACCCAGTGTACACCGGGAACACCCCACAAGACCCAACGTATACCGGGACACCCCACAAGACCCGCCGTATACTGGGAACACCCCACAAGACTCTCTGTATACCGGGGACACCCCACAAGACTCTCCATATACCGCGATACCCCAGAAGACCCGCCGTATACTGGGAACACCCCACAAGACCTGTCGTATACCGGGAACAACTTACAAGACCCTCCGTATATCGGGGACACCCACAAGACCCGCCATATACAAGGAACAACACACAATACCCTCCGCATACCGGGAACACCCCACAAGACCCACAGTATACCGGAAACACCCCACAAGACCCTCCGTATACTGGCAACACCCCACAAGACCTGCTGAATACTGGGAACACCCCACAAGACCCTGCATATACCGGGCACAACTTACAAGACCCTCCGTATACCAGGAACACCCCATAAGACCCGCCGTATACCGGGAACACCCCACAAGACTCACCATATACCGGGAACACCCCACAAGACCCGCCATATACAAGGAACAACACACAATACCCTCCGCATACCGGGAACACCCCACAAGACCCACAGTATACCAGAAACACCCCACAAGACCCTCCGTATACTGGCAACACCCCACAAGACCTGCCGAATACTGGGAACACCCCACAAGACCCTGCATATACCGGGCACAACTTACAAGACCCTCCGTATACCAGGAACACCCCATAAGATCCGCCGTATACCGGGAACACCCCACAAGACTCACCATATACCGGGAACACCCCACAAGATCCGCCGTATACCAGGGATACCCCACAAGACTTGCCATATATCGGAGATACCCCACAAGACCCGCCATATACCGGGAACAGCCCACAGACGTTATAGCTTTTATAACCCATTCAGGAAGTAACTTTTGCTAGAAAACGTCTCATCTCCTCATGTCTGGGGATCTCGTCTCGTCATCTGTCTGGACATTGGACCCAATCAGGCTTTTTCTACATCTGTATCAGGAGTGCGATCAGTGGCAGCACAGGGCAAAATTTCCCCGACTGTTTCTCCGATTTCTGCTCCTATTACAGAACTGCAAATCCAAACTGATGATCTGTGGTACAGAAGGCAGAAACTCTACCAGTGAGCCACAAGCTGCACTCATATCTATAAGAGAACTTTCTCTGCCTAAAACCTGGAATAGCGTTTCTCCTGACAAGAATAATGCACTTATATCCGGATAGATCACCATTATATTATCGCTTAATAAGCTGAAAAGTATGTCAGATTTTTTTCCATGAAATTACTAAAAAAATAATTAAAGTGTGAAAATAATAACAAAAATCATAAAACACCTTTGAAATAAACATCACAAAATGGTAATAATGGTATCTCTGCAGTCATACCACACGGAGCAATTAATTAATGGGGATCGCTAAATGGCGTCAATAACAATGGCGTAATTGTTTTATATTCTGTATTTAGCTCATAACAAAAATGAATATTAATGTAATACTTATATGTGATGACAAAATTGTACCTCAAAAATAAAAGCTGACATAAAGCAAAATTTATGTAAAATGAAAAGGATGTGGCTGTTGAATAAGGTGAAAGAAGATTATTCTGCTCATCTGAACAAGGGCATCACCCTTCCTTCAACACAAAAAAAAGTATTCACCCCGGTTGGCTTTTTACCTATTTTGTTACATTCCAACCTGTGTGACCTCACAGCATTTAATCTTAATTATCCAGACATAAATTCAGTAGGCAGGAGACATAGGCTATTATCTATATGTTGACTTTTACATTTGTGTGTCTTTCTTTGGTTGGTCAAGAAGCACAGACTATTGTTCATACAAGCCTGGATGTTGACATTTGAGTTGCTGTTTGTTGTAACTTATTGTCTGTTATCTCTGCAAGACAGAGGCAGGGAGTCATTGAACAATCGGTGTTTGATAATATGTTGATTGATCATTGTGTGTGACTCTGTGGCTTGTTGCCTTGCAAAACAGAGAAGGATGAGCCTTGTAAAATGATTAAATAGTCAAACAATGCGAGTTAATCTCATCACACCTTCCTCTTGACCTCTGGATGATGGCTTGTAGGACAACAGTTGTGAACTATACAAAGTGGATATGCCTCTCTAAGAAGAAATCCAAAGAACCAGAGACTCTTTACAAAACCACAGCTAGGAACACTCTATGGGACAGCAACCAAGACATCATGGCTCCATCACCCCCATTTCATGACACCACCATGATAACCATGCCCATATAGCAACTGGATTGCTCTCAGCACATATCATGCTGGAGAAAACACTTATGGCTTTCACATTACACAGGAAAGCAATCTTTGATACACATATCTCCCCTCATGTACGACACCAGTGACCCTGTCACATATTCCCCCCCTCTGTGAATAGCCGGGAGCTTTGGCACCTTCTGACACCAAACAGGGAATTTGGGAGAGGGCATCTGCATTCACGTGTAGCTTCCCAGGCCTGTGTTCTACGTGGAACCTGAAATCCTGGAGGTCTTAGAACCACCTAGTCACCTGGGCATTCTTACCCTTTTTCTCCCTTAATCATCTCAGAGGGGCATGATCGGACACGAGTTTGAACCTCAGGCCTAGTAGATAATACCTAAATGTATCCACTGCCCATTTTATGGCCAGACACTCCTTCTCCACAATGGCATAATTTTTCTCGCATGACGAGACCTTCCGGCTCAGATACAGTATGGGATGTTCTCCATTTATCTACTGAGACAGCACGGCTCCCAACCCGACTTCTGAGGTATCTGTCTGGATCACAAACTCCTTGCTGAAGTCTGGTGCGAACAGAACAGGATGTACACAGAACCTGCTTAAACTCCTGGAACGCCATCTCTGTGTCAGCAGTCCATTTAACTACGGTCGACTTGGTGCCTTTAAGAAGATCCAGCAATAGTGCGGCAGTTATGTCAAAACTTGGAATGATCCGCCGGTAATAGCCCACAGATCCAAGAAACGCCCTCACTTGCTTCTTGGTAAGCGGTTGTGGCCACTTCTGAATTGCCTCAATCTTATTTATCTGCTGTTTAATTTCACCCCTTCTGACACCATAGCCCAGGTACTTGGGCTCTTCGTTCCCCATGGCACACTTCTTCGGATTTATTGTGAACCCCGCACTTCTTAAAGCTTCAAGAACCAACTGTACCTTTGGCAGATGACTTGCCCAGTCAGGGCTAAAGACCACTATGACATCATGGTATGCTGCAGCATACTTCTTATGTGGAACCAGGATCCGATCCATCGCCCTCTGGAAGCTGGCGGGGCGCCCTGCAGACCGAAGGGCATCCTGGTGTATTGAAAACACCATCAAGCGTTGAAAAGGCTGTCTTCTTCTTGGCACTCTGGGACATGGGGATCTGCCAATAGTCCTTCATCAGGTCCAGGGTTGTAATGTATCTCGCGGGTTCAAGTCTCTCAATGAGTTCATCCACATGAGGCATCGGGTAAGTGTCAAAACTAGAGACTTCATTCAGCTTGCGGTAGTCGTTGCAGAACCTCCACTCACCATCAGGCTTCGGCATTAGAACGATGGGACTCGATCATCCACTTTTCGACTCATCTATCACCCCAAGGTCTAACATCCTCTTCACCTCATTTGATATCACCTCTCTCCGTGCTTCCGGAATTCTACAGGGCTTGAGGTTCACTCTTACATGCGGTTCCGTCAACACGTCATGTTCGACCACCTGCGTTTCCCTGGCAACTCTGTGAATAGGTCCCGATTCTGCTGCAACAGCTCCCGACACTGTTGCCTCTGGGCCGACGTCAGGATCTCTGCAATGGTGACACCATCCATGGTGACTTTGGGACTGGCTCCCAGGCAAGGGATGTCCAGCGGTTCTTTGTCTTGCCAGGGTTTGAACAAGTTCACGTGATAGACCTGGTGCGGCTTCCTTCGCCCCCGCTGGTGTACTTTGTAATTAACTTCGCTCAGTTTTTCCATGACCTTGTATGGGCCTTGCCACTTGGCTAAGAACTTGTCTCCACCGTGGGGATAAGCACTAGCACGCGGTCCCTTGGCTGGAACTGTCTCAGCCTCGCTGATCAGTTATACACCCTTGCCGTGCCTCCTGTGCCTGGAGGAGATTCTCCTTCATGATAGGCATCACTTTTGCCATTCTCTCCTGCAGCTGGGCAACATGCTCTCTGATGCTCCTGTGTGGCGTGATCTCAGCTTCCCATGTTTCCTTGGTGATGTACAGGAGCCCTCGCGGATGTCGACCATACAGAAGCTCGAACGGTGAGAAGCCAGTAGAGGCCTGGGGCACTTCCCTGATGGAAAAGAGCAAAAATAGAAGCAGGTAGTCCCAGTCTCGACCGTCCTTCTCAATGACCATTTTTAGCATGGCTTTCAAGGTTTTATTGAAACGTTCTACTAGGCCGTCGGTCTGGGGATGGTACACTGAGGTTCGTAGCTGGGCAATCTGTAGGACCCTACACAGTTCCTTCATTACCTAGCTCATGGAGGGGGTTCCCTGGTCTGTCAAAATCTCTTTCGGCAGGCCTGTCCTAGCAAAAATATGGACAAGCTCCCTGGCAATACTCTTAGCCGAAGAGTTCCTTTAGGGGTACTGCTTCAGGGTACCGGGCCGCATAGTCCATGACCATTAGAATATATTGGTGCCCTCAAGCAGACTTAACTAAAGGTCCTACCAGGTCCATGGCAATGCGCTCGAATGGGATCTCTATTACCGGTAATGGGACTATAGGACTTTGGAAGTGAGAAGAGGGAGAGGCTATCTGGCAGGTGGGGCAGGACCTACAATAATTCTGGATCTCCCAGTAATATCCCGGCCAATAGAACCTCTGCAATATTCTCTCCTGTGATTTCTCCCCCCCCAGATGTCCCCCCAAAACATGCAATGTGCCATGTCTAGAACCCTCCGCGGTGTGGCCCTAGAATCAGCAGCTGCTCCAGTATTTCACCTACCCTCAGTGTAGTCACTCGATACAACAATTCGCTATTGACTGCAAAGTGTGGGTACCTGGTGTCAGTCCCCGCTCTTGAACAACCCTATCAATCACAGACACATTTTCAAAGGCCCCTTTTAAGGTAAGCTCTCGCATTAGTGCCATCCTGAATTTTTCCCCAGACACCCCCAGGTCAGGAACCTCAGCCTCGCTGGTCACCGGTTCATCTTCATAACCAGCTAGGACACACAAGGGGAACTCCTCCACCTCCGACTGCAATGGGGATTCATCAGGGTTGAGCTGGCTCCTGCCTGAGTCACTGGGCACCCCTGCTTTTCCCCACAAGTCCCAGATCAGGCTGAAGTCCTGCCCGATTATCACGGGGTGTAGTAAGTCTCTGACTACCCTGACCTCGTGGAACTCCGTACCACAGCTCGTTTTAATCAACACTCTGGCAACAGGGCAGTCTTTGGCATCCCCGTGGATACAGTGGACGCCCACATGTTTCCCTGTGATCAACTGGTGGGGAAGCGTGGCCCTTATCAGAGTCACCAAGCTCTGGGAGTTCAAGAGTCCTGACACCAGTACTCCGTTTATGGTCACGGGACATGACTGCGGCCCCTCTCTGGGATGATAGTCCACACTGCAGGCAGGGTAGGCATAATACGAGCAGCGCCTGCCTAGGATGCAATCCATCTGCTCAGAAGACATGGGACAACGGGCCGCTGTGTCCTGGACCGTGACACAGCCAGCAGGTCAGGTCTTTAGCAGCAGCCTTTGGTAGCCTCTCAGCAGCTCCTTGGGACCTTGGACTCCCCCCAGTAGTGGCTCTGTTACCCCTCTTTTGAGACTCGGGCTCCCACTGGGTATCCCAGTATGGAGATGTATCACCCCTGGCTTCCTCAGGGACCTCTCGACCACCTGGTATCTTTCTACGAGGCCCACCAGGTCATCCACATTCTGGGGGTCTCCTTGGGCAACCCAGGTCTGCACCGGCCTGGGGAGCGAGTTAACAAATCTGTCCATGATGACCCGCTCGACCATCTGGGCTGGAATGGAGGACTCCGGCTGCAACCATTTCTGGACCAAATGCAACAAGTCAAAAATTAGTGAGCAGGGAGGTTTGTCACCACGATACGCCCAGTGATGAATCCTTTGGGCTCTGACAGACATAGTGACCCCTGAGCGTGCCAATATTTCCATTTTCACCTTGGCATATTCCTGGGCATCCTGCAAGGTCAAGTGAAAATAAGCTTTCTGGGGTTCACCTGTCAGATAGGGGGCCAACATCTCCACCCACTGCTTCTAGGGCAGCCTCTCCCGCTCTGCAACCCATTCAAAAACGCCTCTATCATCCCCTGGGGTCATCTTTTGCATGGCTCGCCTTAACGCTTTCCGGATGCACCTTGATGTGGGGGAGGGGCGGTTTCTCTGATGCGACATCTCCCACCACAAGTTCCATCTGTCTTTGCTGTTGTTGCAGCTGCTGTATTAGGAGTTTATTAGTCTCCTGCTTCCCTGGTGCAGTTCCAGCCACACCCTGGAGGTGGAGATATGGTGGGTGGGCATCCTGCCCACCATGAAAGCCTGCCCATATAGCAACTGGATTGCTCTCAGCACATAGCGTGCTGGAGAAAACACTTATGGCTTTCGCATCACACAGGAAAGCAACCTTTGTGACACATATCTCCCCTCATGTACGACACCAGTGTATATGTGTTTGTCATGTATGCATGTGTGTATTACATATACAGTATGTGTGTACTATATATATACACACGTGTGTGAATTTCATATACATTGTATACCTGTGTAAGTTTGCATTTCATATACTGTATATGTGCATGTAATGTATGAGCCTATTTCCTCTGTGCAGTGTATATACTGTATATATGTGTAACTATGTGTTTCAGATGGGTTGTGTGTAATGTGTGTATTTATGTGTATGTCTATTTATTGTGTGAATGTATATACGTGTAAGTATTTCATATTAGAGTTCGTTGCATATGTGGGAGTGACATGATGAAAGGGGCCTACACACAGGTCCTGCACAGGGGCCCTTTGCTGTCAGTGTTGGCTCCTGGGTAACCAGGCCGTGTGGATAGAGGAGCTTGAGCCCAGAGTTCCCGCTCTGCGTTGCGCACATTCACAGGCCGCAGTTGTCTGTATGCGGCCTGTGTGAATATACCCTCAGCGCGGGTTATATGACTTGCGATTTCCTCCAGGGGCCGGAGGCTTCACACTCAGTCTTCACAGACAGGTCCTATGATTATCGGGGGGGGGGGCAGATACTTTTTTTATGCAGTATAATCCATATTTCAGTTATAAACCCAATCATTTTATTGCTGGAGGAATGTGATCAAATCCACATTCCCCGACAAGCCTGGTCCTGGGTGGAGGAGCCAGGAATCCGGGGGAACAGTGGGACTGTACGCCCCTGGTGGCAGGTGTGGGAAGTGTAACCACAGTTGTGTGAGGTCAGTGGCTGCAGAACTACAAGCCCCAGCAGGCCCACTAGGAGAGATGCCAAATCCTGCATTATACGAGAGATGCGGCAAGTTCAATATGTATTGGCGCCATTGTTCTAACGAGAGAAGCTGCAGATTGCTGGCGACCATTAGTCAGACGTGGTGACAGTATACAGACGAGCACGTAGAATACAGGGGGCTCATGGGCCGGGTCATGCTCCTTGGAGGACAGTGCGTTGGTGCGGTTCTCTGATCGGTTCTGCTTTATCTTTTTTAGCAAACATCCCAACCCCTGTCCATGACAGAATAAGTGCCTAAAGCCCCTGCCTTAATGCGTAGGACTCCCTGTAGTGCACCCATACATCCATGATATGGTCCTTTGCATGGTGGATCCCTCACAGATCCCGTTACTTCTCTGACTTTTTTACGAGAGAGGAAACTGAATCCGGGGAGAGATCAGCATGACAGCTGCGAGGAGCCGTTCTGAACGTGTCATGTCAAAGATGAGGCTTAAGGAAGCTGCTGAGAATGCAGACCCCACAGCTGTGCCAAAGACCCTGACCACCCGGTGACAGACATGGATCTGGAGAGTTCCCAGGAAGGGTGGGGAGCTCATACCGATACTCCAAGACCCAAACTTACCAAGATTCCATGTTGGTGGTGAGAAGTCTGAATGTCCCCAGAGACCCAAAATTAACGAAGAGCCTCAGGTAGACTGAGGGTGGTGACCCCAAGAATCATCGGGTAGATTGAGGGATGTGATACCAGGAACCTCGGGTAGTCTGAGGGTGATGAGCCCACCTCAGAAACTTCCAGATGAACAGAGGGTGGTGATCCCAGAAACCTCGGGTAGTCTGAGGGTGATGAGCCCACCTCAGAAACCTCCAGATGGACAGAGGGTGGTGATCCCAGAAATCTCCAGGTAGACTGAGGGTGGTGATCCCAGAAACCTCGGGTAGTCTGAGGGTGATGAGCCCACCTCAGAAACCTCCAGATGGACAGAGGGTGTTGATCCCAGAAATCTCCAGGTAGACTGAGGGTGGTGATCCTAGGGTAGACTGAGGGTAGGGATAACAAAAACCTCCGAATGGACAGAGGGTGGTGATCCCAAGAACCTTGGGAAGTCTGAGGTTGGTGATCCCAGGAACCTTGGGAAAACAGGGTGGGGAAAACAGGAACCTCGGGTAGACTGAGTGTGGTGATCCCGGGAACATCGGGTAGACTGAGGGTGGTGATCCCAGGCACCTTGGGTAGATTGAGGATGGTGATCCTTTTTCAGAAGCCTCTGACTGGACAGATGGTGGTGATCCTAGGAATCTAGAGGTAGACTGAGGGTGGTAATCAAGGGAACCTTGGGTAGATTGAGGGTGGAGGACCCAGGAACCTCAGTTAAACTGTGGGTGGTAATCCCAGGAACCTAGGGTAGTCTGAGGGTGGTGATCCCACCTCAGAAACTTCTGGTTGATAAGAGGGTGATTATCCCAAGAATCTACAGGTAGACACAGGGTGGTGTTCCAGGAACCTCGGGTTGACTGAGGTTGGTGATCCAAGGAACCTCAGGTAAACTGAGGATTGTGATCCCAGGAAACTCATGTAAACTGAGGGTGGTGATCCCAGGATCCTAGATTGAGGCTAGTGATTCCAGGAACTCAGACAGATTGAGGGTGGTGATCCTAGAATCCTCTGAATAGACTAAGAGTGATGATCTCAAAGCCTTCAGATAGACTGAGGTTAGTGACTCCATCTCAAAAAACTCCAGATGGATTGAAGGTGGTGATCAATAGGGCTAAGTAACAGCACATGTGAAAAAGACTTGGGTATACTAATTGATCACAGACTTAACATGAGTCAACAGTGTGATGCAGCAGCAAAAAAAGGCAAATGCAATTCTAGGATGTATCAACAGAAGCATACAGTCTAGATCACGTGAGGTCATTATTGCCCTCTACTCCTCTTTGGTCAGACCTCATCTGGAATACTGTGTCCAGTTTTGGGCACCACATTTTAAAAAAGACATCAACAAACTGGAGCAAGTTCAGAGAAGAGCCACCAGAATGGTGACCGGTCTGCAAACCATGTCCTATGAGGAACGGTTGCAGGATTTGGGAATGTTTAGCTTGCAAAAAAGAAGACTGAGAGGAGACTTAATAGCTGTCTACAAATATCTCAAAGGCTGTCACATTGTAGAAGGATCATCTTTATTCTCATTTGCACAAGGAAAGACTAGAAGCAATGGGATGAAACTGAATGGGAGGAGACACAGATTAGATATTAGAAAAAACTTTTTGACAGTTAGGGTGATCAATGAGTGGAACAGGCTGCCACGAGAGGTGGTGAGTTCTCCTTCAATGGAAGTCTTCAAACAGAGGCTGGATAGACATCTGTCTGGGATGATTTAGAGAATCCTGCTTTGAGCAGGGGGTTGGACCAGAAGGCCCAGGAGGTCCCTTCCAACTCTACCATTCTATGATTCTATGATCACAGGATCCTCTGAATAGAATTATGGCAGTGATCCCAGGAACCTCTGGGTAGACTTATCTTCATCTGGCATCTAGGTACCAGATACCTTCCCTTAAAACTCTAGTTGCAATATAAAAGAAAGAAGAACCATACCGATCTATAAAGCACTGCCACTTTGACATAACAATCATTACCGGATTTCTACGGCTGGTTGTTTCAGGTGCTTTCCACTGTCTTTGTAGAATGACCAATAGGTGAGTTTTCTTGATTCCATTTTTTTCTATCACATGATATAATATTTAAGTGGAGTAACGGCTCATTGTTCCTGATGAGCTTCATTTTTTTCTACTCCACCTGTACACTTATATCCCTTAACCTTGGCCAATCCAAGTCTTGTCTACCTCATGTTACTTGAATAAACCGTCCCAAGATCACTACAGTTCATACCTCCATGTGTTGGTCCTTAGTGAGGACCAGAGGTTAGTTAGATATTGTGCTTTGGTCACTGCTAATCACTAGTTACAGTGGATATTAAAAGTCTACACATCTGTCACATGGATACCGTGACAGAGAGGGGCCAGAAGATGATGGAGTCTGGTTTCACGAACTCCTTCAGTGGTTAGAAGTACGTCACCATCTTATTAAACAATGCAGTTTTTTTTTCCTTGCTGGCAATGCAAGGGTTAATCTATTCAGTTGAATCTCCTGGAGCTTTCCTACCTGTATTGTCTCAGCCACTCCCCTCTGCTATATATGCTCGCCTCTGGCAGATCTTACTGCCTGGTTTGGAGTTGGAGATGTAGTTCGTGGTTGGAGTTGGTGTTTGGAGATTGTTGCTTGGAGTTTTGTTTGTATGCACATCCTCATCCTCTGCTATTTGGTTTCTCCTTCCTTTAACTCGCCTGTGTTCCACTCTGGTGAGTGTATGATTTTCTTTTATCCCTGTCCATCTTTTCTTGTTTGTGTGATTAGGGTACCCCTATACACTATTACCTCCTACCTCCCTGGGTGGGAGAGGAGACAGGACAGATAAGGGTTGATAAGGAGCATAGCAAGGCATATGAACCCAGCCCGTGTTATGCCAAAACCTTCCTAAAGCATGAAACGTGTTTTTTGATGAGGCCATAATGTTAAAAGGTACAAAGCCGATACTGTATGTGAAGAAACCAGATTGTATCTTAATTTCCCAGACAACCATGTTTTGTAAGCCCACAAGAATTGACTTTTTATCTGTATATTGGCTTGTGGATTTAAGTGTTTATGTCTGGTGGGTCAAGAAGAAAGACTTGCATATCATTTAACATACTGTGTAAAGGGTATGCCACACTAAGCGAGATCGCAAGCGAGATCGCTAACGAGATCGCAACTGCGTCATCATTTTATGACGCAGTAGCGATCTCGTTAGCGACTTAGCTGTGTGTGACATGTAGCAGCGATGTGGCCCCTGCTGAGATGTCGTTGATCGCTTATGAACGTTCTGAGCCGTTTTTTGGTTGTTGGTGTCCCGCTGGTGAGCCTGAATTGCTGAGTGTGACACCCTTTATGAACGACTTCACCAGCGTCGCAGGTGGGACTCGGTTTTCCCAACGACCGCAGAGGTCGTTATACAGATCGCTGATGAGTTGTGTTTGGAATCTAACAGCTAAGTCGCTAACGAGATCGCTACTGCGTCATAAATGGTGACGCAGTTGCAATCTCGTTAGCGATCTCGCTTAGTGTGGCATACCCTTAGTCTGTATTAGTGACTTGTACATAGTGTGTGTTCATTGTGTGCTGATATGCTAATTGTGTATTGTATTCTATGACCAGTTTGTTGACTTCGAAGGTAGATAGGGACTTCGAAGGTAGATCGGGAAAGACTGTGAGGATCAACTGAAGGACACTGGGTAAATCTAAAAATAGGTAAACCAAAAAAGAAAAAATAGAATGGCACTAAGAAACAGTCTACTTACTAGTGGAGTGAATGGACTCGGAGTCAGTGACACTTTGCTGGGTGAAATCACTGTAATAAAGGTGCTTGCTTGAAAAAGCACACATTAGGCAATCCAAAAAAAGGGAAAAAAGCAGCACACTCCATTTACCATATCATAAAAACCCAAGTCCTTTATTTAAGAAAAGTTCACATGGACAAGGTTTGTGAGGGCAGGACAAATGCAGACAAAAGAACAGGACTACGACCGTTTTGTGTTTAACACGCTTCCACAGGTCCATCCTTTTTTTTGGAAATCTAAAAATAGATCACCTGCCTTGGGTATAAAAGAGACTTCTTTTCTTCTGGTTGGTGTCACTCTTCAGGATCTCGGCTGAGGGTACATCGGACCCGGCTGAAAGAACACAGGACTGCTCTCGGTTATCTCTCTACGCTTGTAATTACCTCCTGAGTAAGTACCACAGGTGGAGTAGCGACCCTGGGAGCTCTGACATATCATCTACCATCATCTTGGCGAGACAGCGGAAGGGTGAAACCTTGTAATGTGCACCATCTTGGGGGTAATTGCTGGGAATGTTCTGTTTGCTATATGGTGTTGTGGTTCAATAAAGCATTGCCACAGTTTTACCCTACGTTGTCTGTGCACTATGTTGCCCATGGGAGAGAGAGCGCAGACGTTCAGTGGTATGAGTCCTGGTCCATGCAGTCTTTCTAAAGGCAGCCAGGCCAGCGAACAAGAACACCCACTGACCCCGTTTCTCCACACTGTACATCACCAGAAGATCACCATCACCACAGTGAGGCATGGTAGGGGAAGCTGTCATGATCCCAGTACAGATTTGACCTGCACGCCAGGGGTTAATGTCTTGATCCTAGTGCAAGCTCTGACCTGCACACCTGGGGTTTATTATTATGGCCTCTCTTTGGTTCGGGGAGAGCTTCTTATAGCCCTAGGAAGCTCCAATCCCCGTCAGTTATACTTTTGCCCTTGGCTGAGTGTGTTGACCCCTGCTTGCCTGTGCCTTGTGCCTGTGTTCTAGCTTGTTTGTATAGTTCTGACCCGGCTCTGTTCCCCATTGTGATTTTGCCTCTTGAGTCTGTACTGTGTATATGCTTCTCTGGTTTTCTGTCTCCTGCCACGTCCCTGACTATTCTTGATTAGCCTGCTCCTTGTGTACTGCGTGGTCTCTCAGGTTTACTGACCTGGTGTCTTGGTTCCGTCTCCCTCTGGTGCCGCGTCTTTCCCTGGTGTCGGTGACCCCTTTCCCTTCTCCGGGTCCCTGTAGCATCCTGCAGGACGCTATAGCCCGCCCTGGGGGTCACATGACACAGGTCCTGTCGGGTATCAACCCAGTGTTTGCTCACTCTTTGTAGTATGCTGTCATCTTGCAGCTCCAGGCGCGTGAGTACAGCGTTCCAGGCCAGAGAGGCCGGGCTCTCATGTCAGAGCTGCTGAAACTGCTGGAAGGCCACCTAGCGGTTGCCGGGATATTATAACTGACCTTGAACTTTTTTTTCTGCAGCATGACCCAATGCATGCTTTATTGAGCAGATGAAACACTTGACTAGTTGTTGCAAGTAAATTTGGAGCACCAAACTTGGCCATCCAACGGCAGGTTGGGACTCGGTTCTTGGGGCGCTTTCTACTGGGTTTCAGCAGGTGGGACTAAGATGTCTGTTTAGTTAACCGAACCCTGGCTAAGTTACGAATACGTTTGCTGTACCAAAGTGATTTTGAGATTAAGGGGGCTGTAAACTTTTTTTCTCTGAGACCCTGCTCCTCTGGAGATGAGGACAGAGCGGGGTGGTTATGTCCCATGCTTAGGGCCCGCAAGCCTGGGCTTTCTCTTTCTTCTGCCCAGAGAGACTGATGGTGGAGCGTTTTTTAGCTTAGGGCAATTTACGATGACCCGGATAGTGCGTTTGGGGAGGTGTGAGTGTCTGTCGGAAGCACTCGCCGAGTGGTTACGTCTGATTTGCGTTGGAGCACCGAGGTTTCATGGAGTGATGCCGCCTTGGGGGTTTGTTCCGTGAGGCTGTGGAACGTTGAAGGAATGCCTTGGCACTTCATCTCCACTGACTCCTGGAAGACGCCATGACCAAGCGGTTCGAGGATTGCAGATTGGTGCAAAGGTGTTATGCAACTCAAACATCGTATTCTCAGTGGAGTGAGACGGCATCTTGTGGCTAGGAGGTGAGTGTTCCCTGGGAAACGAAGAAGATGCCGTGGGGAAGCAGTTGTGCTTTATTTGGAATCTGGACTTAAAGTACTAGTCCCTCTGTCATGTACCTCAAGGTGGCGGAACGCAGGTTGGTAGTAGTTGGGATGGTACAGACTTCAGGTTACTTTTTTCCTTCACTTGCAAATTGTGCTTCAGGTGGAACTGGAATTGGTGACGTCATGTTACCTACGCTTTATTGACTGTGGTTCTGCTGTTAATCTGATTGACACCGGATTTGGCTGTTAATAAGATAGGGACAGTCGGCTTCAGGTCCTGTTAACTTGTGGCTATTACGTCCCTCAGGGTGAGTTTCCAGGTCAGGAACGCTGCATGTTTGGCGCTTGCGCTGGCGAGCGCCAACACGCGTCCAGATGTTACGCTTAGTGGAGGGGATTTCAAGAATCCGTCTCACTATGCGCAAATTACGCGGCGGACACCTGCGTTTACGGTCGGCGGTTTTCAGATCGCGATGTCTAGCTTTGCGGCTAGGTGCGTGCGCATCGGATTTAAACACAGGCTATGTGCCCTGCGTTATTTCGGAGGTGTTGGAGTCTGACACCTCGGAAATAACGGTCAGAAGGGCGGCTTAGACGGAGCGGAGTTCGCTGTATACGCTGTGTTTCCTGATAGTGGAAACACAGCCTTACCGGGACGGTATCTGTTTCAGGTCTGAACTTTTTTCTCTGAAAGTGGGTCCCACTCATGTGGAAAAACTAAGTTGTCTTGTGTTAGATAACTTGCCTGCAGGACTGGTACTGGGAATGCCTTGGCTTCAACGCCATAATCCTACCATTATTTGGGTGACGGGGGAGATCACTCAATGGGGATGCAGGGATAAATGTTGTAACCTGGGACCTCTTGTTAACTCTGTTAAATCCGTATCTGTGTCGTCTGTCGGTCTGGAGGGTATTCCGGAATACCTGAAGGATTTCGAAGACGTGTTTTCCAAAAGTGAGGCAGAGGCGCTGCCACCACATAGACCCTATGATTGTGCCATTGATTTAGTACCTGGAGTCAAGTTACCTAAGGCTCGGTTGTTCAATTTGTCCGGGCCGGAGAACCAAGCCATGAAGTAGTACATAGCTGAGAGTCTCCACAAAGGGCATATTAGGCCTTCTGTTTCACCCGTGGCAGCAGGATTCTTCTTCGTGAAGAAGAAAGATGGTGGTTTGCGGCCGTGCCTCGACTTTCGGGAACTTAACAAGATAATGGTTAGGAACACTTACCCGCTTCCCCTTATTCCAGACTTATGTATCCAGTTATCAGGGGCCCAATGGTTCTCCAAATTAGATCTCCGGGGGGCCTACAACCTGATAAGGGTTTGGGAAGGGGACGAATGGAAAACGGCGTTCCTCACATCAGAGGGACTCTTTGAAAACCTGGTGATGCCATTTGGGCTAACTAATGCCCCCGCTATCTTCCAAAACTTTATCAATGTTGTGTTTTCGGACCTGATAGGCCATTTTGTTATCATTTATTTGGATGACATTTTGATATATTCCCCGGACAGTCAGTCTCACTTGCAACATCTACGGACAGTTCTCCAGAGACTCAGGGAGAATAAATGGTTTGTGAAATTGGAGAAATGTTCGTTTTTCGTACAGGAACTGTCTTTTTTGAGGCTGATTGTGTCTGGTGTGGGGTTTCGTATGGATCCTAAGAAGGTGCTGGCTATTGTAGACTGGGTTCAGCCTCGAGATCTCAAGGGGCTCCAGCGCTTTTTAGGATTTGTAAACTATTACCGGAGATTCATTAAAGGTTTCTCACAAGTGGTTAAACCACTCACGGATCTTACCCGGAAGGGTGCTGATGTAAAAAATTGGTTGGGACTCGCTATGGAATCCTTCTCAGCGCTTAAGAAATGTTTCATGTCCGCCCCGGTGTTGGTTCAGCCAGACCCATCCAAACTATTTATTGTGGTGGTGGATGCTTCTAAAGTGGGGGTGGGGGCAGTGTTGTCCCAGGGTCTGGCCACCCTTACTAATCTCAAACCCTGTGCCTTCTTCTCCAAGAAGTTCTCTTCCGCCGAGAAACTTTGATGTAGGCAATAGAGAACTTCTTGCGGTCAAGCTGGCATTCGAAGAATGGAGGCACTTTTTTGGAAGGGGCGGCTCACCCTATCACTGTTATTACGGATCACAAAAATTTGACATACTTTGAATCTGCTAAGAGGCTTTCTCCTAGACAATCCCGTTGGTCACTTTTTTTTCACGATTTCAATTATCCATTACTTTTCGACAAGGGTCCAAAAATGTTAAAGCGGATGCCCTGTCCAGAAGTTTTGACCGGTGTCTCCCCCCAAGCCACCGTCCTCCATTCTTCGTCCGGGGGTGATAGTGGCGGGGATCTCGTCAGATTTGGAACAAGAAATTTTGAGGGCTCAGTTCCTAGCTCCGGCGGCCAGGCCTGGGGATAAATTGTTTGTTCCAGAATTATTGCGGCCTAGACTTCTGCAGGAGTTTCATGAGTCTAGGGTCTAGTGCTCATCCCGGTATCACGGCCACTAGAGAGGCAGTAGCCAGGGTGTTTTGGTGGCCTTCAATTGGGTCCAATGTTAAGAGATTCATTTTTGCTTGTGGAGTTTGTGCCCATTCCAAAAGCTCGCATAGCCGGCCGGCTGGGGATACCTTTACCAGTTCCTGATAGTCCATGGACTCATCTCTCCATGGACTTTATTACCGGTCTTCCACCTTCCAGGGGCAATACCATGATCTGGGTTGTGGTGGACAGGCTTTCTAAACAGGCCCATTTCATTCCCTTGGCAGCATTACCCTCAGCAAAAACATTGTCAATATTGTTTGTGCTGCATGTGGTCTGTTTGCATGGGGTACCCCTGAATGTTGTGTCTGACAGAGGTGTGCAGTTTGTGGCAAAATTTTGGAGGGCACTCTGTAAGAAATTGGGCATCTCACTCTCCTTTTCGTCGGCATATCACCCGGAGAGTAATGGTCAGACTGAACGCACCAATCAATCCCTGGAACAGACTCTCAGGTGTCTGACCTCCGCCAGACAGGAGGATTGGTGTGATGCGTTACCGTTGGAGGAATTCGCTTTTAACAACCGAGTGAGTCAATCCACCAATATGTCCCCATTTCTGATCAATTATGGGTTTAATCCTCATTTTGGGGAGTTTTCACGGTTGGATTCCGGTTGTCAAGGGGCGGAGGGATCTGTTCAATGTTTAAAAAATATCTGGGCTGAAGTCCAGCGCAATATCTCTCGGGCCAGGAGAGGTATAAATATTTTGCGGACAAAAAGAGAGCCCCGGGACACGTTTCAGGTGGAGGAGAAGGTTTGGCTTTCCACACGTAACATCAACTTGAAGGAACTATCAGTTAAATTGGGACCGAAGTTCATTGGTCCGTACGAGATTGTGGAGATAGTCAATCCGGTGGCATATAGGTTGCATCTCCCCGCGTCCTTAAAAATAACCAATGTGTTCCATAAATCTCTGTTGAAACCCGTGGGGTCTGTGAAGGAGGACTCGGAGTCTGTTGTTCCTCCAGTGTTAGTGGAGGGTCACTTGGAGTTAGAGGTCGCTCCTTGCAGTACCTGGTCCACCGGAAGGGATATGGACGGGAGGATCGCTCATGGGTCTCTGCTCACTCAGTACATGCGGAAAGCCTTGTTCGGGCTTTCCATGCCAGGTACCCGGGCAAGCCTGGGGGTCCAGAGGCCCCACATTGAGAGGAGGGTACTGTCATGATCCCAGTGCAGGTTTGATCTGCACGCCAGGGGTTAAGGTCTTGAGCCCAGTACAGGTTTGACTTGCATGCCAGGGGTTAATGTCTTGAGCCCAGTTCAGGTTTGACTTGCACACCAGGGGTTAATGTCTTGAGACCAGCACAGGTTTGACCTGCACGCCAGGGGTTAATGTCTGCATCCCAGTGCAGGCTCTGACCTGCACACCTGGGGCTTATTATTGTGGCCTCTCCTTGGTTTGGGGAGAGCTTCTTAAAGCCCTAGGAAGCTCCAATCCCCGTCAAACTTTTGCCCTTGGCTGAGTGTGTTGACCCATTTGCCTGTGCCTTGTGCCTGTGTTCATGCGTGTTTGTATGGTTCTGACCCGGTTTTGTTCCCCGTTGTGATTTTGCCTCTTGATTCTGTACTGTGTATATGCTTCTCTGGTTTTCTGTCTCCTGCCACGTCCCTGACTATTCTTTATTAGCCTGCTCCTTGTGCACTGCATTGTCTCTCACGTTTTCTGACCTCGGCTTGTCTTGGATTACGTCTCCCTCTGGTGCCCCATCCTTTCCCTGGTGTCCGGGGACCCCCTTTCCCTTCTCCAGGGTCCCTGTAGCATCCTGCACTCATCCCCAGCCGAAGGACGCTAAGCTCCGCCCCGTGGGGTCACATGACCACAGGTCCTGTCAGTACACTCACCACCCGGTGTTCTGCTCACTCCAGCTCTGCTGTATTGCTGTCATCTTGCCCAGGTACCGGGCGCTGTGAGTACCGCTGTCACAGGCCGTCAGAGGCTCCGGGCTCTCACTGTCAGGACTTCTGAAATCACTGGGAAGTGCCCACCAGGCGGTTTCCCGTGATAGAAGCATTTTGCTTTGGGGCTGTTTATTGGCAGCTGGAACTTTAGTCAAGGTGGTGGGAATTATAGACAGGTCCATATATCAGTCAATTGAGGCTTCTTTCAGCAGACCTAAGAGATCTCCAAATCACATCTGACAGATGTGGAGCTGCTGCAAGGAGGGGTGGCAAAGATCACTAATTCTAGATGTGTCACAATGATAGACTCTGACCCCACGAGAATGAACACTGCCAGAAATTCACAAGGGATTCACCAAAGTTTTAGTGCATAGAATCATAGAATGGTAGAGTTGGAAGGGACCTCCTGGGCCTTCTGGTCCAACCCCTGCTCAAAGCAGGATTCACTAAATCATCCCAGACAGATGTCTGTCCAGCCTCTGTTTGAACACTTCCATTGAAGGAGAACTCACCACCTCTGGAGGCAGCCTGTTCCACTCACCGATCTCCCAAACTGTCAAAAAGTTTTTTTAATATCTAATCTGTGTCTCCTCCCATTCAGTTTCATCCCATTGCTTCTAGTCTTTCCTTGTGCAAATGAGAATAAAGATGATCCTTCTACAATGTGACAGCCCTTGAGATATTTGTAGACAGCTATTAAGTCTCCTCTCAGTCTCCTTTTTTGCAAGCTAAACATTCCCAAATCCTGTAACCGTTCCTCATAGGACATGGTTTGCAGACCGGACACCATTCTGGTGGCTCTTCTCTGAACTTGCTCCAGTTTGTTGATGTCTTTTTTAAAATGTGGTGCCCAAAACTGGACACAGTATTCCAGATGAGGTCTGACCAAAGAGGAGTAGAGGGCAATAATGACCTCACGTGATCTAGACTGTATGCTTCTGTTGATACATCCTAGAATTGTATTTGCCTTTTTTGCTGCTGCATCACACTGTTGACTCATGTTCAGTCTGTGATCTATGCAGGTGTATGCCACCACATTATTTTACTTCAGTTTGTTGCAATGGATTTCTACAGGTTATGGGTGAGATTAAAGGGGGAAAAAGTTATGAAATTATTCTTCTTGGTAGGATTTTCTAACATGACAAATACTTGGTATTATAAGAAGGGCTTCTAGACTTTATTTAGCCACTGTATTTAGGCAATTAGACTTAGACCTGCCTCTTTTTAGGGTCACTATATGGTGGAGTACCAGGAAGATAACGATCTGCACTTAGGGGTGTAAAATCTTGGCTCTATGCATGTGCCAAACTTAGGGAAGCATACGTGATCAATGGGGGCATGCAATGGTCATAGGCATTAGCAACCCTCCCATCAAACCAGGTGACCCTCCTGGTTTGGGTCTGGTTTTGGGTGAGGTGCCTGCATACATCGATAATCCATGAGTTTTTGTCTTCAGGAACTGTATCATGATCTTCACTGGAAGGGAGCCAGGACGGCGTGAGGGACACAATGGAGGGTTCAGTGCCTGGAAGACGCAGCGTCTCAGATGTGTCACTTCCCAGATCTGTTACCTACTTGGAACAGCAGTAGAGGCCTTGCGGGGAGCAGAGTTTGCCAGCTGGAGGGCAGAGCACAGTAAATTTCTTCCTTGTTCATCACCTTTGACCTTATAAGAGCTCACCCTGGAGAGCAGAGTGAGGTCATTCATGGATCCAGTTGTGAAGTGTCATCACAGAGGAGCTCCTCACGTGCCTCAGTGTGGGCAAGGTCCTAATGGGGTATAGGACACACCAACAATCGTCTTCCAATATTCAGAGTCATTAATTATCACTTGTCATCGTCAGATTCAAAAGATGAGACATCTGATCCAAAGACATTGGTGGCTGGTGCGAAGGCGCAAACTGCTCAGATTCAGCATTGTGCGTCCCCCAGGCTGGCGGCATTAATTCCTCCTGCCATGTGTCCACAAGACCCCCTATTGTTGTAGATAACATTAGGCACCAACAAATCATATAACAAGCATGTGACCGGCGGGAGCCACTGAGCTGCTGATTGGTGCTCGGCAGGATGCCAAAACTTTCAGCTGGGAGAACTGCTGCATTTACAGCCTGGACACAAAACTGGGGCTGACACATTAAAGGTTCCATACAATGTTTTTGTAAAGAGAACCTGTTGTAAATGGCTCCACCCCGTGTTGCTTCCTTCTAAAATGAGTTTTCTAGGAATAATTAAAAAAATGGAATTTATTCCTGTCTCACATTAAGTATAAATTGCGCTGAATGTTTTGAGGAACCCGGGCCGTCCACGACCCCTCCTGCGATGTTCTATATCATCCTGATGGATGTTGGTGATGCTCTCCACTTCATCATCATCTGCTCTCTGCTTCAACGTCCTCTAATCTGTTTCATAGTCCTCTACTCTCCGCTTCGTCATCTCTCCATCGTCATCTACGCTCTGCTTCATCGTTCTCTCCTCTCCATTGGCATCTGCTCTCCGCTTCATCGTCCTCTACGCTCTGCTCCATCGTCCTCTACTCTCAGCTTCATCGCCCTCTCCTCTCCATTGGCATCTGCTCTCTGCTTCATCATCCTCTTCTCTCCGTTTCATCGTCCTCTCCTCTCTGCTTCATCATCCTCTCCTCTCTGCTTCATCGTCCTCTCCTCTCTGCTTCATCGTCCTCTCCTCTCTGCTTCATCGTTCTCTCCTCTCCATTGGCATCTGCTCTCCGTTGCGTCCTCTCCGTCATCTGCTCTCCGCTTCATCTCCTCTCCGCTTTATCGGTATTTGCTCTCCGCTTCATAATCATCTCCTCACTTCAACGTCCTCTACGCTCCACTTCACCGTCCTCTACTCTCAGCTTCATCGTTCTCTCCATCGGCATTTGTGCTCCGCTTCATCCTCATCTCAACCTCGTCATCTCCTCTCCGCTTCATTGGCATCTGCTCTCCGCTTCATCGTCCTCTACTCTCCACTTCATCGTCCTCTACTCTCAGCTTCATAGTCCTCTGCTCTCAGCTTCATCGTCATCTGCTCTCAGCTTCATCGTTCTCTACTCTCCGCTTCATCATGTTTTCCGCTTCATCTCCTCTCCACTTCATCATTCTCTGCTCTCCGCTTCATCTGTTCTCCGCTTCATCGTTATCTACTCTCCGCTTCATCGTCATCACTAAGGCACTTGCAAATTACTGAGGTGGTCCCGAAAAACTAAGTTTGCCCAAATAATAGGACAGATTATGACCGTGATTGCCCTTCCTGGGTCCAGCACAGACTCAGCGCTGCTGCTCCTGACTATGTGTTTTGGTTGCAGCCAATCAATAAGTTTCAAGGGCTCGTGCCAACGGCTGAGCTCAGTGATTGACTGCAGCGGTGATGTGCGCTGTAGAGAAAATGTCACTGCTGCAGTCAAAAGGGGGGAGAATGAGCGCAATCATTTTTAAAAGCAAAGTGCAACTTGCATAAAAGATGGAGAAGATGAAGAAAAGTCCCTGCAGCCACAGAGGAGTCCGAGTCTGCAACCAAGAGGGCGAGGAATGGAAGAGGGTCTGAAAAACACCAAAAAAACTGTCACCCCATCCTCTCCCGGGTGGGAAAGAGTGACTGTCCTCTCACAGACACAGAGAAGCTGCATCTCCATCTCCCTCCTTTCCATCTTCTATGACTGATAGAACGCAGCTCTGGATGAGTGGAGCAGAGGAGGAGTACGCAGCATTGGATGTGAGTGAAGCAGAGTATAAGAAAGCAGCTCTAGCTGTGACTGGAGCAGAGGATGAGAACGCAGATCTGTATGGCCGTCGAGCTGAGGATGAGAACGCAGCTCTGGATGCGAGTGGAGCGGAGGATGAAAACGCAGCTCTGGATGTGAGTGGAGCAGAGGATGAGAACGCAGCTCTGGATTTGAGTGGAGCAGAGGATGAGAATGCAGCTCTGGATGTGAGTGGAGCAGAGGATGAGAACGCAGCTCTGGATGTGAGTGGAGCAGAGGATGAGAACGCAGCTCTGGATGTGAGTGGAGCAGAGGATCTCCAGTCTTTCCTGGATCATTGTTACTGCGGGGTAATCCTGTGGGAAAGGCCTCGGTGCTGCAGGGCCCAGTGCCAGGACAGCAGACTCGCTGGCACAGACCTCCTTCACATGGGGGTAGTGTTACGGCGCAGGGCGTGGCGCAGCGCCAGAATCTGTAAGACAAGCTGCTGTGCCATCACAATGAGACGTGCTCTGCAGCTGTGAGACGGCATGGGAAAAGCTCTGCCGGGGATCAAGGGGTCCTGTGACCTCCAGCTCCACCACCAAACCTCACGGTACAGAAATCTCCGTGTAACGCAGAGCGGCACCAATCGCTGTCATTACACTCCTGCTCCAGTCACAGCCAGAGCTGCGTTACAACATCATGTGCTCCATGGGAATGCAGCTCTGGTTGTGACTGGAGGAAGCACAGACATCTCCACATGGCGCATTAATCCAAGAGGCGGTGAGGACTCCGCAGAGTCTACACTAAAGGCTGCTCCACCTGGCAGAGTCTACACTAAAGGCTGCTCCACCTGTGCATATACAGCTCTATGGACACCGGCGCTGAATATCTCCCGAGGTGTCGGGGTGTGCTCAATCCAACATGGCCAACTACCTGACCAGAAAAGGCACGACTAGTGATGGCATCAGACAGGTGACATGACATCACTTGTCCTCCATGGTATTTTAACTGTTGACATCATCCGTCATTCTCCTAGCCGATGACATCACTGAATAAGTCACATGACTGCTGCCAGTATATACCTGACACAGGAAGCATTAATGTGACCTGATGTCACCAGAAAAGACATCACAACTCCGCTACTGTGCAGTGACATCATAGCACAAGTCACATGACCTCTACTGTGCGGTGACATCATGGCACAGGTCACGTGACCTCTACTGTGCGGTGACATCATAGCACAGGTCACGTGACCACTACTATGCAGTGACATCATAGCACAGGTCACGTGACCATACTATGCAGTGACATCATGGCACAGGTCACGTGACCTCTACTGTGTGGTGACATCATGGCACAGGTCACGTGACCTCTACTGTGGTGACATCATAGCACAGGTCACGTGACCACTACTATGCAGTGACATCATAGCACAGTCACATGACCTCTACTGTGCGGTGACTCATTGGGCACAGGTCACGTGACCTCTACTGTGCGGTGACATCATGGCACATTGTGAGATGACAGCATTTTATCTTAATTAACCAGTCTTCTATTTTCAGTAAGCTAGGAGTAGACTGTCGTTTATATGCTGACTTTGGAATTTACAGTGGGTACAGAAAGTATTCACACCCTTTACATTTTTCACTCTGTTTCATTGCAGCCATTTGGTAAATTCAATAGAGTTCTTTTTTCTCATTAATGTACACTCTGCCCCCCATCTTTACTGAAAAAAAACAGAAATGTAGAAATTATTGCAAATTTACTAAAAAAGAAAAACTGAAATATCCCATGGTCATAAGTATTCAGCCCCTTTGCTCAGACACTCATATTTACGTCACATGCTGTCCATTTCCTTGTGATCCTCCTTGAGATGGTTCTACTCCTTCATTGGAGTCCAGCTGTGTGTAATCACACTGATAGGACTTGATTTGTAAAGGCGACACCTGTCTATATAAGACCTCACAGTGCATGTCACACCAAATGAGGATCATGAGGTCAAAGGAACTGGCCAAGGAGCTCAGAGACAGAATTGTGGCAAGGCACACATATGGCCAAGGTTACAAAAGAATTTCTGCAGTACTCAAGGTTCCTAAGAGCACAGTGGCCTCCATAATCCTTAACTGGAAGAAGTTTGTGACCACCAGAAGTCTTCGTAGACCTGGCCGTCCAGCCAAACTAACCAATCGTGGGAAAAGAGCCTTGGTGAGAGAGGTAAAGAAGAACCCCAAGATCACTGTGGCTGGGCTCCACAGATGCAGTAGGGAGATGGGAGAAAGTTCCACAAAGTCAACTATCACTGCAGACCTCCACCAGTCGGGCCTTTATGGTAGAGTGGCCCGACGGAAGCCTCTCCTCAGTGCCAGACATATGAAAGCCCACATAGAGTTTACTAAAAAAAACACATGAAGGACTCCCAGACTATGAGAAATAAGATTCTTTTGTCTGATGAGACGAAGATAGAACTTTCTGGTGATAATTCTAAGCGGTATGTGTGGAGAAAACCAGGCACTGCTCATCACCTGCCCAATATAATCCCAACAGTGAAACATGGTGGTGGCAGCATCATGCTATGGGGGTGTTTTTCAGCTGCAGGGACAGGACGACTGGTTGCAATTGAAGGAAACATGAATGCGGCCAAGTACAGAGATATCCTGGATGAAAACCTCTCCAGAGGGCTCTGGACCTCAGACTTGGCCGAAGGTTCACCTTCCAACAAGACAATGACCCCAAGTGCACAGCTAAAATAACAAAGGAGTGGCTTCAGAACAACTCTGTGACCATTCTTGACTGACCCAGCCAGAGCCCTGACCTAAACCCAACTGGGCATCTCTGGAGAGACCGGAAAATGGCTTCCCACCAACGTTCACCATCCAACCTGACGGAACTGGAGAGGATCTGCAAGAAAGAATGGCAGAGGACCCCCAAATCCAGGGGTGAAAAACTTGTTGCATCATTCCCAAGAAGACTCATGGCTGTACTAGCTCAAAAGGTGCTTCTACTCAATACTGAGCAAAGGGTCTGAATACTTATGACCATGGGATACTTCAGTTTTTCTTTTTTAATAAATTTGCAAAACTTTTTACATTTCTGTTTTTTCAGTAAAGATGGGGTGCAGAGTGTACATTAAGGAGAAAAAATGAACTTTACTGAATTTACCAAATGAAACAAACAATGAAAATTTTTAAGGGGTCTGAATACTTTCCGTACCCACTGTATGTGTTTGTTCTTTGGTTGGTCAAGAAAACACAGACTTTTGTTCATATAAGCCTGTAATATTGACTTTTAAGTTGACATTTGTTGTAGCATATTGTGTTATCCTGGATGACTAAAGACGCAGGATAACTGAACAATGATATTTACTGATATGTTGATTACACATTGTCCAGGCCAGCCAGCTTGTTGACTTGCAAAGCAGAGGAGGAAAAGCTAAGCAAATACAGTGGCGACCAAAAGTTTTGCAATTTTTTTTAAAAGTGTGATTCCTTCTGTCTGGTTGCTGTGACACCATTTTCCTGTTGATGAATTGAAAGTGCATGAAGTTATCATCATACAAGACCTTAATTTTAACCAAAATGCTTTAGAATATCAGTATGGCCATTTAATTACAGAAAACTGATGGCCAAAAGTTTTGCATCTACTATTTATTGCTAATAACATAGTGACCAATTCATTGTTACAATGCCATAACTTAGTATTTTGTAGCATAACCTGTTGCTTTAATTACTGCACCGCATTAACTAGGCATTGAAGCCACTCGGGTATAAGACATCCTGAGGGACCTCGCTCCTTTTGCAAATCTTCAAACAATTAATCTTTATTGCCATGGGTACGGCCCCAACTCATTGACCTAGCTCATCCCAAAGGTGCTCTATGGAGTGATAATCAGGAGATGGGTTTGGTCATTGCAAAAGACAAACATATTTCTTTGCTAACCAATTTTTTACTAAATTGGATGTGTGCTTAGGATCATTGTCTTGCTGGAATTTCCAGCTCCTGCCTACTTTGGTTTTACCATGTAGCAGCATTACATTCTCCAGTTTTTTCCTTGTACATGGTAGCATTCATATTTCCATCAATTCTATGCAGATGACCAATGGCAGATGCAAAAAAGCAGCCCCAAACTATGACATTGCCTCCACCATGCTTCACTGTAGGCGTTTGGTACCTTACGTTTTACTATTGTGCAGTATATATAGTGTTTTCCATCACTACCAAATAGATTGCACTTGGATTCATCTGACCACAACACCGGAGACCAATCTGATTCCTTCCACTGGCTCGGTTCTTTGGCAAACTCAAGTCGGACCTTCCAATTATTTGTAGAGATGAAACTTTAATTGACCGATACTCGTGCATTCAGCCCTACTGCTGTTAGCTGTCGCCCCACAGTTTGGCGACTCACTTTGACCCCATATTCTTTGCTCGTTTCGTGCGACTATGGACATCAGATACTGACTTTTTATCAATAATGTGGTCACCTTTGGAAGCAATTTTCCGTGGTCGTCCACTTCTAGATCTGTCAGCTGTTCCATAACCCTCTTTTTCTTTCTTTATTACACGTGACACTTGACTCTGAGAGCAGTTGAATTCCATAGTTTCCTCTTTTTGGCTTTTGCCTGACTTCATGCTCAGAAAAATAAGCTTCCTGACATCTGCTGATAAATTTGGCTTTGTCTTTGCCATCTTTTAACCGAAAAATACACACACACAAAAAAAATTTAGGCAAAATTCGACTACCCATGTCAACATATGCAAAACATTTGGCCTAGCAAATGTTGAAAACTAACACATAAAGGGATAACACAATGTCAAACACAATTTTCATCCTTATAGCTGACAACCATTGGCTTCCAGTTTACTAAAATCACCAGAAAAATTGCATCAACCAGACAGAAGGAATCAAACTTTTAAAAAGAAAGCAAAACTTTTGGACGCTACTGTAGATTAAATAATCAAACAATGCGAGTTAATCTCATCACCCCTTCCCCTTTACCTGTGAATGATGGCTTGAAGAGCAGTTGTGAACTATAAAAAGGGGGTATGCCTCTGTAACAGGATACCCAAGACATCCAAAGATCCAGAGACTCTTTACGAAACCACAGCAGCCAGAACATCATGGCTCCATCACGAGGGACCCAGATTTTACATTCTACAGGATCCCAGCTAGGGGACCATGGCCCCAGCTGAAATAATACAGATCTGCTCCATTGACCATCACTGAACCCAGGGATACGTTTGGGGTATTCAAGATTTGGACCCACCGGTCACCTGAGCCCCGTGGAGATGTTCGGAGAAGCCAGGATGTGACCCTCCGGTCACCTGGCCTTAGACTTCAATGGACTGTCATCTTCCTACGCTTCTCGTTGCCTGCTCTCCCTGTACGTGCCACAGGTGGGGTTGTCGGCCCTGGAAGCTCTAGTCGCAGCTGCTCTTATCTCGGAGAGTCAGCGGAAGGGTGAGACCTTGTAATGTGCACCAGTCATGTGACGGGTTCTAATCGGTGACATCATCTATATAAGACTGTGTGCCAGATGGATGATGGGAGTTATGAGCCCAGAGACGGACAGACACATTTATTATCTGTAAACATTGGAACATGAGATGTACCGCCTCTATGCGGAGCGACGAGCCGCCTCTGTACGGAGCGATGTACCGCCTCTGTGTGGAGCGCGCACCACATAACAGGATGCTCCGCACGTGGAACACGCGATGGCCAGGGTCGGTGTCCACTGCTGGGGGAGCTGCAGCCGTGTGCAGTCACAGTGTCTCAGCCTCTTCACGCACGACCAGTAGATACACGCACACACGCTCTGCTGCCCGCGCCTGACGTGACGGTGCCCGGCCCGATGCACGCATGTTGTATGTACAGCCGAGCATGCAGCATCCGGGCTCCGCTGTCACGTCTCTGCTGCCTGTTGAAACGTGACTTTCTGTTTTCATAAAGTACATGGATATAAGGGACGCTCTGTGCCTGCAACAGGGAGAGAGCTGCAGTAATGGCGCCATCCAGTGTGGGACCTCGCTGCGGGGGCGACACTTACTTCAATCACCTCGATCTTCTGTGACGGTCACTTATCCTGGAACCAAAAACACAGACTCAGAAGAGATGACACACAATGAGGTCTGTATAACATGACATGGAGCCGCCGAGGCTGATGGATGGAGAGGGGGACCGATGAGGCTGATGGATGGCAGAGGGGGCCGCTGAAGCTGATGGATGGAAGAGGGGGCCGCTGAGGCTGACAGACGGGAGAGGGGACCACTGAGCCCGAAAGAGGGCCGCTGAGCCCGACAGATGACCGCTGAGCCCGATAGACGCGACAGAGGGCCGCTGAGGCCGACAGACAGCTGCTGAGCTCGACAGATATGACAGGGGGCCATTGAGGCCGTCAGATAAGAGAGGGGGCCGCTGAGCCCAGCAGACGCGAAAGCGGGCCGCTGAGCCCGAAAAACGCAACAGGGGGCCGCTAAGCCAGACAGACGCGTCAGGGGGCCGCTGAGCCCAACAGACGCGTCAGGGGACCGCTGAGCCCGACAGACAGGGCCGCTGAGCCCGACAGACAGGGCCGCTGAGCCCGACAGAGGCGACAAGGGGCCGCTGAGCCCGACAGACGCGACAGGGGGCTAATGAGCCCGACAGACACGACAGGGGGCTGCTGAGCCTGACAGACAGAGACGCTGAGCCCGACAGACACGACAGGGGGCCGCTGAGCCCGACAGACACGACAGGGGGCTGCTGAGCCTGACAGACAGGACGCTGAGCCCGACAGACACGACAGAGGGCTGCTGAGCCTGACAGACAGGGACGCTGAGCCCGACAGACGCAACAGGGGGCCGCTGAGCCCGACAGACACGACAGGGGGCTGCTGAGCCCGAGAGACGGGGCCGCTGAGCTTGACAGACGGGGCCGCTGAGCTTGACAGACAGGGCCGCTGAGCCCAACAGACAGGAGAGGGGACCGCTGCATATGCCAGACATAGAAGGGAGTGCTCCACATGCAGGAGGTGGGGTGGATCGTCATGTTGTGGCCCCGTCACAGACCCCCATTACCTCTGTCCTTCCCATTCTCCATCTTCTCCTCTTCGTCATCAGCTCCATCTTCCGCTATAAGGGAGGGAGGCACTTATGTGTACAGTCACGTGCGCTCGAGAACACCAGGGGTACACTACGGACAGGTACAGCAGGGGCCGATCCCTCCGGGGGAGATGTCCACTCACCTGAGTGCAGCTCCTTCACCAGGGAAGACATTGTGTTTGTGATGGAGTCAGCCGCCACCAGCAGATCGCTGCGCAGATTTCTCCTGGTACCTGAGAAGTGGACGTCACACGTCAGCTGTGCGGCTGCAGATCAATGGTAGTGGCCACGAGTGGCCGCTGCACGTAGCCCCCTCTATTGGGCTACTTCCCATCATATACGGCCACTCACCGTGTGCGAACGCTTCCTGTACATCTCCCAGCCCGGCTATGGAGTCCTGAGGTCCGTGAGTCGGGGTAGAGCTGGCTGACATGGAGCGCACTGGCATTGGCATGGAGCGGTTGGCACCATGACTTGGAGAAGAACGAGGAGAGCCGGCGCTTGTGCCTACAACACAGAAGAAGCCGGGACATATGGATGCTACAATGTGCTGTGCAGAGAAAGCTACGGGGTAAGGAACCAATACTAGAGGAGCGAGTCCGCGAGACCTCCGGGACTATGCAAGAGTAAGGACGGACATGTCCGGGGGCTCACAAGTCACCTGTCAGGACTAGGAGTGTGGTGGCCCACAGACTACAGGAGCGCCATCACATGAGCTGCGCGATACCGACAGACGGCGGGAATAGCAAACAGATCTGTAATAATGACAGCACGAGCCGATAATAACAAATACACAGATGGAGAGGAAAATACGGGACGGCTAGCCAACAAACTGCGGAGAAAAACAGGAGGAGAATCCAGGAGCGAGACCGGACGATGAGAATGGAGTCTAAGGAGGGAAAGAAGGATGACCGGGGAGATCCTCCACTGTACGGTATAAGGATGGAAGGAAGGATGACCGGGGGATCCTCCACTGTACGGTATAAGGATGGAAAGGATGACCGGGGGGTCCTCCACTGTACGGTATAAGGATGGAAGGAAGGATGACTGGGGGATCCTCCACTGTACGGTATAAGGATGGAAGGAAGGATGACCGGGGGGGTCCTCCACTGTACGGTATAAGGAGGGAAGGAAGGATGACCGGTGAGTCCTCCACAGTATGGTATAAGGAGGGACGGAAGGATGACCCGGGGGGTCCTCCACTGTATGGTATGATGAGGAGAGAAAGGATGACCAGGGGGTTTCCACAGTACGGTATAAGGAGGGAAGGAAGGATGACGGGAAGGTTCTCCACTGTACAGTATAAGGAGGAAGGAAGGGTGACGGGGGGTCCTCCACGTATGGTATAAGGAGGGAAGGAAGGATGACCGGGGGATCCTGCACTGTACGTATAAGGAGGGAAGGAAGGATGACCGGGGGGGTCCTCCACTGTATGGTATAAGGAGGGAAGGAAGGATGACGGGAAGGTTCTCCACTGTACGGTATACGGAGGGAAGGAAAGGTGACCGGGGGGGTCCTCCACTGTATGGTATAAGGAGGGAAGGAAGGGTGACCGGGGGATCCTCCACTGTACGGTATAAGGAGGGAAGGAAGGATAAACGGGGGGGGTCCTCCACTGTATGGTATAAGGAGGGAAGGAAGGGTGACCGGGGGGGGGGGTGTCCTCCACTGTACGGTATAAGGAGGGAAGGAAGGATGACAAGGGGGGGTCCTCCACTGTATGGTATAAGGAGGGAAGGAAGGATGACCGGGAAGTCCTCCAATGTATGGTATAAGGAGGGAAGGATGAATGGGGAGTCCTCCAATGTATGGTATAAGGAGGAGAAGGATTACCAAAGAGTCTTCCACTCTATAGTAAAGGAGGATAAGGATTACCAGATAGTCCTCCACTGTATGCTGTAAGGAGGGAAGAAAGGATGACCGGGTGGGACCTCCACTCTATGGTATACAGAGGGGAATCATAGAATCATAGAATGGTAGAGTTGGAAGGGACCTCCTGGGCCTTCTGGTCCAACCCCCTGCTCAAAGCAGGATTCTCTAAATCATCCCAGACAGATGTCTATCCAGCCTCTGTTTGAAGACTTCCATTGATGGAGAACTCACCACCTCTTGTGGCAGCCTGTTCCACTCATTGATCACCTAACTGTCAAAAATTTTTCTAATATCTAATCTGTGTCTCCTCCCATTCAGTTTCATCCATTGCTTCTAGTCTTTCCTTGTGCAAATGAGAATAAAGATGATCCTTCTACAATGTGACAGCCCTTGAGATATTTGTAGACAGCTATTAAGTCTCCTCTCAGTCTTCTTTTTTGCAAGCTAAACATTCCAAATCCTGTAACCGCTCCTCATAGGACATGGTTTGCAGACCGGTCACCATTCTGGTGGCTCTCCTTTGAACTTGCTCCAGTTTGTTGATGTCTTTTTTAAATGTGGTGCCCAAAACTGGACACAGTATTCAGATGAGGTCTGACCAAAGAGGAGTAGAGGGCATAATGACTCACGTGATCTAGACTGTATGCTTCTGTTGATACATCCTAGAATTGCATTTGCCTTTTTTGCTGCTGCATCACACTGTTGACTCATGTTAAGTCTGTGTCAATTAGTATACCCAAGTCTTTTTCACATGTGCTGTTACTTAGCCCTATTCCTCCCATTTTGTATATGCTTTCTTCATTTTTATTGCCCAGATGTAGTACTTTGCATTTTTCCCTGTTAAAATCCATTCTGTTAGTTACTGCCCACTGCTCCAGTTTATGTATATCTTTTTGAATCCTCTCTCTCTTCTTAGTATTAGCTATCCCTCCTAGCTTTGTGTCATCAGCAAATTTGATCAGTTTACCCTCAATTCCTTCATCTAAGGAAGAAGGTGACCGGGGAGTCCTCCACTGTACGGTATAAGGAGGGAAGGAAGGATGACCCGGGGGGGGGGATCCTCCACTGTACGGTATAGGATTGAAGGAAGGATGACCCGGGGGGATCCTTCACTGTACGGTATAAGGAGGGAAGGAAGGATGACCCGGGGGATCCTCCACTGTACGGTATAAGGAGGGAAGGAAGGATGACCCGGGGGGGGATCCTCCACTGTACGGTATAAGGATTGAAGGAAGGATGACCGGGGGGGGATCCTCCACTGTACGGTATAAGGAGGGAAGGAAGGATGACCCGGGGGGGGGGATCCTCCACTGTACGGTATAAGGATTTTAAGGAAGGATGACCCGGGGGATCCTTCACTGTACGGTATAAGGAGGGAAGGAAGGATGACCCGGGGGATCCTCCATTGTATAGTATAACCTCCTTAGACCTCGCGTACACTGTTGTGTACAACGGATTCTGGGTCTGAGGAGGATATGGAGGGAAGTAAGGATGACCGGGGGTCCTCAACTATACGGTATAAGGAGGGAAGGAAGGGAGAATGGGGGGTCCTCCACTGTATGGTATAAGTAGGGAAGGAAGGATGATCGGGGAGTCCTCCACTGTACGGTATAAGGAGGGAAGGAAGGATGACCGGGGGGGTCCTCCACTGTACGGTATGAGGAGGGAAGGAAGGATGACCGGGGGTCCTCAACTATACGGTATAAGGAGGGAAGGAAGGGAGAATGGGGGGTCCTCCACTGTATGGTATAAGTAGGGAAGGAAGGATGATCGGGGATCCTCCACTGTACGGTATAAGGAGGGAAGGAAGGATGACCGGGGAGTCCTCCACTGTACGGTATAAGGAGGGAAGGAAGGATGACCGGGGGGTCCTCCACTGTAACGGTATAAGGAGGGAAGGAAGGATGACGGGGGTCCTCCACTGTACGGTATAAGGAGGGAAGGAAGGATGACCGGGGGTCCTCCACTGTACAGTATAAGGAGGAAGGAAGGATGACCGGAAGGTCTCCACTGTAGGATAATAGGAAGGAAGGGATCGGGGAGTCCTCCACTGTACAGTATAAGGAGGGAAGGAAGGATGACCGAGGGAGTCCTCCATGTAAGTATAAAGGAAGGACAGGTGTGACACGGATGGGGTTCACTGAGGATAGGAGGGAAGTAAGGATGACCGGGGGTCCTCCACTATACGGTATAAGGAGGGAAGGAAGGATGAGGGGGTCCTACACTGTATGGTATAAGTAGGGAAGGAAGGATGACGGGGAGTCCTCCACTGTACGGTATAAGGAGGGAAGGAAGGATGACCGGGGGGGTCCTCCACTGTACGTATGAGGAGGGAAGGAAGGATGACCGGGGGTCCTCAACTTATACGGTATAAGGAGGGAAGGAAGGGAAAGGGGGGTCCTCCACTGTATGGTATAAGTAGGGAAGGAAGGTGATCGGGGAGTCCTCCACTGTAGGTATAAGGAGGGGAAGGAAGGATGACCGGGGAGTCCTCCACTGTACGGTATAAAGAGGGAAGGAAGGATGACCGGGGAGTCCTCCACTGTACGGTATAAGGAGGGAAGGAAGGATGACCGGGGAGTCCTCCACTGTACGGTATAAGGAGGGAAGGAAGGATGACCGGGGGTCCTCAACTTACGGTATAAGGAGGGAAGGAAGGGAGACTGGGGGGTCCTCCACTGTATGGTATAAGAGGGAAGGAAGGATGATCGGGAGTCCTCCACTGTACGGTATAAGGAGGGAAGGAAGGATGACCGGGGAGTCCTCCACTGTACGGTATAAGGAGGGAAGGAAGGATGACCGGGGGGGTCCTCCACTGTACGGTATAAGGAGGGAAGGAAGGATGAACGGGGAGTCCTCCACTGTACGGTATAAAGAGGAAAGGAAGGATGACCGGGAATCCTCCACTGTACGGTATAAGGAGGGAAGGAAGGATGACGAGGGAGTCCTCCACTGTACAGTATAAGGAGGAAGGAAGGATGACGAGGGAGTCCTCCATTGTATAGTATAAGGAGGGAAGGAAGATGACCGGGGGGTCGTCCAATGTATGGTATAAGGAGGAGAAAGATTACCAAAGAGTCCTCACTGTATGCTGTAAGGAGGGAAGAAAGGATGACCGGGTGGGACCTCCACTCTATGGTATACAGAGGGGAAGAAGGTGACGGGGAGTCCTCCACTGTACGGTATAAGGAGGGAAGTTAGGATGACTCGGGGGATCCTCCACTGTATGGTATAAGGAGGGAAGGAAGGATGACCCGGGGGATCCTTCACTGTATGGTATAAGGAGGGAAGGAAGGATGACCGGGGGGTCCTCCACTGTATGGTATAAGGAGGGAAGGAAGGATGACCCGGGGGATCCTTCACTGTATGGTATAAGGAGGGAAGGAAGGATGACCGGGGGTCCTCCACTGTATGGTATAAAGAAGGAAGGAAGGATGACCAGGGGGATCCTCCACTGTACGGTATAAAGAGGAAAGGAAGGATGACAGGAAGGTTCTCCACTGTACGGCATAAGGAAGGAAGGATGACCGGGCATCCTCCACTGTACGGTATAAGGAGGGAAGGAAGGGAGAATGGGGGGTCCTCCACTGTATGGTATAAGTAGGAAGGAAGGATGATCGGGGAGTCCTCCACTGTATGGTATAAGTAGGGAAGGAAGGATGACCGGGCATCCTCCACTGTACGGTATAAGGAGGGAAGGAAGGGAGAATGGGGGGTCCTCCACTGTATGGTATAAGTAGGGAAGGAAGGATGATCGGGAGTCCTCCACTGTACGGTATAAGGAGGGAAGGAAGGATGACCGGGGAGTCCTCCACTGTACGGTATAAGAGGGAAAGGAAGGATGACCGGGGATCCTCCACTGTACAGTATAAGGAGGGAAGGAAGGATGAACGGGGAGTCCTCCAATGTATGGTATAAGGAGGGAAGGAAGGATGAAAGGAGTCCTCCAATGTATGGTATAAGGAGGAGAAGGATTACCAAAGAGTCCTCCACTGTATGCTGTAAGGAGGGAAGAAAGGATGACCGGGTGGGACCTCCACTGGTATACAGGGGGGAAGAAGGTGACCGGGGAGTCCTCCACTGTACGGTATAAGGAGGGAAGGAAGGATGACTTGGGGGGGATCCTCCGCTGTACGGTATAAGGATTGAAGTTAGGATGACCCGGGGGATCTTCCACTGTATGGTATTAGGAGGGAAGGAAGGATGACCCGGGGGATCCTTCACTGTACGGTATAAGGAGGGAAGGAATGATGAACGGGGGGTCCTCCACTGTACGGTATAAGGAGGGAAGGAAGGATGACTTGGGGGGATCCCCGCTGTACGGTATAAGGATTGAAGTTAGGATGACCCGGGGGATCCTTCACTGTACGGTATAAGGAGGGAAGGAAGGATGACCCGGGGGATCCTTCACTGTACGGTATAAGGAGGGAAGGAAGGATGACAGGGGGGTCCTCCACTGTACGGTATAAGGAGGAAAGGAAGGATGACCGGAAGGTTCTCCACTGTACGGCATAAGGAAGGAAGGATGACCGGGGATCCTCCACTGTACAGTATAAGGAGGGAAGGAAGGATGACGAAGGAGTCCTCCATTGTATAATATAACCTCCTTAGACCTCGCGTACACTGTTGTGTACAACGGATTCTGGGTCTGAGGAGGATATGGAGGGAAGTAAGGATGACCGGGGGTCCTCAACTATACGGTATAAGGAGGGAAGGAAGGGAGAATGGGGGGTCCTCCACTGTATGGTATAAGTAGGGAAGGAAGGATGATCGGGACTCCTCCACTGTACGGTATAAGGAGGGAAGGAAGGATGACCGGGGGGGTCCTCCGCTGTACGGTATGAGGAGGGAAGGAAGGATGACCGGGGGTCCTCACTATACGGCATAAGGAGGGAAGGAAGGAGAATGGGGGGTCCTCCACTGTATGGTATAAGTAGGGAAGGAAGGATGATCGGGGAGTCCTCCACTGTACGGTATAAGGAGGGAAGGAAGGATGACCGGGGAGTCCTCCACTGTACGGTATAAGGATGGAAGGAAGGTGAACAGGGAGTCCTCCAATGTATGGTATAAGGAGGATAAAGATTACCAAAGAGTCCTCCACTGTATGCTGTAAGGAGGGAAGAAAGGATGATCGGTGGGACCTCCACTCTACGGTATACAGAGGGGAAGAAGGTGACCGGGGAGTCCTCCACTGTACGGTATAAGGAGGGAAGGAAGGATGACTTGGGGGGATCCTCCACTGTACGGTATGAGGGAAGGAAGGATGACCCGGGGGATCCTCACTGTACGGTATAAGGAGGGAAGGAAGGATGACCGGGGGGTCCTCCACTGTATGGTATAAGAAGGAAGGAAGGATGACCGGGGAGTCCACCACTGTAAGGTATAAGAGGGAAGGAAGGATGACCGGGGGGTCCTCCACTGTATGGTATAAAGAAGGAAGGAAGGATGACCGGGGAGTCCTCCACTGTACGGTATAAAGAGGAAAGGAAGGATGACCGGAGGTTCTCCACTGTACAGCATAAGGAAGGAAGGATGACCGGGCATCCTCCACTGTACGGTATAAGGAGGGAAGGAAGGGAGAATGGGGGGTCCTCCACTGTATGGTATAAGTAGGGAAGGAAGGATGATCGGGGAGTCCTCCACTGTACGGTATAAGGAGGGAAGGAAGGATGACCGGGGGGGTCCTCCACTGTACGGTATAAGGAGGAAGGAAGGATGAACGGGAGTCCTCCACTGTACAGTAAAGGAGGGAAGAAGGATGAACGGGGAGTCCTCCACTGTACAGTATAAGGAGGGAAGGAAGGATGACGAAGGAGTCCTCCATTGTATAGTATAACCTCCTTAGACCTCGCGTACACTGTGTGTACAACGGATTCTGGGTCTGAGGAGGATATGGAGGGAAGTAAGGATGACCGGGGGTCCTCAACTATACGGTATAAGTAGGGAAGGAAGGGAGAATGGGGGGTCCTCCACTGTATGGTATAAGTAGGGAAGGAAGGATGATCGGGGAGTCCTCCACTGTACGGTATAAGGAGGGAAGGAAGGATGACCGGGGGGTCCTCCACTGTACGGTATAAGGAGGGAAGGAAGGATGACGGGGTCCTCACTGTACGGTATAAGGAGGGAAGGAAGGGAGATGGGGGGTCCTCCACTGTACGGTATAAGGAGGGAAGGAAGGATGACCGGGGGGTCCTCCACTGTACGGTATAAGGAGGGAAGGAAGGAGACGGGGAGTCCTCCACTGTACGGTATAAGAGGGAAGGAAGGATGACCGGGGAGTCCTCCACTGTACGGTATAAGGAGGGAAGGAAGGATGACGGGGAGTCCTCCACTGTACGGTATGAGGAAGGAGGACGGGATCCTCATGAGATAGGAAGGAGGTGACGGGGAGTCCTCCACTGTACGTATAAGGAGGAAGGAAGGATGACGGGGAGTCCTCCATGTAAGTATAAGGAGGGAAGGAAGGATGACGGGGAGTCCTCCATGTATGGTATAAGGAGGGAAGGAAGGATGACCGGGGAGTCCTCCAATGTATGGTATAAGGAGGGAAGGAAGGATGAACGGGGAGTCCTCCAATGTATGGTATAAGGAGGAGAAAGATTACCAAAGAGTCCTCCACTGTATGCTGTAAGGAGGGAAGAAAGGATGACCGGGTGGGACCTCCACTCTACGGTATACAGAGGGGAAGAAGGTGACCGGGGAGTCCTCCACTGTACGGTATAAGGAGGGAAGGAAGGATGACTTGGGGGGGATCCTCCACTGTACGGTATAAGGAGGGAAGGAAGGATGACCCGGGGGATCCTCCATGTAGGTATAAGGATGAAGATGGATGACCCGGGGGATCCTCCACTGTACGGTATAAGGAGGGAAGGAAGGATGACCGGGGGTCCTCCACTGTAGGTAAAGAGGAAGGAAGGATGACCGGGGAGGTCCTCCACTGTAGGTATAAGGAGGAAGGAAGGATGACGGGGGGTCCTCCACTGTACGGTATAAGTAGGAAGGAAGGATGACCGGGGTCTCCACTGTACGGTAAGGAGAAGGAAGGATGACGGGGAGTCCTCCACTGTACAGTATAAGGAGGGAAGGAAGGATGACGGGGAGTCCTCCACTGTATGTATAAGGAAGAGATGACCGGGGTCCTCCACTGTATGGTATAGAGGAAGAGTGCCGGGTCCCATGAGGAGTACTGGAGGGAAGAAGGATGACCGGGGGTCCTCCACTTACGTATAAGGAGGGAAGGAAGGAGAGGGGGTCCTCCACTGTATGGTTAAGTAGGGAAGGAAGGATGACGGGGAGTCCTCCACTGTAGGTATAAGGAGGGAAGGAAGGATGACGGGGGTCCTCCACTGTACGGTATAAGGAGGGAAGGAAGGATGACCGGGGGTCCTCCACTGTACGGTATAAGGAGGGAAGGAAGGATGACGGGGTCCTCCACTGTAGGTATAAGTAGGAAGGAAGGATGACGGGGAGTCCTCCACTGTACGGTATAAGAGGAAGGAAGGATGACCGGGGATCCTCCACTGTACGGTATAAGGAGGGAAGGAAGGATGACAGGGGGGTACCCTCTCACTGTACTAAAGGACGGGAAGGAATGGATAGGATGACGGGGGTCCTCACTATACGGTATATAAGGAAAGGAAGGATGACGGGGAGTCCTCCACTGTAGGTATAAGGAGGGAAGGAAGGATGACCGGGGAGTCCTCCATGTATGGTATAAGGAGGAAGGAAGGATGACCGGGGGTCCTCCATGTATGGTATAAGGGGAAGGAAGGATGACCGGGGAGTCCTCCAATGTATGGTATAAGGAGGGAAGGAAGGTGAACGGGGGAGTCCTCCAATGTATGGTATAAGGAGGAGAAGATTACCAAAGAGTCCTCCACTGTATGCTGTAAGGAGGGAAGAAGGATGACCGGGGGGTCCTCCACTGTATGGTATAAGAGGGAAGAAGGATGACCGGGGAGTCCTCCACTTGGTATAAGGGGGAGTATAGGAGGAGAAGGATGTACTTGGGGGGGAGTCCTCCACTGTACGGTATAGGAGGGAAGGAAGATGACGGGGGTCCTCCATATGTATGAGAGATGGGGTCCTCATTATGGATATGATGTCCGGGGAGTCCTCCTCTTATGGTATGAGTGAGCGGGGAGTCCTCCTCTCTATGGTAAGGATGACGGGGAGTCCTCCTCTCTATGGTATGAGGATGAGCGGGAGTCCTCCTCTCTATGGTATGAGGATGAGCGGGAGTCCTCCTCTCTATGGTATGAGGATGAGGTGGAGTCCTCCTCTCTATGGTATGAGGATGAGCGGGGAGTCCTCCTCTCTGTGGTATGAGGATGACGGGGAGTCCTCCTCTCTGTGGTATGAGGATGAGCGGGAGTCCTCCTCTCTATGGTATCAGGAGACTGGGAGTCCTCCTCTCTATGGTATGAGGATGAGTGGGAGTCCTCCTCTCTATGGTATCAGGAAGACTGGGGAGTCCTCCTCTCTATGGTACGAGGGTGAGCAGGGAGTCCTCTTCTCTATGGTATGATGACGGGGAGTCCTCCTCTCTATGGTATGAGGATGACCAGGAAGTCCTCCTCTCTATGGTATCAGGAAGACTGGGGAGTCCTCCTCTTATGGTACGAGGGTGAGCAGGGAGTCCTCCTCTCTATGGTATGAGGTGAGCGGGGAGTCCTCCTCTCTATGGTATGAGGATGACCGGGGAGTCCTCCTCTCTATGGTATGAGGTGACGGGGAGTCCTCCTCTCTATGGTATGAGGGTGACGGGGAGTCCTCCTCTCTATGGTATGAGGATGAGCGGGGAGTCCTCCTCTTTATGGTACGAGGGTCAGCGGGGAGTCCTCCTCTCTATGGTATGAGGGTGACCGGGGAGTCCTCCTCTCTATGGTATGAGGATGAGCGGGGAGTCCTCCTCTTTATGGTATGAGGATGAGCGGGGAGTCCTCCTCTCTATGGTATGAGGATGAGCGGGGAGTCCTCCTCTTTATGGTAGAGGGTAGCGGGGAGTCCTCCTCTCTATGGTATGAGGTGACCGGGGAGTCCTCCTCTCTCTGGCATGTCATTGTATAATATTACGGCTGTAGACGTCTGCTCCTCTGTATTACAGCCGCCTCCACAATGGACGTTTCCTCTTGTAATTGTGCCGCACTGCAGGATGAGATCACGTGTGAGGAGCGCCACCTAGTGGCACTGTGAAGAGCTGCAGATGACGGCTGTTTGACGGTTTTATTCTTTCTGCAGGTCCCTGGATCACCGGCCGGGCATCCACCATCACCTCCACAGTTGCGGCCGGGTGTGCGCGGTGCCACGAGGCGCTCTCACGCTCCCGGAGCCTTGTCTTCTCTGATGTGTTTCTTATATTAAGGAATAAAACCTGAAAGGGGCCTAAATTTTGCTCTTTAATCTTGGGAGTGGAGCCAGCGGTGTAAAGCATGGGGGGTGACGCTCCTTTGCCATATTTGTAGACTAGAGGAAATGGTGAGCAGATTGGGGGGCAGGACCGGGGGAGGGTGAAGGCGCTTCTACATATGAACCCCGATATATTCACTGCCTCAGACAATTCCTATAATCCGGCACCCAGTGCTCTGGAAATCCCGCTGTTCTCTCTCTTGGAGACCCCCGACTTTTAGCCCCTCAGGAGAGAAAGCAGGATATTTTGCAGCCTGCAGTGTAAAGCATGGACAAGGTCTTTCTGGTTGACCATGTCCTGGATCGTGTGTCCGTACATAGATGGGAGAGACCGTTTCCTTGGAGACCGACCTCTTTCTTTGGCCACAGCCAAGAGTCACCAGAGAGGAAACCTCCATTCTTTACACTGCAGGCTGTACTGACAAGACGTGAAAATGGTGCAAAATCCGGAGTGGTGAGAAGTAGAGAAGCAAGAAGGACTGGTTCTCTCTGCCATATCAGCTGCCAGACGGGAGGAAGGTAGGAGCAGCCCCCAGGCAGCCGGGCCCCTCATCAGCAGCGCCAGATGAAAGGAGATTAGGAGAAATGCTCTAGTCACATCCAGAGCTGCATTCATACGTCTGCTGCCTGCTGTAACCCTGTAATGCACAGCACGCTGCAACTCCCACAATGCACCACAGCAGAGGAAGCTTTGGATGTGACCGGAGTAGGATATAAAACGTGCTGGGGCCGCAGAGCATGCGGGATGTCAGTGCAGTCACATGCGGAGCACAGATGGCGGCAGCAGCGGCGCGGGACATGCGGTCACTTACGGCCTGCTTCTGCTCCTCCTCCTGTGGCGACAAAGAAGAAACAGAATCAGTGTCACAGAGGCGAAACCAGATCACGTCACCGCCGAGGCCTGCGGGGTACAACAATGGGGGAGCAGGTCACAAGAACAAGGGGATCTGGTGTGGAGCAGATCACAGGACAGCAGAATACGGGGATCTGGTGTGAGCATGGAAGCAGATCATCGGGAAACAGACGGAGAATAAGGGGATCTGGTGTGGAGCAGATCACATGACAGGAGAACAAGGAGATCTTGGTGTGGAGCAGATTACAGGACAGAGAATAAAGGGATCTGGTGTGGAGCAGATCACAGGACAGCAGAATAAGGGGATCTGGTGTGGAGCAGATCACAGGACAGGAGAATAAGGGGATCTGGTGTGGAGCAGATCACAGGACAGGAGAATAAGGGATCTGGTGTGGAGCAGATCACAGGACAGGAGAATAAAGGGATCTGGTGTGGAGCAGATCACAGGACAGCAGAATAAGGGGATCTGGTGTGGAGCAGATCACATGGACAGGAGAACAAGGAGATCTTGTGTGGAGCAGATTACAGGACAGGAGAATAAAGGGATCTGGTGTGGAGCAGATCACAGGACAGCAGAATAAGGGGATCTGGTGTGGAGCAGATCACAGGACAGCGAGAATAAGGGATCTGGTGTGGAGCAGATCACAGGACAGGAGAATAAAGGGATCTGGTGTGGAGCAGATCACAGGACAGCAGAATAAGGGGATCTGGTGTGGAGCAGATCACATGACAGGAGAACAAGGAGATCTTGTGTGGAGCAGATTACAGGACAGGAGAATAAAGGGATCTGGTGTGGAGCAGATCACAGGACACAGAATAAGGGGATCTGGTGTGGAGCAGATCACAGGACAGGAGAATAAGGGGATCTGGTGTGGAGCAGATCACAGGACAGGAGAATAAAGGGATCTGGTGTGGAGCAGATCACAGGACAGCAGAATAAGGGGATCTGGTGTGGAGCAGATCACAGGACAGGAGAATAAGGGGATCTGGTGTGGAGCAGATCACAGGACAGGAGAATAAGGGGATCTGGTGTGGAGCAGATCACAGGACAGGAGAATAAGGGGATCTGGTGTGGAGCAGATCACAGGACAGCAGAATAAGGGGATCTGGTGTGGAGCAGATCACAGGACAGGAGAATAAGGGGATCTGGTGTGGAGCAGATCACAGGACAGGAGAATAAGGGGATCTGGTATGGGTGGAGCAGATCACAGGACAGGAGAATAAGGGGATCTGGTGTGGAGCAGATCACAGGACAGGACAATAAGGGGATCTGATGTGGAGCAGATCACAGGGCAGCAGAATAAGGGATCTGGTGTGGAGCAGATCACAGGACAGCAGAATAAGGGGATCTGGTGTGGAGCAGATCACAGGACAGGAGAATAAGGGGATCTGGTGTGGAGCAGATCACAGGACAGGAGAATAAGGAGATCTGGTGTGGAGCAATCACAGGACAGGAGAATAAGGGATCTGGTGTGGAGCAGATCACAAGACAGGAGAATAAGGGGATCTGGTGTGGAGCAGATCACAGGACAGCAGAATAAGGGGATCTGGTGTGGAGCAGATAACAGGACAGGAGAATAAGGGGATCTGGTGTGAAGCAGATCACAGGACAGAGAATAGGGAGATCTGGTGTGGAGCATATCACAGGACAGGAGAATAAAGGGATCTGGTGTGGAGCAGATCACAGGACAGGAGAATAAGGAGATCTGTATGGAGCAGATCACAGGACAGTAGAATAAGGGGATCTGGTGTGGAGCAGATCACTGGACAGGACAATAAAGGGATCTGGTGTGGAGCAGATCACAGGACAGGAGAATAAGGAGATCTGGTGTGGAGCAGATCACAGGACAGGAGAATAAGGGGATCTGGTGTGGAGCAGATCACAGGACATGAGAATAAGGGCATCTGGTGTGGATCAGATCACAGGACAGGAGAATAAGGAGATCTGGTGTGGAGCAGATCACAGGACAGGAGAATAAGGGATCTGGTGTGGAGCAGATCACAGGACAGGAGAATAA
>JARQOD010000005.1:21815587-22003559 GCA_033576555.1 Oophaga sylvatica
TTCATTCGCCAACACCTTCCACCAAGCAACGTATAGCAAGCAACCGATGTACAGGAAGGCCATCTATGAAGTGCTGCAGGTGAGCAGGGCCGGCAGTACCCCCCGGCCAAGAATAGGAGCCGGACTGTACCCCCCACACCTCCAGCCGAACATAGAACCCCGCCTGTGCCCCCCACACCTCCAGCTAAACATAGGACCCGCCTGTACCCCCACACCTCCAGCCAAACATAGGACGCCGCCTGTGCCCCCCACACCTCCAGCCGAGTATAGGACCCCGCCTGTACCCCCACACCTCCAGCCGAACATAAAAACCCCGCCTGTGCCCCCCACACCTCCAGCCGAAAAATAGGACCCAGATTGTACCTCCCACAACTCCAGCTAAACATAGGACCCCGCCTGTGCCCCCCATACCTCCAGCTAAACATAGAACCCCGCCTGTACCCACACACCTCCACCCGAGCATAGGACCCCGCCTGTACCCCACACCCCCAGCCAAACATAGGACCCCGCCTGTGCCCCCCACACCTCCAGCCGAGCATAGGACCCCGCCTGTACCCCCACACCTCCAGCCGAACATAGAACCCCGCCTGTGCCCCCCACACCTCCAGCCGAACATAGAACCCGCCTGTGCCCCCACACCTCCAGCTAAACATAGGACCCAGACTGTACCCCCCACACCTCCAGCCGAACATAGAACCCCGCCTGTGCCCCCCACACCTCCAGCTAAACATAGGACCCAGACTGTACCCTACCCCACAACTCCACAAACATAGAACCCCGCCTATACCACACACCTCCAGCTAAACATAGTTCCCCGCCTGTACCCTACCCCCACAACTCCAGCCGAACATAGGACCCCGCCTGTACCCCCCACACACTCCAGCCTAACATAGGACCCCGCCTGTGCCCCCCACAACTCCAGCTAAACATAGGACCCCGCCTGTGCCCCCACACCTCCAGATAAACATAGAACCCGCCTGTGCCCCCCACACCCTCCAGCTAAACATAGGACCCCGCCTGTGCCCCCACACCTCCAGCCGAAAATAGAACCCTGCCTGTGCCCCCCACACCTCCACCTAAACATAGGACCCCGCCTGTGCCCCCCACACCTCCACCTAAACATAGGACCCCACCTGTGCCCCCACACTTCCAGCTAAACATAGGACCCCGCCTGTGCCCCCACACCTCCAGCCGAGCATAGGACCCCGCCTGTGCCCCCACACCTCCACCTAAACATAGGACCCGCCTGTGCCCCCCACACCTCCACCTAAACATAGTACCCTGCCTGTGCCCCCACACCTCCAGCTAAACATAGGACCCGCCTGTGCCCCCCACACCTCCAGCCGAGCATAGGACCCGCCTGTGCCCCCCACACCTCCACCTAAACATAGGACCCCGCCTGTGCCCCCCACACCTCCACCTAAACATAGGACTCCCGCCTGTGCCCCCCACACCTCCAGCTAAGCATAGGACCCCGCCTGTGCCCCCCACACCTCCAGCTAAACATAGGACCTCGCCTGTGCCCCCCACACCTCCACCTAAACATAGGACCCCGCCTGTGCCCCCCACACCTCCAGCTAAACATAGGACCCCGTCTGTGACCCTCACACTTTCTGGGCTGTCAGTCGCTGTCAGCCATATTGCTATACATGGTCACACCCAGGACTCGCCCGTCTGACCCTCCTTTAGCGCTCCCTGCCACCACTTCCTCCGTCTCACCCTCGCCCCGTCTCGCCCCGTTTCCCTGCAGGTGGCCAGCACAAGGGCCAGGAAGGCTTTTCCATCGTGCCCCGAGAATGACGAGAGCGACACCTCCAAGTCTATAGACATTCAGAACAAGCAGATGATCGAGTGGGCGCTGGGCGGCTTCCAGCCATCGGGGCCCAAGGGCCTGGAGCCCCCGGAGGGTGAGAGACAGCAGGTGTCTGCTGGAAGACGGGCGGGATGGGATGATGGGACTGCGCCCCCTAGTGTTCGTCCTGTTTACCCTTTCTTTATGTTCGCAGAGGAACGCAACCCCTACAAAGAGGTCTACACAGAAATCTGGGTGGAACCCGAAGCCGCTGCTTATGCCCCTCCCCCTCCTGCAAAGAAACCCCGAAAAAGCACAGAGAAGCCCAAGGTCAAAGAAATCATCGATGAGCGGACTCGAGGTACGAGTGGGGATAGCTCCCACAATGCACTGCAGCAGAAGCCGACTGAATGTTCTGACCTGCTGGTTCAGCGTCTCCCCACCCCCTGCTGGTTCAGCGTCTCGCCACACCCTGCTGGTTCAGCGTCTTCCCACCCCCTGGTGGTTCAGCGTTCTCTCCCACCCCCTGCTGGTTCAGCGTCTCCCCACCCCCTGCTGGTTCAGCGTCTCCCCACCCCCTGCTTGTTCAGCGTCTCCCCACCCCCTGCTGGTTCAGCGTCTCCCCACCCCCTGCTGGTTCAGCGTCTCCCCACCCCCTGCTGGTTCAGTGTCTCCCCAGCCACTGCTGGTTCAGCGTCTCCCCACCCCTGCTGGTACAGCGTCTCCCCACCCCCTGCTGGTTCAGCGTCTCCCCACCCCTTGCTGGTTCAGCGTCTCCCCACCCCCTGCTGGTTCAGCGTCTCCCCACCCCTGCTGGTTCAGCGTCTCCCACCCCCTGCTGGTTCAGCGTCTCCCCACCCCCTGCTGGTTCAGCGTCTCCCCACCCCCTGCTGGTTCAGCGTCTCCCCACCCCTGCTGGTTCAGCGTCTCCCCACCCCCTGCTGGTTCAGCGTCTCCCCACCCCCTGCTGGTTCAGCGTCTCCCCACCCCCTGCTGGTTCAGCGTCTCCCCACCCCATGCTGGTTCATTGTCTCTCCACCCCCTGTTTGGTTCATGTCTCCCCACCCCCTGCTGGTTCAGTGTCTCCCCACCGTCTGCTGGCTCAGTGTCTCCCCACCCCCTGTTGGTTCATTGTCTCCCCACCCCCTGCTGGTTCATTGTCTCCCACCCCTGCTGGTTCAGCGTCTCCCCACCCCCTGCTGGTTCAGCGTCTCCCCACCCCCTGCTGGTTCAGCGTCTCCCACCCCCTGCTGGTTCAGCGTCTCCCCACCCCTGCTGGTTCAGCGTCTCCCCACCCCTGCTGGTTCAGCGTCTCCCCACCCCCTGCTGGTTCAGCGTCTCCCCACCCCCTGCTGGTTCATCGTCTCCCCACCCCCTGCTGGTTCATCGTCTCCCCACCCCCTGCTGGTTCAGCGTTCCCCACCCCCTGCTGGTTCAGCGTCTCCCCACCCCCTGCTGGTTCAGCGTCTCCCCACCCCTGCTGGTTCAGCGTCTCCCCACCCCCTGCTGGTTCAGCGTCTCCCCACCCCCTGCTGGTTCAGCGTCTCCCCACCCCCTGCTGGTTCAGCGTCTCCCCACCCCCTGCTGGTTCAGCGTCTCCCCACCCCCTGCTGGTTCAGCGTCTCCCCACCCCCTGCTGGTTCAGCGTCTCCCCACCCCCTGCTGGTTCAGCGTCTCCCCACCCCCTGCTGGTTCAGCGTCTCCCCACCCCCTGCTGGTTCAGCGTCTCCCCACCCCCTGCTGGTTCAGCGTCTCCCCACCCCTGCTGGTTCAGCGTCTCCCCACCCCCTGCTGGTTCACGGTCTCCCACCCCCTGTTGGTTCATTGTCTCCCCACCCCCTGCTGGTTCAGTGTCTCCCCACCCCTGCTGGCTTCAGTGTCTCCCCACCCCTGCTGGTTCACGTCTCCCCACCCCCTGCTGGTTCATCGTCTCTCCACCCCTGCTGGTTCAGCGTCTCCCCACCCCCTGCTGGTTCAGCGTCTCCCCACCCCTGCTGGTTCAGCGTCTCCCCACCCCCTGCTGGTTCAGCGTCTCCCCACCCCCTGCTGGTTCAGCGTCTCCCACCCCCTGCTGGTTCAGCGTCTCCCCACCCCCTGCTGGTTCAGCGTCTCCCCACCCCCTGCTGGTTCATCGTCTCCCCACCCCCTGCTGGTTCATCGTCTCCCCACCCCTGCTGGTTCAGCGTCTCCCCACCCCCTGCTGGTTCAGCGTCTCCCCACCCCCTGCTGGTTCAGCGTCTCCCCACCCCCTGCTGGTTCAGCGTCTCCCCACCCCTGCTGGTTCAGCGTCTCCCCACCCCCTGCTGGTTCAGCGTCTCCCCACCCCCTGCTGGTCAGCGTCTCGCCACCCCCAGCGTCTCCCACCCCCTGCTGGTTCAGCGTCTCGCCACCCCCTGCTGGTTCAGCGTCTGCGGGGAAAGCAGATCTCATCTCTTTTGCTCATTTCTCCTGATTCTTCGGTGCTTTGTCTTTTGCAGAGAGGCTGGTATATGAAGTGCGTCAGAAGTGTCGGCACATCGAGGGTAAGTGCAGTAACATCTCCTGGGGTCATGTGATCAGCTCGTATCTTACCCCCTAATGTCATCACTAGGGTTGATCGAATAGCTGCCTCGGGAACCCGATACCTGGAGCGCTGCCGACAATCAGCTGTTCGGTGCTGTGTGACAGTCCCAGCAAACAGGCTCTCATGCATATGTTGTGCCTGTCACACAGCCCCGACACCTGCAGCTGCGGCACCGAACAGCTGATTGTCGGCAGCGCTCCAGATATCGGGTACCCGAGGCAGCTATTCAGAGGGATCCAAAGCGATCCGATCAACCCGGCCTCACTCTTCACGTCCTGGCCTCAGTTATATAGGGATCTCGGCCTCCACATGTCCCGACCTCAGTTATATAGGGATCTCGGCCTCCACATGTCCCGGCCTCAGTTATATAGGGATCTCGGCCTCCACATGTCCCGGCCTCAGTTATGTAGGGATCTCGGCCTCCACATGTCCCGGCCTCAGTTATGTAGGGATCTCGGCCTCCACATGTCCTGGCCTCTGATCGGAGGGCTGTTTCTGTTTGTTTCCAGATATCTGCATCTCTTGTGGCAGTCTGATCGTTAGTCTGGAGCACCCATTATTTATTGGGGGAATGTGCCAAAACTGCAAGGTAAGATCATGGAGGAAATGTAGAAAGGAAACTGTGAGTAAGAGCGGAGCAGGAAAGTCTCGGGTGTGAGGAGGAAACCGTCAGTAGGTTGGGAGGAGAGGGCGCTGTGCGGCAGGAGCTGTGCTGGAGTAACTGTGAGTAAGAGCGGAGCAGGAAAGTCTCGGTGTGAGGAGGAAACCGTCAGTAGGTTGGGAGGAGAGGCGCTGTGCGGCAGGAGCTGTGCTGGAGTAACTGTGAGTAAGCGGAGCAGGAAAGTCTCAGGTGTGAGGAGGAAACCGTCAGTAGGTTGGGAGGAGAGGGCGCTGTGGGCAGGAGCTGTGCTGGAGTAACTGAATAAGAGCGGAGCAGGAAGTCTCGGGTGTGAGGAGGAAACGTCAGTAGGTTGGGAGGAGATGGCGCTGTGCGGCAGGAGCTGTGCTGGAGTAACTGAATAAGAGCAGAGCAGGAAGTCTCAGGGTGTGAGGAGGAAACGTCAGTAGGTTGGGAGGAGAGGGCTGTGCGGCAGGAGCTGTGCTGGAGTAACTGAAATAAGAGCGGAGCAGGAAAGTCTCGGGTGTGAGGAGGAAACCGTCAGTAGGTTGGGAGGAGAGGGCGCTGTGCGGCAGGAGCTGTGCTGGAGTAACTGTGAGTAAGCGGAGCAGGAAAGTCTCGGTGTGAGGAGGAAACCGTCAGTAGGTTGGGAGGAGAGGGCGCTGTGCGGCAGGAGCTGTGCTGGAGTAACTGAGTAAGCGGAGCAGGAAGTCTCGGTGTGAGGAGGAAACCGTCAGTAGGTTGGAGGAGAGGGCGCTGTGCGGCAGGAGCTGTGCTGGAGTAACTGATAGAGCTGGAGCAGGAACGTCTCGGGTGTGAGGAGGAAACTGTCAGTAGGTTGGGAGGAGATGGCGCTGTGCGGCAGGAGCTGTGCTGGAGTAACTGAGTAAGCGGAGCAGGAAAGTCTCAGGTGTGAGGAGGAAACCGTCAGTAGGTTGGGAGGAAGGGCGCTGTGCGGCAGGAGCTGTGCTGGAGTAACTGTAAGCGGAGCAGGAAAGTCTCTGGTGTGAGGAGGAAACGTCAGTAGGTTGGGAGGAGAGGGCGCTGTGCGGCAGGAGCTGTGCTGGAGTAACTGATGAGAGCGGAGCAGGAAAGTCTCGGTGTGAGGAGGAAACGTCAGTAGGTTGGGAGGAGATGGCGCTGTGCGGCAGGAGCTGTGCTGGAGTAACTGTGAGTAAGCGGAGCAGGAAAGTCTCAGGTGTGAGGAGGAAACCGTCAGTAGGTTGGGAGGAGAGGGCGCTGTGCGGCAGGAGCTGTGCTGGAGTAACTGATAGTAAGCGGAGCAGGAACGTCTCGGTGTGAGGAGGAAACGTCAGTAGGTTGGGAGGAGAGGGCGCTGTGCGGCAGGAGCTGTGCTGGAGTAACTGTGAGTAAGCGGAGCAGGAAAGTCTCAGGTGTGAGGAGGAAACCGTCAGTAGGTTGGGAGGAGATGGCGCTGTGCGGCAGGAGCTGTGCTGGAGTAACTGAATAAGAGCTGAGCAGGAACGTCTCTGGTGTGAGGAGGAAACTGTCAGTAGGTTGGGAGGAGAGGCGCTGTGCGGCAGGAGCTGTGCTGGAGTAACTGTGAGTAAGCGGAGCAGGAAAGTCTCGGTGTGAGGAGGAAACCGTCAGTAGGTTGGGAGGAGAGGGGGCTGTGCGCAGGAGCTGTGCTGGAGTAACTTGAGTAAAGCGAGCAGGAAAGTCTCGGTGTGAGGAGGAAACCGTCAGTAGGTTGGGAGGAGATGGCGCTGTGCGGCAGGAGCTGTGCTGGAGTAACTGTGAGTAAGCGGAGCAGGAAAGTCTCTGGTGTGAGGAGGAAACCGTCAGTAGGTTGGGAGGAGAGGGCGCTGTTCGGCAGGAGCTGTGCTGGAGTAACTGTGAGTAAGAGCGGAGCAGGAACGTCTCAGGTGTGAGGAGGAAACCGTCAGTAGGTTGGGAGGAGAGGCGGCGCAGGGCGCTTGTGCGGCAGAGTCTGTGTGGAGAACTGTTAGAGGTGGAGGAGGGCGCTGTGCGGCAGGAGCTGTGCTGGAGTAACTGTGAGTAAGAGCGGAGCAGGAAAGTCTCAGGTGTGAGGAGGAAACCGTCAGTGGGTTGGGAGGAGAGGGCGCTGTGCAGGCAGGGAGCTGTGCTGGAGTAACTGTGAGTAAGAGCGGAGCAGGAAAGTCTCAGGTGTGAGGAGGAAACCGTCAGTAGGTTGGGAGGAGAGGGCGCTGTGCTGCAGGAGCTGTGCTGGAGAAAACTGTGTAAGACGGAAGGAGAGAGGCGCTGTGCGGCAGGAGCTGTGCTGGAGTAACTGTGAGTAAGAGCGGAGCAGGAAAGTCTCAGGTGTGAGGAGGAAACCGTCAGTAGGTTGGGAGGAGAGGGCGCTGTGCGCAGAGCTGTGCTGAGTAACTGTGAGTAAGAGCGGAGCAGGAAAGTCTCAGGTGTGAGGAGGAAACCGTCAGTAGGTTGGGAGGAGAGGGCGCTGTGCGGCAGTAGCTGTGCTGGAGTAACTGTAGTAGAGCGGAGCAGGAACGTCTCAGGTGTGAGGAGGAAACCGTCAGTAGGTTGGGAGGAGAGGGCGCTGTGCGGCAGGAGCTGTGCTGGAGTAACTGTATAAGAGCGGAGCAGGAAAGTCTCAGGTGTGAGGAGGAAACCGTCAGTAGGTTGGGAGGAGAGGGCGCTGTGCGGCAGGAGCTGTGCTGGAGTAACTGTGAGTAGAGCGGAGCGGGAAAAGTCTCAGGTGTGAGGAGGAAACCGTCAGTAGGTTGGGAGGAGAGGGCGCTGTGCGGCAGGAGCTTCGCTGGAGTAACAGATCTTTTCCTGCCTTTTCAGAACTGCTTTTTAGAGTGCGCATACCAGTATGATGATGACGGATACCAGTCCTACTGCACCATCTGCTGCGGAGGACGGGAGGTGCTCATGTGCGGCAACAATAACTGCTGCAGGTGAGAGCAGCACGGCCAGGAGCTCATCCTCATGGGACATGACCTCTGGTGACCTACAAAACTGATCTGCGTGTCTAGACCTGGCGGGAAAGTGGTTAGTTTCTGGTCCTGGTGGGAAAGTGTTTAGTCTCTGGTCCTCGTGGAAACGTGGTTAGTGTTTGGTAGTGGTAGGAACATGGTTAGTGTCTGGTCCTGGTGGGAGCTTGTTTACTGTCTGGTCCTGGTGGGAATGTGGCTAGCGTCTGTCCTGGTGGGAACTTTTAACGTTTGGTCCTGGTGGAACTGTTAGCGTTTGGTTCTGGTCGGAATGTGGCTAGCGTCTGGTCTGTAGGAACTTGCTTACTGTCTGTCCTGGGGGGAATGTGGCTGCATCTCGTGCTGGTGGAACTTGTTTACTGTCTGGTCCTGGTGGAATGTTCTAGCGTCTGTCCTGGTAGGAACTTGCTTACTGTCTGGTCCTGGTGGGAATGTGGCTAGCATCTCGTGCTGGTGGGAACTTGTTTACTGTCTGGTCCTGGTGGGAATGTTGCTAGCGTCTGGTCCTGGTAGGAACTTGCTTACTGTCTGGTCCTGGTGGGAATGTGGCTAGCATCTAGTGCTGGTGGGAACTTGTTTACTGTCTGGTCCTGGTGGGAATGTGGCTAGCGTCTGGTCCTGGTGGGAATTTGTTTACCGTTTAGTCCTGGTGGGAACTTGTTTACTGTCTGGTCCTGGTGGGAATTTGGCTAGTATCTGGTGCTGGTGGGAACTTGTTTACCGTCTGGTCCTGGTGGGAACTTGTTTATTGTTTGGTCCTGTTGGGAATGTGGCTAGCGTCTGGTCCTAGTGGTAACTTGTTTATTGTTTGGTCCTGGTGGAATGTGGCTAGCGTCTGGTCCTAGTGGTAACTTGTTTATCGTTTGGTCCTGGTGGGAATTTGGCTAGAGTCTGGTCCTGGTGGGAACTTGTTTACCATCTGGTCCAGGTGGGAATGTGGCTAGCGTCTGGTCCTGGTGGGAATGTGGCTAGCGTCTGGTCCTGGTGGTAACTTGTTTATTGTTTGGTCCTGGTGGGAATGTGGCTAGCGTCTGGTCCTAGTTAGTGGTAACTTGTTTATCGTTTGGTCCTGGTGGGAATGTGGCTAGCGTCTGGTCCTAGTGGTAACTTGTTTATCGTTTGGTCCTGGTGGAATGTGGCTAGCGTCTGGTCCTGGTGGTAACTTGTTTATCGTTTGGTCCTGGTGGGAATGTGGCTAGCGTCTGGTCCTAGTGGTAATTTGTTTACCGTCTGGTCCTGGTGGGAATGTGGCTAGCGTCTGGTCCTAGTGGTAACTTGTTTATCGTTTGGTCCTGGTGGGAATGTGGCTAGCGTCTGGTCCTAGTTAGTGGTAACTTGTTTATCGTTTGGTCCTGGTGGGAATGTGGTTAGCTTATGGTCCAGGTGGTAACTTGTTTATTGTTTGGTCCTGGTGGGAATGTGGCTAGGTCTGGTCCTAGTTAGTGGTAACTTGTTTATCGTTTGGTCCTGGTGGGAATGTGGCTAGCGTCTGGTCCTAGTGGTAATTTGTTTATCGTTTGGTCCTGTGATGTGGTCGTCGGATATGTATGTTGTTTGGTCCTGTGAGTGTGCGCTGGTCTGGTGTAACTTGTTTATCGTTTGGTCCTGGTGGGAATGTGGCTAGCGTCTGGTCCTAGTTAGTGGTAACTTGTTTATCGTTTGGTCCTGGTGGGAATGTGGCTAGCGTCTGGTCCTGGTGGTAACTTGTTTACCATCTGGTCCAGGTGGGAATGTGGCTAGCACCTGGTCCTGGTGGGAACATTTTTAACTTCTAGTTCTGGTCGGAATGTGGCTAGCATCTGGTCTGGTGGAACTTGCTTACTGTCTGGTCCTGGTGGGAATGTGGCTAGCATCTGGTGCTGGTGAGAACTTGTTTACTGTCTGGTCCAGGTGGGAATGTGGCTAGCATCTGGTGCTGGTAAGAACTTGCTTACTGTCTGGTCCTGGTGGGAATGTGGCTAGCATCTGGTGCTGGTGAGAACTTGTTTACTGTCTGGTCCAGGTGGGAATGTGGCTAGCGTCTGGTCCTGGTGGGAATTTGTTTACCGTTTAGTCCTGGTGGGAACTTGTTTACTGTCTGGACCTGGTGGTAATGTTGCTAGTATCTTGTCCTGATATGAACTTGTTTACCGTTTGGTCCTGTCGAATTGCTCATCTGGTGCTGGTGGAACTTGTTAATTGGCCTGGTGGATTGGCTACACTGTCTGTGAGAACTTGTTTACCGTCTGGTCCTGGTGGTAACTCGTTTATCGTTTGGTCCTGTTGGGAGTGTGGCTAGCGTCTGGTCCTAGTGGTAACTTGTTTATCGTTTGGTCCTGGTGGGAATTTGGCTAGCGTCTGGTCCTGGTGGGAATGTGGCTAGCGTCTGGTCCTGGTGGTAACTTGTTTATTGTTTGGTCCTGGTGGGAATGTGGCTAGCGTCTGGTCCTAGTTAGTGGTAACTTGTTTATTGTTTGGTCCTGGTGGGAATGTGGCTAGCGTCTGGTCCTAGTTAGTGGTAACTTGTTTATCGTTTGGTCCTGGTGGGAATGTGGCTAGCGTCTGGTCCTAGTGGTAATTTGTTTATCGTTTGGTCCTGGTGGGAATGTGGCTAGCGTCTGGTCCTGGTGATAACTTGTTTATTGTTTGGTCCTGGTGGGAATGTGGTTAGCGTATGGTCCAGGTGGTAACTTGTTTATTGTTTGGTCCTGGTGGGAATGTGGCTAGGTCTGGTCCTAGTTAGTGGTAACTTGTTTATCGTTTGGTCCTGGTGGGAATGTGGCTAGCGTCTGGTCCTAGTGGTAATTTGTTTATCGTTTGGTCCTGGTGGGAATGTGGTTAGCGTCTGGTCCTGGTGGTAACTTGTTTATCGTTTGGTCCTGGTGGGAATGTGGCTAGCGTCTGGTCCTAGTTAGTGGTAACTTGTTTATCGTTTGGTCCTGGTGGGAATGTGGCTAGCGTCTGGTCCTAGTGGTAACTTGTTTATCGTTTGGTCCTGGTGGGAATGTGGCTAGCGTCTGGTCCTGGTGGTAACTTGATTATTGTTTGGTCCTGGTGGGAATGTGGCTAGCGTCTGGTCCTAGTGGTAATTTGTTTACCGTCTGCTCCTGGTGGGAATGTGGCTAGCGTCTGGTCTTGGTGGTAACTTGTTTATTGTTTGGTCCTGGTGGGAATGTGGCTAGCGTCTGGTCCTGGTGATAACTTGTTTATTGTTTGGTCCTGGTGGGAATGTGGCTAGCGTCTGGTCCTAGTGGTAATTTGTTTACCGTCTGGTCCTGGTGGGAATGTGGCTAGCGTCTGGTCCTGGTGATAACTTGTTTATTGTTTGGTCCTGGTGGGAATGTGGCTAGCGTCTGGTCCTGGTGATAACTTGTTTATTGTTTGGTCCTGGTGGGAATGTGGCTAGCGTCTGGTCCTAGTGGTAATTTGTTTACCGTCTGGTCCTGGTGGGAATGTGGCTAGCGTCTGGTCCTGGTGGTAACTTGTTTATTGTTTGGTCCTGGTGGGAATGTGGCTAGCGTCTGGTCCTGGTGATAACTTGTTTATTGTTTGGTCCTGGTGGGAATGTGGCTAGCGTCTGGTCCGGTGTAACTTGTTTATTGTTTGGTCCTGGTGGGAATGTGGCTAGCGTCTGGTCCTAGTGGTAATTTGTTTACGTTGGTCCTGGTGGTAATTTGTTTACCATCTGGTACGGTGGGAATGTGGTTAGCGTCTGGTCCTGGTGGTAACTTGTTTATTGTTTGGTCCTGGTGGGAATGTGGCTAGTGTCTGGTCCTAGTAGTGGTAACTTGTTTATCGTTTGGTCCTGGTGGGAATGTGGTTAGCGTATGGTCCAGGTGGTAACTTGTTTATTGTTTGGTCCTGGTGGGAATGTGGCTAGGTCTGGTCCTAGTTAGTGGTAACTTGTTTATCGTTTGGTCCTGGTGGGAATGTGGCTAGCGTCTGGTCCTAGTGGTAATTTGTTTATCGTTTGGTCCTGGTGGGAATGTGGTTAGCGTCTGGTCTTGGTGGTAACTTGTTTATCGTTTGGTCCTGGTGGGAATGTGGCTAGCGTCTGGTCTGGTGGTAACTTGTTTATTGTTTGGTCCTGGGGAATGTGGCTAGCGTCTGGTCCTGTGGTAACTTGTTTATCGTTTGGTCCTGGTGGGAATGTGGCTAGCGTCTGGTCCTAGTTAGTGGTAACTTGTTTATTGTTGGTCCTGGTGGGAATGTGGCTAGCTCTGGTCCAGTGGTAACTTGTTTACTGTTTGGTCCTGGTGGGAATGTGGCTAGCGTCTGGTCCTGGTGGTAACTTGTTTACCTTGGTCCGGTGGGAATGTGTCTAGCACCTGGTGCTGGTGGGAACTTTTTTACCTTCTAGTCTGGTCGGAATGTGGCTAGCACCTGGTCCTGGTGGGAATTTTTTACCTTCTAGTTCTGGTGGGAATTGTCTACATCTGGTGCTGGTGGAACTTGTTTACTGTCTGGTCCAGGTGGGAATGTGGCTAGCATCTGGTGCTGGTGGGAACTTGTTTACTGTCTGGTCCAGGTGGGAATGTGGCTAGCGTCTGGTCCTGGTGGAATTTGTTTCCGTTTAGGTCCTGGTGGGAACTTGTTTACCGTCTGGTCCTGGTGGGTAACTTGTTTATCGTTTGGTCCTGTTGGGAATGTGGCTAGCGTCTGGTCCTGGTGGTAACTCGTTTATCGTTTGGTCCTGTTGGGAATGTGGCTAGCGTCTGGTCCTGGTGGTAACTCGTTTATCGTTTGGTCCTGTTGGGAATGTGGCTAGCGTCTGGTGCTGGTGGGAACTTGTTTATCGTTTGGTTCTGTTGGGAATGTGGCTAGCGTCTGGTCCTGGTGGTAACTCGTTATCGTTTGGTCCTGTTGGGAATGTGGCTAGCGTCTGGTCCTGGTGGTAACTCATTTATCGTTTGGTCCTGTTGGGAATGTGGCTAGCGACTGGTCCTGGTGGTAACTCGTTTATCGTTTGGTCCTGTGGGAATGTGGCTAGCGTCTGGTCCTGGTGGTAACTCGTTTATCGTTTGGTCCTGTTGGGAATGTGGCTAGCGTCTGGTGCTGGTGGGAACTTGTTTTTCAGCAGCAGAATGGAAGGAAAGGAGACACACTAGTAATGACTAGTGGGTAGGCGGAGCCCAGATAGGATTGACACCTCAGATTATAAAGAGTGTTGCCGGCCCCTCCAGCTCGGGCTCCTCCTACTCCTGCTTCTTCAGTATAAAATTTGAGGTCCAGAGGATGGTCGCTGCTGGAAGCAGCTCCTCAGAAGACTTTATTATTTTCATCGGACAAGAGACTTGGATCACCAGAAGTGGTCTAGAGGTCTCAGGGGTCTCAGCGCTGCTGGACCCCCACCTCTCCCTTGGCGGATCTGTAATACCCTGTATGGTGGTCCCTGCAGAACCCTGCCGGCCCGGGGGGATGAGGATGGCTTCCCTGGCGGGGGCGCAAACCGCGCTGCAGGGGTCACTGCGTTCTCCGCCCTGGGGGGAAGCATGGGCATAGCGCCACAAACCCCTGGGGGTCCCTGTGGCGCTCGGCTGGTGAGTACCACGCATTTTTATTAATGTGTGTGAGTGATTCAGCGACTGCTGCGGCAGTCGCTGTTAGGCTATGTGCACACGTTGCGGAATTGCCATGGAAATTTCCGCGGCAATTCCGCACCTCCCTGCCGTGGGAAATCCGCATATTATAGGTATGCGTATTCCCGCTAAACACTAGCGTTTTACAAGCGATCTGACAGGGTGGTCACACGAGTCAAACAAGTGTTTGACAAGTGTGACCAACTTTTTACTATTGATGCCGCCTATGTTGCATCAATAGTAAAAAGATCTAATGTAAAAATAATAAAAAAAAATAATAAATAATGATATTCTCACCTTCCGGCGGCCCCGCAGCTTTCCCGCCTCTCAGCGACGCTCCCGGCAAGTTCCGTTCCCAGGAGTCCTTTGCGACAATCATCCCGATGACGTAGCACCCACGCGAGACCGCTACGCCATCTGGGTGATCTCGCAATGCATTACTGGGAACGGGATTGGCGGGAGCGTCGCTGAGAGGCGGGAAAGCTGCGGGGGACGCCGGAAGGTGAGAATATCATTATTTATTATTTTAATTATTGTTTTTACATGGATATGGTACCAGGGCAGAGTCTCCTCTCCTCCAGACCCTGGGTACCATCCGCACATGAACCGCTTACTTTCGCAATGGTGGGCACAGCCACATGCGGAAAGTAATTGGTTCAATGCATTCCTATGGCGGCGGAATCGCTGCGGTTCCGCAAAAAAGAATGAGCATGCTACGGATTCTCCCACGATGATTCCCCGAAAAACCCGCAGCATGTGCACAGCATTGCGGAATCCCATAGGCCTTAATGAGTTGTATTGTGTAAGCGGTTTTGCCGCGGTTTCGCGGCGTTTCCGCCGCGGCAAAACCGCAACGTGTGCTTATAGCCTTACAGTATACATGTCGGTGACTGTGTTTTTTGTCCGCAGGTGGATGCCTGCAGGACATAGGAGAGAGGAGCTGCGCACTTTTTTATTTGAATTTTCGCGCTGCTCTGAGCGCGCGCTTTACTGCTGTCTCCATTTCCGGCTTCTCTCATGGAGCACACGGAGGCACAGCGCGGCGGCCATTAAAGAAGCAGGCTGAAAGCTTCTTCTGGCTTTTCTCTCTCCTCCCCTCCCGGCAAGACGTTACACCGTGACCAGCTGGGTGAGTCGCTTCTAGCCCGCAGGCAGAAGCTTAACCCCTTCACCCCCACAGCGCGGGCGCCTTCTGGGGCACTAATGAGTGACAGACTGCGCTGTCCTGCGGCTGTTATCCCATAAGGGGCTCGCACACCATTTTCATTAAAGAGGTTGTGGGGAGTCTGCGACAGTGAAGTTACTGCCACTATATGCTTTTAATGGCGCTAGTAGCTGCCAATCTGGAGCGCTTACTGATCTCCTTAACAACTTGCAACCCTTTTCATTATCACTGCTACTTTAACCCCTTCTTAGGCGGTTAACTCCTAATGGGGGACAGCTGGGGTAGCTCTCTCTTTAAGAGCTTTAACCCTTCAGCGTTTGTTTTTTCTTTAAGAAACACACTGTTCTAGTTACTGACAGTTTAACCTGCCATATACTGTGCAAGGACATGTCAGAGACCGTCTCCCAGATCCGCTACAGGATCAGTCTCACTGACACGCAGACCCCGACAGCGTCATGCGCAGCGGTCAGAGGTTCCAGTGGTGTCAAAATGGAGGCCCTCGCTAGTTTCTATTGATGGCCTGTCTGACCTTCTAGGTTATTAGATGTCAGCTAGATCCTCTCAAGGAAGCAACACAAGCCGGTGCCTTCCTTCCCGCGTAACGAAGATGTCCGACGGACAAGGAGGATCGGCAGGGACACTCTGCCTCTCTCATGGGCCATACTAATGGAGCCATGAGGGCGTTACAGTTACCGGAGGAGGTAACTAGACGTCCTGGTAAGTCGGCCCGGATGTAGGAGTTGATTGATAATTGGATCTCCTGAAGTGGATGTCCCTTTATCCCAGCTTAACAAATCTTCCTGTTAAAGGGAAGGCGAGTCTGCAGGACCCGCTGGACAGAAAAACGGAGATGGCAGCAATATTCATCTGCGAGGCCGCGGGTCATGGATTCAGTTATTAAGGATCTATGTGTATTTGTAAAGTTTCCCTGAGCCGGTTGGACCGTTCTACGGACGGCGTGGCAAGGTGGATCCCCTCTATCAAGGTAGATGGGCTTTTCAAGTTGTTGGAGGATTCTGCGTCACTGCTATCCAGGACGCAATACTCGGCAGTCACAGTCAGAGGAGCACTGTGGCTTAGACAGTGGACTGGGGACGCGGTTTCCAAGCAGGGTTTGCTATCTTTAGTTTACAAGGTGGTCAGCTATTTGGATCTGACCTCACGGAGCTGATTGCCAAGGCAAAAGAAACAGCTTTACCGCAGCGCAGAGCTGTGACCTCTGTGTCTGGCAGGACTAGTGCCGGTAGTTGTCGGCGGTCCTTTCGGTCCAGGGGATGATTCGGCCAGCCCTCTGGGGGTTCGGGTCGTCCCTCTCTCTCTCTCTTTTTTTAAAAAAAAAAAAGAGGGGGAATTCTCAGAAATTCCGCATACCCTGGAAATACAACTTCCGTTGAGACAAACAGGAAGCTGGCAAAAAGCCCGCTAAGGCGGACTGACGCCTGGGTCTCACTTGAACGCTCTCGAATGGGGGGTCGTTTACTCCAATTCAAACCGACTTGGGTTTCCCGTGTGTCGGACGCCTGGGTGACACAGGTTGTGTTGGCAGGCTACTTCATAGAGTTTTTTTTCTCGACCCCCAGACAATTTTTTTGTCAACCTCGCCTCTACTGCGGGAGGTAGATTCCCTTCTGCAGAAAGGTGTGGTGGTGCCGGTTCCGCCGGAAGGCCGGGGAAGAGGGTTATTTTTTAACCTCTTTGTGGTTCCCAAAAAAGAGGACATATTTCGGCCCATTTGGAGATTGAATCGGCATGTCCACGCCCGGAAAATTCCGCATGGAGTCATTTCGCTCCGTTGTGGCGGCCCTGTCGCAGAACGACTTTTGGTGTCAATCGTCATTCGCGACGCTTATTTGCACTTTCCAATCGGAAGGGCTCACCAACGCTTCCTTCGTTTTGCCATAGGTCAGGACCATTATCAGTTGGTGGCTCTGCCATTCGGGTTGGCCTCAGCGCTCAGAGTTTCTACAAAAATTCTGGCGCCTTTCATGGCAATTCTTCGAAGACACGATTCTTCCCTATCTGGACGACCTTTTGATTGTGGCGTCCTCAAAGAAGGAGGCGGTGACTGCTCGCAATCTATCCTGGAGGACTTCGGGTGGCTGGTCAATTGGGAGAAGTCGTCTCTGGAACCGTCGCAGTCAATCCTGTTTTTGGGGATGCATTTCGACACAGTACGGGCAGTGGTGTCCCTACCTCCAGACAAGCGGGCATGTCTCCTCCGACATGTACAGATTATGAAGTCTTCGACAGCAATGTCCCTTCGGAAGTGTATGCGCCTTCTGGATTTGATGGTGGCGTTCATGGAGGCACTTCCGTTTGCCCAGTTTCATTCCAGGGCCCTCCAAAGGCTCATTTTGAGTCATTGGGATCGATCGCAGGCTTCGCTGGATTGCAGGGTCATCATCTCTCACAGGGTGCGAGAATCCCTAGGATGGTGGTTACGTCCAGGAGCGTTATCCCTGGGGAAGTCTTTCCTCTCTCCGAGGTGGTCGGTCATAACCACCGATGCCAGCCTGAAGGGCTGGGGGGTGTCTGGAATGATCTCTGGATTCAGGGAGTATGGTCATCAGAAGAGTCTGTTTTACCGATCAACATCCTGGAATTGAGGGCAATTTTCCTTTGCCTCCAACACTGGACGGTCCTTTTGAGCGGTCTGCCAGTACGAGTGCAGACAGACAACGGGACGGCGGTCACGTATATCAACTACCAAGGTGGGACGAAGAGTTACAGGCTCATGGTGGAGGTGTCTCGGATCCTGATTTGGGCCGATACCAGAGTACCAGCCATCTCTGCGATCCACATTCCATGGGTTCGGAATGTCATGGTGGATTTTCTCAGTCGCGAGAAGATGGATCCCGGAGAATGGAGTCTTCATCCGGAAATTTTTGTACTGCTGTGCTCCTGTTGGGGAACTCCCCAAGTGGGTTTTATGGCATCCAGGTTCAATGCCAAGTTACCGACCTTCATGTCCGGGTACAAGGACCCGAAGGCTGTGGCGGTAGATGCTCTGGTGGCTCCGTGGGACCAATTCGAGCAGACTAGAATCCCGGCTATGTTGATAGCCCCAGATTGGCCAAGGAGGACGTGGTTCTCGACTCTGGTGTCGCTTTTGGCGGCACTTCCACTCCCACTTCCTCTTCACCCGGGCCTGTTAACCAGGGGCCCGTTCGTCATCCGGACTTGAAGTCTCTGCGTTTGACGGCGTGGCTTTTGAGACCAAAATATTGACCCGTAGAGGTTTCTCAGCCGAAGTCATTGCCACTCTGCGAGCTGCCAGAGGTCCGGCTACTACTAAGATTTATCACAAGACTTGGGAAGCCTTCTTTTCGTGGTGTTCTGGTTCTTCAAGGAACCCGAGGATTTTTCCCATTCCCAATTTGTTGGTCTTTCTGCAGTACGGGCTGCACAAGGGTTTGGCAGTTAGCTCTCTGAAGGGTCAGGTTTCTGCTCTGTCCATGCTGTTTCGGAAGGCTATCGCCTCGCGTAGGGACGTACGTTCCTTTTTTCACGAAGTAACCCGTCAGTTTCCGCCGCGGAAGACGCATGTGTTTCCTTGGCGGCTCAACCTTGTCTTGGAGGCTCTTCAGTATGGGCCTTTTTTGAGCCTATGAACTCTGCTAGCCTTTCTTTACTTCCTTGGAGGGTTGCCTTCCTAGTGGCGGTCACCTCTTTGAGAAGGGTTTCTGAGTTGGTGGCTCTTTCCTGCTCGCCTTCCTTCCTGGAGTTTTACCCGATCGAGTAGTGCTTCGCACACTGGGCGACTTTCTACCTACGGTGGTGTCGCAATTTCATGTTAACCAGGATATTGTATTGCCCTCGCTTTGCCCGGGCCCGAGGAATGCAAAGGAACGAGCCTTGCACACATTGGATTTAGTGCGGGCCTTGAAGTTCTATTTGTCTGTTACTCAAAGTTTTCGGAAGTCAGACTTTCTGTTTGTGATTTTAGCAGGTCGTCGGCGTGGTCAACGAGCTTCCAAGGACTCTATAGCTCGTTGGATTCGGTCGGCCATTTTGGAGGCTTACCGACTTAAAGGCGAACCTTGCCCGATTAAGTTTCGAGCTCACTCCACGAGGGCTGTGGCTTCATCGTGGGCCTTTCATCAAGGGGCTTCGGCAGCTCAGCTCTGCCGAGCGGCGACCTGGCGTTCCGTCCACACGTTTACAAAGTTTTATAAGGTGGACGTCAGTGCTTCCGCTGATGCGGCCTTAGGACGTAGGGTCCTGCAGGCGGCTGTAGTTTAAAGTTCTAGTTAACTTATATTTGGCGCCTGTTGCGCATTTATCTAGGTTGTTGGGTTTCTGCCTATTTTTTTTTTTTTTTTCCCACCCTAGTTTTTGGACTGCTTTGGGACGTCCCACTAGTTATCACTAGTGTGTCTCCTTTCCTTCCACCTGCTGCTGAAAGACGGATTTTGGTAAGAACTTACCTGTAAAATCCTTTTCAGCGAAGGAAGGAAAGGAGACACAGCTCCCTCCCATGGCAGAAGTGTGTTTTGTATTTGCAGATGCGGCGTGACCCTTCTCTGATAGCGATTATCTGGGCTGAGGTCGGTGCGCTAGGGCTCTGTTCCAGCATCGCCAGCTCATCGCAGTGGTCAGGTCCAGTGAGTAGTACCTGGAACTGTGTGTTTTTTTGCCAAATGCATACATAACCTGTACTCTTGTGTTTTTTCTCTGAAGTCCTTCAGAAGGGGTTATGTTGCTCCGCTGGTGATATTGCTCTTCCTTAAGCTTGGGTACGACTGGAGAAAGCTGGAGTAGGAGGAGCCCGAGCTGGAGGGGCCGGTCAACACTCTTTTTAATCTGAGGTGTCAATCCTATCTGGGCTCCGCCTACCCACTAGTTATCACTAGTGTGTCTCCTTTCCTTCCTTCGCTGAAAAGGATTTTACAGGTAAGTTCTTACCAAAATCCGTCTATCGTTTGGTCCTGGTGGGAATGTGGCTAACGTCTGGTCCTGGTGGTAACTTGTTTATCGTTTGGTCCTGGTGGGAATGTGGCTAGCGTCTGGTCCTGGTGGGAACTTGCTCGGTGTCTGATCTTGCTGTGGTCTTCGTCCAGGTGCTTCTGTGTGGAGTGTGTGGACTTGCTGGTGGGACCAGGTGCAGCTCAGGCAGCTATAAAGGAAGACCCCTGGAACTGCTACATGTGCGGACACAAGGGCTCTTTCGGGCTGCTCCGAAGACGAGATGACTGGCCGACTCGTTTACAGCTCTTCTTCGCCAACAACCATGACCAAGAATTTGTGAGTATGGAGTGCTGATCCCTGCGGCCCCCACCCGCGGACCCCTCCAGACCTCTCCTGCTGCTCCCACCCGCGGACCCCGCCGGACCTCTCCTGCGGGCGGCTCGCTGAATGACTCATCACTTTCCTCCTGTCTTCCAGGAGCCACCAAAGCTTTATCCGCCTATCTCAGCCGAGAAGAGGAAGCCGGTCCGAGTCCTGTCCTTATTCGATGGCATTGCAACAGGTGATCTTCTAGGTCTCAGGCCATGTGATGGGTCCGAGCACCGTGACCGGATCACCTCTCACCGGATCTCTTATCCCCAGGTCTATTGGTGCTAAAGGATCTCGGGATCCAGATAGACCGGTACATTGCCTCCGAGGTGTGCGAGGACTCCATCACGGTGGGAATGGTGCGACATCAGGGCAAGATCATGTACGTCGGTGACGTGAGGAACATCACCCGCAAGCATGTGAGTCCTCGCGAGACACGGGCCCCGTGGAAGCTGAGTCCTGGGGCCCCACCACTAATGCTCCTCTCACATCGGTCCACAGATTCAGGAATGGGGCCCCTTTGACCTGGTGATCGGGGGAAGTCCGTGTAACGACCTTTCCATTGTGAACCCAGCACGGAAAGGTCTGTTCGGTATGTGGCTGTGTGTGGACGTAGCATAAAGTATTCACGCCCCTCATATCCTGCTGCACCTCACTGACCCCTAGTGGCCGAGTGCTGAAACCGCATCTCTAATCTTCCGTGCTGCATAGTCTGTGTGATGTGGGACAATTATCAGCAGCCACGGAGATCTCCTGTCCTGATGGTTTGTTACAGTGTGTCGGTGCAGGGATCAGTCAGCAGTGGAGATCTCCTGTCCTGATGGTTTGTTACAGTGTGCCAGTGAGGATCAGTCAGCATGGAGATCTCCTGTCCTGATGGTTTGTTACAGTGTGTCGGTGCAGGGATCAGTCAGCAGGGGAGATCTCCTGTCCTGATGGTTTGTTACAGTGTGTCGGTGCAGGGATCAGTCAGCAGTGGAGATCTCCTGTCCTGATGGTTTGTTACAGTGTGTCGGTGCAGGGATCAGTCAGCAGTGGAGATCTCCTGTCCTGATGGTTTGTTACAGTGTGTCGGTGCAGGGATCAGTCAGCAGTGGAGATCTGTCCTGATGGTTGTTACAGTGTCAGTGCAGGGATCAGTCAGCAGTGGAGATCTCCTGTCCTGATGGTTTGTTACAGTGTGTCGGTGCAGGGATCAGTCAGCAGTGGAGATCTCCTGTCCTGATGGTTTGTTACAGTGTGTCGGTGCAGGGATCAGTCAGCAGTGGAGATCTGTCCTGATGGTTTGTTACAGTGTCAGTGCAGGGATCAGTCAGCAGTGGAGATCTCCTGTCCTGATGGTTTGTTACAGTGTGTCGGTGCAGGGATCAGTCAGCAGTGGAGATCTCCTGTCCTGATGGTTTGTTACAGTGTGTCAGTGCAGGGATCAGTCAGCAGTGGAGATCTCCTGTCCTGATGGTTTGTTACAGTGTGTCAGTGCAGGGATCAGTCAGCAGTGGAGATCTCCTGTGCTGATGGTTTCTTACAGTGTGTCGGTGCAGGGATCAGTCAGCAGTGGAGATCTCCTGTGCTGATGGTTTGTTACAGTGTGTCGGTGCAGGGATCAGTCAGCAGTGGAGATCTCCTGTCCTGATGGTTTGTTACAGTGTGTCGGTGCAGGGATCAGTCAGCAGTGGAGATCTCCTGTCCTGATGGTTTGTTACAGTGTCGGTGCAGGGATCAGTCAGCAGTGGAGATCTCCTGTCCTGATGGTTTGTTACAGTGTGTCGGTGCAGGGATCAGTCAGCAGTGGAGATCTCCTGTCCTGATGGTTTGTTACAGTGTGTCAGTGCAGGGATCAGTCAGCAGTGGAGATCTCCTGTCCTGATGGTTTGTTACAGTGTGTCGGTGCAGGGATCAGTCAGCAGTGGAGATCTCCTGTCCTGATGGTTTGTTACAGTGTATCAGTGCAGTGATCAGTCAGCAGTGGAGATCTCCTGTCCTGATGGTTTGTTACAGTGTGTCAGTGCTGGGATCAGTCAGCAGTGGAGATCTCCTGTCCTGATGGTTTGTTACAGTGTGTCGGTGCAGGGATCAGTCAGCAGTGGAGATCTCCTGTCCTGATGGTTTGTTACAGTGTATCAGTGCAGTGATCAGTCAGCAGTGGAGATCTCCTGTCCTGATGGTTTGTTACAGTGTGTCGGTGCAGGGATCAGTCAGCAGTGGAGATCCCCTGTCCTGATGGTTTGTTACAGTGTGTCGGTGCAGGGACCAGTCAGCGCGTTGCTGCCCCCTAGCTCCGGATATGACCCCTGTGTATGCTGGGTATGATGGAGGCCTCGGCCTCTGACGGCCTCTCCTGCTTTACCCCAGAGGGCACAGGACGCCTCTTCTTTGAGTTTTACCGTCTGCTCCATGAAGCTCGGCCGAAGGAAGGAGACAATCGGCCGTTCTTCTGGCTGTTTGAGAACGTGGTGGCCATGGGCATCAGCGATAAAAGGGACATATCCCGCTTTCTAGAGGTAAGATGTGGGGGCCGGTGTTTGGGGTCCTGTCGTGCTCCAGTGTTGGGGTGCGGCTTCCCCCCTCTGTCATTACTCATTGTCCTTTTTTCCCTTTCAGTCAAACCCGGTGATGATCGATGCCAGAGAGGTGTCTGCAGCGCACAGGGCCCGCTACTTCTGGGGCAACCTGCCGGGCATGAACAGGTGGGTGTCATGGTGGGGGGCCTGTCACATCGTCAGATCTGCCGCCAGTGTGTATGGGGGGCCCTGCCGCCAGTGTGTATGGGGGGCACTGCCGCCAGTGTGTATGGGGGGCCCTGCCGCCAGTGTGTATGGGGGGCCTGCCGCCAGTGTGTATGGGGGGCCCTGCCGCCAGTGTGTATGGGGGGCCCTGCCGCCAGTGTGTATGGGGGGCCCTGCCGCCAGTGTGTATGGGGGGCCCTGCCGCCAGTGTGTATGGGGGGCCTGCCGCCAGTGTGTATGGGGGGCCCTGCCGCCAGTGTGTATGGGGGGCCCTGCCGCCAGTGTGTATGGGGGGCCCTGCCGCCAGTGTGTATGGGGGGCCCTGCCGCCAGTGTGTATGGGGGGCCTGCCGCCAGTGTGCATGGGGGGGCCCTGCCACCAGTGTGTATGGGGGGCCTGCCGTCAGTGTGTATGGGGGCCCTGCTGCCAGTGTGTATGGGGGGCCCTGCCGCCAGTGTGTATGGGGGGCCTGCCGCCAGTGTGTATGGGGGGCCTGCCGCCAGTGTGTATGGGGGGGCCCTGCCACCAGTGTGTATGGGGGGCCTGCCGCCAGTGTGTATGGGGGGCCCTGCCACCAGTGTGTATGGGGGGCCTGCCACCAGTGTGTATGGGGGCCCTGCCACCAGTGTGTATGGGGGGCCTGCCACCAGTGTGTATGGGGGGCCCTGCTGCCAGTGTGTGTGGGGGTCCCTGCCACCAGTGTGTATGGGGGGCCCTGCCCCCAGTGTGTATGGGGGGCCCTGCCCCCAGTGTGTATGGGGGGCCCTGCCCCCAGTGTGTATGGGGGGCCCTGCCGCCAGTGTGTATGGGGGGCCCTGCCGCCAGTGTGTATGGGGGGCCCTGCCGCCAGTGTGTATGGGGGGCCCTGCCGCCAGTGTGTATGGGGGGCCTGCCACCAGTGTGTATGGGGGGCCTGCCGCCAGTGTGTATGGGGGGCCCTGCCACCAGTGTGTATGGGGGGCCTGCCGCCAGTGTGTATGGGGGGCCCTGCTGCCAGTGTGTGTGGGGGGCCTGCCGCCAGTGTGTATGGGGGGCCTGCCGCCAGTGTTTATGGGGGGGCCCTGCCACAAGTGTGTATGGGGGGCCCTGCCATCAGTGTGTATGGGGGGCCCTGCCGCCAGTGTGTATGGGGGCCCTGCCGCCAGTGTGTATGGGGGGGCCCTGCCACCAGTGTGTGTGGGGGGCCCTGCCGCCAGTGTGTATGGGGGGCCCTGCCACAAGTGTGTGTGGGGGGCCCTGCCGCCAGTGTGTATGGGGGCCCTGCCGCCAGTGTGTATGGGGGGGCCCTGCCACCAGTGTGTGTGGGGGGCCTGTCAGATCTGCCGCCAGTGTGTATGGGGGGCCCTGCCGCCAGTGTGTATGGGGGGCCCTGCCGCCAGTGTGTATGGGGGGGCCCTGCCACCAGTGTGTGTGGGGGGCCTGTCAGATCTGCCGCCAGTGTGTATGGGGGGCCCTGCCGCCAATGCATTTGTGGGCAGCTTGGGTTGTTACAATGTGTCGCTGTCTTCCTCTCGCACGGTGTGAGGTCATGTGACGGCGCCATTTCTGTGCTGAGCGCCTGTTTTCCTGCATTTTTAGGCCTCTGGCCTCTACAATCAATGATCGCCTGGACTTACAGGACTGTCTGGAGCACGGCAGGATAGCGAAGGTGAGAGGCCGCTCATCAACGCTCGGGTCTCAGCGTAGCCGAGGGAACCACATAATCCACGGGATCTATCCGTGGCGGGAGGATCACAGGGAGGAGCGGCTGTGGTGTCACCGGCCTGTGATGTCGCCCACCTGTGGTGTCACCGGCCTGTGATGTCGCCCACCTGTGGTGTCACCGGCCTGTGATGTCGCCCACCTGTGGTGTCACCGGCCTGTGATGTCACCCACCTGTGGTGTCACCGGCCTGTGATGTCACCCACCTGTGATGTCACCGACCTGTGATGTCACCGACCTGTGATGTCACCCACCTGTGATGTCGCCCACCTGTGATGTCGCCCACCAGTGATGTCGCCCACCTGTGGTGTCACCGGCCTGTGATGTCACCCCCTGTGATGTCGCCCACCTGTGATGTCACCGACCTGTGGTGTCACCGGCCTGTGATGTCACCCACCTGTGGTGTCACCCACCTGTGATGTCACCCACCTGTGATGTCGACCTCCACCTGTGTGTGTCCCACCTGTGATGTCACCGACCTGTGGTGTCACCGACCTGTGATGTCACCCACCTGTGGTGTCACCCACCTGTGATGTCCCCACCTGTGATGTCGCCCACCTGTGGTGTCGCCCACCTGTGGTGTCGCCCACCTGTGATGTCACTGACCTGTGGTGTCACCGGCCTGTGATGTCACCCACCTGTGATGTCGCCCACCTGTGATGTCGCCCACCTGTGATGTCGCCCACCTGTGATGTCGCCCACCTGTGGTGTCACCCACCTGTGGTGTCGCCCACCTGTGATGTCACTGACCTGTGGTGTCACCGGCCTGTGATGTCGCCCACCTGTGGTGTCACCGGCCATGTGTGATGTGTGTCATCACTCCTGCACAGAATATATAACGTTTCTGTTTATCCCGATCTTTCAGTGCTGCCCAAAGGGAGGCTTCATTAACCCCTTCCCAACATTTGCAGTATATATACGTCATGGAAGGGAAGAACTTCCCGACCGATTCAGTATATGTACGTCATGGCGATTGCCGCTCATAGCAGGGCGTGCACAGGCGATGGCCGCTGGTTGTTCAGCGTCCATCACCGCTGACCCCCGGCTGTCACTGCCAGGAGTGATGCTCGCACCGCTGCCGGCAATTCAACTGCCTAAATGCTGCCATCGATATCAACTGCAACATATAGAAGAGAGGGGGGGCTCCCTCTCCCCTCCAATCGGCGCCCCCGTGACATTGCGAGGGCCAGACCGTTGCCATGGTAACCAAAGGTTGTCATAATGACGTCCGGGTCAGCAGGCTAGCAAGCTTGTCAGACCGTGCGCAGAGCGGGGTCTCCGGGGCTCGTGTCAGCGCAGCGCCACCTGGTGTACGGCATAGCAGTGTCACAACAGCGATCAGAGCCATGGAAGTCCCTCAAAATAATGATAAAAAAAGTATTGTACCATAAAAACATATTTTTGTGTAAAAAAAAAAAATACACATATCCGGCTCGCTGCATCCGGAATGACCCGAGCTGTCCCACTAGTTAACCCCTTCAGTGAACACTGTAAAAAAAAAAAAAGCAATGCTTTATCATCATACCGCCGAACAAAACGTGGAATAAAATGCGATCAAACGACGGATATAAATAAACATGGTACCGCTGAAAACGTCATCTTGTCCTGCAAAAAACGAGCTGCCATACAGCGTCATCAGCGAAAAAATAAAAAAGTTATAGCTCGCAGAATAAAGCGATGCAAAAATAATTATTTTTTCTATAAACGAGTTTTTATTGTGTAAAAGCGCCAAAACATTAAAAAATGATATAAATGAGGTATCGCTGTAATCGTACTAACCCAAAGAATAAAACCGCTTTATCGATTGTACCACACATGGAACGGTATAAAACAAAACCACGAGTTGCTTAATTGCTGGTTTTTGTTCATTCTGCCTCCCAAAAATCAGTAATAGAAAGCGGTCAAAAAATGTCATGTGCCCGAAAATGCTACAATAAAAATCACCTCGTCCCGCAAAAAAAACCAATGACTCTGTGGGCCAAAATATGGAAAAATTATATCTCTCAAAATATGGTGTTTTTTAGTGTGTGACAGCAGCCAAACATAAAAACCCGATATAAATCTGGTATCTCTGTAATCGCACCGACTCGAGGAATAAAGTCACCTAATCACTAATACCGCACGAGGAATGGTGTAAAAAATAAAACCAATTCTTCACATGCTATTGATTTGTTCATTCTGCTTCCCAAAGATCGCAGTAAGGCCCGGCGCACATTTATCCTGCACTCAGCGCTGAGCACTTACATCGGGGTTTCTGTGTAAATCTCTGAAATACGTGATTCAGACAGAACCTCTGGTGGAAGATTTCCTATAATGAGGCATTTAGAGGCACTGTGGGCGCCGTCTGACCTGTGATCTGGCGGCATCCGTCTTTTTAGGATTGCATAAAAGTGCCGTCGGTCACAGCATTGTGCACCTCTGAATAGAAGGACAATGCTGAACAGAAGCCAGACGGAGTCCAGAGTAACTCTGCTGCCTCATTATAGTGAATGGATCCCTCGCGGGTTTCATCTGTCACGTCACTCAGAGATTTAGATGGAAACCCTAAAGTAAGTGCTCAGCGTAGAGCGCCGGATAACTGTGATCCAAAGTGTTATGTAAAATGTTCCCAATAAAAGCTTCAACTCAGTCCACAAAAAAAGCAAGTCCTGACTCAGGTCTGTCATCTGTTAATGGAAATATAGGGGGCTTCCATACTACTGGTAGTACAAAGACTCCTAAAAAGCACTATGGCTCCTCACACCCCAAAAGAAATTCAGCAAATTTTGCTCTCTCAAATCCAAATGCCCCCCCTCCCTTCTGAGCCCCAGTGGGCCTAAATCACATATAGCACCCACGTTTGGCATTTCTGTAGCAGAGAGAGCCCACCTGATTTACGGGTGCGTGTCTCCAGAAGTACAAGCGGGTCACTACAGCGTACTGGTCACTACAGCGTACTGGTCACTACAACGTACTGGTCACTACAACGACAGATTTGCTATTTTAACTCTGCAACATTTGTTGCTGCTTGTTTCTGAAAAACACACATGGAGTCAAATTGTCACAACATCTGTAGATAGATTCAGGGGTATAATTTCCAAACTTTAGTCATTTGAGGGGGGATTCTGCTTTTCTAGCACTTATGGGCTCTTTATATGGAGTCCGCAAACTAGTCTAGGAAAATCTGCGCTCCAGGAGGCTGAATTTTCTCCAAATTTCTCTTATTTTCACAAATAAACATAAGTCGTATCAATCAAATGAAACCACGATGATGAAGTACAATATGTCACGAACTAATAATCTCCGAATCATCGGATCCGGTGACGTTCCAGAGCTATAACCTCATAAAGGGACAGTGGTCAGAATTGTAAAATTTGACCTGGTGAGGAACAGGCTGGGGGTGAAGGGTGAAAGGGCGTAGGTGATGCCAAGCCTCTTAAAGGGGAGAGGGCTCCTATGCATGGTAATGGCTGCGGAGTATTCTGTATTAATAACATGAGCGCAGGGGTCTCCAGGTACCTCTGGGGTGGGCCGGGCTCGCGTTCCTGTGTGGCGTCCGCCTTCCCGCTCACCTCTGCGTCCTGTTTCCTGCAGTTTAGCAAAGTCCGAACCATCACCACTAGGTCCAACTCCATCAAGCAGGGGAAGGACCAGCACTTTCCGGTGTTCATGAACGAGAAGGAGGACATCCTGTGGTGCACGGAGATGGAGCGGTGCGTGCCACTCACAATCTCATACTTTATTTCAGGAAATGATTCTTAAAATAATGATTTTTTTTTCTTTGTACAGTTCTGTGCAAAAGTTTTAGGCTGAAAAGTAAAAATGTTTCCAAAATAGGAGTGATAATTGTTTATTTTTATTCATTAAAAAGCAAAGAGAAATGAAAATCTCATCAGTATCTGGTGACCTAGCGTCTCCTCCATCATCAGTATCTGGTGACCTCCCTTCGCCTCCATCATCAGTATCTGGTGACCTCCCGTCGCCTCCATCATCAGTATCTGGTGACCTTCCGTCGCTTCCATCATCAGTATCTGGTGACCTCCCGTCGCCTCCATCATCAGTATCTGGTGACCTCCCGTCTCCTCCATCAGTATCTGGTGACCTCCCGTCGCCTCCATCATCAGTATCTGGTGACCTACCGTCTCCTCCATCATCAGTATCTGGTGACCTCCCGTCGCCTCCATCATCAGTATCTGGTGACCTCCCGTCGCCTCCATCATCAGTATCTGGTGACCTCCCATCGCCTCCATCATCAGTATCTGGTGACCTCCCGTCTCCTCCACCATCAGTATCTGGTGACCTCCCATCGCCTCCATCATCAGTATCTGGTGACCTCCCGTCGCCTCCATCATCAGTATCTGGTGACCTTCCGTCGCCTCCATCATCAGTATCTGGTGACCTCCCGTCGCCTCCATCATCAGTATCTGGTTAACCCACGTCTCCTCCATCAGTATCTGGTGACCTCCCGTCGCCTCCATCATCAGTATCTGGTGACCACCCATCGCCTCCATCATCAGTATCTGGTAATACTGATGATGGAGGCGACGGGCGGTCACCAGATACTGATGATGGAGGTGACAGTGATCACCAGATACTGAGGATGGAGGCGACGGACGGTCACCAGATACTAATCATGGAGGTGATGGGCGGTCACCAGATACTGATGAAGGGGACAGTGGGGGGTCCCCAGATACTGATGATGGAGGAGACAGGTGGTCACCAGATAGTGATTATGGAGGTGACAGGCGATCACCAGATACTGATGATGGGACAGGCGGTCACCAGATACTGATGATGTAGGAGACATGTCTCGGTGGTCACCAGATAGTGATGATGGAGGAGACTGGTGGTCACCAGATACTGATGATGGAGGAGACAGGTGGTCACCAGATAGTGATGATGGAGGAGACTGGTGGTCACCAGATACTGGTGATTCAGGAGACAGATGGTCACCAGATATTGATGATGGAGGAGACAGTTGGTCACCAGATACTGATGATGGAGGAGACTGGTGGTCACCAGATACTGATGATGGAGGAGACAGGTGGTCACCAGATACTGATGATGCAGGAGACTGGTGGTCACCAGATAGTAATGATGGAGGAGACTGGTGGTCACCAGATACTTGTGATGGAGGAGACAGGTGGTCACCAGATATTGATGATGGAGGTGACAGGTGGTCCCCAGATATTGATGATGGAGGAGACAGGTGGTCACCAGATACTGGTGATGGAGGAGACAGGTGGTCACCAGATACTGATGATGGAGGAGACAGGCAGTCACCAGATATGATGATGGAGGAGACAGGTGGTCACCAGATAGTGATGATGGAGGAGACTGGTGGTCACCAGATACTGGTGATGGAGGAGACAGGTGGTCACCAGATACTGGTGATGGAGGAGACAGGTGGTCACCAGATACTGGTTATGGAGGAGACAGGTGGTCACTAGATAGTGATGATGGAGGAGACTGGTGGTCACAAGATACTGGTGATGGAGGAGACAGATGGTCACCAGATATTGATGATGGAGGAGACAGGTGGTCACCAGATACTGATGATGGAGGAGACTGGTGGTCACCAGGTACCGATGATGGAGGAGACAGGTGGTCACCAGATACTGATGATGGAGGAGACTGGTGGTCACCAGATAGTGATGATGGAGGAGACTGGTGGTCACCAGATAGTGATGATGGAGGAGACTGGTGGTCACCAGATATTGATGATGGAGGAGACAGGAGGTCCCCAGATACTGATGATGGAGAAGACAGGTGGTCCCCAGATACTGATGATGGAGGAGACTGGTGGTCACCAGATACTGGTGATGGAGGAGACAGGTGGTCACCAGATACTGGTGATGGAGGAGACAGGTGGTCACCAGATACTGGTGATGGTGGAGACAGGTGGTCACAAGATACTGGTGATGGAGGAGACAGGTGGTCACCAGATACTGATGATGGAGGAGACAGGTGGTCACCAGATACTGATGATGGAGGTGACAGGTGGTCACCAGATACTGGTGATGGAGGAGACAGGTGGTCACCAGATATTGATTTACTTCTCTCATTGGGGCATATAGAGATCGTGGGGATATGCTGCCATCTGGAGGCTGAAACTAAAAAGATATCTTAAAAAAAAAAAATTTCTTCTTCCCCACTGGCGACACCTATTCTACTAACACCCAGCTATTCAGTTTAGCTTATTGCCAACACAGGTCCGAGTTTCAGGCCCGATTTGTCTCTTTGCTGGAGAGACAACCCCCTCTCGTTCTCCTCCTTAGGTAACGGCAGTGTGAGTCGCTCTGTTTCACCCCGTTAAGCGACGGAGGAGACAGCCTGTAGCTGTCGGTCTGTCTGCGCTCTCATCGGGGTGGTCGGACTATTGTAGCTTGACACAGTCAATGATCAGGTACCTGGGGCGGACGGTCCTTTGCCTTGCGACACCTGCTGACCCCCAGAACGTAACACGGTGCATGGAGCAGAAGATGTATCTGGGACTTCCAAGACCACAGGATCATACTTCTTCAGCACATGTATAGAAGTCTCCAGCTTTGGTCCATTGTGCTGTATCTTTCCCTCGGCCACTCCTGGTGATGTTGTCCTCGCTCCATAGTAGTCCAACGGTGGATCCGCTCCATTTCACTGCCCCTTTCCTCTTCTGCCTCATTTGAGCCTAGTTGTTTCTTGTCAGGCCACACCACTCCTCCCACCAGCAAATCTGGCTTATGCCGGCCTCTTCCTGCCCACCGTGTAGGCTTCGCTCCTTCCTTTTTCATTCTTCTGGGCACTGCCATTTTCCTTGCTTCGTTTTGAGCGGTGACCTTAGTGGAATTAGCCTCACTGTAAGGTTCAGCATTCCCACGCCACCTCACCAGACAGCCATCCAGCCCACCATCCGGCCTCCCCTTGAGGCCTCACCTCACATTGCTGCCCCTCCACTGGCCATCCTCCGCTGACCAGAGTCACCGTCCAGGACCAGGTAGGCTGTCTGCCTCATGACAGGCACTCCCTCGCTCATTCCTGGCACCGGCTATCTCTTCTTCTCCTTCTCTGTCTTCCGTTATGTCAAAACCGGAGAAGATCACGCTCGAGAACTCACAGGCCGGACAATTGTTTTGACCACATCCACAGCTGGTAAGGTGACTGACTGACCACAGAAGTGATCCACGTAGCTCTCTGACCACTTCCCTGCGTGAGTCAGACCCGCTAAGGCCTCTTTCACACATCCGTTGTGCGCCTGACGGCGCACTCCGGCATTTTTTTGTCCAACCGCATCCGGCGAAATGTAATGCCGGATGCTTTTTTTTTTTGCATTGACTTGCATTAGCGCCGGATGGCGCCGCATGTCAGTGCGTTGTATGCGGTTTTGTCCGGATCCGGCGGAAATGTACATTCCGGCGGCTGGACAAAACGCAGCATGTAAGGTTTTGTTTTTTTTGCCGGAGTCGTCTGATGTCTCCGGGCATCAGAAACCATCCGGCAAAAAACCGCAAGCGGCGCATCCGGTTTTCTGATGCGGTGCTGCGGCTAAATGCCGGGGGCGCCGTCAGGCGCACACCGGATGTGTGAAAGAGGCCTAAGAGTTCTCGGTATTGGGCGCACTGCGTATTTAGCGATTTAGATGCACTATGACCTTTTCCGTCAGTGAGAACCCCAAGCAGAGACGTCTTTAAAGGGGCAGATCGTGCAGGTCATCCAGACCGCAAGTTGCATCTTACAATGTTCTGGCCACTTTCCACAGTTGATCAGACCAACAAACAGATATTTCTCAGAGGCTTATATCGTTCAGGTTAGAAAGACAGTACCCTGACCCTGCTCCGGGACGAGTCACAACAGCCCCCAAGTCCTCTCTGCTGTATGAGATCCCTTGCAGGGTGTATAATGCTAGCAGACTAGTCAATACTCTGATCTCCCTGAGCGAGTCTGACCACCGGGCTGAGACCCCTCAACCAGAGGTAGCTCGTCTGACCACCGGGCTGAGACCCCTCAACCAGAGGTAGCTCGACTCACCACCTCCCAGAGCAAGTGTCTTTTCATAGTTGAGTCCGTAAAGCCGAATGAGACCCTGAGTATTACATATCGCACAGGTAAACCAGACAGTACTCCGACCATGTTTCTCAGCAAGGCATTTTGTAGGGTTGATCACGCGCAAAATCAAGTCGGCACTCGGATTACTGTCCATCGAGTCAGACCTTCTGTTGGATTCCACTTCCAACAGAAAGTCTGACTCTTAAAAATGCTGGAGAGAGTCACACTGGTTTAGACTTCTTCAGCCATAGGAGTTTTCGGTTCATGGTGCTTTAGACCATAGCTTAGATATCCCAGGATTGACTCCCCAGAAGCCCTGGGGTTTGACCACCTCGTATATTCTTGCCAGTGGGCTTAATTTTGGGAGGATTCCCATCTGCCCTGGTGGATGCATTGTTCCTTGGTAGGGCGCCACTTTACACTCATTGAGTGTCCGATGAAGCTTCCCCTTAAGGCGGCTAATTCAGTGCTGTGGTTCAGCGCTCATGTTCTCGGTCTCCACTTTATCCTAGTCCTTTTTTTCCTACAGTCCTGGATGGCGGGGTTAAAGAATACTAGCAATGTTTCCATCTTTTCGCCTCCGGTGGGAGTGCTGGCCATGTCAGTCTCATTTGAGGCTTAAGGCAGGGCATCCAGATGATTGACTATGGATGTGTTGATTGGATCGTCAGGGCTTTTCGGGATTTTATGCCCCTCGAAGGTCTCCCAGGATGCCAAGTTCCTCCACTAGAATTTCCTTCAGCAGGTGACAGGTTCAGGATGACGGTCAAAGCTTTTCTACATTCAAAGGAAATCTTGGTCTTTCACTATCAGGACAAAGTTCTTCCGTGCCTCATTTCCGACTGAAAGCTCTGAATGCCTGATAAACTCAGAATTCTTCTGGTTGGGTCCTGAACTCTTGATTCCCCATGGTATCACCCATAGCATCCAGATAGACCTTTCCCAGGGTCTTTTTTTTTCCATCAAAATTCTCGGCCGTTTCATATACCGGCGCGACTGTTCACACCACAGGTCTGATGGCTTTGAGCCTTCCTGTTTAGGTTGGACTAGTATCCTGGCACAAAGGCCTTACACGTTGCATTTTTTAACCATTACATGTGGATGGCTTCTACTGCATAGATGCACATTTAATGGCAGAGCTCCTATGTTCTCCTCTTTTTAATTTTTGAATTCCGGTCTTGAGCTGGGGTTGGCTCGCAGTGTTTAGATTTGGCCTTGCTGTCAGGTCAGAATTTTCTGCCAGGGCAAGTCAAAATCGGGGTCACTGTAATGGAGCTGCCTGTATTTGTGGGACCTCAGTCTGGTCCTGGATGCTCATCAGTTTGCTCTTTTCGAGACGATCAGAGACATTTCTCCGTTTTGGCTTTCTTGCAAGATGATTTCTTTCCTCTTCTTGATCTCTTCCATCAGGCGAGGCTCTGAAGGGCATCTTTCGCCTCTTCCTCTCCTTCAGGACAAAGTTGTCTCCATCCAGCACCCTCTTTTCTCCCTAACCTGTTTTCCTCTCCTCTCCCTCAGAGACTCTTACATGATCTGATGGGGTCAGAGCTGCGTGTTTCTAACTTGTCTCTCACGGCTCTGTTCGGATGCTTCGTTGGTTATCCTGGTATGCCCTTGCAGACGTCTGACTACCTCTAGGGCTGCAATTGCTCTCTGGTTTCGATCTACCATTCCTGAAGATCGGGCTAAGCCAGGGTACCACTAGATAGGCACTGCTCGCGTCACCCAAGCACTGGAAGCCTCCTGGTGTCTGGTCTTCTACTCTGTAGGGCCCCTACTTAGTTTTCAGTCCTTCTCTTTGCCGAGCTCTTACCGTTGCATCGTCAGGCGCCTTTCCAGAAGGATACTGCAAGCATTTAGTTTCTCAGGTGGTAATCTTAAGGTTTGCTATTCCTACTTGTGCAATATTTGTTTTCCAAGACCAGGGACAGAGTTTGGATGTCCCATAGTTTCACGTGTTCCCCAATGAAGTGTCCTAGAAAAGAGGATTTTTGGTACTCGCCTAGTATCTGCTTCTTGTATCCTTCATGCCCTCGTTTGGGAGCTCTTTGTTTTGCTTCTCCTACAGCTTTATGCACTAACTAGCTTGATGTCGGCAGGCCAGGCGTAGCCTGTGTGCATGAGGCAACGTTTTTCTTAAGATGTTAGCCTCTAGGTGGCAGCATATACCCACGGGTTTCCTGGATCCTCCAATGATTTTACATTGGCTGCCCAAAATCCTCGTTTTGTTCATTCATGACAAGCCTACAACCTTCAGTAACCACCGACCGACCAAACCGCTGCACGACCAGCTCTGCCCTCACCTACTGTATCCTCACCCAGCCCTTGTAGACTGTGAGCCCTCGCGGGCAGGGTCCTCTCTGCTCCTGGACCAGGCGGTGACTATATATAATATATATATAATATTATATATATATATATACAGTATATACACTTGTAGACTATGAGCCCTCGCGGGCAGGGTCCTCTCTCCTCCTGGACCAGTCGTGACCTGTGTTGTGTAAGATCACTGTACTTGTAATTATTATGTACACCCCTCCTCACATGTAAAGCGCCATGGAATAAATGGCGCTATAATAATAATTCACTTAGTATTTAGGAAATTGATATTTTTTTCATCACTCCTATTTCTGGAAGCTTCTTACTTTGCAGTGTTTTCTCCACACCTATCTAAAACTTTTGTATAGCATGTTTAGATTGTTGTAGAGTTATTTTTTTTACTCATTCTCTTTTTACATATTTTTGTTTATTTCATAAGTTTTTATCATTGTCTCTATATCACCACTATTCTGAATATTTGTATTTATTATATCAGGATTATTTTTATATATTTTTTTGTATTGACATTTCCCAATCCATCAATGACTATGATTAGCCGGCCTGGCCATCGACGTCGTGGTGACATGTGACTCGGTAGTCCTGCCCGGTGCAGCGGCCACAGACCGGTGTTGTGCACCTATTGTCTATATATATCACTTATTTTTATCGTTTTGCTTATCGTATCTCATTATGTTTCACATCTTCTTTATTTCTTTTCGCTCCTGATTAGTATTTACATTTATTGTTGATATTTTTATATATTTTAATCCGGATTGTTCTTTGTGTAGTTTTCTGTGTGTAATGTAGCCTTTTGGACTCCAGAGCACTTTCCCGAGAGGTTTTTTTAATCCCGATTTGTGTCGTCTTTTGCTCCAGGGTTTTCGGCTTCCCAGTCCACTATACAGATGTCTCCAACATGAGCCGTTTGGCCCGGCAAAGGCTTCTTGGAAGATCCTGGAGCGTTCCGGTCATTCGTCACCTCTTTGCTCCTCTTAAGGAATTTTTTGCCTGCGTTTAAGTAATTGAGGCAAAAAGGACCTGAGGCCGATATCCAACCTTCCAGCTCCCCCCAAAAAAGTCTCTCGGCTCCTCTCTCAGCTCCACCCAGGAAAGAAATGTTGGATAGAAGAAACGAAAGTTTGTGGGAGAGAGGGCCTGCAGCACTGAGGAGCGAGCGGGCGGCCTGAGATCTGAGCAGACACTTCTATGTAACTTTTTGTTCCATGTTACACTCTCCTTTAAGTCTCCTTTTACTTTTTTAAGTTTTTATCGTGATGTTTTTGTAGGGGGAGGGGGGACCCTTTTATCCCTCCAGTTTTTAGTGCAGTAGCCGGCTGCGGATCTCTAAAGACGTCGTCCCAGTGAAGGCGTCTCGAGAATTTGTGCAGCCACGTTCAGGTTTTTAGTCCATTTTAGAGATTATAGTTTCTCCCCCCTCCCCTCTTATCCCGGTGCTAAGAGTCGGGTTTTCCGGTTTTAGTTTTAAGGGTCTTTTTAAGTTGATCGGCAGCCGCCCACCACTGGGTCCAGTGTGTGGAGGGGAAAGCTGGGCTTTAATTTTTTTTTTAGGCTGCAGATTAAAAGGATAAGTCAATACGTACAACACAATGCAAACGGTCCACGATCTACATGTCGTGGACGGGGAAATCGCGGACATAGCAGCACAAGCAGGGGCCACACGTGGTCTGCCACGTACGTTCCACGCCTCCTAGCACACACTGACGCCCACGTCTGCTGACCGGTGCTGTTCCGTTATCGCCTTCTGGGCCGACTGTGCCCAGCGTACATCACATTGTCCGAACCTCTCATATTGTCTGGGTCTGATCACCTTTTAATGTAATGACTGGGAATATTGAGGATATGTAGATGTATCGGCATTCCCAATGTTACATGTTACCGGGAGAATGTTGCTGAAAAAATAACAGAATTTTAGATTTTTTTTTTTTTTTTTACAGTATTTCAGGTGCCTCAAGCAAGAGGCCTGGAAAACGCATCAGCTCGGACCGACAGCGCTGACCTCGATCACTGTTTACAGCTCTAATACTGTATGTGTAATGCCTGACGCTCTACAAGTGTGTGCACAACCGGAGAGCCTGCCCCGCCGCTCGCGCGCCACCACCGCCGGGCCGGACACAGCTGCAGACTCTCACAATGGTGCTTCTTTCTTTCCATTCTCGCCCTTCTGGCCTCACCGTCTCCACGCCCAGAGAGGCCGAGCTCGACACCTGTAGATTAAAGGACCCAAAATATATACAAATATATATATATATATATATATATATATTAGACTATATAAAGATGTAAGACTTCTATCCTGTGTACCTGATGCTGCTCTATATATTATACAGTGGCATTACTGTATGCCCTTAGGTTTCCCTGTGATTGGCTGCAGTGGTCCATATTGGATCTGGTGACCATTATTTGTGTAGGGCACAAAGTGTTGCTACTAATGGTGTCATTGTCAGAGATTAAGAGGTGGCAAGATCAGTCAGTGATGGCAGACGCTGTAGCTTTAAGTATTTTTGTGACGGTGATATTTGCTGTTAATTATGAAGAAACTGTTGGTGGTTGAGCAGGAGCAGTGGCTGTCGGTGGTTTAGCAGGGGCGGTGGCTGTCGGTGGTTGAGCAGGGGGCAGTGACTGTCGGTGGTTGAGCAGGGGCGGTGGCTGTCGGTGGTTGAGCAGGGGGCAGTGACTGTCGGTTGAGCAGGAGCAGTGGCTGTCGGTGGTTGAGCAGGGGCAGTGACTGTCGGTGGTTGAGCAGGGGCAGTGGCTGTCGGTTGAGCAGGGGCAGTGGTTGAGCAGGGGCAGTGGCCGTCGGTGGTTGAGCAGGAGCAGTAGCTGTCGGTTGAGCAGGGGCAGTGGCTGTCGGTGGTTGAGCAGGGGCAGTGGCTGTCGGTTGAGCAGGGGCAGTGGCTGTCGGTGGTTGAGCAGGGGGCAGTGACTGTCAGTGGTTGAGCAGGGGCGGTGGCTGTCGGTGGTTGAGCAGGGGCAGTGGCTGTCGGTGGTTGAGCAGGGGCGGTGGCTGTCGGTGGTTGAGCAGGGGGCAGTGACTGTCGGTTGAGCAGGAGCAGTGGCTGTCGGTGGTTGAGCAGGGGCAGTGGCTGTCGGTGGTTGAGCAGGGGCAGTGGCTGTCGGTTGAGCAGGGGCAGTGGCCGTCAGTGGTTGAGCAGGAGCAGTGGCTGTCGGTGGTTGAGCAGGGGCAGTGGCTGTCGGTGGTTGAGCAGAGGCAGTGGCTGTCGGTTGAGCAGGGGCAGTGGCTGTCGGTGGTTGAGCAGGGGGCAGTGACTGTCAGTGGTTGAGCAGGGGCGGTGACTGTCGGTGGTTGAGCAGGGGCAGTGGCTGTCGGTGGTTGAGCAGGGGCGGTGGCTGTCGGTGGTTGAGCAGGGGCGGTGGCTGTCGGTGGTTGAGCAGGGGGCAGTGACTGTCGGTTGAGCAGGAGCAGTGGCTGTCGGTGGTTGAGCAGGGGCAGTGGCTGTCGGTTGAGCAGGGCAGTGGTTGAGCAGGGCAGTGGCCGTCAGTGGTTGAGCAGGAGCAGTGGCTGTCGGTGGTTGAGCAGGGGCAGTGGCTGTCGGTGGTTGAGCAGTGGGCAGTGGCTGTCGGTGGTTGAGCAGGGGCAGTGGTTGAGCAGGGGCAGTGGCTGTCGGTGGTTGAGCAGGAGCAGTGGCTGTCGGTGGTTGAGCAGGGGCGGTGTCTGTCGGTGGTTGAGCAGGGGCGTTGGTTGAGCACGGGCAGTACTGTCGGTGGTTGAGCAGGGGTTGTTGAGCAGGGGCAGTAGCTGTCGGTGGTAAGAGAGGTGACTGCTATTAATTAAGCAAGGGATAATTGGGCATTAGTTGCTCTTGTCAGTGATTAACCAAGGATGGCCTGGCTTCTTTCAATGATTAAACAAAGGCAGACATTTTCAGTGATTAAGCAGAGGTCGGTCGCTGGAGGTAATAGTCAGTAACGATCCATAGACAGTAATGTTCTGAGATAACGCTCAGATAGTCACCTTTATTGTTTAATCAAGTAGCTGTACCTTTCATTAATTAGGAAAATGCAGAAGCTGTCAGGACTTAAGCAGGGGTGGTGACAGAGGTGACTGCCATTGATTACACAAGGACAGAAACTCCTTATCAGCGTTTGTGAGTTGACCAGTGTTGGTGACTGTCGGTGATTAATCTTCGACTGCTACTTTCAGTGATTAACCATGGGCTGTAACCACCAATTAGAGGCAGTAATTTCCGGTGATTAAGCAAGGGCAGTACCTCTTAGCTTTTAAGCGGGGGCAGTACCTCTTAGATTTTAAGCGGGGGCAGTACCTCTTAGATTTTAAGCGGGGCAGTACCTCTTAGATTTTAAGCGGGGGCAGTACCTTTTAGATTTTAAGCGGGGGCAGTACCTCTTAGCTTTTAAGTGGGGGCAGTACCTCTTTGATTTTAAGCGAGGGCAGTACCTCTTAGATTTTAAGCAGGGGCAGTACCTTTTAGATTTTAAGCGGGGGCAGTACCTTTTAGCTTTTAAGTGGGGCAGTACCTCTTTGATTTTAAGCGAGGGCAGTACCTTTTAGCTTTTAAGCGGGGGCAGTACCGCTTAGATTTTAAGCGAGGGCAGTACCTTTTAGATTTTAAGTGGGGGCAGTACCTTTTAGATTTTAAGTGGGGGCAGTACCTCTTAGCTTATAAGCGGGGGCAGTATCTCTTAGCTTTTAGGCGGGGGCAGTACCTTTTAGCTTATAAGCGGGGGCAGTACCTTTTAGATTTTAAGTGGGGGCAGTACCTCTTAGCTTATAAGCGGAGGCAGTATCTCTTAGCTTTTAAGCGGGGGCAGTACCTTTTAGATTTTAAGCGGGGGCAGTAACTGTTCTGCTATGTTTATCCTTGTAATTTTGTAAGACGTTTATTGTGAAAAGCAGGCAGTCCGGCATCCAGGGAGCCCTTCATAAAAACATCCAATTTTATTAAAATCCACTTTGAGCCGGTGTGTACGGTCTAGCCGACATGATTCTGACTGCAGTCCTTTGCAATGACTAGGGATTGAAATGGCCTGAAACCCGTCGGCCGGACCGTACACACGGGCTACATGTGGATCATACTATAGTCTAGATAAAGTTGGACTTTTCCGTGAAGCGCCGTCTGGACGCCGGACGATCTGTTTCTCAGTTTGCCGTTGCCCTGTCTCGGGGCTTCTGTTCTCGGGAAGTCCTCTGCCGCTGAGTGGTGAGCTGCCGATCTGTCTTATTAATCCCTCTATTGTGTGCACACACTTGTAGAGATGATGTAGAGTTCATGGTACTAACTTATTACTACTGTATACAACACTTGGTGCTTTCCATAAACGGGATGATTAAAAACATCGGCTTCCTACGGTGCCTTAATGAGACCTCGTCACCCTGGAACCGCAGGGGATGTTTGGCGCTTCCTGGACATGTATACAATCACGGTGCTGACTATGTGATCTGGTGCTTCTATACTAGACATGTGCCTAATATACCAACATCTGACCGGCATCACCGGGGCAATGTTTTTCCACGACTCCCTGGCACCGCTCGTCCAAATGGGGGTAAAATAAATCATAATCTTAATATTATACACAATTCCATTCACACTGGCAAGGAGTGCCTTATACCATCATATGGCCGAGTCTTTCGCCGGCCTTGTGTTTTTATCTCATCGTTGGATTTAATATACACACATCACTCATTGGTGTAAGCCACTTGGGACACATTCGACCTCTGTACAGTAAAGTGAGGGGTCGGGGGCGACCATAAAATCTGTTGCTGTTAAACAAATGCTCTGATGTTTCCAGTTCAGATGCGGTGCTATTTAGAAAAGTCACCTAATGGTGTCAAAAAGCTGAGCAGCATGAACCAACCCATAGGCAGATCCCAGAAATTGGCACTAATTGTCTTCTCCCATGTACGGACAGGTGTGAACGGTGCCTTATTGCCAATATGCTTTTATTAAACCGGCACCAGCTTTAATGTTTTCCTCAAAGTATTTCTGGTGAACTGTCAAAACCAACGCCATGGCTTCACATATGCCAACCATGCAGGTCTGTATCCTCTGGCCTGTACATACTAACAGAGCTATGCAACAGAAGCATAAGTTGTGTCAAAGGCTCCAGATCACAGCATTACTATCTGGAAACTGGGTCGTTCTACCTTTCTATCTAAACCGGATACTTCCCTCAGGCACGTTCCAATCTGTTTGCATTTATTGAGATGTGCAAAATCCCAAACGTGGACCAACACTGGTGCTTGCTGTATAGATTTTTACGTACATTTACTGTATTACGGGGGGGTAGCTTCCTCCCAAATGAGTGCTAAATGATACTGAGCTTCCAATGGAGCAACTCAGGCAAGACCAGCCTCATGCACCTCCAGCGGAAGAAAGATGTTTTTAGTCATCCCACAACATCAAACCATAAAAATACCTGCTTTTTATACTCCTGTTTGTAGACAAGGTCTTCAAGATATACATGTTCTAATACCCCTCAACTCATAGGGGTTGTTAAATGATCGTTACTATGTTGTATGAACATCAGTCATACTGGGATTCTAGGGTTTTAGACTGCAGGGGTTGGTGGTACAGTTGTGGGGTCCACATCCACCCCTCTGCTATTTTATATCATGTAACCAGATGGGACATTCTGATAGCTGTTGCTTACATTCATTTTGTCTTTTTGTGTTCAGAAAGGGTCGACTTTGACCCTCAGTCTTCTCCTTTGTATATGATGTGAACGTTTTTATTTTTTTTGTGTCCAAGTACTTGATGAAGGCAGGGCTGTGTTGTAATGTTTCCTGTTCTCATATTATCTTATGTTCCACTTGGTCTATATTTTATCACCGTTATGTTATTTTGCATTAAATGATCAAGCAGCCAGGGGCTGTTTGCTGCATCTCGGACCTGTAGACTCCTAGCCGACCATACAGTTGAGCTTCTTGCCACCAATCAACCCTGTGGAGTTCTTGGCACAAATGTTGTCTTAGGCCTTGGCTACATGATAACATCTTGCATCCACTGTCTTATTCCAGTCTGTTTGCCATTAGCCAAAAGTGCTGACATTGTGCAGTTCTTCTATTTGGGTAAGAACATTATTTGTCAACTTTATTTCTATTTTTCTTATTAAAGTGATTTTTCTTCATACTGTGCTACTGTATGTACCCCATAAGTTTCCTCTAGTTTTGACTTATACTAATAATAGGATCCTGAATGCAGGAAGCGGTCAATGACATGAACATACTGACCGAAAAAAAGTTGGAGGTGTGTCAGAGAATTGGCATTATCACCTCCAAAGCAAAAATTAATCTGAAGAATACTTTAGTAACAAAACAACCCAAAACTTATGTTCCCAAGATTTGGCCATAGTCATTGAGAGAAGTATTGTCATTTCCTATATTATTGAGCGACACCATGGAATCAGGAAACATGGAATAGGTGGGTCTTGGTGAATCCTGAGGCTCTAAGCTCTTAACAGGTTGGTCATATTCCAGTCTGTTTTAGTAAAATGCCATGTAAAAATATAAAGCACAAGATAATGGAGATCCTGGATGGTGCTGGGGAAATGACACATTACAAAGTCCTCAGGGTTAATGTGATGACTGATATTCAGCAATCTTTTAGAGAGATCTGGATATTTATCTATTTTGAGGTCACAGTGGTGGACTAAACCTGTCATATGTATAGAGCACCGTCCGACGATGGAAGAATCGCCAACCTCAGGCCTACGTTCTCAGATGGGAGCTAAGCCAGGTCAATCCTGCTTAATCATCATTTCTAGGGCTGTTTGCTCCAACACCACCTACTATACAGGTGGCTGTACAGGTTCAATTTCACTGGTGAAGGACTAAATCTTCCTGGGAACATTCAGCAAAAGATCTTTCCTCAAACTATTGGAATAAAAAAATTTGCAACACGACTGACTTGCCATTTCAGGATGATAATTTGTCATTGATGGCCTAAAATTATCCTGTGTTTCTCCTAACAAAGGTTTGTTATGCTTAAAATCGTCCATTTTCATCTTTAGTATGTGTACGAGAAGTTTAAGACTTGTTTCTGGTGGTAGCTCCTCCACCTTCCTCGTCAACATTAACACGTATAGGCAGCTTCAATAAAATGCAGCAGAATATGTCCATCAAGTTCTACCCGTCCCATGTGGACCACACTAAAATATTAGATTCGTAATGGTGAAGATCTCCTGAATCATAGGAGGCCTCTTTAGGAGACTAAGCCGGCAGCTCCACAATTATAACAAGACTCCAATAGTATCCATAAACCGTATCCATAACAGCCACAAAACAGTAATTTTGGTGGATAATTGCTCTACTTCTACTACACAAACAATCTCGGTGTAAGTTGGTCACCAATATGAGACTTTTTATGAGAAATTGTACAACAGGTTGACATGTCTTTCTTCTGAAGATGTTTTCACGTTCCGGCCTTTAATACTTGACATTCCAAAACTAGCTGCAGATCACAGATGTGAAGATGTCCACACCCGACTGACGAGAGATCTGGTCACATTGCCGACATGAGGAGACCAATCACCGCAGGGCATTATCGAAGAGCACACAAATAAAACACCTTGTTTTCTACACTTTATGTTGATGGAACATTAACAAGAAAAGAATGTACAAGGGAAAATATCTTCACACAACTTTATAGGAGCAGTCCCTGATAATTATGGCTTCAAGCTGCCGAGAGATGTGTCCAATGTTCTAATGTCCTCCTGACCCCTTAGTGTCCATCCACGTGTAAAGTTTTCCATTATGTTCCTCATAACATCTCGCTCAAGTATGGAAAACACAAGACTGAGATCAGTTAAAATGGTGTAATGGGTGACTACAACTATATGAAATGATTGTCGCCCCAAATGTAGAATCTTCCCCTTTGTCCAGTTGGATCCTCTAGGCTTTAACCAACAACTCCACATGGTCTTGTCATTGTGTTGTTGGATACTCTAGGCTTTAACCAACAACTCCACATGGTCTTGTCATTGTGTTGTTGGATCCTCTAGGCTTTAACCAACAACTCCGCATGGTCTTGTCATTGTGTTGTTGGATCCTCTAGGCTTTAACCAACAACTCCACATGGTCTTGTCATTGTGTTAATGAGTAGAACAACGGACACAGTGAGGGCATTGAAATGTTCTCTTCAGTGGTGGTTCACGGAGAGACCTATGGATGAAACGTCACTACCGAGAGTACAAGCCTGTGTAGACAAGGCCAACACATCGATCTCCATGTTTAGTTATCTTCTGGTAGGAAGTGAATACATTCATAATAGTCAAAGAGATTGGTTGTTTAGAAATTGACTGCTCGTGTCTGTCCAGGGCTCCACATGTATTCCATGTGTCCCATTCATACAGCAAAGACATCGCCAACAAGTAGACGAGCTAAATATGTACTAACTCTGAGTTAGACCTTGTCTTATTCCTTTGGGCTCAAAGTTTTATTATTTCTGAACGGGTTTAGAAGACAAAAGTAGTAGAGCAAAGTTTCTGTAACACAAAGCCTTGTACATCATCCCAAAAAGGTTCTATGGTCGTGTACGACGGCCACAAGCACGTTTCACTTTATGGAACCCTTGGAACAATATTCTATCACGGGAATATCCTCTCTTAGAAGCGATGCTTATACCTCCACAATGCAAGTCATATAAAATATTAGGTTGTTTTTGGGTCAGATTCTGTAGGAATCTGACAAATAGAGGTACAGCACGGCTTTATAGACTTTAGGCGCCAGATTAAAGCTCCGTACAACTCCTCCAACCTGACTCCACAAATGCTACCTGCTCAATTTACAAAATCACATCTGAGGATAACCATGGCCTTGAGGTCGGCAAAAAAAGGACTCTACAGGTGATGAGAAAATCTTGTTTCTTTTCCATAAGTCATTGTTCTTTTTGTTGTGCACAGCCCTCAACGAAATATAAATAATAAAAAGAGGAAAAACTAGGAAATAAATAACCTTAAAAAAAATAAATCAAATGCCTGGATTCCTTAAGTAAGCAGAGGGTGGATGGTGATTTTAAAAAAAAAAAAAAAAAAAAAGGTGCTAAACATTTTATGAGAAATATATATTGTTAAATTAAATCTATTGGTCGATGACTGTTTTTTGTTTTGTTTTTCCTTTATACCTTTTACTTGTTTTTTTCAATTATTATTGGGGGAGGGGCGGGGGGTTCTCGTAGTGCTATAGGACGGCACGGTTATTTTACTCTTCTATATTATTATTACGGAAGCAAAAAGAAAACATAAAAAAGGCATTTTAACTTTGTACTTGAAATAAATACAGAAAAAAAATTAAACGCAAGCGAGAGATTTTCCGTGTTTTAGTCTAGAACATTGAACTAGTTGGTGCTTTAACTCTTTGTGACAATGATGTATTCTGAAGATGAAACTATGTAGAGGATAACTTTTACTGTTACATAACCACAGCTCTTCCATCTTCCTTCATAGACGCCTCTTTCTGTCTTTGCTTTCTTTGATACTCCCACATTCCTTGCCCTCCGGAAGCTATGGAGTCACGTCTTCATCTACCTTCACCCAATGTGAGAGTCCTTCTCTCCCGGCATTCTCCCGTTACGAGTCCTATGTGTCTTCATGCTTACTCCACCATCTGCTTTGGGTAGGTAGAGATGAGAGTAGCGGAGTTGCAGTAGTGAGGCCGGAGATAATTATTGTCTTCTCGTGTGTTGCTGAGCAGGTTGTTCGTGAAGTTAGAATGTTGACGTTCGTTTTTACGTGCCGGCGGTCAGAGTCCATATATATCTATCTATATCTCTGGTCTACTATTGATAAAAGCTACAGCTCCATTTGCCTAAGCTTTTGGCAGGGGTATGGCACAGGTCTACCTCCACTGTGTGAACATTGCTATCTAAGGTGGCTTTCTTGGATGTCCTTCTGGTTTTAGATGTTTTACAGATGGTGGAGTTGAATTCCTCTCAACCAGTTATTTTTGTGGTGGAAGGCGTCCTTGCTCATGGTTTTAAGCCAAGGTGGCATTCCATAGATCCAAGATGACACCTTTTTGTTTTCTAGATCTTAAATGGTTTCCTGGCCAATGAGCATTGCAAAAAGTCAATATCTTGGTTTTTTTATCAATGTATCCCTCTTGGGTAATCTTCTAGCAGAGATGGTTGTTGGGTTTTTACAAATCTTAATGGTGCTGTAGGTCTCCTGACATCTATGTTGGCACGCCATTTGCCGGTAGACTGGTCAGTAAACATGGTAGAGTGGAAAGCAAGATTTTGCCATGTTGGCACTCTTCAGTAATACTCAATAGACATGTTCAAACCAAGAAATAGTGGATGATTTTCTTTATTTAGATCTGTACATCTTAGGTAGTGGAGGTGATGTTCTCCTGCCATCTTTCTTGGTAAACTTGCTAATAGACATTGATTACAAAGATCCTTGATTACGGCCATGTTGGTATCATTAGATCATTTGCCATATATCTAAGACCTGACCCAAGATGTTGTTTTTAGGCTTTTCCCCATATGAACGGTAGATGAGGGACCTGTGTCCTATCCCTTGTGTCACTGCTTTAGTCCTCTGATGAGGAGACCTTCGTCATAGAAATGGTGTTAGCCACTGTTTTGTTTTCGAGATTTACTATTTATTGACAGTAATAATGTACATTACTCCAAATGGTTGATGGAAGGAGAAGCGCAGGTGGAGAGAGGAGAACCTGAAGGAAGTCAGATAGGATTTTTTTTTTTGGGTGGGAGGGGGGTATGTTTTAGAAAAACGAGCCCTCCTCTATCAACATTCTGTTGTATCTCTATGTAATTGAAGCTTGTGTCATGGCTGTGTATGAACTATGAGGGCTCTCTGCCTGCCGCAGATGGTCCAGTCTGTATTCTCACCTCATTATTATTTTTTTGTGCCCAGAAAAATAAAGATTAATAAAACATTTAAAAACATTTTCTGTGTCTGCTGTTCTTTGATATTTCCATACTTTTTATTTGGGACCACAAGCTCGGCTCTATTTGTGACACCGGGGGGACCACAAGCTCGGCCCCTTTAGTTACACCAGTGATCCTCCTCAATCTCCATCGATCACTAGAACGAAGAGGCCGCCGGTAAAGAACAGTGACCAGGTCGCGGACCTTTCCTCGCAGTGCTTCTATTCAATGGGCCTTGACCCTTAAATTCCTTGCCATTAACAAATGTTAGTATATTGTAGAAATCTCATTCCTGTGTTGCACCACGATATGACAATATCTCACTGGTGGACTGGTCCCAAAGCTCCCCTCACATGCACTTATGTGAAAGTAATTGACTGGTCACAGTAGTTGTCATACTTCTGACAGCTGAGGGTTTGTCACACTGTACCAGTTAGAACACATCGGAATCACAAACGTTCTAATTAGTTTCTCGTAATGTGTCAGTATCTGGCGTCGCACCTGAGTATCTCAGAGGATTGTCTGGACTAGTTAGCAGGACTCGCTCACTCCACCGTATGAATTGGACCAATGTTATTCAATGTGGTTGCTCAGATCTGCGGGTTTTTTTTTTAACTGACAGTTTGTGAATTATATGGCATCATGCTACGATTTCACTTAGAAATTGGATGGGTGGAAGAAAGCAATCTGATGCCACAATAAGGAATCCAATTTTTACAGATACGTTACAATTCTGTAAGAAAGGAAACTGTGAGTGGTCCTGTCAATAATTAATAGCTGTTGAGTAAAAATAAAATGGCTGCACATGTATGACATGAGAAAAAAAATCCCACTTTTCTGGATGAGAACGGGACTGATCTTTTATACTGTTGTGTGAACCTTGTCTTATGGTGACAAACCCACAGCTGTGAGATGTGCTAGGACGGCTGCTCAGCTGCTGGATGTAAGGGAGACTTCTTAGTGGTTGTAAAGGATATGGTGGTGGAACCACTGCGCCGCCGTCCGAGGAGAGCTTGGAGCGGCGTGTAAATAGGTAAACACCTGGATCTTTGCTAGCGCCCCTGATGGTGGGGTTAGACTTGGCACCAGATGAACACCAGGTGCTACTCCAGGACTGACCTCAGACGCACGGCATCTGACCCTCAAGGCCATGGAGCTGGAACGGCCTAGAAAGGGAAAGCTCAGCTGGTACAGGCAGGAATACATGAACGGCAGGTGCTGGTGGGAACAGCTGGTATACAGGCGGGTACTGGCAGGTGCAGAGAGGGACAACTGGTATACAGATGGGTATAAAAGGTGCAGACTGGTACGGCTGATATACACGTGAGCACAGCTGGTATACAGGTAGGCATGGCAAGTATAGCTGGTATGCAGGCAGGTACGGCTGATATACAGGTGCAGGCTAGCATGATTGGTATACAGGTGGGCACAGCAGGTGCAAGCACGGCTGGTATACAGATAGGTCCAGGAAGACAAACTAGAACATGGCACCTGAGAACTAACAAGCATGCAAAAAGCAGTGCATACATGTTGCTCAGGCACCTCCCAACTGGTGGAGGTGCGTTAAATAATAAGGGTTTAGACTTGGCTCCAAATGGACACCAGGTGCTACTCCAGGATGGATCTCGGACGCACAATAACTGACCCCTAAGGACACTGAGCTGGAATGGCCTAGAAAGGGAATGCTGAGCTGGTACACTACAGGCAAGCACTGACAGGTGCAGGCAGGTATGGCTGATATAAAGGTGAATGTGGCAGGTGTAGGCTGGTATACAAGTGGATACGGAAGATGCAGGCAGGTACTGGAAGGCAAACTAGTACCGGGGACCTGAGAACTAGAAAGCATGAAACAAGCAGAGCATAAATATTGCTCAGGCACCTCACAACAGGTGGAGGTGCCTTTAATAAGCGTCTCCCAGCCATTAGCTGGGGAAACTTAAGGAAGGCGCACACAGTCTCTCTAAGGGCGCGAGCACAGTGCCCGGGGATCTGTGAGCCGTGTGCAGACCCGGGTAGCAGAAGGAGGAGGAAGTGCGGGGCGAGGGCCATGACTGTAAGTTAGTAGGCATCCCTGCTAGGGGAGGAGAGAAGTGTGCAGGGACACCGACACTACAGTGGTCATTGCTACAATTTTCAAAAAATGAATGTAATCATGATTTGCGTAGTCGCCCTAAGGGCAGGTGCAGACGATCGCTTTCTCGCACTTCTGAGTAAATCTGATTATCCTAATCACACTCATCAGATTTTCTCTAATCCAATTTTTCAGAGGTGGATAAAAATAAAAAAGTTTCTCCCACTTCTCTTTAATGCGAGTGATTAAAAAAAAATCAGATTTGCGCACAGCTCCATAGAATAACATGGGCAATAGTGTTCTCCATCAACAATCTGGAATTCCTTGCCTGAGAAGGTGGTGATGGCGAACTCAGCTGAGGGGTTCAAGAGAGGCCTGGATGTCTTCCTGGAGCGAAACAATATTGTATCTTACAGTCATTAGGTTCTTTAGAAGGACGTAGATCTGGGGATTTATTCTGACGGATTATAGGCTGGACTGGATGACAAAGGGCTTTTTTCAGCCATGATAACTGTGTTACTATGTCACCACGGATAACAGTCATCCGAGTTATACAGTCGTCTGCTTTGGTGAAAAATTAAAATAATAATAATCTTTAGTTATATAGCGCCAACATATTCCGCAGCGCTTTACAGTTTAACAGTTTCAGAACACAAGTCATAAGTAACAACGTTAACAATACAATAAAGCAAAATAAGCCGCCCCTGCTCGTGAGAGCTTACAATCTACAATGAGGTGGGGGAGATACAAAGTACAGGTGTGTATATACAATGGTGCATTTACAATGATGGTCCAGCCATCTTGGGGAGTGATGGATAGATGGAGATAGTGAATGGGCTACACACACACACTTACACAGAGAATGACTTTGATTAGTGAATGTGATAGGCCGCTCTGAACAAATGTGTTTTGAGGGAGCGCCTGAAACCATGCAAATTGTGGATAGTCCTAATTTCTTGGGGTAGAGCATTCCAGAGGATTGGTGCAGCGCGGGAGAAGTCTTGGAGTCGGGAGTGGGAGGTACGGAATAGTGCAGAGGTTAGTCGAAAGTCGTTTGCAGAGCGCAGCAGTCGGTTAGGCCGATAGATAGAAATGAGGGAGGAGATGTAGGGGGTGCTGCACTGTGGAGAGGACGGGCAGGGTAATAGGTAGAAATGAGGGAGGAGATGTAGGGGGGTGCTGCACTGTGGAGAGGACGGGCAGGTGATAGACAGAAATGAGGGAGGAGATGTAGGGGGGTGCTGCACTGTGGAGAGGACAGGCAGGTGATAGATAGAAATGAGGGAGGAGATGTAGGGGGGTGCTGCACTGTGGAGAAGACGGGCAGGTGATAGACAGAAATGAGGGAGGAGATGTAGGGGGGTGCTGCACTGTGGAGAGGACGGGCAGGTGATAGATAGAAATGAGGGAGGAGATGTAGGGGTGCTGCACTGTGGAGAGGATGGGTAGGTGATAGAAATGAGGGAGGAGATGTAGGGGGCTGCACTGTGGAGAGGACGGGTAGGTGATAGATAGAAATGAGGGAGGAGAGGTAGGGGGTGCTGCACTGTGGAGAGGACGGGCAGGGTGATAGATAGAAATGAGGGAGGAGATGTAGGGGGGTGCTGCACTGTGGAGAGGACGGGCAGGGTGATAGATAGAAATGAGGGAGGAGATGTAGGGGGCTGCACTGTGGAGAGGACGGGTAGGTGATAGATAGAAATGAGGGAGGAGATGTAGGGGGGCTGCACTGTGGAGAGGACAGGTAGGGTGATAGACAGAAATGAGGAGGAGATGTAGGGGGGCTGCACTGTGGAGAGGACGGGCAGGGTGATAGATAGAAATGAGGGAGGAGATGTAGGGGTGCTGCACTGTGGAGAGGACGGGTAGGTGATAGAAATGAGGGAAGAGATGTAGGGGGCGCTGCACTGTGGAGAGGACGGGCAGGTGATAGATAGAAATGACGGAGGAGATGTAGGGGGGTGCTGCACTGTGGAGAGGACGGGTAGGGTGATAGATAGAAATGAGGGAGGAGATGTAGGGGGCGCTGCACTGTGGAAAGGACGGGCAGGGTGATAGATAGAAATGAGGGAGGAGATGTAGGGGGGCTGCACTGTGGAGAGGACAGGTAGGGTGATAGACAGAAATGAGGGAGGAGATGTAGGGGGGCTGCACTGTGGAGAGGACGGGCAGGTGATAGATAGAAATGAGGGAGGAGATGTAGGGGGTGCTGCACTGTGGAGAGGACGGGTAGGTGATAGATAGAAATGAGGGAGGAGATGTAGGGGGGATGCACTGTGGAGAGGACGGGTAGGTGATAGATAGAAATGAGGGAGGAGATGTAGGGGGTGCTGCACTGTGGAGAGGACAGGTAGGTGATAGACAGAAATGAGGGAGGAGATGTAGGGGGGTGCTGCACTGTGGAGAGGACGGGCAGGTGATAGATAGAAATGAGGGAGGAGATGTAGGGGGTGCTGCACTGTGGAGAGGACGGGTAGGTGATAGATAGAAATGAGGGAGGAGATGTAGGGGGGTGCTGCACTGTGGAGAGGACGGGCAGGTGATAGATAGAAATGAGGAGGAGATGTAGGGGGCTGCACTGTGGAGAGGACGGGCAGGTGATAGATAGAAATGAGGAGGAGATGTAGGGGGCTGCACTGTGGAGAGGACGGGAGGTGATAGATAGAAATGAGGGAGGAGATGTAGGGGGTGCTGCACTGTGGAGAGGACGGGCAGGGTGATAGATAGAAATGAGGGAGGAGATGTAGGGGGCTGCACTGTGGAGAGGACGGGCAGGGTGATAGATAGAAATGAGGGAGAGATGTAGGGGGCTGCACTGTGGAGAGGACGGCAGGTGATAGATAGAAATGAGGGAGGAGATGTAGGGGGTCTGCACTGTGGAGAGGACGGGAGGTGATAGATAGAATGAGGGAGGAGATGTAGGGGGGTCGCACTGTGGAAGGACGGGAGGATGATAGAAATGAGGGAGGAGATGTAGGGGGCTGCACTGTGGAGAGGACGGCAGGTGATAGATAGAAATGAGGGAGGAGATGTAGGGGGGCGCACTGTGGAGAGGACGGGCAGGTGATAGATAGAAATGAGGGAGGAGATGTAGGGGGCTGCACTGTGGAGAGGACGGGAGGTGATAGATAGAAATGAGGGAGGAGATGTAGGGGGCTGCACTGTGGAGAGGACGGTAGGTGATAGATAGAAATGAGGGAGGAGATGTAGGGGGCTGCACTGTGGAGAGGACGGGAGGTGATAGATAGAAATGAGGGAGGAGATGTAGGGGGGGCTGCATGTGAGAGGAGGGCAGGGTGTAGATAGAAATGAGGGGAGATGTAGGGGGCTGCACTGTGGAGAGGACGGGTAGGTGATAGATAGAAATGAGGGAGGAGATGTAGGGGGGCTGCACTGTGGAGAGGACGGGTAGGTGATAGAAGAATGAGGAGGAGATGTAGGGGGTGCTGCACTGTGGAGAGGACGGGTAGGTGATAGATAGAAATGAGGAGGAGATGTAGGGGGCTGCACTGTGGAGAGGACGGTAGGTGATAGATAGAAATGAGGGAGGAGATGTAGGGGGGCTGCACTGTGGAGAGGACGGGTAGGTGATAGAGAAATGAGGGAGGAGATGTAGGGGGCTGCACTGTGGAGAGGACGGGTAGGTGATAGATAGAAATGAGGGAGGAGATGTAGGGGGTGCTGCACTGTGGAGAGGACGGGTAGGTGATAGATAGAAATGAGGGAGGAGATGTAGGGGGGCTGCACTGTGGAGAGGGTAGGTGATAGTAGAAATGAGGGAGGAGATGTAGGGGGTGCTGCACTGTGGAGAGGACGGGAGGTGATAGATAGAAATGAGGGAGGAGATGTAGGGGGGCTGTAGACGTGGAGAGAGAAGAGGGTACGTAGGGGATGAGATAGAAATGAGGGAGGAGATGTAGGGGGTGCGCACTGTGGAGAGGACGGGTAGGTGATAGATGAAATGAGGGAGGAGATGTAGGGGGTGCTGCACTGTGGAGAGGACGGGTAGGTGATAGATAGAAATGAGGGAGGAGATGTAGGGGGGCTGCACTGTGGAGAGGACGGGTAGGGTGATGATAGAAATGAGGGAGGAGATGTAGGGGGGCTGCACTGTGGAGAGGACGGGTGGGATAGAAATGAGGGAGGAGATGTAGGGGGCTGCACTGTGGAGAGGACGGGTAGGTGATAGATAGAAATGGGGAGGAGATGTAGGGGTGCTGCACTGTGGAGAGGACGGTAGGTGATAGATAGAAATGAGGGAGGAGATGTAGGGGGTGCTGCACTGTGGAGAGGACGGGTAGGTGATAGATAGAAATGAGGGAGGAGATGTAGGGGGCTGCACTGTGGAGAGGACGGGTAGGTGATAGATAGAAATGAGGGAGGAGATGTAGGGGGTGCTGCACTGTGGAGAGGACGGGTAGGTGATAGATAGAAATGAGGGAGGAGATGTAGGGGGGCTGCACTGTGGAGAGGACGGGAGGTGATAGATAGAAATGAGGGAGGAGATGTAGGGGGTGCTGCACTGTGGAGAGGACGGGTAGGTGATAGATAGAAATGAGGGAGGAGATGTAGGGGGGTGCTGCACTGTGGAGAGGACGGGTAGGTGATAGATAGAAATGAGGGAGGAGATGTAGGGGGGCTGCACTGTGGAGAGGAGCGGGGTAGATAGAAGAATGAGGGAGGAGATGTAGGGGGTGCTGCACTGTGGAGAGGACGGGTAGGTGTTAGATAGAAATGAGGGAGGAGATGTAGGGGGGGCTGCACTGTGGAGAGGACGGGTAGGTGATAGATAGAAATGAGGGAGGAGATGTAGGGGGTGCTGCACTGTGGAGAGGACGGGTAGGGTGATAGATAGAAATGAGGGGAGGAGATGTAGGGGGTGCTGCACTGTGGAGAGGACGGGTCAGGTGATAGATAGAAATGAGGGAGGAGATGTAGGGGGGCTGCACTGTGGAGAGGACGGGTAGGTGAATAGAAATGAGGGAGGAGATGTAGGGGGCTGCACTGTGGAGAGGACGGTAGGTGATAGATAGAAATGAGGGAGGAGATGTAGGGGGGCTGCACTGTGGAGAGGACGGTAGGGTGATAGATAGAAATGAGGGAGGAGATGTAGGGGGCTGCACTGTGGAGAGGACGGGCAGGGTGATAGATAGAAATGAGGGAGGAGATGTAGGGGTGCTGCACTGTGGAGGACGGGAGTAGGTAGATAGAAATGAGGGAGGAGATGTAGGGGGTGCTGCACTGTGTTAGGACGGGTAGGTGATAGAAATGAGGGAGGAGATGTAGGGGGGCTGCACTGTGGAGAGGACGGTAGGTGATAGACAGAAATGAGGGAGGAGATGTAGGGGGTGCTGCACTGTGGAGAGGACAGGAGGGTGATAGACAGAAATGAGGGAGGAGATGTAGGGGGTGCTCACTGTGGAGAGGACGGGCAGGGTGATAGATAGAAATGAGGGAGGAGATGTAGGGGGCTGCACTGTGGAGAGGACGGGCAGGGTGATAGATAGAAATGAGGGAGGAGATGTAGGGGGTGCTGCACTGTGGAGAGGACGGGCAGGGTGATAGATAGAAATGAGGGAGGAGATGTAGGGGGGTGCACTGTGGAGAGGACGGGCAGGGTGATAGATAGAAATGAGGGAGGAGATGTAGGGGGGTGCTGCACTGTGGAGAGGACGGGCAGGGTTATAGATAGAAATGAGGGAGGAGATGTAGGGGGGTGCTGCACTGTGGAGAGGACGGGCAGGGTAACATAGTAATGTCTCGACCCGCCACCACAATTGTGGATTACCAGGGCAATGGGGTACTCAGAGCCGAGCCCATGGAAGTCTATGGGAATTGTCACAGGTAGCGGTGGCTCGGTCTGTGGCCCTAGCGGTCTGGCGTATGTTGGGGGAATATTTACAGGGGATAGATTTATATACAGTTCGTGACGCCACCTGTAGTCTTCTGGTAATTTATACCAGCGCTGCTGTAGAGCTCTGAGGGGATGGTGAGGCAGCTAGATGTCGGGTCCCCTACAGGTAGGACTCTTTCCTCAGGTCGATGGTTATGGTGGGGTTGTGCAGGCATGCAATTAAATAACTCAGTCTCACACGGTCAGCGTCTTTCCATACCTTTACTTGTAAGATGGTAAGGCAGGTCCCAGGGAGGCTGATCCAAGGAGAATGTATTTCGAGATAGCAGCTGGACAAGTTAGGGGCCTCCTTTACTTTCACAACGATGAGTACAACCAGCATGAAGCGTAGTTCCCTCTATAATTCCAGCTATTCCAAAGCTGTACTGCCCAGTCAGTTTTGTGGTCGGAGCCTTCCTGTGAGAAAGCTGAGTTCCTATTCTTGCTGATCAGGCTCAAGGTTCTCACTCCCCCTGACCCCAGTTACGTACCGACTATTTAGGGGCTGCTTTCCGCTACCTAAGGTCCGGTAAGCCTCTGGGTTTCCTACCACCATGCATGAAGCTATGGTGATGCTTCGGTCTCCAGTGACCGGTAACAACGTGCAGGACTTCTCCAATCCTATTGCACTCAGAATTTCTACCACTGTGCCTTTCGCCTTGTCCTCGCTGGTAGCATAAGCATTTCTCACTTCACAGGTTAACAAAGTCAGTCCCTTACTTAATTCCTTTCTTGAGCTTGTTGCCAGACTCTCAGTAATCTTCCAGGCAGGAGCACGTCTCTGAACCTTCACCGTCCTTGGGACAGGAGACTGAAGTATATCTGCAACTCACTTCTTTCTCTTACTGCACAGACTGCACTTCCTGACTCCTTCGAGTCCAGGCTAGACTGACTACTGAACACTCCCTGTGACTAGACTATATATACCTGTGGGTGTGTCTAAGTGTGTGCTGAAATGAATGTTCATTGAGCATTAAACTGCTATCTCTCCACACATCCTCCAGGGTACTGCGTGTGCCTTCACACCAGGGCTACACATTCCCCCATGGTAAATGACAGCACTCCCGGGCTGTAAAATACAAAGAGACAATTTTGTTTATGCATTAAACATCAACATTAAACATTAATTCGTCCCATCCGGGAGGTAAGGATTTCTTGAACGTTGCGAACAAAACATTATATATAGAAAAGTACAAATATTAAATAACATTTTCATATAAATAGACAATATGCTTGTGAAGGACCCGCACCAAACCTTCAACGTGGGTCCTGGGTGGACTGCAGGACATCCGAATGCAGACCTCACTCAGTGCCACACCACACGGGTTTTGTATTCAGAGGTAATTGTGCTGGTTTTATGTAAAACCAAGATTAGGCACAAGGTGCAACTATATACAGATAAGTTCTGGGCTGGCACAGTCCTCAACCTCGAAGTCCATAATAAGAAAAAGACACATTATATCAAATCACATTATAATAAAGTGCAAAAACTTTTTATCTGATTACCCAGCCTGGCATTCTACTTTTGGCAATATATATAAACACTATATACTCATTTAACTTGTGCAAAACATTTTCACTTTTATAAAACTTATGTACATCTTCTTAGTTGCGGTAAACCCTGTCTGGGTCCTACCGTTCTTCACATTTCTTTGTTAACTTCGGTTACACTTTCCATCCCGGGGCTGGAACAATGCGATGCTCGCACAGGACCGTTCCTATTCCTGGGCCCAGTGCCCAGCACCAAGATCATCGACTCCACCATCGGGGTCTGTGTGGCTGGTGTGCACTGGGCTGGTGGGGATGTCGGGGGTTCCAGCAGGGTGTCATCATCGCTGGTTACCTGCAGGGCCGGTTCACTCCGGTCCTCTAGGCCGCAGGGCCCGTCCTCCTCTGGGGACGCTGCTGCAGCATAAGATACTGGGCAAAAAGCAGGCTTTTGTAGTGGCTCAATTGAGATCGCATCAGACTTTTGCAATGCAGAAATGGTCGCAGGTGGCGATGCGGAATAGGACGCACAATGCTGGTGTGATGCAGAGCAGGAAGCAGGTGTGCGCAATGGCTCAATTGGGGACGCACTAACCTGCTGCTGTCGCTGCTCCATCTCTTCCCAGTCAACGTCTGGTAATGACGGACAGGACCCCTCCGGTGTCGGGGATCGATCATCTGCTGCGGCCTCCTGGCCGGGCGGGCGTCCCGGAACTGGCGGTACCCCCCCAACCTCCCTCGCCTCCACCGCTTCACCGGTGGGATCAGGATCGGTACTTTCGGGGGCAGCCTCCGGTTGCTCCCCTGCCCCGGGCAGCAGAAATTTTGGAAGTTCCAGACGTGAGGGGTCATCGAAGGGAGAGATCACCGCGTCCCACAGCCGCCGCTGCTCCAGGGTACGCCGGCGTCTCTCGATCTCCTCAAATCCAGGTTGTGGCAAAATCATCTTTTTCAGTCGTGCATTTTCTTCTTTGATTTCCAGCAATGCTTGCTGCAGGCGCAGGACCACGGATGACTCCGGTGCTGGTGGCAGCTTGGCTGGGGCACGGGGCCTGCCTTCCTCCGCTTCCCTGCTCGGCTGCACACGTCCTGCTTCCATGATGTTCCAGAGCGTTCTCTCATCTTCCTCCAGAGACGTCCGGTCTCCTCCGTGGAGGCGGGGTTTGCGTCTCCTCCTCCTCGCAGGGAAGGTGAAGAGGAGGCGGACCTCCTTTGCTGTAGGGCAGGATCGCATATTGTAATAGCACTTTGAGAGGGCAGGCATTTTCTTCGCGCCACAGGGGGGTACACGCCCACGAAGGTACGCCCACCTTCTTCTCCAGCGCCTGAGGGCGCGAATATGGCGACAAAGATGGCGATTTTTGGCGCCAAAAGTGCAAACAGTTCTTTTTCACAAAAACAACTCCATAGGCACACAGGGCTCGCAATTCTGCGAGTTTCGCATCCTGTTCGTGACGCCAATTTTGTCTCGACCCGCCACCACAATTGTGGGTTTCCAGGGCAATGGGGTACTCAGAGCCGAGCCCATGGAAGTCTATGGGGATTGTCACAGGTAGCGGTGGCTCGGTCTGTGGCCCTAGCGGTCTGGCGTATGTTGGGGGAATATTTACAGGGGATAGATTTATATACAGTTCGTGACGCCACCTGTAGTCTTCTGGTAATTTATACCAGCGCTGCTGTAGAGCTCTGAGGGGATGGTGAGGCAGCTAGATGTCGGGTCCCCTACAGGTAGGACTCTTTCCTCAGGTCGATGGTTATGGTGGGGTTGTGCAGGCATGCAATTAAATAACTCAGTCTCACACGGTCAGCGTCTTTCCATACCTTTACTTGTAAGATGGTAAGGCAGGTCCCAGGGAGGCTGATCCAAGGAGAATGTATTTCGAGATAGCAGCTGGACAAGTTAGGGGCCTCCTTTACTTTCACAACGATGAGTACAACCAGCATGAAGCGTAGTTCCCTCTATAATTCCAGCTATTCCAAAGCTGTACTGCCCAGTCAGTTTTGTGGTCGGAGCCTTCCTGTGAGAAAGCTGAGTTCCTATTCTTGCTGATCAGGCTCAAGGTTCTCACTCCCCCTGACCCCAGTTACGTACCGACTATTTAGGGGCTGCTTTCCGCTACCTAAGGTCCGGTAAGCCTCTGGGTTTCCTACCACCATGCATGAAGCTATGGTGATGCTTCGGTCTCCAGTGACCGGTAACAACGTGCAGGACTTCTCCAATCCTATTGCACTCAGAATTTCTACCACTGTGCCTTTCGCCTTGTCCTCGCTGGTAGCATAAGCATTTCTCACTTCACAGGTTAACAAAGTCAGTCCCTTACTTAATTCCTTTCTTGAGCTTGTTGCCAGACTCTCAGTAATCTTCCAGGCAGGAGCACGTCTCTGAACCTTCACTGTCCTTGGGACAGGAGACTGAAGTATATCTGCAACTCACTTCTTTCTCTTACTGCACAGACTGCACTTCCTGACTCCTTCGAGTCCAGGCTAGACTGACTACTGAACACTCCCTGTGACTAGACTATATATACCTGTGGGTGTGTCTAAGTGTGTGCTGAAATGAATGTTCATTGAGCATTAAACTGCTATCTCTCCACACATCCTCCAGGGTACTGCGTGTGCCTTCACACCAGGGCTACACAGTAACATACATAGTTATTAAGGTTGAAGGAAGACTTTAAGTCCATCTAGTTCACCCCATATCCTATCCTAACCTGCCCTAACATGTTGATCCAGAGGAAGGCAAAAAAAACCCAAGTGGCAAACAGTAAGCTTCACATTGGGGAAAAAAATTCCTTCCCGACTCCACATACGGCAATCAGACTAGCTCCCTGGATCAACGCAGTATCTAGGAAACTAGTGAATATAGCCTGTAATATTATACTTTTCAAGAAAGGCATCCAGTCCCCTCTTAAATTTTAGTAAGGAATCACTCATTACAACATTAGACGGCAGAGAGCTCCATAGTCTCACTGCTCTTACAGTAAAGAATCTGCATCTGTGATTATGGCTAAACCTTCTTTCCTCCAGACATAGAGGATGCCCCCTCGTCCCCGTCACAGGTCTAAGAGTAAAAAGATCATTAGAAAGGTCTTTGTACTGTCCCCTCATATATTTATACACTGTAATAAGATCACCCCTAAGCCTTCGTTTTTCCAAACTAAATAACCCCAAGTGTAATAACCTGTCTTGGTATTGCAGACCCCCCAGTTCTCTAATAACCTTGGTCGCTCTTCTCTGCACCCGCTCCAGTTCAGCTATGTCTTTCTTATATACCGGAGAACAGAACTGCACACAGTATTCTAAGTGTGGTCGCACCAGTGACTTGTATAGAGGTAAAATTATGTTCTCCTCATGAGCATCTATGCCTCGTCTAATGCATCCCATTATTTTATTTGCCTTGGCAGCAGCTGCCTGACATTGGCCACTAAATGTGAGTTTGTCGTCCACCCATACACCCAAGTCTTTTTCAGTGACAGTTTTGCCCAGTGTTTTACAATTCAGCACATAATTATACATCTTATTTGTTCTACCCAAGTGCATGACCTTACATTTATCCCCATTAAAGCTCATTTGCCATTTATCAGCCCAAGCTTCTAGTTTACATAAATCCTCCTGTAATATAAAATTATCCTCCTCTGTATTTATTACCCTGCAGAGTTTAGTGTCATCTGCAAATATTGAAATACTACTCTGTATGCCCCCTACAAGGTCATTAATAAATATGTTAAAGAGAAGCGGCCCCAATACTGACCCCTGTGGTACCCCACTGCTAACCGTGACCCAGTCCGAGTGTGCTCCATTAATAACCACCCTTTGTTTCCTATCCATGAGCCAGTTCTTAACCCACTTACACATATTTTCCCCTATCCCCATTGTTCTCATTTTATGTATCAACCTTTTGTGTGGCACTGTATCAAAAGCTTTTGAGAACTCCATGAACACCACGTCCACTGCATTCCCTTGGTCCAGTCCTGAACTTACCCCTTCATAAAAGCTTATCAGATTAGTCTGACAAGAACGGTCCCTCGTAAACCCATGCTGATACTGTGTCATGAGGTTATTCAGCTTCAGATACTCCAAAATAGTATCCCTTAAAAAACCCTCCAGGATTTTACCCACAGTAGATGTTAAGCTCACTGGCCTATAATTTCCAGGTTCAGTTTTTGCCCCCTTTTTGAATATTGGCACCACATTTGCTATACGCCAGTCCTGTGGTACAGACCCCGTTATTATGGAATCTTTAAAGATTAAAAATAATGGTCTATCTATAACTGTACTTAATTCCTGCAGTACTCGGGGTGTATCCCATCCGGACCCGGGGATTTGTGAACTTTAGTGATTTTTAGACGCCGCCGTACTTCCTGCTGGGTTAAGCATGTGACATTTAATGGAGAAATTCTTTTATCACTGATCATGTTATCTGTCATGGGATTTTCTTGTGTAAATACAGTTGAAAAAAAGTCATTTAGCATATTGGCTTTTTCCTCATCCTCATCCACCATTTCACCCAGACTATTTTTAAGGGATCAACACTATCATTTTTTAGTTTCTTGTTATTTATGTAGTTAAAGAATATTTTGGGATTATTTTTACTTTCTCTGGCAATGAGTCTCTCTGCCTCAATCTTTGCTGTCTTGATTTGCTTTTTACAGAATTTATTCAGTCTTCTGTATTTATTTAATGCCTCTTCACTACCTACTTGCTTTAATTCCCTAAACGCTTTCTTTTTGTCCCTTATTGCGCCCCTTACAGCTCTATTTAGCCATAGTGGTTTCCTCCTAATTCTAGCATGTTTATTCCCATAGGGTATATACTGTGCACAGGTCCTATTCAGGATACTAATAAACGTCTCCCATTTTCTTTGTGTATTTTTATGTCTCAGGATATCGTCCCAGTTTATTGCACCAAGATCATCTCTCATCCGTTGGAAATTTGCATTCCTGAAGTTTAGTGTCCTTGTAACCCCTCCACTACACATCTTATTAAAGGATACATGAAAGCTTATTATTTTGTGATCACTATTACCCAAGTGACCCCCAACCCTTATATTTGATATGCGGTCTGGCCTGTTGGATAATATTAGGTCTAGCAGTGCCCCCTCTTGTTGGGTCCTGAACTAGTTGTGAAAGGTAATTGTCTCTCATAGTTGTCAGAAACTTATTACCTTTGCTGGAACTGCAGGTTTCTGTTCCCCAATGTATTTCAGGGTAGTTGAAGTCCCCCATAATAATGACTTCTCCTGGAGTTGCTGCTTCATCTATTTGCTTTACGAGGATATTCTCTGTTGCTTCCATTATTTTAGGAGACTTATAACAAACCCCTATCAATAATTTATTATTTTTCCCCCCTCCCCTAATCTCCACCCACAGAGACTCTACATCTTCATTAGATTCACAGATATCACGCAGGATGGGTTTTAAGGATGATTTTACTTATAAACACACACCCCCACCTCGCTTATTTTTACGGTCATTTCTAAACAGACTATAGCCCTGTAAATTAACCGCCCAGTCGTGGCTCTCATCCAGCCAAGTCTCAGATATCCCCACCATGTCATAATTATGTTCCAACAAAATTAATTCTAATTCCGCCATTTTGTTGGTGAGGCTTCTGGCATTAGTGTACATGCACTTTATGTATCTCTCTGAACCTCTATTCTTTCTTAAATTATTAACTGTTCTAACCCCACCCCCTATGCCACCCCCACCCCCAATTTCATTATTTGTGCCCTTGTCTCTATCTGTACTGCCTTCCCCTCCTATAAAATGAATACCCTCCCCCCAGTCCCTAGTTTAAAGACTCCTCCAACCTTCTAGCCATTTTCTCCCCCAGCACAGCTGCACCCTCCCCATTGAGGTGCAGCCCGTCCCTAGCATAGAACCTGTAGCCAACTGAGAAGTCGGCCCAGTTCTCCAGGAACCCAAACCCCTCCTTCCTACACCAATTCTTGAGCCACTTATTAACCTCCCTAATCTCCCGTTGCCTCTCTGGTGTGGCACGTGGTACAGGCAGTATTTCAGAAAATACCACGTTGGAGGTCCTTGCTTTAAGCTTGCAGCCTAATTCCCTGAAATCATCTTTAAGGACCTTCCACCTGCCTCTAACTTTGTCATTTGTGCCAATGTGCACCATGACCGCTGGGTCCTCACCAGCCCCTCCCAGTAATCTGTCAACCCGATCAGCGATGTGTCGGACTCGAGCGCCAGGTAGGCAGCACACTGTTCGACGATCCCTGTCTTTGTGACAGATTGCCCTATCTGTTCCCCTAATAATTGAGTCCCCCACTACCAGCACCTGTCTGGCCTGCCCTGCTCTCCTAATTCCCCCCTTACTGGAGCAGACACTCCCCCGGCTTTCAGAGGACATGCCTGGCTGCAGCAGTGCTACCCCTGTACTGACAACCCCCTCATCTGCCAACTTTGCAAACTTATTGGGGTGTGTCAGATCAGGACTAGCCTCCCTGGTGCTCTTCCCTCTTCCCCGCCTTCTGTCACCCAGCTTCCTACTTCAGTGTCCTGCAGCTCCACCCTAGCATCCCCCCCCCCTCATCTATCCCATTGAGCGTCTGCTCAGTGAGCAGAAGACTCCTTTCCATATTGTCTATGGATCTCAGTGTTGCCAGCTGCACATTTAGATCCAAGATTTGGGCTTCCAAATGCACAACGTGCTCACATCTCACACAGCAGTATGCACCCTCGACCGGCTGTTCAAGGACTGCATACATGTGGCAAGATGTACACTGGATGGCATTGGCAATAGTGGAGCACATATCTAATGGGGATTTCACCAGACAGCAAAGATAAGTAAAAATAAATAAAAAGTATTAATAAAATATAACAGCAATTCAGTAAATCCTCCCTTGGAAACTCCCTGAATCCAAAGTCACTGAATCTCAAGTCACACTTACCACCGTTCACACTTGCGCACCGGTCACACTCAGCTCGCTCACACTCGCTGAAGCAGAAGATTTAAAGAGAGATTTTTTTTTTTTTTTTTTCCTCCTTCAGCAGCAAATCACCCTGCTGCTCTAATGCACTTCCAAAAAGACTTGAGTCCCAACCAGCTGGCCCTTATAAACCCTTAATTATGAACCCCCACCCTTAATTAACCCCTTGTGAATATAGCTACACCAAGGTTTAAATGCAATATAGTTAACCTTTAAACCTTTAAACACACAGATAGTAAAATAAGAGATTACTCCTTTAGAGAGAAAAAAATAGGTTAAAAAAGCCCCCAAAAGATAGAACAGGTAGAAAGGCAGTCAGCAATCCACAATTCAGCCACTCACACCAATTCACACAGGTATTTGATTAAAGGTTTTTCAAATACTTCTTTACTGAATCTCAAGTCACACTTACCACCGTTCACACTTGCGCACCGGTCACACTCAGCTCGCTCACACTCGCTGAAGCAGAAGATTTAAAGAGAGATTTTTTTTTTTTTTTTCTCCAGCAGCAAATCACCCTGCTGCTCTAATGCACTTCCAAAAAGAAGTGCATTAGAGTGTAGAAGGGTGATAGATAGAAATGAGGGAGGAGATGTAGGGGGCTGCACTGTGGAGAGGACGGGCAGGGTGATAGATAGAAATGAGGGAGGAGATGTAGGGGGGTGCTGCACTGTGGAGAGGACGGGCAGGGTGATAGATAGAAATGAGGGAGGAGATGTAGGGGGGTGCCGCACTGTGGAGAGGACGGGTAGGTGATAGATAGAAATGAGGGAGGAGATGTAGGGGGCTGCACTGTGGAGAGGACGGGCAGGGTGATAGATAGAAATGAGGGAGGAGATGTAGGGGGCTGCACTGTGGAGAGGACGGGTAGGTGATAGATAGAAATGAGGGAGGAGATGTAGGGGGCTGCACTGTGGAGAGGACGGGTAGGTGATAGACAGAGATGAGGGAGGAGATGTAGGGGGTGCTGCACTGTGGAGAGGACGGGTAGGTGATAGATAGAAATGAGGGAGGAGAGGTAGGGGGCTGCACTGTGGAGAGGACGGGCAGGGTGATAGATAGAAATGAGGGAGGAGATGTAGGGGGCTGCACTGTGGAGAGGACGGGCAGGGTGATAGATAGAAATGAGGGAGGAGATGTAGGGGGGTGCTGCACTGTGGAGAGGACGGGCAGGGTGATAGATAGAAATGAGGGAGGAGATGTAGGGGGCTGCACTGTGGAGAGGACGGGTAGGGTGATAGATAGAAATGAGGGAGGAGATGTAGGGGGGTGCTGCACTGTGGAGAGGACGGGTAGGTGATAGATAGAAATGAGGGAGGAGATGTAGGGGGGTGCTGCACTGTGGAGAGGACGGGCAGGGTGATAGATAGAAATGAGGGAGGAGATGTAGGGGGATGCTGCACTGTGGAGAGAACGGGCAGGGTGATAGATAGAAATGAGGGAGGAGATGTAGGGGGTGCTGCACTGTGGAGAGGACGGGCAGGGTGATAGATAGAAATGAGGGAGGAGATGTAGGGGGGGCTGCACTGTGGAGAGGAGGGGCAGGGTGATAGATAGAAATGAGGGAGGAGATGTAGGGGGGTGCTGCACTGTGGAGAGGACGGGCAGAGTTATAGATAGAAATGAGGGAGGAGATGTAGGGGGTGCTGCACTGTGGAGAGGAGGGGCAGGGTGATAGATAGAAATGAGGGAGGAGATGTAGGGGGGGCTGCACTGTGGAGAGGACGGGCAGGGTGATAGATAGAAATGAGGGAGGAGATGTAGGGGGGTGCTGCACTGTGGAGAGGACGGGCAGGGTTATAGATAGAAATGAGGGAGGAGATGTAGGGGGGTGCTGCACTGTGGAGAGGACGGGCAGGGTGATAGATAGAAATGAGGGAGGAGATGTAGGGGGGTGCTGCACTGTGGAGAGGACGGGTAGGTGATAGATAGAAATGAGGGAGGAGAGGTAGGGGGGCTGCACTGTGGAGAGGACGGGCAGGGTGATAGATAGAAATGAGGGAGGAGATGTAGGGGGGTGCTGCACTGTGGAGAGGACGGGCAGGGTGATAGATAGAAATGAGGGAGGAGATGTAGGGGGGCTGCACTGTGGAGAGGACGGGCAGGGTGATAGATAGAAATGAAGGAGGAGATGTAGGGGTGCTGCACTGTGGAGAGGACGGGTAGGTGATAGATAGAAATTATTATTATTGTTTATTTCTATAGCACCATTGATTCCATGGTGCTGTACATGAGAAGGGGTTACATACAAATTACAGGTATCACTTACAGTAAACTAACAATGACAGACTGATACAGAGGGGAGAGGACCCGGCCCTTTCGGGCTTACATTCTACAGGATTGTGAGGCAGGAGACAGCAGGTTGGGGGATTGCAGCAGCTTCGGTGTTGGTTGAGGCGATATCTCCGGTAGTGGTGAGGAGGCAGCGGGGTCATTGCAGGCTGTAAGCTTTCCTGAAGAGATGGGTTTTCAGGTTCCGTCTGAAGGATCCGAATGTGTTTGATAGTCGGACGTGTTGGGGCAAAGAATTCCAGAGGATGGGAATATTCGGGGGAAGTCTTGGAGGCGGTTGGGTGAGGAGCGAATAAGTGTGGAGGAGAGAAGGATGTCTTGGGAGGATCGGAGATTACGTGAGGGAAGATATCGGGAGATTAGTTCAGAGATATAAGGAGGAGACAGATTATAGATGGCCTTGTAGGTCAGTATTAGTAATTTGAACTGGATACGCTGAGGGAATGGGAGCCAGTGAAGAGATTTGCAGAGGGGAGAAGCAGAGGAGTAGCGAGGAGAGAGGTGAATTAGTCGTGCAGCAGAGTTAAGGATGGACTGGAGAGGTGCGAGGGTGTTTAGCAGGGAGGCCAGAGAAAAGGGTGTTGCAGTAGTCGAGGCGGGAGATGATGAGGGCATGCACAATCATTTTAGTAGATTGAGGGTTGAGGAAAGGACGGATTCTTGAAATATTTTTGAGCTGAAGGCGACAGGAGGTAGAAAGAGCTTGGATGTGCGGTTTGAAGGACAGGGCAGAGTCAAGGGTTACTCCGAGGCAGCGGACTTCTGGTACGGGGAAAGCGTGATGTCGTTAATTGTGATAGGTCAGGTAAGGAAGATCTGTGGGATGGGGGAAAGATTATGAGTTCAGATTTGTCCACATTGAGTTTGAGGAAGCGGGAGGAGAAGAAGGAGGATATGGCTGATAGACACTCCGGGATTCTGGATAGCAGAGAGGTGATGTCTGGGCCAGAGAGGTAGATCTGAGTGTCATCAGCGTAAAGGTGGTACTGGAATCCGTGGGACTTTATGAGTTGCCCCAGGCCAAGTGTATAGATTGAGAAGAGTAGAGGTCCTAGAACAGAGCCTTGGGGGACTCCAACAGAGAGAGGGTGGGACGAGGAGGTAGTGTGGGAGTGGGAGACGCTGAATGTGCGGTTGGAAAGGTATGAGGAGATCCAGGATAGGGCGAGGTCTTTGACGCCAAAGGAGGAAAGAATCTGTAGTAGAAGGCAGTGGTCAACTGTGTCAAAAGCAGAGGACAGGTCAAGAAGCAGGAGTATAGAGTATTGTCTGTTCGCTTTTGCTGTAAGTAGGTCATTAGTAATTTTGGTCAGGGCTGTCTCAGTGGAGTGATGGGGGCGGAAACCAGATTGTAGAGTGTCAAAGAGCAAGTTAGAAGAGAAGTGGTAGGAAAGCTCAGCATGGACATGCAGCTCCAGGAGTTTGGAAGCGAATGGGAGCAGCGATATTGGGCGATAGCTGGACATAGCGGTTGGGTCGAGGGTTGGCTTTTTAAGGATAGGCGTGATTGTGGCATGCTTGAAAGCAGAAGGGAAGGTACCGGAAGTTAGTGATAGGTTGAAGAGGTGGGTTAGGGATGGAATAATAGTGGTGGTGAGGCTGGGGAGGAGGTGGGTTGGGATGGGGGTCAAGTGCACAGGTTGTGAGGTGCGATTTGGAGAGAAGACAATTAAGCTCCCCTTCAGTTATGTTGGAGAGGGAGGTTATGGGGTTGGGGCATTGGTCTGGTATACAAAGTGGTTGAGGTGGTTGAACAATGAAGACTTGCCTTGTTTGGTCGATCTTATTTTTGAAGTGTGTGGCAAAGTCCTCAGCAGAGATGAGGGAGGTAGGAGGGGGCTGTGGTGGGCGGAGGAGGGAGTTAAAAGTTTTGAATAACTGTTTAGGGTTGTAGGATAGGGAAGATACGAGGGTTGTGAAGTAGGCCTGTTTAGCAGAGGTGAGGGCAGATTTGAAAGAGAGTGTTGCTTGTTTGAACGCAGTGAAGTCGTCTTGCGAATTTGTTTTTTTCCAACGCCGCTCTGTAATCCTGGACACTTGCCGGAGCTTTTTAGTGGTGTTATTGTGCCAGGGTTGTCTGTTGGTACGTCGCACTCTGCCATGAACGAGAGGGGCGACCGTGTCAATAGCCGATGTGAGAGTGGCATTGTAGAAAGCAGTGACACTGTCTGTATCGTGGAGTGAGGATATTGATGCCAGTGAAAGAATAGAGTCAGAGAGTGTGTGGATGTCTAGGTGTGCAAGGTGTGTGCGGAGGTGCACGTGTTGCTGGACATGGGTGACAGGAGAGGAGGACAGGGATGAGAAAGTGAGTAGATGGTGGTCGGATAGAGGGAGAGGGGAGGTGGTGAAGTTAGATAGAGAGCAGAGGCGGGTGAAGACCAAGTGTAATGTATGACCATCCGTGTGGGTGGCTGAGGAGGACCACTGAGTAAGTCCAAAGGATGAAGTAAGGGACAGAAGTTTGGAGGCTGCTGACTGAAGGGTATCAGTGGGGATGTTGAAGTCACCCATGATGATGGTGGGGATGTCAGTGGAGAGAAAGTGAAGAAGCCAGGTAGTGAATTGGTCGATGAAGGCAGTGGTCGGGCCTGGAGGTCGGTATATGACGGCCACTTGGAGGTTGGAGGGAGAGTAGATGCGGACAGAGTGGACTTCAAAGGAAGGGAGGATTAGGGAGGGAAGAGGTGGGATTGGGTTAAAGTTGCAGTTAGAGGAAAGGAGAACACCCACTCCTCCACCATGTCTGTTTCCAGGGTGAGGAGTGTGGGTGAATTGGAGGCCACCGTAACACAGCGCAGCAGGGGAGGCGGTGTCAGAGGGTGTCAGCCATGTTTCTGTGAGGGCGAGGAAAGCAAGATTGCGAGAGAGAAAGAGGTCATGAATCACATGAAGCTTATTGCAGATGAAGCGGGCATTCCAGAGTGCTCCAGAGAGAGGGAGCAGGGGGTGGGTGTCAATGGCACAGGTTTTACGTTGGAAAGATTGCGGTAGTTCCTATTAGATAGGGAGCGGTAGGAAGGAGTACTAATGGTGGGTATGAACTGTGGAGGTCCAGGATTGGGAGATATGTCACCAGCAGTGAGGAGGAGCAGAGAAAGGGAGAGCAGGTGGGAGAAGGAGAGAGGGAAGCTTGTTTTGAGGGAGGAGGTGTAGGGGGTGCTGCACTGTGGAGAGGACGGGTAGGTGATAGATAGAAATGAGGGAGGAGATGTAGGGGGTGCTGCACTGTGGAGAGGACGGGTAGGTGATAGATAGAAATGAGGGAGGAGATGTAGGGGGGTGCTGCACTGTGGAGAGGACGGGCAGGGTGATAGATAGAAATGAGGGAGGAGATGTAGGGGGGTGCTGCACTGTGGAGAGGACGGGCAGGGTGATAGATAGAAATGAGGGAGGAGATGTAGGGGGTGCTGCACTGTGGAGAGGACGGGCAGGGTGATAGATAGAAATGAGGGAGGAGAGGTAGGGGGGTACTGCACTGTGGAGAGGACGGGTAGGTGATAGATAGAAATGAGGGAGGAGATGTAGGGGGTGCTGCACTGTGGAGAGGACGGGTAGGTGATAGATAGAAATGAGGGAGGAGATGTAGGGGGGTGCTGCACTGTGGAGAGGACGGGCAGGGTGATAGATAGAAATGAGGGAGGAGATGTAGGGGGGTGCTGCACTGTGGAGAGGACAGGTAGGTGATAGATAGAAATGAGGGAGGAGATGTAGGGGGGTGCTGCACTGTGGAGAGGACGGGTAGGTGATAGATAGAAATGAGGGAGGAGGTGTAGGGGGTGCTGCACTGTGGAGAGGACGGGTAGGTGATAGATAGAAATGAGGGAGGAGATGTAGGGGGGTGCTGCACTGTGGAGAGGACGGGCAGGGTGATAGATAGAAATGAGGGAGGAGATGTAGGGGGGTGCTGCACTGTGGAGAGGACGGGTAGGGTGATAGATAGAAATGAGGGAGGAGATGTAGGGGGTGCTGCACTGTGGAGAGGACGGGCAGGGTGATAGATAGAAATGAGGGAGGAGAGGTAGGGGGGTGCTGCACTGTGGAGAGGACGGGCAGGTGATAGATAGAAATGAGGGAGGAGATGTAGGGGGGCTGCACTGTGGAGAGGATGGGTAGGTGATAGATAGAAATGAGGGAGGAGATGTAGGGGGTGCTGCACTGTGGAGAGGACGGGCAGGTGATAGATAGAAATGAGGGAGGAGATGTAGGGGGTGCTGCACTGTGGAGAGGACGGGTAGGTGATAGATAGAAATGAGGGAGGAGATGTAGGGGGGTGCTGCACTGTGGAGAGGACGGGCAGGTGATAGATAGAAATGAGGGAGGAGATGTAGGGGGCTGCACTGTGGAGAGGACGGGCAGGGTGATAGATAGAAATGAGGGAGGAGATGTAGGGGGGTGCTGCACTGTGGAGAGGACGGGCAGGTGATAGATAGAAATGAGGGAGGAGATGTAGGGGGGTGCTGCACTGTGGAGAGGACGGGCAGGGTGATAGAAATGAGGGAGGAGATGTAGGGGGTGCTGCACTGTGGAGAGCTTTGTGGGTGAGAACAAGTACTTTGAATTGGATCCTATAATGAATGGGCAGCCAGCGTAAGGACTGGCGAAGAGCGGACGCGTCCGAGTACCGATTAGCCAGATGGATGACCCTGGCTGCTGCATTAAGGATGGACTGGAGAGGGGATAGTCGAGTAATGGGGAGGCCAAGTAATAGAGCGTTGCAGTAGTCCAGGCGGGAGTGGATCAATGCTACAGTGAGGGTTTTTGTTGTTTCCATTGTGAGGAAAGGGCGGATTCTAGAGATGTTCTTTACGTGTAAGGGGGCAAGAGCAGGCAAGAGATTATATATGGGAGGTGAAGTAGAGATTGGTGTCAAACATAACACCCAGACAGCGAGCCTGCTGCCGGGGTGTTATTATGGTGCCGCCCACGGAGAGGGAAATGTCAGATTTAGGGAGGTTAGTAGACGGCGGGAGCAGAAGAAGTTCAGTTTTGGAGAGGTTAAGTTTCAAGTTAAAACTATATCTTTGAAATTTATTATTATTATTATTATTTATTTATTTATATAGCGCCATTAATTCCATGGTCTGTACATGAGAAGGGGTTACATACAAAGTTATAGATATCGTTTACAGTAAACAAATTTACAATGACAGACTGGTACAGAGGGGAGAGGACCCTGTCCTTGCGGACTTACATTCTACGGGATAATGGGGAAGAAACAGAAGGTCGGGGGTGCGGCAGCTCTGGTGGTGGCGTCGTGGTGGCAGCTCTGGTGGTGGTGGCGAGGCGGCAGCTCGGGTGATGGCGGCGAGGCGGCAGCTCGGGTGGTGGCGGCGAGGCGGAAGCTCAGGTGGTGGCGGCGAGGAGGAATGGTTATTGCAGGCTGTAGGCTTTCCTGAAGAGATGGGTTTTCAGGTTCCGTCTGAAGGATGCAAGGGTGGTGGATAATCGTACATGTTGAGGCGTGGAATTCCAGAGGATGGGGGATATTCGGGAGAAATCTTGGAGGCGGTTGTGTGAGGAACGAATAAGTGTGGAGGATAGTAGGAGGTATTGGGAGGATCGAAGATTACGTGAAGGAAGATATTGGGAGATTAGTTCAGAGATATAGGGAGGAGACAGGTTGTGGACGGCTTTGTAGGTCAGTGTTAGTAGTTTGAACTGGATTTGTTGGGGAATTGGGAGCCAGTGGAGGGATTTGTAGAGGGGAGAAGCAGGGGAGTAGCGAGGGGAGAGGTGGATTAGTCGGGCAGCAGAATTGAGGACAGATTGGAGTGGTGCAAGAGAGTTGATGGGGAGGCCACAGAGGAGAGTGTTGCAGTAATCAAGGCGGGAGATGATGAGGGCATGCACAAGAGTTTTAGTAGATTGAGGGCTGAGGAAGGGACGGATTCTGGAAATGTTTTTAAGTTGGAGGCGACAGGAGGTGGCAAGAGTTTGGATGTGTGGTTTGAAGGACAGGGCAGAGTGGAGAGTTACTCCGAGGCAGCGGATTTCAGGTGCGGGAGAGATCGTGATGCCATTTACCATAATAGATAGATCGGGTAGGGAAGATACGTGAGATGGAGGAAAGATGATGAGTTCGGTTTTGTCTACATTGAGTTTTAAGAAACGAGAGGTGAAGGAGGAGGATATGGCTGATAGACACTCCGGGATTCTGGACAGCAGAGAGGTGACATCTGGGCCAGAGAGGTAGATCTGAGTGTCGTCCGCATACAGGTGGTACTGGAAGCCATGGGACTTTATGAGCTGTCCTAGGCCAAGGGTATAGATGGAAAAAAGTAGGGGCCCCAGGACAGAGCCTTGAGGGACTCCAACAGAGAGAGGGCGGGATGAGGAGGTAGAGTGGGAGTGGGAGACGCTAAATGTGCGGTCAGAAAGGTAAGTGGCGATCCAGGACAGGTCAAGGTCTTTGATGCCAAGGGAAGAAAGAATCTGTAGCAGTAGGCAGTGGTCGACTGTGTCAAAGGCAGAGGACAGGTCAAGGAGGAGGAGGATGGAGAACTGTCTGTTAGCTTTGGCTGTAAGTCGTTAGTAATTTTGCAAAAGTTGTCACCGTATTTAAAGTCTTCATTCCAAACTCTTTTGCTAAAGATCACAGATTGTAGCCTGCCTCATTGGCATATATGTGCCTGTCGCGTTCGAGTCCATATATTGTGGTCCATCCTCAGAGTTTCACGGATGTCTACGTGAGGATGCTAATTAGAGGACATTAAGTTATAACCCCGCAGTGCTGATTCCAAAATATGGAAGGCTATACTGTCCTAATTTGACATTAATGTGTAATATTCAAACTGAGGGAATGATAAATCTACACCAATTAGATATATTCAATTCCACCCAAATTTGTGGAGCCCCTAGAGCATTAATAGTGGTTCTCATCCTAGAATGGACAGTTGAGAGTAGCACGTCTGGTTACCACTTCATATGCGAGTGCCGTCACCCCCACATACAGTTATAGACCATAGTTCCAGACCTGTCAGAAGCATAGAACATAGATAGTATTTTGCTTTGCATGTCCTAAGAAGTTAGGAGCCATGGTGGCGGACATTTGGTCACTTCATCTGTCATTGCTCGGTTTCAGGACTCGATCCAGTGAATCTTTGCTGTGCGGTAGAATGCTTGTAAGGATGATGAGTGTTTCTGTAAATGCAGATCCTGTTATCTCTTGTCTAACGAGTTTCCGTTGCAGCCCTGGACGAACTTGTCCATGACTTTGTCACTGATTTGCCTAACTCTGGCGGTAATATTGTCGTGTGGGTGGTGGTGGACTGTTTTAGCAAAACGGTTAATTTGGTCAAACTTCAAAAGTTTCCCACTGCTAAGAGCTTAGCTACACTTTTCATTTCTCATATCGTTAAAACTACATGGTATTCCCAAAAACATTTCCGATAGAGGGGTTCAATTTTTGGCAATTTTTTTTGCTCCAGATTGGGTTTCAAGCTGTCGTTTTCCTAATGGACAAACAGGAAAGATGAACCAAGAGGTTGAGCAGTATTTGAGGAGTTTTGTGGAAGGCTGGGTGTAATTTATGCTCCTTGTTGAGTTTGCTCTAAATAGCGGTTACCTCTACGGCTACCGGGATTTTTCTGAGTTACAATCCTGAGCACCACAGGACAGATATTTTTCCCAATTAATTAACGTCTAGAGTGAGGTTGAAACGGGCTGTTGGTAACCAGTGACTGGGCCAAAAGAGGTGCCAGCCACAGACGTAGGAAGGTCCCAGTCTTTAGGGTGGGGGAGTTTAATAATAATAATAATCTTTATTTATATAGCGCCATCATATTCCGCAGCGCTTTACACTTTAACAGTTTCAGAACACAAGTCATAAGTAACAACGTTAACAATACAATAATTAAAGCAACATAAGCCGCCCCTGCTGGTGAGAGCTTACAATCTACAATGAGGTGGGGGAGATACAAAGTACAGGGGTGTATATACAATGGTGCATTCACAATGATGGTCCAGCCATCTTGAGGGAGTGAGGGATGGATGGAGATAGTGAATGGGCTACACATACACACTTAAACATAGAACGACTTTGGTTAGTGAATGTGATAGGCCGCTCTGAACAAATGTGTTTTGAGGGAGCGCCTGAAACCATGCAAATTGTGGATAGTCCTAATTTCTTGGGGTAGAGCATTCCAGAGGATTGGCGCAGTGCGGGAGAAGTCTTGGAGTCGGGAGTGGGAGGTACGGATTAGTGCAGAGGTTAGTCGAAAGTCGTTTGCAGAGCGCAGCAGTCGGTTAGGCCGATAGATAGAAATGAGGGAGGAGATGTAGGGGGTGCTGCACTGTGGAGAGCTTTGTGGGTGAGAACCAGTACTTTGAATTGGATCCTATAATGAATGGGCAGCCAGTGTAAGGACTGGCGAAGAGCGGACACGTCCGAGTACCGATTAGCCAGATGGATGACCCTGGCTGCTGCATTAAGGATGGACTGGAGAGGGGATAGTCGAGTAATGGGGAGGCCAAGTAATAGAGCGTTGCAGTAGTCCAGGCGGGAGTGGATCAGTGCTACAGTGAGGGTTTTTGTTGTTTCCATGGTGAGAAAAGGGCGGATTCTAGAGATGTTCTTTAGGTATAGTAGGAGGTGTAGGAGTTTGTGCGGTTATCCTCAAAAAATCTACGTTTAGAGGTCACATCCAGGAAGTTTGCTCCTAAATTTGTTAGTCCTTACAAGGTTATTAAAGTTTTGAATCCTGTGATGGTTTAACTACAATTCCCTGTGGCTTGGAAGATCAATATCTCTTTTCATTCTTCGCTTTTTAAAAGATATGAGGGGACACCTGGTCCTCAAGACAAAATTGAGGTGGATTTGGAAGGGGAGTGGGAGAATGAGATAGAGCAAGTTGTTAGTTCCAGTTGCCAGGGGTTATGGTCCTGAAGGGGTTATGGTCCTGAAGTTGACGCTTGGAGTCACACCAGTGTATGGCATCTGATGCAAAACGCTAAGGACCCTCGGCTCCTGCTCTGCTCCGTGAGCCGAGTGTCATGCTGCTGTGCTCAAGTCCTCTCGCATGTCCAGATCGGAGCAAAGCTGCGGAGGAGACTGAGAAAGTAATTTCTCCATCTGCTCTGCTGCCGGCGTCAGTGATGTAAGATGCTGGTGACTTTTGGGGGTCTGGTGGCCCCTCGTAGTAGGGGGGTACGGTTATGGCTCGGTTACAAGCCTCGATCCGGTGACCTTTGCTGAGTGGTCTGTTTCCCTCTTTTGAGCCACAGCTGTCCAAATTCTGGTGATTCTTTGGTCCTTGCTTTACTTCCGGAGTTTTCCATTTTCTCTTTCAGTTCTGTCCTATCACATTATAGTATGGGCTTTATATCATCATCTCTCACCGACTTTCTGGCTACACTTCTATGTAGATGGTGTCAGGACTTCCAGCTCCTCACCTGGGGATTATTTGCTTTTCCTGCAGTCTGACTGTGAGTCCTGCTCCTCGGCACCCTTCACCCTTCCCTTTCTTTTATGTTTGGGGGTCTGGGAGGTTTGTTACTTAGTTTATTTTTTTGGTTCTCTGTCTATGTTGTGTGAACGTTTTGACCTTCTTACCCTGGATTCTTGCGTCTCCCTGCACGCGCTCCCTTCCTTTTGTAGGATTTGTGTTGCGGCCTCCCCTTTGCTTCCTCAGGAGGTACGAGAAACCCCTCAACGGCCTTTTCGGGAGCCAGGTCGGAGGAGGTGCTTTTAGCTGTGCAGTTACGGACTTTCGTAGATGGATGCAGGTACGCCGTCTCTCTTTGTAAGTTCATTCCTCCTATCGTTACTCAATGTCTTCACTCACATGTACAAATAAAGACCATTAAGTTCCACCCCTATCAATGTAACACATGGAACATGGACAGTAGTTAATGTCCCATAAGGGACAGTTGGGGTTTGCGCCATATGTCCCAATAAAGACCATAGATTTATTAAATTCCCCCCTTATTGGACATATGGAGTAGCATCAAGAGGACGGGCGGAGATAGCGCCCTCGAGGACATTTAGTCACCTTGCCCAGTTAGAAGATATTAACCCTATATCCCATTTAGGAGCATAGATCAAACGAATTCCACTCAATCAGTGGGATATAGAGAGAATATGAAAAGTCTACACCCCCTACTCCCTTTATAATACCTGATCTTTGTCATGTAACAAAATCCTGCCAAGAAGAATAATTTTAGAACTGATAATGTCGCCATAATCTGTACAAATTCAATGAGAAACAAACGGAAATCATTTTGAGGTGAAAATAAAATAATGTGGTTACATAAGTGTGAACACGCAAATAATTAGGGATGTAATTGTTTTCAGAATTAGCCAATTACCATCGTGTGACGCAGTAGTCGGCGCTCGGCCGCCATAATTTACAGCGATTTGATTTCACCCCATAGAGTTTCGCTGCTCTAGGAGCATTTTCCTGACATTTTCTGGTCCTTGAACAGCTGACAACACAGCAAAGGATCTCAGTGTGGAAAGGTATCAGTCAGGAGAAGGTACAAAAACATTTTTTCCCAGGCATTGGATAATCTATGGATACTGTGAAAACATCATCAAAAAGTGGTTTAAATTGACACAACAGTGACATTACCTAAAACTCAACGTCCCTCAAAAATGCGATGAAAATACAAGAAGAAAATTGGTGCTGTACCCCAAGTTATGCTAGTCTGCTTCTGGGCTGGTGCAGTTCACAGAGGATACTGAAGGTAGTTTTAGGTTTATCGTCCTATGGTCTAGATACATTGACAGTATTTTTGTGTTGCGGAGGGGGGTCGCTTGATGGATTCCTTGAGTCCGTCAACTCTAATCCGATCGGGTTGAAATTCACCTGTGACGTTGATGCGGTGTGGTTACCCTTCCTACACCTGATGACTTCTATAACCAAGGGCAGATTACTTAAAATTACAATTTACCGCAAGCCGACATATAGCAATACGCTCTTGAAATGGGACAGTCACCATCCGTTCCTGCGTATCCCGATGGAGCAATACCGATGTCTGAGGCGCAACAGTTCTGATAGAAAGGATCTTGTCAAGCAGTCCTGGGATCTACGTCCGCAGTAATCCAGACAGGATACTAGGGAAGAAACCTTCACTAGGGCAAAAGAGAAACGTTCTCCTGACACCTCGGGTACACACAGCTGAGAAACCCGTATGATTAATAATAAACTACGATAACGGGGAATCACGTGTTAGAAACAGCAAAATATTGGGAAAAATTCAAAATGGATTCAGACGTTAGTGACTCCATAGACCCCGATCGCCTTTCAAGAAAAATTGATCAATTGGTGACCGAGTTGTGCCCAGAGACAACAAGCTGTCTTTGGTGAGAGGTGTATGGTCTGGGACCTCCGTTTCCCCCAGCCACACTACAGTGATGCCTGTGGCCACCCTGCTGGAAATACAGTTCCTCAATGTCCTCTTCATCCTCCAAAACCCTCCCTCGGTTGGACCCTTCCATACCAATCTGCAGTGGGTACAGGAACCCACCCTCAGAGCCATGTGTGGATGACAGAAACAAGCTAGGAGAGAGCAGTTGGCGCTCCTGGTGCGATACCCGGTGGTCAAGTGGAGGAGGTTAAGAACAAAGTACACTAACGTGCCGTGGTTATGCTGCCGGCATAACCACATTTGCAGAGCCTGCGGAGCTTAACTTGCACCATTCGCCGGCTTCCGGGTTCGGAGGTTAGCTGGTCACGTACAGTGTCACGTGATGCTGATGTCACCACAGGTCCTCCGTCTTTCAGGTCCTACAGGATGGTTGAAAGTCTGCTGGGTCCGTGCTGCACTAAGCCACTCACCCAGAAGGGTGTAAAATGCAAGGAAGGAGAAGTGCGGCTGATCAGGGCGCTCAGACCAAGACAGACACTTGTATTAGATGGAAAAGAAACTTCTTTACTTGGTCATCATGTCATCACAAAGCTTTTCGGCGGTGAATCCACCTTCATCAGGCGCAAACAATCAGCAGTGGACATTGTGCAAACAACATGCTGATTGTCTTCACTACATTGGGTGAGGAAGTCCCAAATCAGGGAGCTCCTGTGATCTGGCTTTTGGGGACTTATGCCCTTGGCGCGGGGGGCAATAGCAGATGACATACTGGCTATGGGCCGGCCGCTGTGCTTTTCCACCCTGCTTCCTCCCTCTTTTGCTGTACAGATCAGAAAGCGTGACCATCTCCTCTTCCTCTGAACTGCACAGGTCACTATAAGGCCCTTCGATCCGTGTGGGGTCGAGGACCTCATCATCCCCCGCATCAGCTGCCCTCCTTGACGGATCAGCACACTGCAGAAAGCCCCAGCAGCTGGCCCCTGTGTTTCCTCCTCCCCAGAGATGTGGTGCTGTGGTACATGGAGCGAGTGCACCGGCACTCCCACGTGCTCATCCGCTGACACAATGAATGGTTGGGCATCAGTGCACTCTGCGCAATACTAAATCCTATCTACGTCCTATGTCTATCACAAGACTAGAACTTACTATGGTCTCTAATGGTATATGGGGTCTGCACATAAGACGCCGTAATGAAATATCCTCTTGAGGGCACTAGCCACAACTCTGCCTGTCAGCCCGATAACTGCCATTGATGCTCGCTGTCCGCCACTCACTGGGATGTAATGGAATATATCTATACCAATTGGGATAGAATGAGTCTTATTGTTCCCTCCATCATTACACATTATTATCTGAATCAGAACAATTAAACCAGTTGTCCCTCCTAAATTTGCTCTCAGGACTATGGGGCGCAGTCATTTCGTGTCCTCTCATATTTACATTAGCGTAGTCATAGTTTCTCCGGCAGATATGGCTCCTCGCCCTCCGCTGGTGGAAACTCTACCCTGTAAAGCTTTTTCTTTTCTCGCATCGTTTGGTAAAATTCTGTGTTATGTAGTCTACAATCTGATCTTCAGGAAAGACCATGAATGGTTCTCCTGGAGTGCAGACCAGGGATGTGGCCACTAGATGTCGCCATTTGCATGCACAGGGGGTCCACATTGCCTGCAGTGACTGCTGGGGGACATGGGAGAACTTCTTAGGTTACAGAGGAATCTTCCACCAGTAGAACCTGATCCTTGTGACGAGCCGCAGGTGGAGCAGAATCTCCGTCGTCACCGGATACATCCAACTAGAATAAATAAAAAGCTCCCAAGGGAGAGCGGTTCCGTAAATGACAGGAAAGCCTGCGCCTGCCCATCAGAAGTCATCCGATCACTCCTGCCTTACAACATCAGAACTTCCACGGTGCTGCCACCATCATCTGCACATTCTGGGGATGGAAACATTGCCCATTGTCACATTTACCATGATGATGAGCGCCATCACTATACAACAATGATGCTCCCCGATGGGCCAGAGAACGCTTCAACCCCGCTGGCATTGAGGGTCAAAATGCCAACCGGGTAATATACATCCGTCTCCCAACAGGCGGTGGATGTGCAGTGCCCGTCTACGATGACTATCAGAAGACGGCTGATCTGCGGGGGCACCGGGAGATGGACCCTGACCAGACACTGAGAAGCTATCCTAAGGATAGGTCATCAAGGACAAAGTAGCGGACAACCTCTTATATCTGACACAAACTAGGAAAACCAGAGCCTACAAGATACCCGGCTTCCCATATCCCGGTCCCACATTCAGGGTCTCTGACATCGCTGTCTAGAATAGAGTGCACTGTCACTAAACCTGTCACCACATTCATGATGCCCGATCCTCTGGCTGTATAAATCACAACATGGCGGTGCTACCACAGCCAGGTATGTCTTCCTCTGAAGCACAGAAAAACAATCTGATAAGCTGGCAGGGGACGATAGTGGAAGCCGTGACCGGTCCAGTTCCGTGTGCCGCTCCAGCTCCATACACCGGTCCAGCTCCGTACACCGGTCCAGCTCCATGCGCCGCTCCAGCTCCATACACCGGTCCAGCTCCGTGCGCCGCTCCAGCTCCATACACCATCCAGCTCCGTGCGCCGCTCCAGCTCCATACACCGGTCCAGCTCCGTGCGCCGCTCCAGCTCCATACACCGGTCCAGCTCCGTGCTCCGCTCCAGCTCCAGACACCGTTCCAGCTCCGTGCGCCGCTCCAGCTCCATACACCGGTCCAGCTCCGTGCTCCGCTCCAGCTCCATACACCGGTCCAGCTCCGTGCGCCGCTCCAGCTCCATACACCAGTCCAGCTCCGTGCGCCGCTCCAGCTCCATACACCGGTCCAGCTCCGTGCTCCGCTCCAGACACCGTTCCAGCTCCGTGCGCCGCTCCAGCTCCATACACCGGTCCAGCTCCGTGCTCCGCTCCAGCTCCATACACCGGTCCAGCTCCGTGCGCCGCTCCAGCTCCATACACCGGTCCAGCTCCGTGCTCCGCTCCAGCTCCATACACCGGTCCAGCTCCGTGCTCCATACAGCGGTCCAGCTCCGTGCGCCGCTCTAGCTCCATACACCGATCCAGCTCCGTGCACCGCTCCAGCTCCATACACCGGTCCAGCTCCGTGCTCCGCCTCCATACACCGGTCCAGTACCATGCACCGCTCCAGCTCCATACACCGGTCCAGTACCGTGCGTCGCTCCAGCTCCATGCACCGGTCCAGCTCCGTGCTCCGCTCCAGCTCCATACATCGGCCCAGCTCCGTGCTCCGCTCCAGCTCCATACACCGGTCCAGCTCCGTGCTCCGCTCCAGCTCCATACACCGGTCCAGCTCCGTGCGCCGCTCCAGCTCCATACACCGGTCCAGCTCCGTGCGCCGCTCCAGCTCCAAACACCGGTCCAGCTCTGTGCGCCGCACCAGCTCCATACAATCCAGCTCCGTGCGCCGCTCCAGCTCCATACACCGGTCCAGCTCCGTGCGCCGCTCCAGCTCCATACACCGGTCCAGCTCCGTGCGCCGCACCAGCTCCATACAGCGGTCCAGCTCCGTGCGCTGCTCCAGCTCCATACACCGGTCCAGCTCCGTGCGCCGCTCCAGCTCCATACACCGGTCCAGCTCCGTGCGCCGCACCAGCTCCATACAGCGGTCCAGCTCCGTGCGCCGCTCCAGCTCCATACACCGGTCCAGCTCCGTGCGCCGCACCAGCTCCATACACCGGTCCAGCTCCGTGCTCCGCTCCAGCTCCATACACCGGTCCAGCTCCGTGCGCCGCTCCAGCTCCATACACCGGTCCAGCTCCGTGCGCCGCTCCAGCTCCATACAACGGTCCAGCTCCGTGCGCTGCTCCAGCTCCATACACCGGTCCAGCTCCGTGCGCCGCTCCAGCTCCATACACCGGTCCAGCTCCGTGCGCCGCTCCAGCTCCATACACCGGTCCAGCTCTGTGCGCCGCACCAGCTCCATACAGCGGTCCAGCTCCGTGCGCCGCTCCAGCTCCATACATCGGTCCAGCTCCGTGCGCAGCTCCAGTTTATTGACAAGTGTATACAGGAAAAGACCTGTCAATCAACTGAAGTGGGGCGGAGGCAAACTGACAACACATCCGGCTGTGGAGTCCGGCAGACACAACGGTCTCCATACACCGGTCCAGCTTCGTGCGCCGCTCCAGCTCCATACACCGGTCCAGCTCCGTGCTCGCTCCAGCTCCATTACACCGCTCCATACACCGGTCCAGCTCCGTGCTCCATACAGCGGTCCAGCTACCGTGCGCCGCTCCAGCTCCATACAGCGATCCAGCTCCGTGCACCGCTCCAGCTCCATTACACCGGTCCAGCTCCGTGTCCGTCCAGCTCCATACACCGGTCCAGTACCATGCCCGCTCCAGCTCCATACACCGGTCCAGTACCGTGAGCTGCTCCAGCTCCATGCACCGGTCCAGCTCCGTGCTCCGCTCCAGCTCCATACATCGGCCCAGCTCCGTGCTCCGCTCCAGCTCCATACACCGGCCGCTCCGTGCTCCGCTCCAGCTCCATACACCGGTCCAGTCCGTGCGCCGCTCAGCTCCATACACGGTCCAGCTCCGTGCGCCCTCCAGCTCCAAACACCGGTCCAGCTCTGTGCGCCGCACCAGCTCCATACAATCCAGCTCCGTGCTCCGCTCCAGCTCCATACACGGTCCAGCTCGTGCGCCGCTCCAGCTCCATACACGGTCCAGCTCGTGCGCCGCACCAGCTCCATTACGCGGTCCAGTCCGTGCGCTGCTCCAGCTCCATACACCGGTCCAGCTCCGCTGCGCCGCTCCAGCTCCATACACCGGTCCGCTCCGTGCGCCGCACCAGCTCCATACAGCGGTCCAGTCCGTGCGCCGCTCCAGCTCCATACACCGGTCCAGCTCCGGCGCGCACCAGCTCATACACCGGTCCAGCTCCGTGCTCGCTCAGCTCCATCACCGGTCCAGCTCCGTGCGCCGCTCCAGCTCCATACACCGGTCCAGCTCCGTGCGCCGCTTCCAGCTCCATACACCGGTCCAGCTCGTGCGCTGCTCCAGCTCATACACGGTCCAGCTCCGTGCGCCGCTCCAGCTCCATACACCGGTCCAGCTCCGTGCGCCGCTCCAGCTCCATACACCGGTCCAGCTCTGTGCGCCGCACCAGCTCCATACAGCGGTCCAGCTCCGTGCGCCGCTCCAGCTCCATACATCGGTCCAGCTCCGTGCGCAGCTCCAGTTTATTGACAAGTGTATACAGGAAAGACCTGTCAATCAACTGAAGTGGGGCGGAGGCAAACTGACAACCACATCCGGCTGTGGAGTCCGGCAGACACAACGGTTAGGACATGATGACCCATCCGTGTGCACAGTGTGGTATGGAGACAGGACGCTGTGCCTCAGTATCGCCATGGAGGCTACTTCTATTCACACGTATTGCTGGTCCATATATGAGATCACACGCGTGATATCACCAGCACCACGTGGGACATGTGTAGCATACATCACGCGTCCAGGACATGGACTGACGGGTGTCCTCTGCAGCCTGTAGACACCGTCTAACTACTCCAGGAGGCCCTGACAGGATTAGTCCCCCTCCCCCGTTACACTGAGTAATCTGGAAGCAGCTGAGTGATATAAACCTTCTGTCACGCATATAATCTCCGCCATCGGCCTAATACTGAGCACGCTTTCTCTTTTCTGAGACCTGCACGATCACCATGGAAACTGAAGCGGTGGCGCGATGGAGACTCGCGTGAGGAAACCTTCAGCCTCACAGTCATCACAAGTTCAAAGCCAAAAATGATCGGGAACATTAAGATGTAGAAACGTGCGGGAAGAAACGGCTCATGTCACGAGGATGAGTGACAGGAGTAGTCATAGGAAGAGTGATAGCGGCCAGGGGTGGATTTCACGGCCCGAGTCCGTGATCAGTAGTATATAGAAAGTGATATACTAAGACTCAGCATTCCCCCATGGAATAACCGCTCCTCCATGACTCGGCGTCCGATGGAGCATTACATGTTCGTCTCCGTCCGATTCTGTACGACGGAATGTTTCGCGAATTCCGCATGCGTTTTACCCGCGGCTGGGAGTTCCGGAGCATTTCTGCAACGTGGGCACATAGCCATACGGCCTCTGGATTTTATAGACACGTTGGTATAATAACAGGAATCCTTCTTCAGCGGTGCCTTATATTGACGATGTGGTCATCTCCTCCCGGGAGTGAATGTGGATGCGTCTTTAGGGTAGGAACCTTACACCAGTATAACACAAGCAATAAAGACAGGTAGATACAGCTTCTACTTCTGGGACCGGATGAGGTTGTGACTCCTATATCCGTGTGAGGTAGACCCACAAAGCCTTCGGTCTGGATGCTGATGGACATGACGGCCACGTCAGGAATGCATTGATCCCGGAGTGAAGCTGAACAGGTGTAGCTGCGTTGAGGAGCAGAACTGGAATAGAGGAGACCTCAATATAGCAGATCTGAGCAGTGGAACCAGAGCAGCGGAGACTCGGTAGCATAAGAGCTGGACAGTGGAAGTGGAATAATGGAGTTGAGTAAAGCTGTAGTGACGTGTTGATGAAGCCGTGTTCAATAATGGAGCGATGAAGAACTTGATGAAGCAAAGTGTGATATGGAGACATGATTTATGTAGTAGGGCAGCAGAAAATAAAGATGAGGGAACTGATTTAGCATATGTGAATACTCCGGCAGTGCCCCACTGCCTGAGCATAGTCTAAAAACCCAGAGGTATGGTGTTATTTGAGTGCAGGAGAAGGAACAGAGTCAACCCAGTGAAGGGCTCGCTGATATTTAGCATTTGGTCTCACACCTATAAAGCGATTTTACTTGGAGAATACATAGGTAATTGAAGGATTATCATAGTCCACATTTCTGTGCCTTCTTGTCACTTTCCGCCTCCGGCAGGAACCTTGTTACGACTTTGTTTTACTTTTAGCTTGAGATGAAGACTCTTTTTGACCTCATGGATCGATCTTATGTTACTTTAGTGATATCCAGTCTTGCGTCACATCCTACCTGTATAGTTATCCACACCTGATAATGCGGAACATCTAAAAACATAGTACTTTATTCAAACACCCAAATGTAAAGTGCAATTTCTTCATAAGAAGAAGACCATACATAGAGAATCAATTAGTAACCTCCAGGGTTGTGGAGTTGGAAAGTCAAACATCCAACTCAGATTCCTCAATTTCCCCGACTGACTCCACAGCCCTGCCTCACTATTAAGCACATACATAAAGTGTAGAACTGATTCATCTCAACTAAAAGCCGAGATCCTTAGATCAGGAACAGGACATTTATAGGACATTCATAACTTTCCCAAATTTTTATCAAAAAATATTGAGCACTTCTTGCATTGAACTTCTGTACCCAATTTATTATATATTTTAGGGTCAGGGGTCCCTGGTGAAGGACAGGGTCTGGAACGCGCGTCGGGGCGTGTGCCGCACCTGAACCAACCATCCACCCAGGTAATCTCATTCCCTCTCTAATTTATCCTTTACCCAACATACACAGCTGAGATATCATTCTTCAAACATTTCTTCCTGACTGCCTTCCAGACCCTCAGTATATTAGGACTGCGACCCAGATATCTCCAGAAATATATATATATTATATTAATTGTTCCTTGGTGGTGTGTTCTCAGCCCTGAAATTCTATACTGTCACTGTGGGGGATAGCACTTCCTGCCTTGGTGAAGCATACATCTGACACTATACATTTTTGTGATATGCATTCAGTCACGGTGGCTCAGTGGTTAGCACTGCGGGTCCTGGGTTCAAATCCCACCAAGGACATCTGCAAGGAGTTTGTATTCTCTCCCCGTGTTTGCGTGGGTTTCCTCTGGGTTCTCCGATTTCTCCCACATTCCAGAGACATACTGATAGGGAACTTAGATTGTGAGCCCCAATATATATATATATATTGCTTTCAACTATTGCCTAGTGGTTTGGTTTTTCTTTTATTGTGTATAACTATGTTTTTTTTCTACTTACTGTGCAGGCACCTATTGTTGTGGTGTTACCCTTTACCACTCTTTACTAAATAAAGGTATTTTATCTTAATATTAATTGTCCCAATTTTCTCTTTTGACCACAAGTTCAGCTTCTTATTCTTGATCCTCCTTCATATTGAATGGTGCAGGCTTGTTTTAGCAGTAAAGTGGTTAATCTGCTCAGTTGAGAACTGTGCTTTCCTGCATTAAGGCTCTCAGCTGTGCACTGTTAGCCACTCCCATCTCCTTTATATTCTGGGCCCTGGCTAGCACTCATTGTCAGAGTTGGCTTCATGCTGCATGGTTAGGAGACGGTGGTTTGTTGTTGTTAAGAAGGCGTTTGGTGGATTTACTGTTAGGTTTTGGTTGCGTGCTAATTCCCCTTCTCCTACTTTGGTTTTACCCCATCCTCCACTCCCCAGTGTTTACTTCTGTTGTTTGTGTGAGTATATTTGCATGATTGGTATTATCCTTTATCCCTGTTTGTGTTACCTTTTTTGTCTGGTTGGTGTATTACGGTGCACTACTACTCCCTCTTCCCTGGGTGGGATAGGGTACAGACTGAGGGCGGATTCAGGAGCTAAGGCAAGGTACGTGGCCCCGACATCTTCACCATCAAAAGTACGAGCTAAGGCACCCTAGCGTTAGGGACAGGGAAGGAGCCGCTGGTCTCGGGACACACGATAACAGAGTCGCGGCACCGTGTTCCCACACAAAATAAACACTGCGTTCTTTCTGTTGCGATTTTTGGTGCAGAAAATCTGCTGGTTTTAATAGGTAAAGTGGATCTGATATAATTAAAACTTATGCCCACTCTGTTTTTACAGACAGCGTTTGGTGCGTTTTTTTTCCTAAAGGCTTCTGTGGGGAAATAATGAGGTTGCAAGTGCAGAATCACAGGTTTTCTACATTAAAAACACGGGAAAAAAAGGAAAAGCAAATAAAAAAACAATACTGCAAAAATGCAAATCAGAGCAAGGAAAAAAGCAGCAGAAAAAACAGACAGCGCTCGGACCAATGTTATTCAATAGGGCTGTTCAGATGATGAAATGTCGGCGTGAATAAAGCTTAGAGCATGGACAGGTCTAATCTGTATTTCGGATGAGACTCTTATTCAAGTCTATGTGTGCGCAAAAAACCAGAATCCCGCATGGATCAACAGCACGGCATCCGACTTTACCGGTTTTGGTCTAGTAAAGGTTATTCACTTCTGAAGTATAGAAATGAAAAAAAAAAAATGTTAGAATTGTGGTAAATGCTGCGTGATGACTCAGGGCCGTGATTTCTAACGCCAGGACACTCGGCAGCTGCTACCTTTCTCTACAAAGATGTCAGCCGGACCCCGGAAAAGAATTCTATCATGGCAGCTGCTAGTGCTCCATGTAGACGGGTGAGACGCTTACACTTTCAGCGCTGCTCCACACTAATGTCTTTCAGTGAAAAGATTTTCCAAAATTAAAGTCTTGCAGCATTTTCTAGATCCGCCATGTTTGTCTGTCATCAGTAGAAGCATTTGTCCACTTTCTGTGATATCTCACATCACCGTGGCACTCCCAGTCTTGTCCCTCGGCCTCAATGGTGAACGCTGCCTCCTGGTCTCTGCTTTGTCCCGGCCGCGTGTTTGCGGCTCTTGGTGATTAGTTATGGCTGCACCTGTTCTGTGGCTGAGAAACGACTGTTGCCCCATTATCAACAAGGCTTTGTGATTCCTGTGCCGGATTGTTGGGGCTTGTGATGAAGGAACAGCCACCATCTTGGATATGGGACATAATGCTGGCTTCATGTCTGAGATTGGCCTGTACCAGCCTCCATTTTGTCTGAATTCACAGGGCCACAGGCAGCTGGCTGCACCTGGCCCCCATGGCCTGTGGGCAAATTCAATACAACAGGGTTTAGTGTCCACTGTGAATAACCAGGTCCTTTTAGTATGCTAAATAGATCAGGCCAAAAACAGGACTTCAAAGCTTTAAGGTACTGCCACACTTAGTGATCTCGTTAGCGATCTCAATAACGACGCAAGCTAATGAGATCGTTTTTGTGATCGTTTTAATGTTGCTAGTAGCTGCCACACTTAGTGATCTCGTTAACGACGCATAAGCGGTTAGCGATCTCATTAACGACTTTAACGGTCATTGCGATGTAAAAAACAGCGCACATCGCTCACAAAAGGTGCCAGACACAGCGATATAGGCTCACCAGCGGGACGCCAACGATCTAAATACGGTCCAGAACTCTAGTGAACGATCAGCGAGATCACAGCAGGGGCCACGTCGTTGCTACATGCCACACACGTTAGCGTCACGAACGAGATCGCTAAATAGTGACGTATTTTAGCGATCTCGTTAGCGACGCTGTTTAGTGTGGCATACCCTTTAGTCTGGAGCCACACCAGCATGGGGTCTGGGGATGCCTGGGGGCTTCAATTAGATTATACCTGTCAGCTAGACACTGAAAACACCTCCATTGTTTTCCCCAGCCACTACGACTCCGTTCTAGGATTATGAATTATGAGCACGCCTTTCGAGGTACAGTCTCATAAAAAATATCTGCGTGATCCTGCGGACCTCGGGCATCTGACAGTGCAACTCCCGAGTCGGTGATGGCTTGGGGACCTGAGATATAGAGATTGGGTAACCGTGGAGGGCCAAACAGGCCAGGTTTGATCTCCACGCGACAGGCAAAACGAACTGCATCCATTGGTACCTCTCCTGTCCTGATCCGATCGTCCTGGAGAAAGTTAACCCCTTTTTTAGATATTGGGAATAAATTCTGCAGGGAGCTAAGGGTGGAGATTATTAGCCCACCCTCTGGCACCGAGGGGAGGAACCTAGCAGGTATAAGAACTGTGAGCGGATGGCAGACCCTAGCCATTCACACAGAACAAGACGATGAAGATCTAAGAAGGAACAAGGGACAGATCTGCCAAGGGAGCAGCGGCACACGTTTTGGGGACTGTCCGGCAACTAAGATTCACACCTGTGGTTCGCAGAGCTCCCGGCGTCCACATGCAACCTACAGCCTGGTAACATTGACCTTTAGCTAATACCTCTAAGCCTTGTACATTATTGTTGTATTTTACACTGACTGCAAATCCACTGTAATTCCGTTGTATAGCTTACGGTATATTTCTGTAATTATCTAGTGCGCCCTTAAGGCAATTAAACCATAAAATTAATTTTGGGCTGATGCTTTTACTCTGATCACGAAACTTAGAATACCCAGTGGGTAACAGGACATCCTCCCCGGCGGCCATTTGCTCTAGGTGCAGTTCCCTTACTGACCTGAGAGACGAAGGGGGCGCCGGAGAGCTGTGCCTGTGTAGTTACGTCACATTCGTGACGTGGGAGGAACAGGGGTTTCCTCCACAGGGCTTCTCAGTGATTCTACGTCCTGTGGCTACAACTATTTCTCTACTATGTAGGGTACTCTGTATACATCTGACCACGGCTGATCTCTCCTGTGTACCGGACTCTGTATACCTCTGACCACGGCTGATCTCTCCTGTGTACCGGACTCTGTATACATCTGACCACGGCTGATCTCTCCTGTGTACCGGACTCTGTATACCTCTGACCACGGCTGATCTCTCCTGTGTGCCGGACTCTGTATACCTCTGACCACGGCTGATCTCCTATGTACCGGACTCTGTAAACCTCTGACCACGGCTGATCTCTCCTGTGTACCGGACTCTGTATACCTCTGACCACGGCTGACCTCTCCTGTGTACCAGACTCTGTATACCTCTGACCACGGCTGATCTCTCCTGTGTACCAGACTCTGTATACATCTGACCACGGCTGATTTCTCCTGTGTGCCGGACTCTGTATACATCTGACATCAGCTGATCTCTCCTGTGTACTGGACTCTGTATACCCTGACAGCAGCTGATCTCTCCTGTGTACTGGACTATGTATACCTCTGACCACGGCTGATCTCTCCTGTGTATCGGACTCTGTATACCTCTGACCATGGCTGATCTCTCCTGTGTACCGGACTCTGTATACATCTGACCACGGCTGATCTCTCCTGTGTATCGGACTCTGTATACCTCTGACCATGGCTGATCTCTCCTGTGTACCGGACTCTGTATACATCTGACCACGGCTGATCTCTCCTGTACAGACTCTGTATGCATCTGACCGCGGCTGATCTCTCCTGTGTACCAGACTCTGTATACCTCTGACCACGGCTGATCTCTCCTGTGTATCGGACTCTGTATACCTCTGACCACGGCTGATCTCTTCTGTGTGCCGGACTCTGTATACCTCTGACCAGGGCTGATCTCCTATGTATCGGACTCTGTAAACCTCTGACCACGGCTGACCTCTCCTGTGTACCGGACTCTGTATACCTCTGACCACGGCTGACCTCTCCTGTGTACCAGACTCTGTATACCTCTGACCACGGCTGATCTCTCCTGTGTACCAGACTCTGTATACATCTGACCACGACTGATTTCTCCTGTGTACCGGACTCTGTATACATCTGACAGCAGCTGATCTCTCCTGTGTACCGGACTCTGTATACCTCTGACCACGGCTGACCTCTCCTGTGTACCAGACTCTGTATACCTCTGACCACGGCTGATCTCTCCTGTGTACCAGACTCTGTATACATCTGACCACGGCTGATTTCTCCTGTGTACCGGACTCTGTATACATCTGACAGCAGCTGATCTCTCCTGTGTACCGGACTCTGTATACCTCTGACCGCAGCTGATCTCTCCTGTGTACTGGACTCTGTATACCTCTGACCACGGCTGATCTCTCCTGTGTATCGGACTCTGTATACCTCTGGCCATGGCTGATCTCTCCTGTGTACCGGACTCTGTATACATCTGACCACGGCTGATCTCTCCTGTGTATCGGACTCTGTATACCTCTGACCGCGGCTGATCTCTCCTGTGTACCGGACTCTGTATACCTCTGACCACGGCTGATCTCTCCTGTGTATCGGACTCTGTACACATCTGACCACGGCTGATCTCTCCTGTGTATCGGACTCTGTATACCTCTGACCACGGCTGATCTTTCTTGTGTACCGGACTCTGTATACATCTGACCACGGCTGATCTCTCCTGTGTGCCAGACTCTGTATACATCTGACCACGGCTGATCTCCCCTGTGTACCGGACTCTGTATACATCTGACCACGGCTGATCTCTCCTATGTACCGGACTCTGTATACATCTGACCACGGCTGATCTCTCCTGTGTATCGGACTCTGTATACCTCTGGCCACGGCTGATCTCTCCTGTGTATCGGACTCTGTATACATCTGACCACGGCTGATCTCTCCTGTGTACCGGACTCTGTATATATTTGACCACGGCTGATCTCTCCTGTGTGCTGCACTCTGTATACATCTGACCACTGCTGATCTCTCCTGTGTGCCGGACTCTGTATACATCTGACCACGGCTGATCTCTCCTGTGTACCGGACTCTGTATACATCTGACCACTGCTGATCTCTCCTGTGTGCTGGACTCTGTATACATCTGACCACGGCTGATCTCTCCTGTACAGACTCTGTATACATCTGACCACGGCTGATCTCTCCTGTGTATCAGACTCTGTATACCTCTGACCACGGCTGATCTCTCCTGTACAGACTCTGTACAGTATACATCTGACCGCGGCTGATCACTCCTGTGTACCGGACTCTGTATACATCTGACCACGGCTGATCTCTCCTGTGTACCGGACTCTGTATACATCTGACCATGGCTGATCTCTCCTGTGTACCGGACTCTGTATACATCTGACCACGGCTGATCTCTCCTGTGTACTGGACTCTGTATATCTCTGACCACGGCTGATCTCTCCTGTGTACCGGACTCTATACCTCTGACCACTGCTGATCTCTCCTGTGTACCGGACTCTGTATACCTCTGACCTCAGCTGATCTCTCCTGTGTGCCGGACTCTGTATACATCCGACCACGGCTGATCTCCCCTGTGTACCGAACTCTGTATACATCTGACCACGGCTGATCTCTCCTGTGTACTGGACTCTGTATATCTCTGACCACGGCTGATCTCTCCTGTGTACCGGACTCTATACCTCTGACCACTGCTGATCTCTCCTGTGTACGGACTCTGTATACCTCTGACCTCAGCTGATCTCTCCTGTGTGCCGGACTCTGTATACATCTGACCACGGCTGATCTCCCCTGTGTACCGAACTCTGTATACATCTGACCACGGCTGATCTCTCCTGTGTGCCGGACTCTGTATACCTCTGACCACAGCTGATCTCTCCTGTGTACTGGACTCTGTATACCCCCGATTTCTCTCCTGTATACCGGACTCTGTATACCCCCGATTTCCCTCCTGTATACCCCCATTTTCCCTCCTGTATACCAAACTCTGTATACCCCCGATTTCTCTCCTATATATCCCCGATTTCCCTCCTGTATATCAAACTCTGTATACACAATTTTTCTCCAGTTTGCCGGACTCTGTATACCCCCGATTTCTTTCCTATATACCCGATTTCCCTCCTATATACCAAACTCTGTATAATCCCGATTTCTCTCCTATATACCCCCGATTTCCCTACTGTATACTGGACTCTGTATACCCCCGGTTTCTCTCCTATATATCCCCGATTTCCCTCCTGTATACTGGACTCTGTATACCCCCATTTCTCTCCTGTATCTCCCTGACCACGGCTGACCTTGTTCCTATGTGCCTGTAGTTTTGCAGTCCTGGTCTTACTATCAAACTCATATAATGTGATACACAGAAACCGCTCTCTGGCCCCAGGAGCTGGATAAGCTCCTATCGGGGGGCTCGAGACCCCCAGCCCCAGCGCTCCCACAGGGTCACCTGGAGCTTGTGGAAATCTTCATTTCTACAGGAGCGTCGGATTGTGCCACCTACAAGGCCGCGCTCCCAGATACTGGCTACCAGTAGCCAAAGACTTACCAGAAACCCCAACGCCAATCCATTACCTCACAACTACAGATTTGGAGCAATCAACCAATCTTTTCCTCATGGGAAGGTTCGGACACAGGCCGCCTCTGAAGGTTCGGACGCTGGACGCCTCGGAAGGTTCAGACGCGGGCCGCCTTGGAAGGTTCGGACGCGGGCCGCCACGGAAGGTTCGGACGCGGGATGACTCTGAAGGATCGGACGCGGGACGACTCTGAAGGATCGGAAGCGGGACGACTCTGAAGGTTCGGACGCGGGCCGCCTCTGAAGGTTCGGACGTTGGACGGTTCGGACACGGGCCGCCTCGGAAGGTTCGGACGCGGGCCGCCTCTGAGGGTTCAGACGCCTCTGAAGGTTCGGACGCGGGATGCCTCTGAGGGTTCGGACGCCTCGGAAGGTTCGGACGCCTCAGAAAGTTCGGACGTGGGTCGCCTCGGAAGGTTCGGATGCGGGCCGCCTCTGAAGGTTCGGACGCCTCTAAAGGTACGGACGCCTCTGAGGGTTCGGACGCTGGACAACTCTGAAGGTTTGGACGGGAGCCGCCTCTGAAGGTTCGGACAGCTCTGAAGGATCGGATGCGGGACGACTCTGAAGGATCGAAAGCGGGACGACTCTGAAGGTGCGGATGCGGGACGCCTCTGAAGGTTCGGACGCGGGCCACCTCGGAAAGGTTCGGCCGCGGGCCGCCTCGGAAGGTTCGGACGCGGGCCGCCTCGGAAGGTTTGGACGCGGGCCGCCTCGGAAGGTTCGGACGCGGGCCGCCTTGGAAAGTTCGGACGCTGGACGCCTCGTAAGGTTCGGACGCGGGACGACTCTGAAGGATCGGACGCGGGACGACTCTGAAGGATCGGACGGGGGCCGCCTCTGAAGGTTCGGACGGGGGCCGCCTCTGAAGGTTCGGACGCGGGACGCCTCTGAAGGGTCGGACGCGGGACGCCTCTGAAGGGTCGGACGCGGGTCGTCTCTGAGGGTTCGGACGCCTCTGAAGGTTCTGACGAGGGACGCCTCTGGAGGCTCGGACACGGAACGCCTCTGAAGGTTCGGACGCGGGACGCCTCTGAAGGTTCGGACGCCTCTTAAGGTTCGGATGCTTCTGAAGGTTCGGACGCCTTGGAAGGTTCGGACGCGGGTCGCCTCGGAAGGTTCAGATGCGGGCCGCCTCTGAAGGTTCGGACGCGGGTTGCCTCTAAAGGTTCGGACGTGGGACGCCTCTGAAGGTTCGGACGCTGGACGCCTCGGAAGGTTCGGAAGCGGGACGCCTCGGAAGGTTCGGACGTGGGCCGCCTCGGAAGGTTCGGACGCGGGCCGCTTCGTAAAGTTCGGACGCGGGCCGCCTCGGAAGATTCGGACGCTGGACGCCTCGGAAGGTTCGGACGCGGGACGACTCTGAAGGATCTGACGCGGGACAACTCTGAAGGATCGGAAGCGGGACGACTCTGAAGGTTCGGATGTGGGACGCCTCTGAAGGTTCGGACGCGGCACGCCTCTGAAGGTTAGGACGCCGGACACCTCTGAGGGTTCAGACGCCTCTGAAGGTTTGGGCGCCTCTGAAGGTTCAGACGCCTCAGAAGGTTTGGACGTGGGTCGCCTCGGAAGGTTCGGACGCGGGCCGCCTCTGAAGGTTCGGACGCGGGCCGCCTCGGAAGGTTCGGACGCGGGCCGCCTCGGAAAGTTCGGACGCTGGACGCCTCTGAGGGTTCGGACGCCTCAGAAGGTTCGGACGTGGGTCGCCTCAGAAGGTTCGGACGTGGGCCGCCTCTGAAGGTTCGGACGCCTCTGAAGGTACGGATGCTGGACAACTCTGAAAGTTTGGACGGGAGCCACCTCTGAAGGTTCGGACGGCTCTGAAGGTTCGGACAGGGGGCCGCCTCTGAAGGTTCGGACGCGGGACGACTCTGAAGGTTCGGACGCGGGACGACTCTGAAGGTTCGGACGCGGGATGCCTCTGAAGGGCTGGACGCGGGACGCCTCTGAAGGGTCGGACGCGGGTCGTCTCTGATTGTTCGGACGCCTCTGAAGGTTCGGACGCGGGCCACCTCGGAAAGGTTCGGCCGCGGGCCGCCTCGGAAGGTTCGGACGCGGGCCGCCTCGGAAGGTTTGGACGCGGGCCGCCTCGGAAGGTTCGGACGCGGGCCGCCTTGGAAAGTTCGGACGCTGGACGCCTCGTAAGGTTCGGACGCGGGACGACTCTGAAGGATCGGACGCGGGACGACTCTGAAGGATCGGACGGGGGCCGCCTCTGAAGGTTCGGACGGGGGCCGCCTCTGAAGGTTCGGAGCGGGACGCCTCTGAAGGGTCGGACGCGGGACGCCTCTGAAGGGTCGGACGCGGGTCGTCTCTGAGGGTTCGGACGCCTCTGAAGGTTCTGACGAGGGACGCCTCTGGAGGCTCGGACACGGAACGCCTCTGAAGGTTCGGACGCGGGACGCCTCTGAAGGTTCGGACGCCTCTTAAGGTTCGGATGCTTCTGAAGGTTCGGACGCCTTGGAAGGTTCGGACGCGGGTCGCCTCGGAAGGTTCAGATGCGGGCCGCCTCTGAAGGTTCGGACGCGGGTTGCCTCTAAAGGTTCGGACGTGGGACGCCTCTGAAGGTTCGGACGCTGGACGCCTCGGAAGGTTCGGAAGCGGGACGCCTGGAAGGTTCGGACGTGGGCCGCCTCGGAAGGTTCGGACGCGGGCCGCTTCGTAAAGTTCGGACGCGGGCCGCCTCGGAAGATTCGGACGCTGGACGCCTCGGAAGGTTCGGACGCGGGACGACTCTGAAGGATCTGACGCGGGACAACTCTGAAGGATCGGAAGCGGGACGACTCTGAAGGTTCGGATGTGGGACGCCTCTGAAGGTTCGGACGCGGGCACGCCTCTGAAGGTTAGGACGCCGGACACCTCTGAGGGTTCAGACGCCTCTGAAGGTTTGGGCGCCTCTGAAGGTTCAGACGCCTCAGAAGGTTTGGACGTGGGTCGCCTCGGAAGGTTCGGACGCGGGCCGCCTCTGAAGGTTCGGACGCGGGCCGCCTCGGAAGGTTCGGACGCGGGCCGCCTCGGAAAGTTCGGACGCTGGACGCCTCTGAGGGTTCGGACGCCTCAGAAGGTTCGGACGTGGGTCGCCTCAGAAGGTTCGGACGTGGGCCGCCTCTGAAGGTTCGGACGCCTCTGAAGGTACGGATGCTGGACAACTCTGAAAGTTTGGACGGGAGCCACCTCTGAAGGTTCGGACGGCTCTGAAGGTTCGGACAGGGGGCCGCCTCTGAAGGTTCGGACGCGGGACGACTCTGAAGGTTCGGACGCGGGACGACTCTGAAGGTTCGGACGCGGGATGCCTCTGAAGGGTTGGACGCGGGACGCCTCTGAAGGGTCGGACGCGGGTCGTCTCTGATTGTTCGGACGCCTCTGAAGGTTTGGACGCGGGTCGCCTCTGAGGGTTCGGACGCCTCTGAAAGTTCGGCTGCGGGACGCCTCTGAAGGTTCGGACGCGGGACGCCTCTGAGGGTTCGGACGCCTCGGAAGGTTCGGACGCCTCGGAAGGTTCGGACATGGGTCGCCTCAGAAGGTTCGGACGCGGGCCGCTTCTGAAGGTTCAGACGCCTCTGAAGGTTCGGACGCCTCAGAAGGTTCGGACATGGGTCGCCTCTGAAGGTTCGGATGCCTCTGAAGGTATGGACGCCTCTGAGGGTTCGGACGCTAGACAACTCTGAAGGTTTGGACGGGAGCCGCCTCTGAAGGTTCGGACGGGGCCGCCTCTGAAGGTTCGGACGGGGGCCGCCTCTGAAGGTTTGGACGGGGGCCGCCTCTGAAGGTTTGGACGGGGGATGCCTCTGAAGGGTCGGACGCGGGACGCCTCTGAAGGGTCGGACGCGGGTCGTCTCTGAGGGTTCGGACGCCTCTGAAGGTTCGGACGAGGGACGCCTCTGGAGGCTCGGACACGGAACGCCTCTGAAGGTTCGGACGCGGGATGCCTCTGAAGTTTTGGACGCGGGACGCCTCTGAAGGTTCGGATGCCTCTTAAGGTTCGGACGCCTTGGAAGGTTCGGACGCGGGTCGCCTCGGAAGGTTCAGATGCAGGCCGCCTCGGAAGGTTCGGACGCGGGTCGCCTCTGAAGGTTCGGACGCGGGACGCCTCTGAAGGTTCGGACGCTGGACGCCTCGGAAGGTTCGGAAGCGGGACGCCTCGGAAGGTTCGGACGTGGGCCGCCTCGAAAGGTTCGGACGCGGGCCGCTTCGTAAAGTTCGGACGCGGGCCGCCTCGGAAGATTCGGACGCTCGACGCCTCGGAAGGTTCGGACGCGGGACGACTCTGAAGGATCTGACGCGGGACAACTCTGAAGGATCGGAAGCGGGACGACTCTGAAGGTTCGGATGTGGGACGCCTCTGAAGGTTCGGACGCGGGTCACCTCTGAGGGTTCGGACGCCTCTGAAGGTTCGGACGCGGCACGCCTCTGAAGGTTAGGACGCCGGACACCTCTGAGGGTTCAGACGCCTCTGAAGGTTTGGGCGCCTCTGAAGGTTCAGACGCCTCAGAAGGTTTGGACGTGGGTCGCCTCGGAAGGTTCGGACGCGGGCCGCCTCTGAAGGTTCGGACGCGGGCCGCCTCGGAAGGTTCGGACGCGGGCCGCCTCGGAAAGTTCGGACGCTGGACGCCTCTGAGGGTTCGGACGCCTCAGAAGGTTCGGACGTGGGTCGCCTCAGAAGGTTCGGACGTGGGCCGCCTCTGAAGGTTCGGACGCCTCTGAAGGTACGGATGCTGGACAACTCTGAAAGTTTGGACGGGAGCCACCTCTGAAGGTTCGGACGGCTCTGAAGGTTCGGACGGGGGGCCGCCTCTGAAGGTTCGGACGCGGGACGACTCTGAAGGTTCGGACGCGGGACGACTCTGAAGGTTCGGACGCGGGATGCCTCTGAAGGGTTGGACGCGGGACGCCTCTGAAGGGTCGGACGCGGGTCGTCTCTGATTGTTCGGACGCCTCTGAAGGTTTGGACGCGGGTCGCCTCTGAGGGTTCGGACGCCTCTGAAAGTTCGGCTGCGGGACGCCTCTGAAGGTTCGGACGCGGGACGCCTCTGAGGGTTCGGACGCCTCGGAAGGTTCGGACGCCTCGGAAGGTTCGGACATGGGTCGCCTCAGAAGGTTCGGACGCGGGCCGCTTCTGAAGGTTCAGACGCCTCTGAAGGTTCGGACGCCTCAGAAGGTTCGGACATGGGTCGCCTCTGAAGGTTCGGATGCCTCTGAAGGTATGGACGCCTCTGAGGGTTCGGATGCTAGACAACTCTGAAGGTTTGGACGGGAGCCGCCTCTGAAGGTTCGGACGGGGCCGCCTCTGAAGGTTCGGACGGGGGCCGCCTCTGAAGGTTTGGACGGGGGCCGCCTCTGAAGGTTTGGACGGGGGGACGCCTCTGAAGGGTCGGACGCGGGACGCCTCTGAAGGGTCGGACGCGGGACGCCTCTGAAGGGTCGGACGCGGGTCGTCTCTGAGGGTTCGGACGCCTCTGAAGGTTCGGACGAGGGACGCCTCTGGAGGCTCGGACACGGAACGCCTCTGAAGGTTCGGACGCGGGATGCCTCTGAAGTTTTGGACGCGGGACGCCTCTGAAGGTTCGGACGCCTCTTAAGGTTCGGATGCTTCTGAAGGTTCGGACGCCTTGGAACGTTCGGACGCGGGTCGCCTCGGAAGGTTCAGATGCGGGCCGCCTCGGAAGGTTCGGACGCGGGTCGCCTCTGAAGGTTCGGACGCGGGACGCCTCTGAAGGTTCGGACGCTGGACGCCTCGGAAGGTTCGGAAGCGGGACGCCTCGGAAGGTTCGGACGTGGGCCGCCTCGAAAGGTTCGGACGCGGGCCGCTTCGTAAAGTTCGGACGCGGGCCGCCTCGGAAGATTCGGACGCTCGACGCCTCGGAAGGTTCGGACGCGGGACGACTCTGAAGGATCTGACGCGGGACAACTCTGAAGGATCGGAAGCGGGACGACTCTGAAGGTTCGGATGTGGGACGCCTCTGAAGGTTCGGACGCGGGTCACCTCTGAGGGTTCGGACGCCTCTGAAGGTTCGGACGCGGCACGCCTCTGAAGGTTAGGACGCCGGACACCTCTGAGGGTTCAGACGCCTCTGAAGGTTTGGGCGCCTCTGAAGGTTCAGACGCCTCAGAAGGTTTGGACGTGGGTCGCCTCGGAAGGTTCGGACGCGGGCCGTCTCTGAAGGTTCGGAGCGGGCCGCCTCGGAAGGTTCGGACGCGGGCCGCCTCGGAAAGTTCGGACGCTGGACGCCTCTGAGGGTTCGGACGCCTCAGAAGGTTCGGACGTGGGTCGCCTCGAAGGTTCGGACGTGGGCCGCCTCTGAAGGTTCGGACGGCCCTCTGAAGGTACGGATGCTGTGACAACTCTGAAAGTTTGGACGGGAGCCACCTCTGAAGGTTCGGAGCGGCTCTGAAGGTTCGGACGCGGGGCCGCCTCTGAAGGTTCGGACGCGGGACGACCTCTGAAGGTTCGGACTGGCGAGGACGACTCTGAAGGTTCGGACGCGGGATGCCTCTGAAGGTTGACGCGGAGCCTCTGAAGGGTCGGACGCGGGTCTGTCTCGTGATATGTTCGGAGCCTCTGAAGGTTCGGACGCGGGACGACCCCTGAGGTCGGACGCGAGCCTCTGAAGGTTCGGACGCGGGACGCCTCTGAAGGTTTTGACGCGGGACGCCTCTGAAGGTTTGAGCGCCTCTAAGGTTCGGATGCCCTCTGAAGGTTCGGACGCCTCTGAAGGTTCGATGCGGGTCGCCGGAAGGTTCGGACGCGGGCCGCCTCGAAGGTTCGGACGCGGGCGCCTCGGAAGGTTCGGACGCGGGCCGCCTCTGAAGGTTCGGACGGGGCCGCCTCGGAAGGTTCGGACGCGGGCCGCCTCTGAAGGTTCGGACGCAGGGACGCCTCGGAAGGTTCGGACGCGGGCCACCGAAGGTTCGGACGCGGGCCGCCTCGGAAGTTCGGACGGGGCCGCCTCGGAAGGTTCGGACGCTTGACGCACTCGAAGGTTCGGACGCGAGACGACTGAAGGATCGGAAGCGGGACACTCTGAAGGTTCGGACGCGGGACGCTCTGAAGGTTCGGACGCAGGACGCCTCTGAGGGTTCGGACGCGGGCTCGGAAGGTTCGGACGCCTCTGAAGGTTCGGACATGGGTCGCCTCAGAAGGTTCGGACGCGGGCCGCTTCTGAAGGTTCAGACGCCTCTGAAGGTTCGGACGCCTCAGAAGGTTCGGACATGGGTCGCCTCTGAAGGTTCGGATGCCTCTGAAGGTATGGATGCCTGAGGTTCGGACGCTAGACAACTCTGAAGGTTTGGACGCGGGCGCTCGGAAGGTTCGGACGCAGGCGCCTCTGAAGGTTCGGACGCGGGCCGCCTCGGAAGGTTCGGACGCGGGCCGCCTCTGAAGGTTCGGACGCGGGACGCCTCGAAGGTTCGGAAGCGGGCCACCTCGGAAGGTTCGGACGCGGGCCGCCTCGGAAAGTTCGGACGCGGGCGCCTCGGAAGGTTCGGACGCTTGACGACCTGAAGGTTCGACGCGGACGACTGAAGGATCGGAAGCGGGACCACTCTGAAGGTTCAGGACGCGGGACGACTCTGAAGGTTCGGACGCAGGACCTCTGAGGGTTCGGACGCCTCGAAGGTTCGGACGCCTCGGAAGGTTCGGACATGGGTCGCCTCAGAAGGTTCGGACGCGGGCCGCTTCTGAAGGTTCAGACGCCTCTGAAGGTTCGGACGCCTCAGAAGGTTCGGACATGGGTCGCCTCTGAAGGTTCGGATGCCTCTGAAGGTATGGACGCCTTGAGGGTTCGGACCTAGACAACTCTGAAGGTTTGGACGGGAGCCCCTCTGAAGGTTCGGACGGGGCCGCCTCTGAAGGTTCGGACGGGGCCGCCTCTGAGTTCGGACGCGGACGCCTCTGAAGGTCGGACGCGGGACACCTCGGAAGGTTCGGACGCGGGCCGCTCTGAAGGTTCGGACGCGGGACCTCGGAAGGTTCGGACGCGGGCCGCCCGAAGGTTCGGACGCGGGCCGCCTCGGAAAGTTCGGACGCGGGCCGCCTGAAGGTTCGGACTTGACGCTCGAAGTTCGGACGCGAGACACTGAAGGATCGGAAGCGGGACCACTCTGAAGGTTCAGACGCGGGACGACTCTGAAGGTTCGGACGCAGGACGCCTCTGAGGGTTCGGACGCCTCGGAAGGTTCGGACGCCTCGGAAGGTTCGGACATGGGTCGCCTCAGAAGGTTCGGACGCGGGCCGCTTCTGAAGGTTCAGACGCCTCTGAAGGTTCGGACGCCTCAGAAGGTTCGGACATGGGTCGCCTCTGAAGGTTCGGATGCCTCTGAAGGTATGGACGCCTGAGGGTTCGGACGCTAGACAACTCTGAAGGTTTGGACGCTGGACGACTCGGAAGGTTCGGACGCAGGACGGCTCTGAAGGTTCGGACGCGGGCCGCCTCGGAAGGTTCGGACGCGGGCCGCCTCTGAAGGTTCGGACGCGGACGCCTCGGAAGGTTCGGACGCGGGCCCCCCGGAAGGTTCGGACGCGGGCCGCCTCGGAAAGTTCGGACGCGGGCCGCCTCGGAAGGTTCGGACGCTTGACGCCTCGGAAGGTTCGGACGCGAGACGACTGAAGGATCGGAAGCGGGACCACTCTGAAGGTTCAGACGCGGGACGACTCTGAAGGTTCGGACGCAGGACGCCTCTGAGGGTTCGGACGCCGAAGGTTCGCGCCTCGGAAGGTTCGGACGCCTCGGAAGGTTCGGACGCCTGGAGGTTCGACATGGTCGCCTCAGAAGGTTTGGACGCGGGCCGCTTCTGAAGGTTCAGACGCCTCTGAAGGTTCGGACGCCTCAGAAGGTTCGGACATGGGTCGCCTCTGAAGGTTCGGATGCCTCTGAAGGTATGGACGCCTGAGGGTTCGGACGCTAGACAACTCTGAAGGTTTGGACGGGAGCCGCCTCTGAAGGTTCGGACGGGGCCGCCTCTGAAGGTTCGGACGGGGGCCGCCTCTGAAGGTTCGGACGGGACGCCTCTGAAGGGTCGGACGCGGGACACCTCTGAAGGGTCGGACGCGGGTCGTCTCTGAGGGTTCGGACGCCTCTGAAGGTTCGGACGAGGGACGCCTCTGTAGGCTCGGACACGGAACGCCTCTGAAGGTTCGGACGCGGGATGCCTCTGAAGGTTTGGACGCGGGACGCCTCTGAAGGTTCGGACGCCTCTTAAGGTTCGGATGCTTCTGAAGGTTCGGACGCCTTGGAAGGTTCGGACGCGGGTCGCCTCGGAAGGTTCAGATGCGGGCCGCCTCGGAAGGTTCGGACGCGGGTCGCCTCTGAAGGTTCGGACGCAGGACGCCTCTGAAGGTTCGGACGCTGGACGCCTCGGAAGGTTCAGAAGCGGGACGCCTCGGAAGGTTCGGACGTGGGCCGCCTCGGAAGGTTCGGACGCGGGCCGCTTCGTAAAGTTCGGACGCGGGCCGCCTCGGAAGATTCGGACGCTGGACGCCTCGGAAGGTTCGGACGCGGGACGACTCTGAAGGATCTGACGCGGGACGACTCTGAAGGATCGGAAGCGGGACGACTCTGAAGGTTCGGATGTGGGACGCCTCTGAAGGTTCGGACGCGGGTCACCTGAGGGTTCGGACGCCTCTGAAGGTTCGGACGCGGCATGCCTCTGAAGGTTAGGACGCCGGACCCTCTGAGGGTTCAGACGCCTCTGAAGGTTTGGGCGCCTCTGAAGGTTCAGACGCCTCAGAAGGTTTGGACGTGGGTCGCCTCGGAAGGTTCGGACGCGGGCCGCCTCTGAAGGTTCGGACGCGGGCCGCCTCGGAAGGTTCGGACGGGGCCGCCCTCGAAGTTCATGCCTGGACGCCTGAGGGTTCGGACGCCTCTGAAGGTTCGGACGCGGCATGCCTCTGAAGGTTAGGACGCCGGACACCTCTGAGGTTCAGACGCCTCTGAAGGTTTGGGCGCCTCTGAAGGTTCAGACGCCTCAGAAGGTTTGGACGTGGGTCGCCTCGAAGGTTCGGACGCGGGTCGTCTCTGATTGTTCGGACGCCTCTGAAGGTTTGGACGCGGGACGACTCTGGAGGCTCGGACGCGGAATGCCTCTGAAGGTTCAGACGCGGGACGACTCTGAAGGTTTAGACGCAGGGACGCCTCTGAAGGTTTGGACGCCTCTTAAGGTTCGATGCCTGAAGGTTCGGACGCCTTGGAAGGTTCAGACGCGGGTCGCCTCTGAGGTTCGACGCCTCTGAAGGTTCGGACGCGGCACGCCTCTGAAGGTTAGGACGCGGACACCTCTGAGGTTCAGACGCCTCTGAAGGTTGGGCGCCTCTGAAGGTTCAGACGCCTCAGAAGGTTTGGAGGGGTCGCCTCGGAAGGTTCGGACGCGGGCCGCCTCGAAGGTTCGGACGCGGGCCGCCTCGAAGGTTCGGACGCGGGCCGCCTCGGAAAGTTCGGACGCTGGACGCCTCTGAGGGTTCGGACGCCTCAGAGGTTCGGACGTGGTCGCCTCAGAAGGTTTGGACGTGGGCCGCCTCTGAAGTTCGGACGCCTCTGAAGGTACGGATGCTGGACAACTCTGAAAGTTTGGACGGGAGCCACCTCTGAAGGTTCGGACGGCTCTGAAGGTTCGGACGGGGGCCGCCTCTGAAGGTTCGGACGCGGGACGACTCTGAAGGTTCGGACGCGGGACGACTCTGAAGGTTCGGACGCGGGATGCCTCTGAAGGTTTGGCGCGGACGCCTCTGAAGGGTCGGAGCGGACGTCTCTGATGTTGCGGACGCCTCTGAAGGTTTGGACGCGGGACGACTCTGGAGGTCGGACGCGGATGCCTCTGAAGGTTCGACGCGGGACGCCTCTGGAAGGTTAGACGCAGGACGCCTCTGAGGTTTGGACGCCTCTTAAGGTTCGGATGCCCTGAAGGTTCGGACGCCTTGGAAGGTTCAGACGCGGGTCGCCTTGGAAGTTCAGACGGGGCCGCCTCGGAAGGTTCGGACGCGGGCCGCTCGGAAAGGGTTCGGACGCGGCCGCCTCGGAAGGTTCGGACGCGGGCCGCCTCTGAAGGTTCGGACGCGGGACGCCTCGGAAGGTTCGGACGCGGGCCACCCGAAGGTTCGGACGCGGGCCGCCTCGGAAAGTTCGGACGCGGGCCGCCTCGGCAGGTCTCGGACGCTTGACGCCTCGGAAGGTTCGGACGCGAGCGACTAAAGGATCGGAAGCGGACCACTCTGAAGGTTCAGACGCGGGACGACTCTGAAGGTTCGGACGCAGGACGCCTCTGAGGTTCGACGCGGGACGCCTCTGAAGGTTAGACGCCTCAGAAGGTTTGGACGTGGTCGCCTCGAAGGTTCGGACGCGGGCCGCCTCTGAAGGTTCGGACGCGGGCCGCCTCGGAAGGTTCGGACGCGGCCGCCTCGAAAGTTCGGACGCTGGACGCCTCTGAGGGTTCGGACGCCTCAGAAGGTCGACGTGGTCGCCTCAGAAGGTTTGGACGGGGCCGCCTCTGAAGGTTCGGACGCCTCTGAAGTACGGATGCTGGACAACTCTGAAAGTTTGGACGGGAGCCACCTCTGAAGGTTCGGACGCTCTGAAGGTTCGGACGGGGGCGCCTCTGAAGGTTCGGACGCGGGACACTCTGAAGGTTCGGACGCGGGACGACTCTGAAGGTTCGGACGCGGGATGCCTCTGAAGGGTTGGACCGGGACGCCTCTGAAGGGTCGGACGCGGGTCGTCTCTGATTGTTCGGACGCCTCTGAAGGTTTGGACGCGGACGACTCTGGAGGCTCGGACGCGGAATGCCTCTGAAGGTTCAGACGCGGGACGCCTCTGAAGGTTTAGACGCAGGGACGCCTCTGAAGGTTTGGACGCCTCTAAGGTTCGATGCCCCTGAAGGTTCGGACGCCTTGGAAGTTCAGACGCGGTCGCCTTGGAAGGTTCAGACTCGGGCCGCCTCGAAGGTTCGGACGCGGGCCTCGGAAGGTTCGGACGCGGGCCGCCTCGGAAGGTTCGGACGCGGGCCGCCTCTGAATGGTTCGGACGGGGCCGCCTGGGAAAGGGTTCGGACGCGGGCCACCCGGAAGGTTCGGACGCGGGCCGCCTCGGAAAGTTCGGACGCGGGACCGCCTCGGCAGGTTCGGACGCTGACGCCTCGAAGGTCGGACGCGAGACGACTGAAGGTCGGAAGCGGGACCACTCTGAAGGTTCAGACGCGGGACGACTCTGAAGGTTCGGACGCAGGACCTCTTCTGAAGGTTTGGACGCCTCTGAAGGTTCGGATGCCTCAGAAGGTTCGGACAGGGGTCGCCTCGGAAGGTTCAGACGCGGGCCGCCTCTGAAGGTTCGGACGCCTCTGAAGGTACGGACGCCTCTGAGGGTTCGGTCGCTGGACGACTCTGAAGGTTTGGACGGGTGCCACCTCTGAAGATTGGGACGGCTCTGAAGTTTCGGACGCGGGACGCCTCTGAAGATTCGGACGGGGGCCGCCTCTGAAGGTTCGGACCCGGGACGGCTCTGAAGGCTCGGACGCCTCTGGAGGTTCGGACCCGGGATGGCTCTGAAGGTTCGGACGCGGGCCGCCTCTAAAGGTTTGGACGCGGGACGCCTCTGAAGGGTCGGACGCGGGTCGTCTCTGAGGGTTCGGACGCCTCTGAAGGCTCGGACACGGGACGCATCGGAAGGTTCGGACGCGGGACGCCTCGGAAGGTTCGGACGCGGGCCGCATCGGAAAGTTCGGACGCTGGACGCCTCTGAGGATTCGGACGCCTCTGAAGGTTCGGACGCCTCAGAAGGTTCGGACGTGGGTCGCCTCAGAAGGTTCGGACGTGGGCCGCCTCTGAAGGTTCGGACGCCTCTGAAGGTACGGATGCTGGACAACTCTGAAAGTTTGGACGGGAGCCACCTCTGAAGGTTCGGACGGCTCTGAAGGTTCGGACGGGGGGCCGCCTCTGAAGGTTCGGACGGGGCCACCTCTGAAGGTTCGGACGCGGGACGACTCTGAAGGTTCGGACGCGGGATGCCTCTGAAGGGTTGGACGCGGGACGCCTCTGAAGGGTCGGACGCGGGACGCCTCTGAAGCGTCGAAGCGGGTCGTCTCTGATTGTTCGGACGCCTCTGAAGGTTTGGACGCGGGATGACTCTGGAGGCTTGGACGCGGAACGCCTTGAAGGTTCGGACGCGGGACGCCTCTGAAGGTTCAGACGCGGGACGCCTCTGAAGGTTTAGACGCAGGGACGCCTCTGAAGGTTTGGACGCCTCTTAAGGTTCGGATGCCCCTGAAGGTTCGGACGCCTTGGAAGGTTCAGACGCGGGTCGCCTCGGAAGGTTTCAGACGCGGGCCTCGGAAGGTTCGGACGCGGGCCGCCACGGAAGGTTCGGACGCGGATGACTCTGAAGGATCGGACGCGGGACGACTCTGAAGGATCGGAAGCGGGACGACTCTGAAGGTTCGGACGCGGGCCGCCTCTGAAGGTTCGGACGTTGGACGGTTCGGACGGGCCGCCTCGGAAGGTTCGGACGCGGGCCGCCTCTGAGGGTTCAGACGCCTCTGAAGGTTCGGACGCGGGATGCCTCTGAGGGTTCGGACGCCTCGGAAGGTTCGGACGCCTCAGAAAGTTTGGACGTGGGTCGCCTCGGAAGGTTCGGATGCGGGCCGCCTCTGAAGGTTCGGACGCCTCTAAAGGTACGGACGCCTCTGAGGGTTCGGACGCTGGACAACTCTGAAGGTTTGGACGGGAGCCGCCTCTGAAGGTTCGGACAGCTCTGAAGATCGGATGCGGGACGACTCTGAAGGATCGAAAGCGGGACGACTCTGAAGGTGCGGATGCGGACGCCTCTGAAGGTTCGGACGCGGGCCACCTCGGAAAGGTTCGGCCGCGGGCCGCCTCGGAAGGTTCGGACGCGGGCCGCCTCGGAAGGTTTGGACGCGGGCCGCCTCGGAAGGTTCGGACGCGGGCCGCCTTGGAAAGTTCGGACGCTGGACGCCTCGTAAGGTTCGACGCGGGACGACTCTGAAGGATCGGACGCGGGACGACTCTGAAGGATCGGACGCGGGACGACTCTGAAGGATCGGACGCGGGACGACTCTGAAGGATCGGAAGCGGGACGACTCTGAAGGTTCGGACGCGGGACGCCTCTGAAGGTTCGGACGCGGTTCGCCTCTGAGGGTTCGGACGCCTCTGAAAGTTCGGCTGCGGGACGCCTCTGAAGGTTCGGACGCGGGACGCCTCTGAGGGTTCGGACGCCTCGGAAGGTTCGGACGCCTCGGAAGGTTCGGACGCCTCAGAAGGTTCGGACATGGGTCGCCTGAGAAGGTTCGGACGCGGGCCGCTTCTGAAGGTTCAGACGCCTCTGAAGGTTCGGACGCCTCAGAAGGTTCGGACATGGGTCGCCTCTGAAGGTTCGGATGCCTCTGAAGGTATGGACGCCTCTGAGGGTTCGGACGCTAGACAACTCTGAAGGTTTGGACGGGAGCCGCCTCTGAAGGTTCGGACGGGGCCGCCTCTGAAGGTTCGGACGGGGCCGCCTCTGAGGTTCGGACGGGGGCCGCCTCTGAAGGTTCGGACGGGGGCCGCCTCTGAAAGTTCGGACGCGGGACGCCTCTGAAGGGTCGGACGCGGGACGCCTCTGAAGGGTCGGACGCGGGTCGTCTCTGAGGGTTCGGACGCCTCTGAAGGTTCGGACGAGGAGCCTTGGAGGCTCGGACACGGAACGCCTGAAGGTTCGGACGCGGGATGCCTCTGAAGGTTTGGACGCGGGACGCCTCTGAAGGTTCGGACGCTCTTAAGTTCGGATGCTTCTGAAGGTTCGGACGCCTTGGAAGGTTCGGACGCGGGTCGCCTCGGAAGGTTCAGATGCGGCCGCCTCGGAAGGTTCGGACGCAGGTCGCCTCTGAAGGTTCGGACGCGGGACGCCTCTGAAGTTCGGACGCGGGACGCCTCTGAAGATTCGGACGCGGGACGCCTCTGAAGGTTCGGACGCCGGTGGACTGGCCCTGAAGGTTCGGACGCCTCTGGAGGTTCGGACCCGGCGCTCTGAAGGTTCGGACGCGGGCGCCTCTAAGGTTGGACGCGGGACGCCTCTGAAGGGTCGGACGCGGGACGCCTCTGAGGGTTCGGACGCCTCTGAAGGTCTCGGATCAACGGGACGCTCGGAAGGTTCGGACGCGGGACGCCTCGAAGGTTCGGACGCGGCCGCCTCGGAAAGTTCGACGCTGGACGCCTCTGAGGATTCGGACGCCTCTGAAGGTTCGGACGCCTCAGAAGGTTCGGACGTGGGTCGCCTCAGAAGGTTCGGACGTGGCCGCCTCTGAAGGTTCGGACGCCTCTGAAGGTACGGATGCTGGACAACTCTGAAAGTGTTGGACGGGAGCCACCTCTGAAGGTTCGGGACGCTCTGAAGGTTCGGACGGGGGGCCGCCTCTGAAGGTTCGGACGGGGGCACCTCTGAAGGTTCGGACGCGGGACGACTCTGAAGGTTCGGACGCGGGATGCCTCTGAAGGGTTGGACGCGGGACGCCTCTGAAGGTCGGAGCGGGACGCCTCTGAAGGTCGGAAGCGGGTCGTCTTGATTGTTCGGACGCCTCTGAAGGTTTGGACGCGGGATGACTCTGGAGGCTTGGACGCGGAACGCCTCTGAAGGTTCGGAGCGGGCGCCTCTGAAGGTTCAGACGCGGGACGCCTCTGAAGGTTTAGACGCAGGGACGCCTCTGAAGGTTTGGACGCCTCTTAAGGTTCGGATGCCCTGAAGGTTCGGACGCCTTGGAAGGTTCAGACGCGGGTCGCCTCGAAGGTTCAGACGCGGGCCGCCTCGGAAGGTTCGGACGCGGGCCGCCACGGAAGGTTCGGACGCGGGATGACTCTGAAGGATCGGACGCGGGACGACTCTGAAGGATCGGAAGCGGGACGACTCTGAAGGTTCGGACGCGGGACGCCTCTGAAGGTTCGGACGTTGGACGTTCGGACACGGGCCGCCTCGAAGGTTCGGACGCGGGCCGCCTCTGAGGTTCAGGACGCCTCTGAAGGTTCGGACGCGGGATGCCTCTGAGGGTTCGGACGCCTCGGAAGGTTCGGACGCCTCAGAAGTTTGGACGTGGGTCGCCTCGGAAGGTTCGGATGCGGGCCGCCTCTGAAGGTTCGGACGCCTCTAAAGGTACGGACGCCTCTGAGGGTTCGGACGCTGGACAACTCTGAAGGTTTGGACGGGAGCCGCCTCTGAAGGTTTCGGACAGCTCTGAAGGATCGGATGCGGGACGACTCTGAAGGATCGAAAGCGGGACGACTCTGAAGGTGCGGATGCGGGACGCCTCTGAAGGTTCGGACGCGGGCCACCTCGGAAGGTTCGGCCGCGGGCCGCCTCGGAAGGTTCGGACGCGGGCCGCCTCGGAAGGTTTGGACGCGGGCCGCCTCGGAAGGTTCGGAGCGGGCCGCCTTGGAAGTTCGGACGCTGGACGCCTCGTAAGGTTCGGACGCGGGACGACTCTGAAGGATCGGACGCGGGACGACTCTGAAGGATCGGACGCGGGACGACTCTGAAGGATCGGACGCGGGACGACTCTGAAGGATCGGAAGCGGGACGACTCTGAAGGTTCGGACGCGGGACGCCTCTGAAGGTTCGGACGCGGTTCGCCTCTGAGGGTTCGGACGCCTCTGAAAGTTCGGCTGCGGGACGCCTCTGAAGGTTCGGACGCGGGACGCCTCTGAGGGTTCGGACGCCTCGGAAGGTTCGGACGCCTCGGAAGGTTCGGACGCCTCAGAAGGTTCGGACATGGGTCGCCTGAGAAGGTTCGGACGCGGGCCGCTTCTGAAGGTTCAGACGCCTCTGAAGGTTCGGACGCCTCAGAAGGTTCGGACATGGGTCGCCTCTGAAGGTTCGGATGCCTCTGAAGGTATGGACGCCTCTGAGGGTTCGGACGCTAGACAACTCTGAAGGTTTGGACGGGAGCCGCCTCTGAAGGTTCGGACGGGGCCGCCTCTGAAGGTTCGGACGGGGCCGCCTCTGAAGGTTCGGACGGGGGCCGCCTCTGAAGGTTCGGACGGGGGCCGCCTCTGAAAGTTCGGACGCGGGACGCCTCTGAAGGGTCGGACGCGGGACGCCTCTGAAGGGTCGGACGCGGGTCGCTCTGAGGGTTCGGACGCCTCTGAAGGTTCGGACGAGGGACGCCTCTGGAGGCTCGGACACGGAACGCCTGAAGGTTCGGACGCGGGATGCCTCTGAAGGTTTGGACGCGGGACGCCTCTGAAGGTTCGGACGCCTCTTAAGGTTCGGATGCTTCTGAAGGTTCGGACGCCTTGGAAGGTTCGGACGCGGGTCGCCTCGGAAGGTTCAGATGCGGGCCGCCTCGGAAGGTTCGGACGCAGGTCGCCTCTGAAGGTTCGGACGCGGGACGCCTCTGAAGGTTCGGACGCTGGACGCCTCTGAAGGTTCGGACGCTGGACGCCTCGGAAGGTTCGGAAGCGGGACGCCTCGGAAGGTTCGGACGTGGGCCGCCTCGGAAGGTTCGGACGCGGGTCGCCTCTGAGGGTTCGGACGCCTCTGAAAGTTCGGCTGCGGGACGCCTCTGAAGGTTCGGACGCGGGACGCCTCTGAGGGTTCGGACGCCTCGGAAGGTTCGGACGCCTCGGAAGGTTCGGACGCCTCAGAAGGTTCGGACATGGGTCGCCTCAGAAGGTTCGGACGCGGGCCGCTTCTGAAGGTTCAGACGCCTCTGAAGGTTCGGACGCCTCAGAAGGTTCGGACATGGGTCGCCTCTGAAGCTTCGGATGCCTCTGAAGGTATGGACGCCTCTGAGGGTTCGGACGCTAGACAACTCTGAAGGTTTGGACGGGAGCCGCCTCTGAAGGTTCGGACGGGGCCGCCTCTGAAGGTTCGGACGGGGGCCGCCTCTGAAGGTTTGGACGGGGGCCGCCTCTGAAGGTTCGGACGCGGGACGCCTCTGAAGGGTCGGACGCGGGACGCCTCTGAAGGGTCGGACGCGGGTCGTCTCTGAGGGTTCGGACGCCTCTGAAGGTTCGGACGAGGGACGCCTCTGGAGGCTCGGACACGGAACGCCTCTGAAGGTTCGGACGCGGGATGCCTCTGAAGGTTTGGACGCGGGACGCCTCTGAAGGTTCGGACGCCTCTTAAAGTTCGGATGCTTCTGAAGGTTCGGACGCCTTGGAAGGTTCGGACGCGGGTCGCCTCGGAAGGTTCAGATGCGGGCCGCCTCGGAAGGTTCGGATGCGGGTCGCCTCTGAAGGTTCGGACGCGGGACGCCTCTGAAGGTTCGGACGCTGGACGCCTCTGAAGGTTCGGACGCTGGACGCCTCGGAAGGTTCGGAAGCGGGACGCCTCGGAAGGTTCGGACGTGGGCCGCCTCGGAAGGTTCGGACGCGGGCCGACTCGGAAGGTTCGGACTCGGGACGCATATGAAGGTTCGGACGCAGGAGCCTCGGAAGGTTCGGACGCAGGACACCTCTGAAGGTTCGGACGCCTCTGAAGGATCGGAAGTAGGACGACTCTGAAGGTTCTGACGCCTCTGAAGGTCCGGCAGCCTCTGGAGGCTCCCACACGGACTGTGTGAGCCTGGCAGCCCCATATATGGAGAAAAATGGCCCCTGAGTAATGGCCCCTACCTCAGGGTAGGAGACCCCTGAGACTGGGTGAGGGGAGGCCGCAGTCACTGTCAGGTACACCGGTCTCCATGGTAACCATCAGGCAATCCTTCTTCAGAAAACACAAGTGGGACTTCCAGTCATTGCAGCCGCCCGCCGCAATGCACGCTGGGACATAGAGTTCAGAAAGAAGAAAATACACTGAAGATAAGAGGGAAAACTACAACGAAACCTGACCAATCGCAGGCGGCCTTTGTAGACAGCCTATCCTGCTGCAAGTACTCCGCCTATTGATTGGCGCGTTACATGTCAGTCGGCGCTAAGATCCCGCCCTCCTGTGTCTCCAGTATTCCAAGCTGCTGTGAGAGGCGCACGGAGAACGGCCCAACCCAGCCATCCTGCCGCAGCCCGGAGCCCGAGCAGGTGAGTGACCCACCACCCGGCCACAGCACGGCCGCAGCGCCCCGCAACGGCGCTGTACAGAAGGGCACCTGCACCCAGATCCTACACCACCCCAATCCACACATCCCCCAGCCATGCATCACATCCTCCATAACTGCACCCCCAACACACCATACCCCCATAGCTGTATCATACCCCAGAGCTGCACTCACTATTCTGCTGGTGCAGTCACTGTGTACATACATTACATTACTGATCCTGCGTTACATCCTGTATTATACTCCAGAGCTGCACTCACTATTCTGCTGGTGCAGTCACTGTGTACATACATTACATTACTGATCCTGAGTTACATCCTGTATTATACTCCAGAGCTGCACTCACTATTCTGCTGGTGCAATCACTGTGTACATACATTACATTACTGATCCTGAGTTATATCCTGTATTATACTCCAGAGCTGCACTCACTATTCTGCTGGTGCAGTCACTGTGTACATACATTACATTACTGATCCTGAGTTACATCCTGTATTATACTCCAGAGCTGCACTCACTATTCTGCTGGTGCAGTCACTGTGTACATACATTACATTACTGATCCTGAGTTACATCCTGTATTATACTCCAGAGCTGCACTCACTATTCTGCTGGTGCAGTCACTGTGTATATACATTACTGATCCTGAGTTACATCCTGTATTATTTTCCAGAGCTGCACTCACTATTCTGCTGGTGCAGTCACTGTGTACATACATTACATTACTGATCCTGAGTTACATCCTGTATTATACCCAGAGCTGCACTCACTATTCTGCTGGTGCAATCACTGTGTACATACATTACATTACTGATCCTGAGTTACATCCTGTATTATACCCCAGAGCTGCACTCACTATTCTGCTGGTGCAGTCACTGTGTACATACATTACATTACTGATCCTGAGTTACCTCCTGTATTATACTCCAGAGCTGCACTCACTATTCTGCTGGTGCAGTCACTGTGTACATACATTACATTACTGATCCTGAGTTACATCCTGTATTATACTCCAGAGCTGCACTCACTATTCTGCTGGTGCAGTCACTCTGTACATACATTACATTACTGATCCTGAGTTACATCCTGTATTATACTCCAGAGCTGCACTCACTATTCTGCTGGTGCAGTCACTGTGTATATACATTACATTACTGATCCTGAGTTACATCCTGTATTATACTCCAGAGCTGCACTCACTATTCTGCTGGTGCAGTCACTGTGTACATACATTACATTACTGATCCTGAGTTACATCCTGTATTATACTCCAGAGCTGCGCTCACTATTCTGCTGGTGCAGTCACTGTGTACATACATTACATTACTGATCCTGAGTTACCTCCTGTATTATACTCCAGAGCTGCACTCACTATTCTGCTGGTGCAGTCACTGTGTACATACATTACATTACTGATCCTGAGTTACATCCTGTATTATACTCCAGAGCTGTACTCACTATTCTGCTGGTGCAGTCACTGTGTACATACATTACATTACTGATCCTGAGTTATATCCTGTATTATACTCCAGAGCTGCACTCACTATTCTGCTGGTGCAGTCACTGTGTACATACATTACATTACTGATCCTGAGTTACATCATGTATTATACTCCAGAGCTGCACTCACTATTCTGCTGGTGCAGTCACTTTGTACATACATTACATTACTGATCCTGAGTTACATCCTGTATTATACCCCAGAGCTGCACTTACTATCCTGCTGGTGCAGTCACTGTGTACATACATTACTGATCCTGAGTTGCATCCTGTATTATACCCCAGAGCTGCACTCACTATTCTGCTGGTGCAGTCACTGTGTACATACATTACATTACTGATCCTGAGTTACATCCTGTATTATACTCCAGAGCTGCACTCACTATTCTGCTGGTGCAGTCACTGTGTACATACATTACATTACTGATCCTGAGTTACCTCCTGTATTATACTCCAGAGCTGCACTCACTATTCTGCTGGTGCAGTCACTGTGTACATACATTACATTACTGATCCTGAGTTACATCCTGTATTATACTCCAGAGCTGTACTCTCTATTCTGCTGGTGCAGTCACTGTGTACATACATTACATTACTGATCCTGAGTTACATCCTGTATTATACCCCAGAGCTGCACTCACTATTCTGCTGGTGCAGTCACTGTGTACATACATTACTGATCCTGAGTTACATCCTGTATTATACCCCAGAGCTGCACTCACTATTCTGCTGGTGCAGTCACTGTATACATACATTACATTACTGATCCTGAGTTACCTCCTGTATTATACCCCAGAGCTGCACTCACTATTCTGCTGGTGCAGTCACTGTGTACATACATTACATTACTGATCCTGAGTTACATACTGTATTATACTCCAGAGCTGCACTCACTATTCTGCTGGTGGAGTCACTGTGTACATACATTACATTACTGATCCTGAGTTACATCCTGTATTATACTCCAGAGCTGCACTCACTATTCTGCTGGTGCAGTCACTGTGTACATTACATTACTGATCCTGAGTTACATCCTGTATTATACTCCAGAGCTGCACTCACTATTCTGCTGGTGCAGTCACTGTGTACATACATTACATTACTGATCCTGAGTTACATCCTGTATTATACTCCAGAGCTGCACTCACTATTCTGCTGGTGCAGTCACTGTGTACATACATTACATTACTGATCCTGAGTTACATCCTGTGTTACACCCCAGAGCTGCAGTCGCTGATCCTGGTTGCAGCCCCCTGTATTACCCCAGTATCGGGGGGTCGCACGTTGTCAGCCCTGTGTTTGGCGCTCTGGCCCCCGGTGTTGGCGCCTGCTGTAGGAGCGCTGCAGTAGTTGGAGGCGGTGGATGACGGGTGGTGTGCGGCCCGTGTCGTGGAGAGGGTCCTCGGTCTTGTTGGGTTGTGGACGTCTCTCCTGACATTCTTTGTTGAGGCTGGGGTGGTCTCAGGAGCAGCTGCTCGGGAGGGGACATGTGCAGCCGGTGCTGGCTGAGGCCCAGCGTGCAGCTGATTGCTCCTCTGAGGATGGGCAGCCGTAGTATCCCAGGAGGGGCCGCTGGGGACGAGGGGCCCGGTGCACCCTGGTGCTCAGAGGTTGCAGTAGTTGGTGGCTCTACTCCCTGCTGTGTAGGGTTCATGGTTCGAAGTGATGGGTCACCCCTGACAGCCTGTCCTCGCCCCTGTCTTTGGTGGGGGGCTGTCGTGGAGACCCCACTGTATGGTGGGTCTACGGCTTTAGGTCGGGGGCTTCTCCCACCAGATGTTCGCTCTCCATATGTCAGAACAGCTGAGTTTCTCTGCAGCTGAGATCCAACAAGGAGTTAAAATGTCGATCAGCATTATGTGAGGGATGTGCACAGGGCATTGTGGTACTTGTAGTGTTTTACCTACACATGGGGGCAGAAGCCAGCAAATCCTATTTAATTTTTAGTTAGTTTAGTGATGATGTCACTAGATGGTGAACGTGCCGGTGCCGTCACCAAACTCACAGGCGTTGATTGCAGTCAAAGTTTGTTAGGGCAGAAACATGATGATGTCATAGTGTGATGTCACTGCACAATGATGTCCAAGTGTTATGTCACTGCACGATAATGTCCTAGCGGATTGTCACTGCACGATGATGTCCTCGCGTGATGTCACTGCACTATGATGTCCTAGCGTGATGTCACTGCACGATGATGTCCTAGCGTGATGTCACTGCACGATGATGTCCTAGCGTGATGTCACTGCACGATGATGTCCTAGCGTGATGTCACTGCACGATGATGTCCTAGCGTGATGTCACTGCACGATGATGTCCTAGCGTGATGTCACTGCACGATGATGTCCTAGCGTGATGTCACTGCACTATGATGTCCTAGCGTGATGTCACTGCACGATGATGTCCTAGCGTGATGTCACTGCACGATGATGTCCTAGCGTGATGTCACTGCACGATGATGTCCTAGCGTGATGTCACTGCACGATGATGTCCTAGCGTGATGTCACTGCACGATGATGTCCTAGCGTGATGTCACTGCACGATGATGTCCTAGCGTGATGTCACTGCACGATGATGTCCTAGCGTGATGTCACTGCACTATGATGTCCTAGCGTGATGTCACTGCACGATGATGTCCTAGCGTGATGTCACTGCACGATGATGTCCTAGCGTGATGTCACTGCACGATGATGTCCTAGCGTGATGTCACTGCACGATGATGTCCTAGCGGGATGTCACTGCACGATGATGTCCTAGCGTGATGTCACTGCACTATGATTTCCTAGCGTGATGTCACTGCACTATGATTTCCTAGCGTGATGTCACTGCACGATGATGTCCTAGCGTGATGTCCCTGCACGATGATGTCCTAGCGTGATGTCCCTGCACGATGATGTCCTAGCGTGATGTCACTGCACGATGATGTCCTAGCGTGATGTCACTGCACGATGATGTCCTAGCGTGATGTCACTGCACGATGATGTCCTAGCGTGATGTCACTGCACGATGATGTCCTAGCGTGATGTCACTGCACGATGATGTCCTAGCGTGATGTCACTGCACGATGATGTCCTAGCGTGATGTCACTGCACGATGATGTCCTAGCGTGATGTCACTGCACGATGATGTCCTAGCGTGATGTCACTGCACGATGATGTCAGTATGATGTCACTGCACGTTGATGTCCTAGTGTGATGTCACTGCACGATGATGTCAGTGTGATGTCACTGCACGATGATGTCAGTGTGATGTCACTGCACGTTGATGTCCTAGCGTGATGTCACTGCACGTTGATGTCCTAGCGTGATGTCACTGCACGTTGATGTCCTAGCGTGATGTCACTGCACGTTGATGTCCTAGCGTGATGTCACTGCACGTTGATGTCATAGCGTGATGTCACTACACGATGATGTCCTAGTGTGATGTCACTGCACGATGATGTCCTAGTGTGATGTCACTGCACGATGATGTCCTAGTGTGATGTCACTGCACGATGATGTCCTAGTGTGATGTCACTACACGATGATGTCATAGTGTGATGTTACTGCACGATGATGTCATAGTGTGATGTCACTGCACTATGATCATGTAGTGGCCAGATATCATTGCTGTTGACATCGGAGGAGTGTAGACCCTTTATGCTGTCACAGTGTGATGTCACTCATGGTGAGATGTCATAAGCCAATTGAGAATAAAGCATGTCCGGGTTTGATGTGTGATCCCTTTTGGTGTGTAAGGGCAGGCTAACAATGATGTCATAGTGTGATGTCACTGACGAGCCGTTTGAGCAGAACAGTGGTGATGCCACCGTGACAAGTAATCGTTGATCTGTTGGTGTGGACCAGTGATGATATCATGGTGACAAGTAATCGTAGATCTGTTGGTGTGGACCAGTGATGATGTCATGGTGACAAGTAATCGTTGATCTGTTGGTGTGGACCAGTGATGATGTCATGGTGACAAGTAATCGTTGATCTGATTGCATGGACCCGTGATGATGTCATGGTGACAATTAATCATTGATCTGTTGGTGTGGACTAGTGATGTCATGGTGACAATTAATCATTGATCTGTTGGTGTGGACTAGTGATGTCATGGTGACAAGTAATAGTTGATCTGTTGGTGTGGACCAGTGATGACGTCATGGTGACAATTAATCATTGATCTGTTGGTATGGACCAGTGATGATGTCATGGTGACAAGTAATCGTTGATCTGGTAGCATGAACCAGTGATGATGTCATGGTGACAAGTAATCGTTGATCTGTTGGTGTGGACTAGTGATGATGTCATGGTGACAAGTAATCATTGATCTGTTGGTGTGGACCAGTGATGATGTCATGGTGACAAGTAATCATTGATCTGTTAGCGTGGACCAGTGATGGTCATGGTGACAAGTAATCGTTGATCTGTTGGTGTGGACTAGTGATGATGTCATGGTGACAAGTAATCGTTGATCTGTTGGTATGGACCAGTGATGATGTCATGGTGAAAATTAATCATTGATCTGTTGGTATGGACCAGTGATGATGTCGTGGTGACATTAATCATTGATCTGTTGGCGTGAACCAGTAATGACGTCATGGTGACAAGTAATCATTGATCTGTTGGTGTGGACTAGTGATGTCATGGTGACAATTAATCATTGATCTGTTGATGTGGACCAGTGATGACGTCATGGTGGCAAGTAATCGTTGATCTGTTGGTATGGACCAGTGATGATGTCATGGTGAAAATTAATTATTGATCTATTGGTATGGACCAGTGATGATGTCATGGTGACATTAATCATTGATCTGTTGTGTGATGAGTGCTGTGCTGGAATTGCTGTCCTCATCTCTTTTTTTTTTTTTGTACTGCTGAAAGCCCTCCTTCTCTCTGCAGCTCTCATACTTCTCCCTTCCCCCCTGTCAGCCTGCACTCAGGCAGTGTAATGTGAGCTGCCAGTGCTGGAAGTTTTCCCGCTTCACCGCAGGGGTCCTGCATTGTCCGAACACGTGCTTTCTTCCTATAGCAGCCATGTTGGAGTATTCATTCTTTTTTGGTTAATAACACGGTGGGAGCATTCGCTAGAAACACGAACGTCACTGTGTTGAACCATGCGCCGACGGGCATCGTTCCCGTGGTACCGGTGAACCCGTAACTCCAACAGAGCCCGAGAAATGGAATTCTCGGGTGCCCCATGAGCTATGTCACCCAAGTTTGGGTTCATTTGAACCATTATTTCAAAGCAAGACCATTGATAGGTCTGCCATTATTCTGCTAGAGTTCCCCGCTGAGTTATGAACCTTATGATATCGCAGAGCTCAAACCATAGCTTGCAGCCAGGGGAGGTGGCCAGAGGACCAGCCCTTTTTGTGAGGTCAGAAGCTGACATGCATAAGTCTTACAGTGAAGTTCCTTAGTAGGCTGTCTTTCTGCTGGGATGTGCTGAGTAAGAGATCTCCCAATGAACTATGACGTGTGGCTCCTTCCACCAGCCTGGCTTGCCTGTATATGAGCTAACAACCATGTGAGTGATTTTCATTCTTAATCCTATTTTATTTTATAACTGCATCTGTACATAACGATATTGTCTCAGTTTGTTACATCTTTTTATATTATATAAGCATTGCCTGTTTTTAAGGAATAAACCTATAAATTTATTAGTTTGTTTCTCCTGCTCTATAAACGAATTTGCACGTGCCTGAAGCACTACGCTACTGTTTTGGGGTTGCTACGGACCCTCTTGATAAATTGTTCATCAAAACCCGTAGCTGGTGGCAGCTAAAAGAAAGGGGTGTAAAGTGTTAATCTATTGGGTGACGCTGGCAGTGACGGAGCGGGGTTTATAAGGGTACTGCCTGGCTGCAGCCAGGAGTAATTATAATTCCCTCACTGCAGCGTGCCCAATAGCCAGCACACATCCAAGTGACCCGTCTGGCGACTAATTATCCTAGGTGCAGTTCCCTGACTGACCTGAGGGTAAGGGGGGGGGCGCCAGAGAGCTGCAAGTTCCTAAGTGGAAGTGGGATAGTTATAAATCCCTGCAGTTTACTGGGTCGGACGGCAGCAGCCGTCATGTGTGTGCACGTTCCATCACATGTGGTGGCAGCGGTGGGATCACGAGCCGTGACCCCCGGGCTACGGTGTGGCGGACTGTGAGCCTGTTCGTCACATATTGGTGGCAGCGGTGGGATCACGAGCCGTGACCCCCGGGCTACCGTGTGGCGGACTGTGTGCCCGTTCGTCACATATTGGTGGCAGCGGTGGGATCACAAGCCGTGACCCCCGGGCTACCGTGTGGCGGACTGTGTGCCGTTCATCACATATTGGTGGCAGCGGTGGGATCACAAGCCGTGACCCCCGGGCTACCGTGTGGCGGACTGTGTGCCCGTTCATCACATGTTGGCGTGAACCAGTGATGATGTCATGGTGACAAGTAATCGTTGATCTGTTGGTGTGGACTAGTGATGATGTCATGGTGACATTAGTCATTGATCTGTTGATGTGGACTAGTGATGATGTCATGGTGACAAGTAATCGTTGATCTGTTGGTGTGGACTAGTGATGATGTCATCGTGACAATTAATCATTGATCTGTTGGTATGGACCAGTGATGATGTCATGGTGACATTAATCATTGATCTGTTGGCGTGGACCAGTGATGATGTCATGGTGACAAGTAATCGTTGATCTGTTGGTGTGGACCAGTGATGATGTCATGGTGACAAGTAATCATTGATCTGTGGGTGTGGACCAGTGATGATGTCATGGTGACAAGTAATCGTTGATCTGTTGGTGTGGACCAGTGATGATGTCACAGTTACAAGTAATTGTTGATCTGTTGGTGTGGACCAGTGATGATGTCATGATGACAAGTAATCGTTGATCTGTTGGTATGGACCAGTGATGATGTCACTGTTACAAGTAATCGTTGATCTGTTAGCGTGGACCAGTGATGATGTCATGGTGACAAGTAATCGTTGATCTGTTGGTGTGGACCAGTGATGTCACAGTTACAAGTAATCGTTGATCTGTTGGTGTGGACCAGTGATGATGTCACTGTTACAAGTAATCGTTGATCTGTTAGCGTGGACCAGTGATGATGTCATGGTGACAAGTAATCGTTGATCTGTTAGCGTGGACCAGTGATGATGTCATGGTGACAAGTAATCGTTGATCTGTTGGTGTGGACCAGTGATGATGTCATGGTGACAAGTAATCGTTGATCTGTTGGTGTGGACCAGTGATGATGTCATGGTGACAAGTAATCGTTGATCTGTGGGTGTGGACCAGTGATGATGTCATGGTGACAAGTAATCGTTGATCTGTTGGTGTGGACGAGTGATGATGTCATGGTGACAAGTAATTGTTGATCTGTTGGTATGGACCAGTGATGATGTCACTGTTACAAGTAATCGTTAATCTGTTAGCTTGGACCAGTGATGATGTCATGGTGACAAGTAATCGTTGATCTGTTAGCGTGGACCAGTGATGATGTCATGGTGACAAGTAATCGTTAATCTGTTAGCTTGGACCAGTGATGATGTCATGGTGACATCGTTGATCTGTTAGCGTGGACCAGTGATGATGTCATGGTGACAAGTAATCGTTGATCTGTTTGCGTGGACCAGTGATGATGTCATGGTGACAAGTAATCGTTGATCTGTTGGTGTGGACCAGTGATGATGTCATCGTGTGATTTCACTGTTGTGGCTGACCAGTGGTTAATGTCACTGTGTCATGTCACTTTCTGTTAGAGCAGAACAGTGATGGTGTCATGACTGTGCTTGTTAGATGCCATGCTGTGAGGTCACTGTGTGCTAGAACAGACTGGTGGTGATGTCATGATGTGACATCACTGTTGTAGCTGACCAGCGCTGATGTCACTGTGTTAGGTCAGACCAGTGATATCATATTTGTGTGTTTGTTATAGTGGACTAGTGATGTCATTATGTGACATCACTGTTGTCGCTGACCAGTGCTGATGTCATACTGTCATATCATCATTGAGGAGAATTTACACCGAATACCTTTACCCCAGTATTGGATAGTAGAAACATTTTCGTGGGAGGTTCCTGACAACTCTTCCTGTCGCGTGTTGTGATTCTATGTCTGACGCCGCGGCAGGTGAGCAGCTTGTGATTCTTGTGAAGGAGACGTCCCGGTGCTGGCTGTGTTGTTGTGTTTTTGACTGATTTATGCCTGTGCTTGTTTTATGGTGACAGTCACTGTCATCTCAGCATAAACTCCGAGTGTCAGCCTGGCCGCCATTCTGCTCCAGCCCGCACGTATCTGGGTGTGCAGAGAATATCAGTACTGCCTCCAGTCTGGCATTGGGCAGGGCCAGGGCCGGCGTCATCACACGCTCAAGTGTCGGGGCCCTAGATGACCAGGAGTCCTATTTGCCGTCGGGGACACAGGTACGGTATGGGATCTGTTAGTCTGGGGAGCCCTGTCTCCCCCTCAAATACTCACCTCTCCCCATTCCCCACTTCTCCGGTTTCTTCAGTCTCTTCATTGTCTTCTGACTCTCTGACGTCTCAAGGCAGAATGTCACGATATTAAGCGATCCAACGGGGGTCGGTCAGCAGGCAGCGCAACACACTCACAACGGGATGGAAAAGGGGGGAGGAAGGCCCTATCGATAGCGAAATGAAGGAATGGTCACCTCGTGCTCAAACCTGAGCCTGTCCCTGCACTCTCCTAACGCCCTAAGTGGGTCCTTCCCCAATCGAGATGGTTTGGGGTGAGCTGGACCGCAGAGTGAAGGCAAAAGGGCCAACAAGTGCTAAGCATCTCTGGGAACTCCTTCAAGACTGTTGGAAGACCATTCCCGGTGACTACCTCTTGAAGCTCATCAAGAGAATGCCAAGAGTGTGCAAAGCAGTCATCAAAGCAAAAGGTGAAGAACCTAGAATATAAGACATATTTTCAGTTGTTTCACACTTTCTTGTAAAGTGTAATGTATAATTCCACATGTGATAATTCATAGTTTTGATGCCTTCAGTGTGAATGTACAATTTTCATAGTCATAAAAATATAGAAAAATCTTTAAATGAGAAGGTGTGTCCAAACTTTTGGTCTGTACTGTATGGGGCCATTATATACAGTATGAAGCACTATATGGGGCCATTATTCTGTATGAAGCACTATATGGGGCCATTATATACTGTATGGAGCAATATATGGGGCCATTATACTGTATTGGGCCACTATAGTGTGTGGAGGACTATGTGGTGCCCATAATACTGTATGGAGGACTATATGGGGCCATTATATACTGTATGGAGCACTATATGGGTCACATTATTCTGTATGAAGCACTATATGGGGCCATTATACTGTATGGGGCCACTACAGTGTGTGGACAATATAGGACAATAGATATCACTCATGTAATGTCAGTAGGATATTTGGCATTGTACTATACCTGTATTTCTTATCTGTGGATCATGAATTGTGGTCTGTGTTAAAGGGGCCACTGAGACTCTTGTGCCCGGGGCCCACGAAAACCTGGGCCTGGGCTGGGCACAGCGGTGGCTGGTAGATCACTGGTCAGTCGGAGGATTGATGGTTGCTCGGCTCCTGATTACTGATGGTTTGCCGCCGTCTTCTTTGTCCTCGGCCTGCCCTGCATGGCGGCCATTACCGGCTGCGGTGATTGATGATTGTGCTGCAGGTTCCCGTGTTGGTGGTGCTGTAAAGATGATGTATAGCGTCCGGGTATCCGAGCCGTCCTGCCCCAGTTCTCTGCTGTGCGCAGATGTATCTAGGTCAGGGTTTGCTGTGTGGCTCGTCCTCACGGTGACAGATATATGTATTTATTTTTTCCGGAATTCTTAGGCATGAATACAATGTGGGCAGGAGAGAATGTGCCCGAAAAATGGTCACATAGAGCGGCTGTAGAACAACAGCTCCCCGGCCCCACGTACGGGAGCCGCTGTGCTGGGGAGTCCAGGCTGTGCCACAGGCCTGTAGCCTCTTTATATTCTAGGCAGCCGTCATTGTGCAGCTCTCTCTGCCCCTCTAACAGCGGAGACACCCAGCACAAGTCTCATGCAGCAGTATGCTGCCTGTACAAGTGTCACAAAAAGTCTACACGCCCCTATAAAATACCAGGTTCATGTCATGTAAAAAAATAATCCTACCAAGAAGAAGAATTCCCCCTATAATGTTGCCCATAATCTGTACACATTCATTGAGAAAGAAGCTGAAATCTTTCATAAATCTGCACACCCTTACACTGATACTTTGTCACAGTCCCCTGTGAGTTTCTGGCAGCGTTCATTCTCTTGGGGTCGGGGTCTATCAGCGCGGCACATCTAGAATTAGCGATCTTTGCCGGCTCCTCCCTGCAGCAGCTCCATATCTGTCAGATTGTGGGGCATCTCTGTGTACAGCGCCCTCTTCAGGTCAAAACCGGTAGTCCCTTGGGTTCAGGTCTGGGCTCAGCCGTTCCAGAACTTCCATCTGCTTACGGAGAAGCTGTTCCTTTGGTGATTTGGAGGTCCCTTAGGGTCGGTGTCTGCTGAAAGATGAAATTCATCTTCAGCTTTTTCGCAAAGATCTGAAGATTTTGTTATAAAATTGACTGATACTTGTAGTGTTCACAATTCCCTCCTCCTTGACTAAAGCCCCAGTTCCAGCTGATGAAAATCAGCCCCAAAGCACAGTGCTGCCCCCACCATGCCTCACTGTGGGGATGATGATCTTCTGGTGATGTGCGCTGTCGGCTTTGTACCTTTTGGAATTATGGCTAAAAGTTCCCCCTCGGTCTCATCAGCTATAAACACGTTTCATGCTTGTGCAGACTTGATAGAGGTTTCAGCAGAATACTACTGGACCTGGGTGTTTTTCTTTGTAAGAAAAGATTTCCATCTTGCCCCCAACCCTACAGGTCTGAAAAATACTGGAGATCGTTGTCACATACAGGACACAGCCAGGACTGGCCAGAAATTCCTGCAGCTCCTTTTAATGTTGCTGCAGATCTCTCGGCAGTTTCCTATAACTGGCCAGAAATTTCTGCAGCTCCTTTAATGTTGCTGTAGATCTCTTGGCAGTTTCCTATAACTGGCCAGAAATTCATGCAGCTCCTTTAATGTTGCTGTAGATCTCTTGGCAGTTTCCTATAACAGGCCAGAAATTCCTGCAGCTCCTTTAGTGTTGCTGTAGACTTCTTGGCCGCTTCCTGTAGCAATATTTTTGACTTTTAATCAATTTCTGAGTGACCTCCAGTTCTAGGTAATGTCACTGTTGTACCAAATTTAATGGTAATCTGCTATGTAATCAGAGTGCTCCATATTGTAGAGAGAGAGATCCTGATTGCAGCGATATGTCACTTACTAAGCTGCTTGCTTTAGTTCTGTTAAAATCACTCTTATCAGCAGGAGATTATCACTAGAGGTCTACTAAACCTGCTGACAGGCAGTCAGGCATATTCATGAGCTCTGTATAGCCCCGCCCCCACCACTGACAGGTAATTTTCTGTGTGCACTGTATATTGGCAGAGAGTGGCCAATCAGAGGTGTGAGAGGGTTGATACCGAGCTCAGCATTCAGAGAACTGCTATATCTGCAGCAGATAAAACAGTGATTGTATCAAAATGACAGCAGGCAGCTAAACGAGTGACAAATCATCGGAATCAGGGTCTTTGTCTCTACATCATCCTGCTCTCAGATGGGGGAGCAAAAACCTGCCGACAGATTCCCTTTAAGGAACTGTTAAGGCGCAGTTATTGCTGGGCCGTTGTACATTTTTAGAGATGAGATTAGCAGAAACTGCTGTAAAAACTTATGGCAGGTGATTTATAACTGCATTTCTGAAGAAGCTCCGAGGGAGGGAATTAAGCAGATAATCGCGGTATAGAAATCAATGGGTTGGAGAGCTGACTGGGATGACAAGAGTTAACTCCTGTCTTAGTATATATAGACTGTTTGACTACAGAGGGGAGCTGTGTACAGGGGTTTGACTAGTGTGATGCCTACTAGGTAAATTAAAGGTGATGTACAGGTTTGTTGTGAAAATTACGCTGTGTGACTGCAGACTTATGAATCATCACTGGTCACATAGTCAGGATTCGCCAGTGGCGAGAGCAGGCGGTCATGTGACAAGTATGCATATTCCGACTAGACGTACGCTACCACGCTGCGAGGATTCAGGAGTCTGTAATCACACAGACTGACCGCAGACTTCATGAAACATGTGGAGAACCCCTGTAAGGTCCATACGATTAGGAATTAAGGTCTTGGTAAAGAGTCTTGGTGAATGACTGGTACTTTGAGTGGTCTCCAGGTGTAAGTGCCGAGCACACTATTATGCCACCTGTTTATTAATGATGTAGAAGACGGAATTGATAATGCGTGTTCTATTGAAGAAGATGACACTCGCGTTGTAGTATAGTGCAATCTATGGAGGGTACTAATATGTGGGCTCCATATGTTCTAGGAGGAGTAGAACTAGGAGAGGCGCTGGTAGAGAGATTGAGAAGGATCAGCACAATGTCAATCAGCAGCTTCTACAGCCTGCAGGAAATTGTCATATATTAGATGAAGTAAGAAGTAGGAATTCACAGGGCATCAACATAAAACGGGCACTGTACAAAGTGTTAGTGCCATCTCATCTGGAGCATGCTGCTCAGCTCTGGGCACCAGTTTATAGACAGGAGGACGCCCTGAAGCTAGAATAGGTACCAAGAACTAGAAAACTGATAAGGGGCTTGAAGGGTCTTAGTTATGAGGGAAAACTTAAACAGTTACATTTATTTAGCCTTCAGAGAAGGCGTCTAAGGGGCGACATAATTAACTTGTACAAGTACAGAGATGGCTCATACAAAAATTATAGTCAAAAACTTAATGTTTCATGTAATACACCCTCAAAAGGGCGCACCCTCTGCCTGAAGAAAGGTTCAATCTTCAGAAGATACATGGAGGCGCTCCCTCTGCCTGAAGAAAGAGAGGTTCAATCTCCAGAGGATACAATGGGGCGCTCACTCCACCTGGAGAAAGAAAGGTTCAATCTCCAGAGGATACAAGGATGCGCTCCCTCTGCCTGGAGAAAGAAAGGTTCAATCTCCAGAGGATACAAGGGTGCGCTCCCTCTGCCTGGAGAAAGAAAGGTTCAATCTCCAGAGGATACAAGGGTGCGCTCCCTCTGCCTGGAGAAAGAAAGGTTCAATCTCCAGAGGATACAATGGGGCGCTCACTCCACCTGGAGAAAGAAAGGTTCAATCTCCAGAGGATACAAGGATGCGCTCCCTCTGCCTGGAGAAAGAGAAGTTCAATCTCCAGAGGATACAAGGATGCGCTCCCTCTGCCTGGAGAAAGAAAGGTTCAATCTCCAGAGGATACAAGAATGCGCTCCCTCTGCCTGGAGAAAGAAAGGTTCAATCTCCAGAGGATACAAGGGTGCGCTCACTCCGCATGGAGAAAGAAAGGTTCAATCTCCAGAGGATACAAGGATGCACTCCCTCTGCCTGGAGAAAGAAAGGTTCAATCTCCAGAGGATACAAGAGTGCGCTCACTCCGCATGGAGAAAGAAAGGTTCAGTCTCCAGAGAATACAAGGATGCGCTCCCTCTGCCTGGAGAAAGAGAGGTTCAATCTCCAGAGGATACAAGGATGCGCTCCCTCTGCCTGGAGAAAGAAAGGTTCAATCTCCAGAGGATACAAGAGAGCGATCACTCCACCTGGAGAAAGAAAGGTTCAATCTCCAGAGGATACAAGGGAGCGATCACCTGGAGAAAGAAAGGTTCAATCTCCAGAGGATACAAGGGTGCGATCACTCCACCTGGAGAAAGAAAGGTTCATTCTCCTGAGGATACAAGGGTGCGCTCACTTCGCATGGAGAAAGAAAGGTTCAATCTCCAGAGGATGCAAGGATGCACTCCCTCTGCCTGGAGAAAGAGAGGTTCAATCTCCAGAGGATACAAGGATGCGCTCCCTCTGCCTGGAGAAAGAAAGGTTCAATCTCCAGAGGATACAAGGGAGCGATCACTCCACCTGGAGAAAGAAAGGTTCATTCTCCTGAGGATACAAGGGGGCGCTCACTACGCATCGAGAAAGAAAGGTTCAATCTCCAGAGGATACAAGGATGCGTTCCCTCTGCCTGGAGAAAGAAAGGTTCAATCTCCAGAGGATACAAGGATGCGTTCCCTCTGCCTGGAGAAAGAAAGGTTCAATCTCCAGAGGATACAAGGGTGCGCTCACTCCGCATGGAGAAAGAAAGGTTCAATCTCCAGAGGATACAAGGATGCACTCCCTCTGCCTGGAGAAAGAAAGGTTCAATCTCCAGAGGATACAAGAGTGCGCTCACTCCGCATGGAGAAAGAAAGGTTCAGTCTCCAGAGAATACAAGGATGCGCTCCCTCTGCCTGGAGAAAGAGAGGTTCAATCTCCAGAGGATACAAGGATGCGCTCCCTCTGCCTGGAGAAAGAAAGGTTCAATCTCCAGAGGATACAAGAGAGCGATCACTCCACCTGGAGAAAGAAAGGTTCAATCTCCAAAGGATACAAGGGAGCGATCACCTGGAGAAAGAAAGGTTCAATCTCCAGAGGATACAAGGGTGCGATCACTCCACCTGGAGAAAGAAAGGTTCATTCTCCTGAGGATACAAGGGTGCGCTCACTTCGCATGGAGAAGAAAGGTTCAATCTCCAGAGGATACAAGATGTGCTCCCTTGCCCGGAGAAAGAAAGGTTCAATCTCCAGAGGATACAAGGATGCGCTCCCTCTGCCTGGAGAAAGAAAGGTTCAATCTCCAGAGGATACAAGGGTGCGCTCACTCCGCATGGAGAAAGAAAGGTTCAATCTCCAGAGGATGCAAGGATGCACTCCCTCTGCCTGGAGAAAGAGAGGTTCAATCTCCAGAGGATACAAGGATGTGCTCCCTCTGCCTGGAGAAAGAAAGGTTCAATCTCCAGAGGATACAAGGGAGCGATCACTCCACCTGGAGAAAGAAAGGTTCATTCTCCTGAGGATACATGGGGGCGCTCACTACGCATCGAGAAAGAAAGGTTCAATCTCCAGAGGATACAAGGATGCGTTCCCTCTGCCTGGAGAAAGAAAGGTTCAATCTCCAGAGGATACAAGGGTGCGCTCCCTCTGCCTGGAGAAAGAAAGGTTCAATCTCCAGAGGATACAAGGGTGCGATCACTCCACTTGGAGAAAGAAAGGTTCATTCTCCTGAGGATACAAGGGTGCGCTCCCTCTGCCTGGATAAAGAAAGGTTCAATCTCCAGAGGATACAAGGATGCGTTCCCTCTGCCTGGAGAAAGAAAGGTTCAATCTCCAGAGGATACAAGGATGCGTTCCCTCTGCCTGGAGAAAGAAAGGTTCAATCTCCAGAGGATACAAGGGTGCGCTCCCTCTGCCTGGAGAAAGAAAGGTTCAATCTCCAGAGGATACAAGGGTGCGATCACTCCACTTGGAGAAAGAAAGGTTCATTCTCCTGAGGATACAAGGGTGCGCTCCCTCTGCCTGGATAAAGAAAGGTTCAATCTCCAGAGGATACAAGGGTGCGATCACTCCACCTGGAGTAAGAAAGGTTCAATCTCCAGAGGATACAAGGGTGCACTCCCTCTGCCTGGAGAAAGAGAGGTTCAATCTCCAGAGGATACAAGGGTGCGATTACTGCACCTGAAGAAAGGTTCAATCTCCAGAGGACACAAGGGGGCGCTCACTCCGCCTGGAGAAAGAAATGTGGTGAGATTATTACTGTGCGGTATGTTGTATTTCTGGCACTGGGCTTGTTATAGTCTGGTGTGTTGTATTATTCTTAGCTCTGGGATTATTACAGTGCGGTGTTGTCACGAGGTTACCACGACAGTGTGGAGCTAGAAGACCGCAGAGTCTTATTGCTCTTACTCCGGTGCTGAGAAGAAGCACTTCACCTTCATTTTAAATGTGTTTTTTTTCTGCTTGCAGAAGAGGGGTTAATCGGCCATTTTGGAAATCCCTATGCTCACAGCTGTGCTCGGTTAGCCACTCCTTTTCCCTATATAATCTGGGCTCTGTTACTAATCCTTGTCACAGCTAGCTTTATTGCTGCATGGCTAATGGAGGGAGAGGAGTTTGTATGAGAAGGAGAGTCGAAGGAGTTATCAGTGACTTGTTTGGATTGTATGTGTGGTAATTCCCTATCCTCTATTTTGGTTTATTCCCCTACCTCCACTCCCCGGTGCATTCCTCTGTTATATGTGAGTGAATATTTTGTATGCCTGGAGTTTTCTGTTAAACAAGGCAACACAAACAAGGGTTGTCAGGTTGGTGCACAGTAGCGCCCCTCTTCCCAGGGTGGGCGAAGACAGCAGATGGAGAGCTAACTCAGGAGATACGGCAAGGGCGGTGGCCCTGGCATCTTCACCATCTGAAGTATCCTGGGCAGCAGGGTGAGCTAGGGTGCCCTCTAGTGTTAGGGACAGGGAAGGAGCCCCTGGTTCCGGGTCACCCGACAGCTGTGTCATGACAGGTGTGTTGTATTCCTAGCTCTGGGATTATTACAGTGATGGATACTATGGGGAGATATCTGCGTACTTTAGGTCAGAGCAGTGATGGATACTATGAGGAGATATCAGCAGTGATGGATACTCTGAGTAGATGTCCGAGTACTTTACAGTCAGAGCAGTGATGCATACAATGAGGAGATGTCCGAGTACTTTACAGTCAGAGCAGTGATGGATACTATGGGGAGATGTCCGAGTACTTTACAGTCAGAGCAGTGATGGATACAATGGGGAAATGTTCGAGTACTTTACAGTCAGAGCAGTGATGGATACAATGGGGAAATGTCCGAGTACTTTACAGTCAGAGCAGTGATGCATACAATGGGAATGTCCGAGTACTTACAGTCAGAGCAGTGATGGATACAATGGGAAATGTTCGGTACTTTACAGTCAGAGCAGTGATGGATACTATGGGGAGATGTCCGAGTACTTACAGTCAGAGCATGATGGACAATGGGAAATGTTCGAGTACTTTACAGTCAGAGCAGTGATGGATACAATGGGGAAATGTTCGAGTACTTTACAGTCAGAGCAGTGATGGATACAATGGGAGATGTCCGAGTACTTTACAGTCAGAGCAGTGATGGATACTATGGGGAGAAGTTCGAGTACTTTACAGTCAGAGCAGTGATAGATACTATGGGGAGATGTCCGAGTACTTTAAAGTCAGAGCAGTGATGGATACAATGGGGAAATGTTCGAGTACTTTACAGTCAGAGCAGTGATGGATACAATGGGGAAATGTTCCGATGTACTTTACAGTCAGAGCAGTGATGGATGCTATGGGGAGATGTCGAGTACTTTACAGTCAGAGCAGTGATGGATACAATGGGGAAATGTCGAGTACTTTACAGTCAGAGCAGTGATGGATGCTATGGGAGATGTCCGAGTACTTTACAGTCAGAGCAGTGATGGATCAATGGGGAAATGTCCGAGTACTTTACAGTCAGAGCAGTGATGGATCATGGGAGATGTCCGAGTACTTTACAGTCAGAGCAGTGATGGATACAATGGGGAATGTCCGAGTACTTTACAGTCAGAGCAGTGATGGATACTATGGGGAGATGTCCGAGTACTTTACAGTCAGAGCAGTGATGGATACATGGGGAAATGTTCGAGTACTTTACAGTCAGAAGCAGTGATGGATACTATGGGGAGATGTCCGAGTACTTTACAGTCAGAACAGTGATGGATACAATGGGGAAATGTTCGAGTAACTTTACAGCAGGGTGGATTTGATTTAAATCAAACTGATTTAAATCACGATTTAAATCACGATTAAATCACTAGTCAGTAAGGCTTGATTTAAATCAGTGATTTAAATCAAAGTTTCTACCTAAACTAGTTCTTGCTACTTTAACATGCAAGTAGATGAAGATTTTTAGAATCACTTTTTATATTACTTTTTTCTCCCCAGTTTAATGGGTTAATCATTCATATTTGGACACCACTGTTCTGTTGTACTTAGGAAGGAGAAAAATAATCCTGACCTGACTTGTCTGTCTGTGGCTATGCTGCAGTATTGTGCTCAAAGTTTCACTTTCATTTTCTTGTCTGCTTGCCCTTCCTCCTCCTCACACTTAAGGGCCCGTCTCACATAGCGATATCGCTACCGAGATCGCTGCTGAGTGACTAGTTTTGTGACGCAGCAGCGATCTCACCAGCGATATCGCTGTGTGTGACATTCAGCGACGATCAGCCCCCCTGCTGGGTATCGCTGATCGTCGCTGAAATGTCAGGACATTTTTTTGATCGCTGCTCTCCCGCTGACAGGCACGCATCGCTGCGTGTGACAGGCGGGAGAGCAGCGATCCGCTGGTATCCAAGGTACACAGCGGGTTTCCAGGCACCGCGCAGCGCTTGGAAACCCGATGTGTACCTTGGTTACCAGCTCCCTGCATCAGGGCGCTGGTATCCAATGTACACTGCGGGTAACTAAGCGATGTTACCCGCAGTGTCGCTGTCCCAGACCGCTGCCTGAGCTGCCTGTTTGGCAGCTCAGCAGCGATCATGTAGCGATACACCAGCGATCCTGACAGGTGCATATCGTTGTCGGGATCGCTGGTGTATCGCTATGTGAGACCCAGCCTTTAGATTCACATTCTTCTTGTGTTGTGCAGATCTATTCCACTCCAAACAATCAGAAACATCTTGTCTAACTTCTTGGACTTGGCACTGAAGGGTTGATTCTGTATTCATATAGGTTTGTAGAACAATAGGATTAAGGTCTTTTTCTCAACTCTGTTCATGTTGTAACATTTTTGCCGTGAAGAAGAGGCTGGGACCTCTGCGGAGTCAAATTCAGTTTTGAGAACTGCGTAAGTAAAGCGAGCGTCTGTGATAATATAGGAGAGAAACTGCCCACTAATCCTACAGAAACCTCTGCAAGAGCATGGCATTGTGAATGTTACACATATACAGCCTTTATTCTACTGAGTTAAACAACTCAGCTTTATCTCATGATGGAAGAACCTTTGGATGGTAAAATATTTTCCTCAAAAAGCAGTTTATTGAAAAAAATCCGATTTAAATCAAAAAAATCTGATTTAAATCAAAAAAAATCCGATTTTTTTGATTTTTTTAAAAAAATCATTGATTTTTATCCACCCTGCTTTACAGTCAGAGCAGTGATGGATACAATGGGGAAATGTCCGAGTACTTTACAGTTAGAGCAGTGATGGATACAATGGGGAAATGTCCGAGTACTTTACAGTCAGAGCAGTGATGGATACAATGGGGAGATGTCCGAGTACTTTACAGTCAGAGCAGAGATAGATACTATGGGGAGATGTCCGAGTACTTTACAGTCAGAGCAGTGATGGATACTCTGAGGAGATGTCCGAGTACTTTACAGTTAGAGCAGTGATGGATACTATGAGGAGATGTCCGAGTACTTTACAGTCAGAGCAGTGATGGATACTATGGGGAGATGTCCGAGTACTTTACAGTCAGAGCAGTGATGGATGCTCTGAGGAGATGTCCGAGTACTTTATAGTCAGAGCAGAGATGGATACTATGGGGAGATGTCCGAGTACTTTACAGTCAGAGCAGTGATGGATGCTCTGAGGAGATGTCCGAGTACTTTACAGTCAGAGCAGAGATGGATACTATGGGGAGATGTCCGAGTACTTTATAGTCAGAGCAGAGATGGATACTATGGGGAGATGTCCGAGTACTTTACAGTCAGAGCAGAGATAGATACTCTGAGGAGATGTCCGAGTACTTTATAGTCAGAGCAGTGATGGATGCTCTGAGGAGATGTCCGAGTACTTTATAGTCAGAGCAGTGATGGATGCTCTGAGGAGATGTCCGAGTACTTTATAGTCAGAGCAGAGATGGATACAATGGGGAGATGTCCGAGTACTTTACAGTCAGAGCAGTGATGGATGCTCTGAGGAGATGTCCGAGTACTTTACAGTCAGAGCAGTGATGGATGCTCTGAGGAGATGTCCGAGTACTTTATAGTCAGAGCAGAGATGGATACAATGGGGAGATGTCCAAGTACTTTACAGTCAGAGCAGAGATGGATACTATGGGGAGATGTCCGAGTACTTTACAGTTAGAGCAGTGATGGATACAATGAGGAGATGTCCGAGTACTTTACAGTCAGAGCAGTGATGGATACTCTGAGGAGATGTCCGAGTACTTTACAGTCAGAGCAGTGATGGATGCTCTGAGGAGATGTCCGAGTACTTTACAGTCAGAGCAGTGATGGATACTATGGGGAGATGTCCGAGTACTTTATAGTCAGAGCAGTGATGGATACTATGGGGAGATGTCCGAGTACTTTACAGTCAGAGCAGTGATGGATGCTCTGAGGAGATGTCCGAGTACTTTACAGTCAGAGCAGTGATGGATACTCTGAGGAGATGTCCGAGTACTTTATAGTCAGAGCAGTGATGGATACTCTGAGGAGATGTCCGAGTACTTTACAGTCGGAGCAGTGATGGATACTATGGGGAGATGTCCGAGTACTTTACAGTCAGAGCAGTGATGGATACTATGGGGAGATGTCCGAGTACTTTACAGTTAGAGCAGTGATGGATACAATGAGGAGATGTCCGAGTACTTTACAGTCAGAGCAGTGATGGATACTCTGAGGAGATGTCCGAGTACTTTACAGTCAGAGCAGTGATGGATGCTCTGAGGAGATGTCCGAGTACTTTACGGTCAGAGCAGTGATGGATACTCTGAGGAGATGTCCGAGTACTTTACGGTCAGAGCAGTGATGGATGCTCTGAGGAGATGTCCGAATACTTTACGGTCAGAGCAGTGATGGATACTCTGAGGAGATGTCCGAGTACTTTATAGTCAGAGCAGTGATGGATACTCTGAGGAGATGTCCGAGTACTGTACAGTCGGAGCAGTGATGGATGCTCTGAGGAGATGTCCGAGTACTTTACAGTCAGAGCAGTGATGGATGCTCTGAGGAGATGTCCGAGTACTTTACAGTCAGAGCAGTGATGGATACTATGGGGAGATGTCCGAGTACTTTATAGTCAGAGCAGTGATGGATACTATGGGGAGATGTCCGAGTACTTTACAGTCAGAGCAGTGATGGATGCTCTGAGGAGATGTCCGAGTACTTTACAGTCGGAGCAGTGATGGATGCTCTGAGGAGATGTCCGAGTACTTTACAGTCAGAGCAGTGATGGATGCTCTGAGGAGATGTCCGAGTACTTTACAGTCAGAGCAGTGATGGATACTATGGGGAGATGTCCGAGTACTTTATAGTCAGAGCAGTGATGGATACTATGGGGAGATGTCCGAGTACTTTATAGTCAGAGCAGTGATGGATACTCTGAGGAGATGTCCGAGTACTTTACAGTCGGAGCAGTGATGGATGCTCTGAGGAGATGTCCGAGTACTTTATAGTCAGAGCAGTGATGGATACTCTGAGGAGATGTCCGAGTACTTTACAGTCGGAGCAGTGATGGATACTATGGGGAGATGTCCGAGTACTTTACAGTCAGAGCAGTGATGGATACTATGGGGAGATGTCCGAGTACTTTACAGTTAGAGCAGTGATGGATACAATGAGGAGATGTCCGAGTACTTTACAGTCAGAGCAGTGATGGATACTCTGAGGAGATGTCCGAGTACTTTACAGTCAGAGCAGTGATGGATGCTCTGAGGAGATGTCCGAGTACTTTACGGTCAGAGCAGTGATGGATACTCTGAGGAGATGTCCGAGTACTTTACGGTCAGAGCAGTGATGGATGCTCTGAGGAGATGTCCGAATACTTTACGGTCAGAGCAGTGATGGATACTCTGAGGAGATGTCCGAGTACTTTATAGTCAGAGCAGTGATGGATACTCTGAGGAGATGTCCGAGTACTTTACAGTCGGAGCAGTGATGGATGCTCTGAGGAGATGTCCGAGTACTTTACAGTCAGAGCAGTGATGGATGCTCTGAGGAGATGTCCGAGTACTTTATGGTCAGAGCAGTGATGGATACTCTGAGGAGATGTCCGAGTACTTTATAGTCAGAGCAGTGATGGATACTCTGAGGAGATGTCCGAGTACTTTATAGTCAGAGCAGTGATGGATGCTCTGAGGAGATGTCCGAGTACTTTATAGTCAGAGCAGTGATGGATACTCTGAGGAGATGTCCGAGTACTTTACAGTCAGAGCAGTGATGGATGCTCTGAGGAGATGTCCGAGTACTTTACAGTCAGAGCAGTGATGGATGCTCTGAGGAGATGTCCGAGTACTTTATAGTCAGAGCAGTGATGGATGCTCTGAGGAGATGTCCGAGTACTTTACAGTTAGAGCAGTGATCGATGCTCTGAGGAGATGTCCGAGTACTTTACAGTCAGAGCAGTGATGGATGCTCTGAGGAGATGTCCGAGTACTTTACAGTCAGAGCAGTGATGGATGCTCTGAGGAGATGTCCGAGTACTTTACAGTCAGAGCAGTGATGGATACTCTGAGGAGATGTCCGAGTACTTTATAGTCAGAGCAGTGATGGATACTCTGAGGAGATGTCCGAGTACTTTACAGTCGGAGCAGTGATGGATGCTCTGAGGAGATGTCCGAGTACTTTATAGTCAGAGCAGTGATGGATGCTCTGAGGAGATGTCCGAGTACTTTATAGTCAGAGCAGTGATGGATACTCTGAGGAGATGTCCGAGTACTTTATGATCAGAGCAGTGATGGATAATGGAGCAGATGTATCCCTGGTGTTGTAGGATGTTACCAGCTGGTGAGAAGTGTGTGACCGCGCTCCCCCATGTGCACGTTCTGGAGCAGCCAGCTCTGTATAATATGCTGCTCTGTTGTGTCCCTGTTTCTCGGTGGTTTTGACGATGGTGTTTGATAGACACTTATGCTTCTATATTAAACCACAAGTGTGATATATGTCAGTCTTGTGATGGTCTCCAGTGTTCCTCGCAGTCTCCCGGGGTTGGGGTAGCTTTCATCTTGGACTGTGACTGTTAGTGTTGTCAGGTTTGATCACAGAATGGCAATGATGGGGATGACCGGCCTGCCGCAGGCGTCTTCTGTGCAGATCATCTACGTTGGTGATGGTCTCTGTTGTGTCGTACACATTGTGTTTATGGGAAGGAGAATCTGCATGGAGTCCAGGAATCTTCCTGATGTATAACGACATGTCACTGCCAGATCCTGAGTTCCTTCATGTCATGTCGTATGCTCCAGTCACATCCAGAGCTGCTTTCCCTCCTTTTCTCTGCCGTAGTTCACATGGCTGCAGGAGTCTGCGGGGAATCCTTGTGTAGAAGAAGATGTTTGCTGAATCTTTATCTGGAAGTCTTTATGGATTCTGCTGGTGTAGTCAGGACTCGCTGCAGACCTGTGAGCCATTTCTCATTTGTTGGGTCACTTAGAGGACAGATCCATCTGCTGCTGTACCAGGTTCATTCATGTCATACAAAATGTATGACTTCTTATTTGGTGTCCGGTTAGGCCCTGTTCACACTGTTTTCTGCAGTGGGACCGGACATTCCACTTGAAGCCTTGAAGGGGCTGTAGACTGCAAGGACACCAACTCAGCTCGAATTAGCTTCTTCTTTTTTCTGAAATTCTTTGTGAAAGCTTGTTCATACAGGCCCACAAATGTATAGCAATTGTATACCCCTCCTCACATGTATAGCGCCACAGAATAAATGGCGCTATAATAATAAATAATAATATACTGTGTATGTGTGTATATATATATATATATATATATTATTGAAAAAAGAAACAGCGCTCACCATAGCTTCTTAAAAAAGGTTAACGTCCTTTATTCCATGTGGCGGGACAATCCTGGCCCCGCAGAAGCTCTGGGGTTGTCCTTCACTTCCCGCTCCCCCTGCATGTTAAAGGATTGTCCCGCCACATGGAATAAAGGACGTTAACCTTTTTTAAGAAGCTATGGTGAGCGCTGTTTCTTTTTTCAATATTAAATGCACTTGGTCTTCAACGCATTTTTCATGTACCACGGTGTATAGTACTAAGGACTGATTCAGCCTACAGTCAGCAGTTTGATGTCGTTTTTTCACTTTTTGCTATGGTATATATATATATACATATAATATACAGTATATAGTTGTGGGGACCATGAATTCCTTAAAAGTCCCTTTCAGTCACTCTACCTGACAGCTGAAGTTGACACCCTAATATGTGCGATAACGTATCGTCGATATCACTTCACAGGCAACAAAAGACAAAAATCAGCAAAAGGTATGTGTATATACAAAGATGAACAAAAAAGTGTGCATATACTGTGAAGGGTTGACACACTTAGCTGCTTGCTCAGGTAGACACAGGAACCGTTCTGGTAGAGAATCACCTGCAGGTCCTTCTAAGTCCATTCCCTGCAGGGTTCACCTGCAGTTATCCCGCACAGTCCTTAGCTCCTCCGAGAGCTATGTGGGAGTTCCTACTCTCCCAATACACAACACACCGACTCTCATGGCCAGGTATTTAACACCCATGTGATGGTCACATGACCCTGATGTCATGAATTACAAGGGGGATATATTTGTATGTCCCACCCCTGCCACCAATATGTCACGTATCGGGGGTGTTTGGTTGCCCCCAGTTCGTCAGGGATTTATTATATCCCACTTTCCAGTTCCAGTTTGGAACTTGCAGCTCTCTGGCACCCCCCTTAACCTCAGGTTAGTCAGGGAACTACACCTAGGATAAGTAGTCGCCAGAAGGGCCGCCTTGCCGTGTACTGGCTATTAGGCGCTTCGCAGCGAGGGCGGTATGTATGTCCCCAGTCTCAGGCGAGAAATGCACGCATAATAACCTCCATCCGTCACTGCCAGCATCTCCCCTAAAGCCCAGTACACTTCGCTGCCACCAGCCCCTAGTTCTATATGATTATAATCAATATCGGGTCAGGAGCCAACCCGCACGGTAGCGTTAATTTAGCACGGAGATCTGGCAGTAAGTTTATAGAGCAAGGAAAACAGAACTAGTAACTTTATAGATTTTACTCTAAAAAGAATAGGCAGTGTTTACAAAAGTGCAAAAGATGTTACAAAGAGAGACAGATACAGTATATACAGGCAATTACAAAATAAAACGGATTAAAGATGAACTTACCTATTTCAGTCAATTGCACGCCCTGTGGAGTAGGGGGGAGAGGAGTTCCCAAGGACCGGGATTCAGTCCACAGCAGGGATGGCATATGCTGTCTCCTCAGGTCTGAATAACGGCCTGAATGAGCCACCTGGCCTTATACCTTTCCCTGGGTGACATCACTGGGTGGGCAAGCTATGGAATGCTCTCCCCTTTGAAAGTTCTGAAAAAACTTATAAGTACCATAACTCGGGCTGCAAGGCTCACAGCGGGATGACAGTAGTATTGTAGGTTTTCGGACAAAATTAGCTTTCATCTAACATACCTCCCAACTGTCCCGAATTGAGCGGGACAGTCCCGATTTAGACCCTCCCACCCGCTGTCCCGGCCGGGATGGTATGTGTCCCGCAGTGAGATAACCTGCCACGCCCCCCATGCACCTCTTCCTGCCCTCCCTGTCTCTCCACCTCAGCCTCTCACAGCAGAGCAATGACGCTGCTATGCTGTACTCTTCTGTGCCCATAGGACCTGTGATGAGGTCACAGGAGGGGAGGAATCAGGAGGTCACATGATCAGGGTCCTCGGACTCTGTGTGCTGGTTGTCATTCTGCTGGATGAGGTGAAGTTTACTATGTGTGGGGTGAGGAGGGGTTTACAGGGTGGATGTAGCAGTGCTGTGTGTGTATGAGGTGTACGGAGCGGAGCCGTGTGTGTACGAGGTGTACGGAGCGAAGCCGTGTGTGTACGAGGTGTACAGAGCGGAGCCGTGTGTGTACGAGATGGATGTAGCAGTGCTGTACTGTGTACGAGGTGTACGGAACGGAGCCGTGTGTGTACGAGGTGGATGTAGCAGTGCTGTCCTGTGTACGAGGTGTACGGAGCGGAGCCTTGTGTGTACAAGTTGGATGTAGCAGAGCCGTGGGTGTACGAGGTGTACGGAGCGGAGCCGTGGGTGTACGAGGTGTACGGAGCGGAGCCGTGAGTGTACGAGGTGGTTGTAGCAGTGCTATAGTGTGTACGGAGCGGAGCCGTGTGTGTACGAGTTGGATGTAGCAGAGCCGTGTGTCTACGAGGTGTACGGAGCGGAGCCGTGTGTGTACGAGGTGTACGGAGCGGAGCCGTGTGTGTAAGAGGTGTACGGAGCGGAGCAGTGTGTGTACGAGGTGGATGTAGCAGTGCTGTAGTGTGTACGAGGTGTACGGAGCGGAAACGTGTGTACGAGATGTACGGAGTGGAGCCGTGTGTGTACGAGGTGTGCGGAGCCGTGTGTGTACGAGGTGTGCGGAGCCATGTGTGTACGAGGTGTGCGGAGCCATGTGTGTACGAGGTGGATGTAGCAGTACTGTAGTGTGTATGAGGTGTACGGAGCGGTGCCGTGTGTGTACGAGGTGTACGGAGCGGAGCCTTTTGTGTACGAGCTGGATGTAGCAGAGCCTTGTGTGTACGAGTTGGATGTAGCGGAGCCGTGTGTGTACGAGTTGGATGTAGCGGAGCCGTGTGTGTACGAGTTGGATGTAGCGGAGCCGTGTGTGTACGAGTTGGATGTAGCGGAGCCGTGTGTGTACGAGTTGGATGGAGCAGAGCCGTGTGTCTGTATGAGGTGCACGGAGCCGCGCGTGTACGAGGTGCACAGAGCCGATCCGCGCGTGTATGAGGTTTATGGAGCGGAGACGTGTGTACGAAATGGAGCCCTGTGTGTACGAAGTGTACAGAGCTGAGCCGTGGCCAGGGCTCCATGCTTGAGTCGTGTGTGTACAGAGCGGAGCAGAGTCGTGTGTGTACGGAGTGGAGCCTTGTGTGTATGTAGCGGAGCCGCATGTGTACGAGGTGTACGGAGCAGAACCGCGTGTGTACGAGGTGTATGCTGCAAAGCCCCATGTGTACAAGGTTTACGGAGTGGAGTCGTGTGTGTACAAGGTGTACAAAGCGTGGCTGCGTGTGTACAAGGTGTACGGAGTGGAGCCATTTGTATACTGAGTGGAGCCTTGTGTGTGCGAGGTGGATGGAGCGGAGCCGTGTGTGTACGAGGCATACAAAGTGGAACCGTGTGTGTATGAGGTGTGCAGAGCCCTGCGTGTACAAGGTGTATGGTGGGGAGTATTCATACCTCCCAACCATCCTGAATTCAGTGGGACACTCCAGATTTTGAGAGTCTGCCCCGCTGTCCCGGCCGGGAGCTTTTCCCGTGGACACAGGAGTACATGCCGGAGCCCGGAGGAGCACTTTAAAACTCGCACGTGATGTTCCACCAGAAGTGACGTGCTGGAAGATAACCGGAAATGAGGTAATTTCGGGAGGAGATTGTGACGGAACCATGAGGCACTTCAGGGAATGCTTCTGATCCATCACTGTGTCCTCCTCTGACAGCGCGGACAGCGGGATCGCCTTGGAATCGGGGATGTCGGCCATGTGAGCAGATCATGATATGTCCTGCATCGGGAGGCTCAGGTGGGCACTACAATGGGAGCCAGGCTGCTATAGTATCTTTATAGAATCTTTTTTTCTTTCTCTCTCTGTTTCTCTCTTTCTGTTCTTTCTTTCTCTCTGTTCTTTCTTTCCCATCTTTCTTTCCCATCTTTCTCTCTGTTCTTTTTCTTTCTTTCTCTCTGTTCTTTCTTTCCCCTCTTTCTATCTCTCTGTTCTTTCTTTCCTTTCTTTCTCTCTGTTCTTTCTTTCCCCTCTTTCTTTCTCTCTGTTCTTTTTTTCTCTCTCTGTTCTTTCTTTCCCATCTTTCTCTGTTCTTTTTCTTTCTTTCTCTCTGTTCTTTCTTTCCCCTCTTTCTTTCTTTCTTGCTTTCTATCTCTCTGTTCTTTCTTTCCTTCTCTTTCTTTCTCTCTCTGTTCTTTCTTTCCCCTCTTTCTTTCTCTCTGTTCTTTCTTTCCCCTTTCTTTCTTTCTCTGTTCTTTCTTTCTTTCTTTCTTTCTCTTTCTTCCCCCTCTTTCTTTCTCTCTCTCTTCTTTCTTTCTTTCTTTCCCATCTTTCTTTCTTTCCCATCTTTTTCTCTCTGTTCTTTTTCTTTCTCTCTGTTCTTTATTTCTTTCTCTCTGTTCTTTCTTTCTTTTCCCTCTTTCTTTCTCTTTCTCTCTGTTCTTTCTCTCTCTCTGTTTTTTCTTTCCCCTTTCTTTCTTTCTTTCTTTCTTTCTTTCTTTCTCTCTGTTCTTTCTCTCTCTGTTCTTTCTTTCTCTTTCTCTGTTCTTTCTTTCCCATCTTTCTTTCTCTCTATCTCTCTGTTCTTTCTTTCTCTTTGTTCTTTCTTTCCCTTCTTTCTCTCTCTCTCCCTCTCTGTTGTTTCTTTCTTTACCCTCTTTCTTTTTTTCTCTCTGTTCTTTTTTTCTGTCCCCTCTTTCTTTCTCTGTTTTTTTTACTCTGTTTCTTTCTCTCTATCTCTCTGTTCTTTCTTCTCCCCTTTCTTTCTCTCTGTTCTTTCTTTCCCCTTTCTTTCTTTCTCTCTGTTCTTTCTTTCCTCTTTCTTTCTCTCTCTTTTCTTTCTTTCTCTCTCTGTTCTTTCTTTCCCCCTCTTTCTTTCTATGTTCTTTCTCTCTCCCTCTCTGTTCTTTCTTTCTCTCTCTGTTCTTTCTTTCCTCTCTTTCTTTCTCTGTTCTTTCTTTCCCCCTCTGTCTTTCCCTCTCTGTTCTTTCTTTCCCTCTTTCTTTTTTTCTCTCTCTGTTCTTTTTTCTGTCCCCTTTTTCTTTCTCTCTGTTCTTTCTTTCTTTCTTTCTTTCTTTCTTTCTCTGTTCTTTCTTTCTTTCCCCGTCTTTCTTTCTCTCTCTCTTCTTTCTTTCCCCTCTTTCTTTCTCCCTCCCTCTCTGTTCTTTCTTTCCCCGTCTTTCATTCTTTCTTTTCTGTCTTTCTTTTTTTTCTCTCTCTGTTCTTTCTTTCCCGTCTTTCTTTCTCTCTTTGTTCCTTCTTTCCCGTCTTTCTTTCTCTCTCTGTTCTTTCTTTCCCGCTTTCTTTCTCTTCTTTCTTTCCCCTCTTTCTTTCTCCCTCCCTCTCTGTTCTTTCTTTCCCGTCTTTCATTCTTTCTTTTCTGTCTTTCTTTTTTTTCTCTCTCTGTTCTTTCTTTCCCGTCTTTCTTTCTCTCTTTGTTCCTTCTTTCCCGTCTTTCTTTCTCTCTCTGTTCTTTCTTTCCCCTCTTTCTTTCTCTCTGTTCTTTCTTTCCCCTTTCTTTCTTTCTCTCTGTTCTTTCTTTCTTTCTTTCTCTCTTCTTCCCCCCTTTCTTTCTCTCTCTCTTCTTTCTTTCTTTCTTTCTTCCCCATCTTTCTTTCTTTCCCATCTTTTTCTCTCTGTTCTTTTTCTTTCTCTCTGTTCTTTATTTCTTTCTCTCTGTTCTTTCTTTCTTTTCCCTCTTTCTTTCTCTTTCTCTCTGTTCTTTCTCTCTCTCTGTTTTTTCTTTCCCCTTTCTTTCTTTCTTTCCTCTTTTCTTCTTTCTTTCTTTCTTTTCTTTCTTTCTTTCTTTCTCTCTGTTCTTTCTCTCTCTGTTCTTTCTTTCTCTTTCTCTCTCTGTTCTTTCTTTCCCATCTTTCTTTCTCTCTATCTCTGTTCTTTCTTTCTCTTTGTTCTTTCTTTCCCTTCTTTCTCTCTCTCTCCCTCTCTGTTGTTTCTTTCTTTACCCTCTTTCTTTTTTTCTCTCTGTTCTTTTTTTCTGTCCCCTCTTTCTTTCTGTTTTTTTTACTCTGTTTCTTTCTCTCTATCTCTCTGTTCTTTCTTTCCCCTTTCTTTCTCTCTGTTCTTTCTTTCCCCTTTCTTTCTTTCTCTCTCTGTTCTTTCTTTCCTCTTTCTTTCTCTCTCTTTTCTTTCTTTCTCTCTTTGTTCTTTCTTTCCCCCTCTTTCTTTCTATGTTCTTTCTCTCTCCCTCTCTGTTCTTTCTTTCTCTCTCTGTTCTTTCTTTCCCCTTTCTTTCTCTCTGTTCTTTCTTTCCCCTTTCTTTCTCTCTCTGTTCTTTCTTTCCTCTTTCTTTCTCTCTTTTCTTTCTTTCTCTCTCTGTTCTTTCTTTCCCCCTCTTTCTTTCTATGTTCTTTCTCTCTCCCTCTCTGTTCTTTCTTTCTCTCTGTTCTTTCTTTCCTCTCTTTCTTTCTCTGTTCTTTCTTTCCCCCTCTGTCTTTCCCTCTCTGTTCTTTCTTTCCCCTCTTTCTTTTTTTCTCTCTCTGTTCTTTTTTTCTGTCCCCTTTTTCTTTCTCTCTGTTCTTTCTTTCTTTCTTTCTTTCTTCTTTCTCTCTGTTCTTTCTTTCTTTCCCGTCTTTCTTTCTCTCTCTGTTCTTTCTTTCCCGGCTTTCTTTCTCTTCTTTCTTTCCCCTCTTTCTTTCTCCCTCCCTCTCTGTTCTTTCTTTCCCGTCTTTCATTCTTTCTTTTCTGTCTTTCTTTTTTTTCTCTCTCTGTTCTTTCTTTCCCGTCTTTCTTTCTCTCTTTGTTCCTTCTTTCCCGTCTTTCTTTCTCTCTCTGTTCTTTTTTCCCCTCTTTCTTTCTCCGTCTGTTTTCTTTCCCCTCTTTCTTTTTTTCTCTCTCTCTGTTCTTTCTTTCCCCTTTCTTGTTTATTTCTCTCTCTACTTTCTCTCTGTTCTTTCTTGCTTCCCCTCTTTCTTTCTCTCTCTCCTTTCTTTCTCTGTTTTCTTTTTTCTCTCTGTTCTTTCTTTCTTTTACTCAGTACCAGTGTGCCCACAGTACCAGTCACTGTGCCCTCAGTACCAGTCAGTGTGATCACCAGTGCTAAATGGGTGTGGTTGGGGCGTGGACATGGGTGTGACTATGTCACGACATATAACAGATATATTCTATGATAGTAACCTATATCTAATGTGACAACATTCTATATTACATATAATAGAAAAGATCAACATGTATACATAGTATCTGCCAGCAATGTCTTACCTGACATAATATCCTATGAATTGTGGGTCTATACTGTGTACGTGTCACGCTGTCTCTGGATAGAGGTGGACCGGGGTCTAAGCTGACCCTGAACTGGGGTCCTGACTAGTCCCTCTACCTGGAGGTACTGTTAATGGTACAGAGGTCCAGGCCACCAGCGTAACCCTGTCTCCTGTAGATCCCTGACCACTGTAATCTCGTCCTGAGAAGGACCCTGATTACCACCACAGGGAATGGGCAGGTCACAGCTTACACACAGTCTTAGACAAACGAAACAGACAAGGGTAAAGAAAACACTGTCTTGCATACAAAACTTCCACTACAGAGGAACACAAAAGGTAAAGGAGATAAACAATAAGCGAGGAGAGGAAAAACCACAACAGGCACTCTTAGCTTAAGTCTTCTCAGAAACGATCCGCTCTGCTGGTCTGAATGAATGCTTTCACCGGCAACTTCCCCAGCAGACCAGCAGGTATATGAAGGAAGCTAATTAACAAAACATCAAACGCAGCTGGGCGAGGCTGGTCAGTCCAGCACCGAGAGAGAAAGAATTAACTCCCTCAGTGCCGAAAAACACCCAGCACCAGAAACTCAGCTGTGCGAAGTCAGGGTGTGCAATCGCGACGATCTCCGCCGCGACACACCCGTGACAGACTAGTTGTGAAATGGGTGTGGTTGGGGGCATGGCCTAAAACTTGCCATAGCGCTCGCAGCGCGCCACAACCTTTATCACTCTTTCTCGTCTTCAAAAGTTGGGAGGTATGATTTAAGTCTAAACATGGTATGGCTGTGTGGCACGATTGTGTCGAAATTCGTTTTTCGGCTCCTGCTGGTCATTTCAAAACCCATCGGTGCTTCTCTACCGATGGAGATGCCAAAAATGTAAGTTTCTCGTCTCTACGAATACTCAGTGTTATGATATTCAAGTTTGTAAGGACAAAGATAACATGTGCTTCAAGAACTGCTTCCAACCAGTTTAGGGTCGTAAACTGCTCTTTGTGCTTCGGGCACACTAGGGTCTCGCGTTACACAGCTGTATAGCAGGGGAGAGGGAGGAGGGCCACAGCTTAGTGAGGGGGAATGTCTGTGAGCTGTGCTGGCATGTCACTTCCAAACCCAGGAGATGCAGCAGAGCTCTGTATGTGTGATTGAACAATAAGACATTACGTCACATTTCCTGACACCTGATATCACACAGGTCCTGGCAGGACTCTGCATGTGGAGATATGGTGGACCTCCGGCCACCCGATGTATGAAAGTCCACTAAAATTTAGCGCTTAGCGTGCTGGAGGAAAAAACACTCTGGTTTTACATCACTGACCGCAGTAGGCGCAGTGACACGTATCTCCCTTCACATACTATGCCAGTGACTCTGTCACAATACATAGAGAAGTGGGTTCATTATGTATAACATGGCATCATATGCTCACAGCATCTAATGAATGGCTGTGGGTGAAACTACGTCTCTGCTGCAGACAATTAACATGCTGCCGCTCGTAAAGTGCACCGCAGGTGAGTTTATGCAGCGTTAAATAAAAGCACATTGGGCATGGGGCTTCTATAAATCACATCCACTGTGCTTCTAAAAATGCTGCTCTTCCTGATCATGGGCACATCTGTAGGGTTGTAGATTAGAAGTATTTTAGGTACTTTGAGGCCCTGGGAGTGCTCTGGATAAGTTGTCACCTCTTTGGCACCTTTTGGATGAAGGGTTGCTTCCCTGTGCCTTCAGGACCAGGTGTCGCTAATGTGACTCATTGTGGACGAGTTGCTGATCCTATGGCGCCTTGTGGATGAGGTGCTGTTCCTCTGGCACCTTATGGGCAAGCTGTGGCTTTTCTGGTGACTTGTGGATGAGCTGTGGCTTCTCGTTTGGCTTCTCTGGTGCCTTGTGGATGATGTGTGGCTTCTCTGGTACCTTCTGGACCAGATGGAGCATCTCTGGTGCCTTGTGGATGAGGTGTGGCTTCTCTGGTGCCTTGTGGACGAGCTGTAGCTTCTCTGGTGTTTTGTGGATGTGCTGTGGCTTCTTGTGTGGCTTCTCTGGTGCTTTGTGGATGAGATGTGGCTTCTCTGGTATCTTTTGGACCAGATGGAACATCTCTAGTGCCTTGTGGATGAGGCGTGGCTTCTCTGGTGCCTTGTGGACGAGATATGGCTTCTCTGGTGTCTTGTGGATGAGCTGTGGCTTCTCTGGTATCTTGTGGTCGAGCTATGGCTTCTTGTGTGGCTTCTCTGGTGCTTTCTTGACAAGATGTGGCTTCTCTGGTACCTTCTGGACCAGATGGAGCATATCTGGTGCCTTGTGGACGAGATGTGGCTTCTCTAGTACCTTGTGAAGGAGATGTGGCTTCTCTAGCTCCTTGTAGACATGGTGTGGCTTCTCTGGTGCCTTGTGGACGAGGTGTGGCTTCTCTGGTGCCTTGTGGACAAGATGTGGCTTCTCTGGTGCCTTGTGAAGATGTGGCTTCTCTAGCCCCTTGTGGACGAGGTGTGGCTTCTCTAGCGCCTTGTGGACGAGGTGTGGCTTCTCTGGTGCCTTTTGGAGGAGGTGTGGCTTCTCTGGTGCCTTTTGGAGGAGGTGTGGCTTCTCTGGTGCCTTGTGGACGAGGTGTGGCTTCTCTGTTGTTATTTGTAAATTGTGCTTTCTTGCTGAAGTGAACAAGAGTTTTGTTCGGGAAAATCATTCGGTGCTTATTGTTGATTTAGATCCTAGGTCTTGCATGTTCCTAGACTCCTCTTTTTTGGATTTTACTTGATGTATGTTTGAGAGAGTTGTCTTTTTTTCCTGGGTTGTCTGAGGAAACTCTGGGCCATGACAGAGATATTTTGGAGAAAGCTCTTTGCATCCCTTGGGGCTTTCTGGGGGTCCAGTAGACCTCATGCTCATTAATTCAGGTAACAATAATTCACTGCCAACAGAAAATCTAAGAATATCGGGTTTTGGCCTTCCACAAGCGGAGTGGTCACTGCCTGGCATACAAGCAGAACATTCATCTCCTGAAATGCTTTGTGCTGCTGAGAACCCTGCATTAGCTACCTGTGTTGCATAACTGGATTATCATAGATCCTTTTAAAGCTTTGTACATTTCTCTTCCAGAGCCATGCATGCCAATGCGACCAGTGTTCGGATCCTCATTAAAGGGGGTAAGGTTGTGAACGATGACTGCACCCAAGAAGCCGACGTGTACATTGAGAATGGGATCATCCAGCAGGTGGGACGGGAGCTGATGATACCTGGAGGGGCGAAAGTCATTGATGCCACTGGAAAACTGGTCATCCCTGGTGGAATAGACACCAGCACCCACTTCCATCAGACCTTCATGAATGCTACATGCATGGATGACTTCTACAATGGCACAAAGGTAAGAGTTACTTTACGTATCGGTGTCCCGGGTGTCTGCCGTTATGACCACCTCTACTTTTTTATTATGGGGTAGCTCAGTATTTTCCATCATGTCTAATGCTCCTGTGTCTCCAGAGCTGCGTTCACCTTACTGTCCACTCTCCGTGTACAAGGTCTTGTCTCTAGCTGCTGTACAGCATTGTGGAGGATGTAACGCCCAGCGGCACGGCACAGAGGTGTGACCTGGGATAATCACATCTCCCACAACCCAAGAGAAGATGTGCGGCTCTTACAGCTATGATCTGAGTGTGAGAAGCCCCCGGGGACCCAGCACTCGAGTGTTAAAGGGGGTCCTGAGTGCAGACCCCTAATCAGCAAATGCCCTGATACAGTGGATCAACGTGTGTTGTCTGATAGGGTGATACAATATGTCTCCCTCTATGCTGACATCTGATTACTTGCCAGCCCCAAACCTGCACTACTGAATGCCCCAGTGGGATGTCTGTCTCAGGCTGCACCATTGAATGTCCCAATGGGATGTCTGCCTCAGACTGCGCCACTGAATGTCCTAATGGGATGTCTGCCTCAGACTGCGCCACTGAATGCCCCAGTGGGATGTCTGCCTGAGGCTGCACCACTGAATGTCCCTCCTACGGCCTGACTGCTCTCTGCTCCCTCCTCCTGCCTGACTGCTCCCTCCTCCTACCTGACTGCTCTCTGCTCCCTCCTCCTACCTGCTCTCTGCTCCCTTCTCCTGCCTGACTTCTCTCTGCTCCCTCCTGCTGCCTGACTGCTCCCTCCTCCTACCTGACTGCTCTCTGCTCCCTTCTCCTGCCTGACTTCTCTCTGCTCCCTCCTGCTGCCTGACTGCTCCCTCCTCCTACCTGACTGCTCTCTGCTCCCTTCTCCTGCCTGACTGCTCGCTGCTCCCTCCTGCAGCCTTACTGCTCTCCTCTCCCTCCTCCTGGTTGACTGCTCTCTGTTCCCTCCTCCTGCCTGAGCCTGACTGCTCTCTGCTCCCTCCTCCTGCCTGACTGCTCTCTGCTCCCTTCTCCTGCCTGACTGCTCTCTGCTCCCAGGCTGACTATGGTTGGAGGACCTAGCATCAAGTTATTCATGTTGCACTGGATGCATAATGTAATAGTCGCTGCAGAGAGGAATAAAACATTTTGTTATTTTTTTTTCATTTCACCTCTGGCTTGTGGAGAAATTGAGAAAATATTTGGCCACTAATTAATTAGTTTTAGTTAATTCCTATGGGGGCATCAACAGATAGTTTTCACAGGGGCGTGTACATCATCCCACCCCCAATAATAAGCAGGCAGCAAGACTCAAGGGAAAGAACGGCGCACCCCTCCATAGCTCAGAGCAGGCGTCTCCTATGTGTCTTAACATCGTATCTCACACAGGAATAACTTGCTACGTGTTCCCCCCCCCCCTCCAGAATACTGCTGCCTAATTATGATTGGTCAGCATCATACAGAGGTAAAACATACACGCCCCCACTGAAAACTGTCTGATAATGCCCACTGGCTCATAATTAAAGTTAACTCATTAGCTACCAAATACATTGAATATATTTTGTGTCCTATTCAACATAAAAAATTATGAAAGGGGCCTCTTTTAGCGATGTGGCTAAGAATCGCCCTTACCTCTGGATCAGCTGCTCTCTTTCTGTGTCCTCACTAGCACTTTGAAGCTTTTCCTGGGAGTTGCCCTTTAAATTACCTTGCTTACATAGATTGAGTGTTGGTACAATGCTGACGACCCGAAAATCACGTGGCTCTCAGACAAATCCCTGAGCGGAGCACCACTGATGTGAGGCCTCGGAGCCTGGTGCATTGCTGACCCCCTGCTGCACCATTTCTAGCTGATGAATTATTCCTGCTGTATAAGGGGGGAGGGGTGCAGCATTCGTGTTTCTCTGCAGCAATGCAAAGGTTAAATCTGAATTGTCTTCTCTATGAGCCGTGACTTTGGGACTTCACTGTGTGGATGAAACCGGGAGAGAATGTTAGAAAAGCGAGAGATGAGAGGCAGCTCTGAGAGTGTCGAGTCTCAGACATCACAGACGACCGCGCCAGACACATCTATATGAATAATTCACACACACGGGGGAGACGGCGCTGACAGGCGGCTCCTCCTGTTTACCAAGCATTGGCGAGACCTCTAATGAAGTAACGAGATCAGACTGGCCACAGGCGACCCAAGACGTCTCCGTACTGCAGTGGTTGCAACTGGCCCAAAACAGAGGACAAAAGTCATCAGTGCTGGCGATAGAGCGGCCGTGCGTCATCAGTGCTGGCGATAGAGCGGCCTCAGTGCTGGCGATAGAGCGGCCTCAGTGCTGGCGATAGAGCGGCCTCAGTGCTGGCGATAGAGCGGCCTCAGTGCTGGCGATAGAGCGGCCTCAGTGCTGGCGATAGAGCGGCCGCGCGACGTCAGTGCTGGCGATAGAGCGGCCTCAGTGCTGGCGATAGAGCGGCCTCAGTGCTGGCGATAGAGCGGCCTCAGTGCTGGCGATAGAGCGGCCGTGCATCATCAGTGCTGGCGATAGAGCGTCCTCAGTGCTGGCGATAGAGCGGCCTCAGTGCTGGCGATAGAGCGTCCTCAGTGCTGGCGATAGAGCGGCCTCAGTGCTGGCGATAGAGCGGCCTCAGTGCTGGCGATAGAGCGGCCGTGCATCATCAGTGCTGGCGATAGAGCGTCCTCAGTGCTGGCGATAGAGCGGCCTCAGTACTGGCGATAGAGCGTCCTCAGTGCTGGCGATAGAGCGGCCGCGCGACGTCAGTGCTGGCGATAGAGCAGCCTCAGTGCTGGCGATAGAGCGGCCTCAGTGCTGGCGATAGAGCGGCCGTGCGTCATCAGTGCTGGCGATAGAGCGGCCGTGCGTCATCAGTGCTGGCGATAGAGCGGCCTCAGTGCTGGCGATAGAGCGGCCTCAGTGCTGGCAATAGAGCGGCCGTGCGTCATCAGTGCTGGCGATAGAGCGTCCTCAGTGCTGGCGATAGAGCGTCCTCAGTGCTGGCGATAGAGCGGCCTCAGTGCTGGCGATAGAGCGGCCTCAGTGCTGGCGATAGAGCGGCCGTGCGTCATCAGTGCTGGCGATAGAGCAGCCTCAGTGCTGGCGATAGAGCGGCCTCAGTGCTGGCGATAGAGCGGCCGTGCGTCATCAGTGCTGGCGATAGAGCAGCCTCAGTGCTGGCGATAGAGCGGCCTCAGTGCTGGCGATAGAGCGGCCTCAGTGCTGGCGATAGAGCGGCCGTGCGTCATCAGTGCTGGCGATAGAGCAGCCTCAGTGCTGGCGATAGAGCGGCCTCAGTGCTGGCGATAGAGCGGCCGTGCGTCATCAGTGCTGGCGATAAAGCAGCCTCACTGCTGGCGATAGAGCGGCCTCAGTGCTGGCGATAGAGCGGCCTCAGTGCTGGCGATAGAGCGGCCTCAGTGCTGGCGATAGAGCGGCCTCAGTGCTGGCGATAGAGCGGCCTCAGTGCTGGCGATAGAGCCTCAGGCGGCGATAGAGCTCATCTCAGTGCTGGCGATAGAGCGTCCTCAGTGCTGGCGATAGAGCGGCCTCAGTACTGGCGATAGAGCGTCCTCAGTGCTGGCGATAGAGCGGCCGCGCGACATCAGTGCTGGCGATAGAGCGGCCTCCGTGCTGGCGATAGAGCGGCCGCGCGTCCTCAGTGCTGGCGATAGAGCGGCCGCGCGTCCTCAGTGCTGGCGATAGAGCGTCCTCAGTGCTGGCGATAGAGCGGCCTCAGTACTGGCGATAGAGCGGCCGCGCGACATCAGTGCTGGCAATAGAGCGGCCTCCGTGCTGGCGATAGAGCGGCCGCGCGACATCAGTGCTGGCGATAGAGCGGCCGCATGTCCTCAGTGCTGGCGATAGAGCGGCCGCGCAACATCAGTGCTGGCGATAGAGCGGATGCATGTCCTCAGTGCTGGCGATAGAGCGGCCGCATGTCCTCAGTGCTGTCGATAGAGCGGCTACATGTTCTCAGTGCTGGCGATAGAGCGGCCTCCGTGCTGGCGATAGAGCGGCCGCGCGTCGTCAGTGCTGGCGATAGAGCGGCCGCGAGTCCTCAGTGCTGGCGATAGAGCGGCCTCAGTGCTGGCGATAGAGCGGCTTCCGTGCTGGCGATAGAGCGGCCGCGCATCCTCAGTGCTGGCGATAGAGGGGCCGTGTGTCATCAGTGCTGGCGATAGAGCGGCCTCCGTGCTGGCGATAGAGCGGCGCGCGTCCTCAGTGCTGGCGATAGAGCGGCCTCCGTGCTGGCGATGAGCGGCCTCCGTGCTGGCGATAGAGCGGCGCGCGGTCCTCAGTGCTGGCGATAGAGCGGCCTCAGTGCTGGCGATAGAGCGGCCTTCGTGCTGGCGATAGAGCGGCCGCGCGTCCTCAGTGCTGGCGATAGGAGCGTCTCAGTGCTGGCGATATGAGCGGCCTCAGTACTGGCGATAGAGCGGCCTCAGTACTGGCGATAGAGCGTCCTCAGTGCTGGCGATAGAGCGCGGCCGCGCGGACATCAGTGCTGGCGATAGAGCGGCCTTCGTGCTGGCGATAGAGCGGCCGCGCGTCCTCAGTGCTGGCGATAGAGCGTCCTCAGTGCTGGCGATAGAGCGGCCTCAGTACTGGCGATAGAGCGGCCTCAGTACTGGCGATAGAGCGTCCTCAGTGCTGGCGATAGAGCGGCCGCGCGACATCAGTGCTGGCGATAGAGCGGCCTCCGTGCTCGTGATAGAGCGCGCGTCTCAGTGCGGCGATAGAGCGTCCTCAGTGCTGGCGATAGAGCGTCCTCAGTGCTGGCGATAGAGCGTCCTCAGTCTGGCGATAGAGCGGCCTCAGTACTGGCGATAGAGCGGCCTCAGTGCTGGCAATAGAGCGGCCGCGCGACATCAGTGCTGGCAATGGGCGCCGCATGTCCTCAGTGCTGTCGATAGAGCGGCTCATGTCCTCAGTGCTGTCGATAGAGTGGCCGCATGTCCTCAGTGCTGGCGATAGAGCGCTCGTCCTCAGTGCTGGCGATAGAGCGGCTACATGTCTCAGTGCTGGCGATAGAGCGGAGTTATATCCAGAATGTAATAGGAGGCCGATCCCACATATTCGTATATAGAGGTGATCGGCTGTGTAATCCCAGGTATCAGTATATAGAGGTGACGGCCGTGTAATCCAGGTATCGTATATAGAGGTGACGGCCGTGTAATTCAGGGATGTATATAGGTGACGGCCGTGTAAACCCAGGTATCGTATATAGACGTGACGGCGTGTAATCCCAGGTATCGTATATAGAGGGGACGGCTGTGTAATCTCAGGTATCGTATATAGAGGTGACGGCCGTGTAATCTCAGGTATCGTATATAGAGGGGACGGCCGTGTAATCCCAGGTATCGTATATAGAGGTGACGGCCGTGTAATCCCAGGTATCGTATATAGAGGTGACGGCCGTGTAATCTCAGGTATCGTATATAGAGGTGACGGCCGTGTAATCTCAGGTATCGTATATAGAGGTGACGGCCGTGTAATCCCAGGTATCGTATATAGACGTGACGGCCGTGTAATCCCAGGTATCGTATATAGAGGTGACGGCTGTGTAATCTCAGGTATCGTATATAGAGGTGACGGCCGTGTAATCTCAGGTATCGTATATAGAGGGGACGGCCGTGTAATCCCAGGTATCGTATATAGAGGTGACGGCCGTGTAATCCCAGGTATCGTATATAGAGGTGACGGCTGTGTAATCTCAGGTATCGTATATAGAGGTGACGGCCGTGTAATCTCAGGTATCGTATATAGAGGGGACGGCCGTGTAATCCCAGGTATCGTATATAGAGGTGACGGCCGTGTAATCCCAGGTATCGTATATAGAGGTGACGGCCGTGTAATCTCAGGTATCGTATATAGAGGTGACGGCCGTGTAATCTCAGGTATCGTATATAGAGGTGACGGCCGTGTAATCCCAGGTATCGTATATAGACGTGACGGCCGTGTAATCCCAGGTATCGTATATAGAGGTGACGGCCGTGTGATCCCAGGTATCGTATATAGAGGTGACGGCTGTGTAATCTCAGGTATCGTATATAGAGGTGACGGCCGTGTAATCTCAGGTATCGTATATAGAGGTGACGGCCGTGTAATCCCAGGTATCGTATATAGAGGTGACGGCCGTGTAATCCCAGGTATCGTATATAGAGGTGACGGCCGTGTAATCCCAGGTATCGTATATAGAGGTGACGGCCGTGTAATCCCAGGTATCGTATATAGAGGTGACGGCCGTGTAATCTCAGGTATCGTATATAGAGGGGACGGCGTGTAATCCCAGGTATCGTATATGGAGGGGACGGCCGTGTAATCCCAGGTATCGTATATGGAGGGGACGGCCTTGTAATCCCAGGTATCGTATATGGAGGGGACGGCCGTGTAATCCCAGGTATCGTATATGGAGGGGACGGCCGTGTAATCCCACATATCGTATATAGAGGTGACGGCCGTGTAATCCCAGGTATCGTATATGGAGGGGACGGCCGTGTAATCCCAGGTATCGTATATGGAGGGGACGGCCGTGTAATCCCAGGTATCGTATATGGAGGGGACGGCCTTGTAATCCCAGGTATCGTATATGGAGGGGACGGCCGTGTAATCCCAGGTATCGTATATGGAGGGGACGGCCGTGTAATCCCACATATCGTATATAGAGGTGACGGCCGTGTAATCCCAGGTATCGTATATGGAGGGGACGGCCGTGTAATCCCAGGTATCGTATATGGAGGGGACGGCCGTGTAATCCCAGGTATCGTATATGGAGGGGACGGCCGTGTAATCCCAGGTATCTTGCGTGTTTTGGGGAATGTCTGATGTTTCCTATATCCCCCGCCATCACCTTTACAGCATAGTTCCGGTGGTCACTTAATATCGGCAGCGTTTCTTTCTCTCCCTGGTTCCCCCTCGTGTTATTATTTGGAGGCAGCGTCTCATTTATAGACTTAAGACAAACAGCTGCCTGAAGAATTCGCTGACCCCTCAGTGACCTGACCCCCAAAGCACAGAAGTTGTGACCCTGGAGCCGGGGTCCGGGGTATTGGCCTCGCCATACAGTGCCATGAACTATTAATCCTCCCATTAGTTAATGAAGCTTCCGGAGGTGGCGGAGGATTAGTGGATGCGGGGGTGGGGAGGTGGCCGTGGTCACAGCTGCTCTGTCCTTAGTGTATCTGTATACAGGTACTGGATGATGCTCGGTGCTGTACTGAGAATATACCCATTATCTGGGTACATTCAGTAGATATAAAAAGTCTACACACCCAGGTTTTTGTCATGTAAAAAAAAAAAAAATCTCACCAGCAAGAATCATTTCATAACTTTTTCCCCCCTTTTAATGTCGCCATAATCTCTACAATAATGTTGCATAAGTGTGCACACTATAATTGGGGATGTGGTTGTGTTCAGAATCAGGCAATCACATTCCCCCCATGTTACATAGTAGTCAGCGCTCGACCACCATCATTACTGCGATTCTGATTAAGCCAAGAGAAAGTGTCGCTGTTCCAGGAGGATTTTCCTGCCATTTTCTGGGCTGCAAACAGCTGACAACACAGCAAAGGATCTCAGTGTGGAAAATTATCAGTCTGGAGAAGGTACAAAACCATTTCCCAAACATTAGATTTACCATGCAGCATCGTGAAGACGTCCTCAAAAAGTGACTTACTTTGGCACAGAAGTGACATTACCAAGAAATGGATGACCCTCAAAAATTGCTGAAAAGATAACAAGAAAATTGGTCTGGGTGGCAGCCAAGAGCTAACAGCAACAGTAAAGGAGCTGCAGGAATTTGTCGCCAGTCCTAATTGTGTACTTCATGTGAATACAATCTCCCGTATTCTTCATATGTCCGGCCTGTGGGATCAGGGGAAAAGACAGAGCGTTTTCTTACAACGATAAACACCCAAGCCCTCTGGTGCCGAAACCTTTTATTAATTCTACCAGAAGCCTGTGAGGAATGTGTTCTGTCTGATGAGACCAAGGATGAACTTTTTGGACGTAATTCCACAAGCTGAAAATCCAACACTGCTCATCACCAGAAGAGCACCATCCCCACAGTGAGGCATGGTGGGGGCAGCTTTGTGTTTTGGGGCTGGGGGACTGGGGTTTTAGTCATCGTGGAGGGAATTAAGGACACTACAAATATCAGTCAATTTTGCATCAAAACCTTCAGTCCTCTGCTAAAAAGCTGAAGAGGAATTTCCACTTTCAGCATGACAATGACCCTAAGAGGCCTCCAGGTCACCAAAAGAACAGCGTTGCCAGAAGAAAATGGAAATTATGGAATGGCCGAGCCCAGACCTGTACCCAAGTGGCAATCTGTGGTGACCTGAAGAGGGCGCTGTACACCGGAGATGTCCCCGCAATCTGTGGTGACCTGAAGAGGGCGCTGTACACCGGAGATGCTCCATAATCTGACTGATGTGAAGCAGCTGCAAGGAGGCGCAGTCAAAGACCACCATTTCTAGATGTGCCGCGCTGTAGACCCAAAAAGACTGAACGCTGCCAGAAATTCACAGGGACTTCAGCAAAGTATCAGTGTAAGGATGTGCAAATTTATGCAACCACATTATTTTTCTTCTTTATTTCAGTTTGTTTCCTCTATGTATTTGTACAGGATATGGGTGATATTGGAGGTACAAAGTTCTGAAATGGCTCTTTTTGGTAGGATTTATTAACATGACAAAGGCCTTTTACCAGGGATGTGTAGACTTTTTATATCCAGTGCACGTCTTCCCTTGATACTCAGTGCTGTACGGAGAGGATATCCGTCATCTGCGCACATCTCCTGTATTGCGGATGCCGTCGATTTCGCTCAGCTCCATGTTACTCCGGCCGGTCAGTCTCTTATATGGGGGTCTCTCATCCCTCTGTAGAAGATTTAGGCAGAGGCTTGCCATGAATTTGTTGTTCCCCTCATCACCCCCTCCCTTGTACAGACATTCAGGGGGTCTCGTATGGATGGGGCCTGGTCCGTGTCTATGGAAACCAGAGGCCTCCAGGGAACCCGGCCCATTGTGCCTTTGTCCTAAAATAAAAGGGATGGTAATTCTTTTCTGTGGAGGCTCCAGATTAAATATTCCAATCTCATCCGCTCTGGCTGGATTGTCATGTCAGGGATAAGTGTAGCGGATATTATATGACTGGAACTCTGCCGTCTACAGATCACACATTCTCACCCCTAACACAATGCACCACGTGTGTGGGACCTCGGGGTCCTTACCTGTGAAGATCACAAATCTGTCGCCCTCCCGTTGTCAGGATTTACTGCCCATACAGGAAGCGGGATGGTGAGAATGAGCTGGTGGTACAGAAAGCAGGGTGGAGAGGGTGAGCGAAGTCATATAAGGAGCAGGGTGGAGAGGGTGACCAGAGTCATATAAGGAGCAGGGTGGAGAGGGTGAGCGGAGTCATATAAGGAGCAGGGTGGAAAAGGGTGAGCAGAGTCTTATAAGGAGCAGGGTGGAGAGGGTGAGCGGAGTCATATAAGGAACAGGGTGGAGAGGGTGAGCGGAGTCATATAAGGAGCAGGGTGGAGAGGGTGAGCGGAGTCATATAAGGTGCAGGGTGGAGAGGGTGAGCGGAGTCATATAAGGAGCAGGGTGGAAAAGGGTGAGCAGAGTCATATAAGGAGCAGGGTGAAGAGGGTGAGCGGAGTCATATAAGGAACAGGGTGGAGAGGGTGAGCGGAGTCATATAAGGAGCAGGGTGGAGAGGGTGAGCGGAGTCATAAGGAGCAGGGTGGAGAGAGTGAGCGGAGTCATATAAGGAGCAGGGTGGAGAGGGTGAGCGGAGTCATATAAGGAGCAGGATGGAGAGGGTGAGCGGAGTCATATAAGGAGCAGGGTGGAGAGGGTGAGCGGAGTCATATAAGGAGCAGGGTGGAGAGGGTGAGCAGAGTCATAAGGAGCAGGGTGGAGAGGGTGAGCGGAGTCATATAAGGAGCAGGGTGGAAAAGGGTGAGCAGAGTCATATAAGGAGCAGGGTGAAGAGGGTGAGCGGAGTTATATAAGGAGCAGGGTGGAGAGGGTGAGCAGAGTCATATAAGGAGCAGGGTGGAAAAGGGTGAGCAGAGTCATATAAGGAGCAGGGTGGAGAGGGTGAGCGGAGTCATATAAGGAGCAGGGTGGAGAGGGTGAGCAGAGTCATATAAGGAGCAGGGTGGAAAAGGGTGAGCAGAGTCATATAAGGAGCAGGGTGGAGAGGGTGAGCGGAGTCATATAAGGTGCAGGGTGGAGAGGGTGAGCGGAGTCATATAAGGAGCAGGGTGGAAAAGGGTGAGCAGAGTCATATAAGGAGCAGGGTGGAGAGGGTGAGCGGAGTCATATAAGGAGCAGGGTGGAGAGGGTGAGCGGAGTCATATAAGGAGCAGGGTGGAGAGGGTGAGCGGAGTCATAAGGAGCAGGGTGGAGAGGGTGAGCGGAGTCATATAAGGAGCAGGGTGGAGAGGGTGAGCGGAGTCATATAAGGAGCAGGGTGGAGAGGGTGAGCGGAGTCATATAAGGAGCAGGGTGGAAAAGGGTGAGCGGAGTCATATAAGGAGCAGGGTGGAGAGGGTGAGCGGAGTCATATAAGGAGCAGGGTGGAGAGGGTGAGCGGAGTCATATAAGGAGCAGGGTGGAAAGGGTGAGCAGAGTCATAAGGAGCAGGGTGAGAGGGTGAACGGAGTCATATAAGGAACAGGGTGGAGAGGGTGAGCGGAGTCATATAAGGAGCAGGGTGGAAAAGGGTGAGCAGAGTCATATAAGGAGCAGGGTGGAGAGGGTGAGCGGAGTCATATAAGGAGCAGGGTGGAGAGGGTGAGCGGAGTCATATAGGAGCAGGGTGGAGAGGGTGAGCGGAGTCATATAAGGAGCAGGGGGAGAGGGTGAGCGGAGTCATATAAGGAGCAGGGTGGAGAGGGTGAGCGGAGTCATATAAGGAGCAGGTGGAAAAGGGTGAGCGGAGTCATATAAGGAGCAGGGTGGAGAGGGTGAGCGGAGTCATATAAGGAGCAGGGTGGAAAAGGGTGAGCGGAAGTCATATAAGAGCAGGTGGAGAGGGTGAGCGAGTCATATAAGGAGCAGGTGGAGAGGGTGAGCGAGTCATATAAGGGAGACAGGGAGGAGAGGGTGAGCGAGTCATATAAGGAGCAGGGTGGAGAGGGTGAGCGAGTCATATAAGGAGCAGGGTGGAGAGGGTGAGCGAGTCATATAAGGAGCAGGGTGGAAAAGGGTGAGCAGAGTCATATAAGGAGCAGGGTGGAGAGGGTGAGCGGAGTCATATAAGGAGCAGGGTGGAGAGAGGTGAGCGAGTCATATAAGGAGCAGGGTGGAGAGGGTGAGCGGAGTCATATAAGGAGCAGGGTGGAGAGGGTGAGCGGAGTCATATAAGGAGCAGGGGTAGAGTGGGTGAGCGGAGTCATATAAGGAGCAGGGTGGAGAGGGTGAGCAGAGTCATATAGACAGGTGAAGAGGTGAGCGGAGTCACATAAGAGCAGGTGAAGAGGGTGAGCGGAGTCAATAAGGAGCAGGATGGAGAGGGTGAGCAGAGTCTATAAGGAGCAGGGTGGAGAGGGTGAGCGGATCATATAGGGAGCAGGATGGAAAGAGGGTGAGCAGAGTCATATAGGGAGGTGAGAGGTGAGGAGTCAATAGAGCAGGTGAAGAGGGTGAGCGGAGTCATATAAGGAGCAGGTGGAGAGGGTGAGCAGAGTCATATAAGGAGCAGGTGGAGAGGGTGAGCGGAGTCATAAGGGAGCAGGGTGAGAGAGGTGAGCGGAGTCATATAAGGGAGCAGGTGGAGAGGTGAGCGAGTCATATAAGGAGCAGGTGGAGAGGGTGAGCGGAGTCATATAAGGAGCAGGGTGGAGAGGGTGAGCGGAGTCATATAGGGAGCAGGGTGGAGAGGGTGAGTGGAGTCATATAGGGAGCAGGATGGAGAGGGTGAGCGGAGTCATAAGGAGCAGGATGGAGAGGGTGAGCGGAGTCATAAGGAGCAGGATGGAGAGGGTGAGCGGAGTCATATAAAGAGCAGGATCGAGAGGGTGAGCAGAGTCATATAAAGAGCAGGATCGAGAGGGTGAGCAGAGTCATAAAGGGAGCAGGATCGAGAGGGTGAGCGGAGCCATATAGGGAGCAGGATTAAGAGGGTGAGCGGAGTTGTATAAGGAGCGGAATGGGGAGTGTGAACCGGACGTACCGGGAGTGGGATGAAGTGTGAGCCGGAGATACCAGGAGCGGGATGGAGAGAGTGAACCGGACGTACCGAGAGCGGGATGGAGAGTGTTAGCCGAACATACCGGAGCGGGATTGAGAGTGTGAGCCGGACGTAACGGGAGCGGGATGGAGAGTGTGAGTCGGACGTACCGGGAGCGGGATGGAGAGTGTGAGCCGGAGATACCAGGAGCGGGATGGAGAGAGTGAATCGGACGTACCGAGAGCGGGATTGAGAGTGTTTAGCCGGACATACCGGAGCGGGATTGAGAGTGTTAGCCGGACATACCGGAGCGGGATTGAGAGTGTTAGCCGGACGTACCGGGAGCGGGAAGGAGAGTGTGAGCCGGACGTACCGGGAGCGGGATGGAGAGTGTGAGCTGGACATAACGGGAGCGGAATGGAGAGTGTGAGCCGGACGTACCAGGAGTGGGATGGGGAGTGTGAGCCGGACGTACCGGGAGCGGGATGGAGAGTGTGAGCCGGACGTACCGGGAGCGGGATGGAGAGTGTGAGCCGGACGTACCGGGAGCGTGATGGCCAGGGTGAGCCGGACGTACCAGGAGCGGGATGGCCAGGGTGAGCCGGACGTACCGGGAGCAGGATGGGGAGTGTGAGCCGGACGTACCGGTAGCGGGATGGAGAGTGTGAGCCGGACGTACCGGGAGCGGGAAGGAGAGTGTGAGCCGGACGTACCAGGAGCGGGATGGGGAGTGTGAGCCGGACGTACCGGTAGCGGGATGGAGAGTGTGAGCCGGACGTACCGGGAGCGGGAAGGAGAGTGTGAGCCGGACGTACCGGGAGCAGCATGGGGAGTGTGAGCCGGACGTACCGGTAGCAGGATGGAGAGTGTGAGCCGGACGTACCGGGAGCGGGAAGGAGAGTGTGAGCCGGACGTACCAGGAGCGGGATGGGGAGTGTGAGCCGGACGTACCAGGAGCGGGATGGCCAGGGTGAGCCGGACGTACCGGAGCGGGATGGCCAGGGTGAGCCGGACGTATCGGTAGCAGGATGGAGAGTGTGAGCCGGACGTACCGGGAGCGGAATGGAGAGTGTGAGCCGGACGTTCTGGGAACGGGATGGAGAGTGTGAGCCGGACGTACCAGGAGCGGGATGGAGAGTGTGAGCCGGATGTACCAGGAGCTTGATGGAGAGTGTGAGCCGGACGTACCAGGAGGGGGATGGAGAGGGTGAGCCAGACGTACCGGGATGGAGAGGGTGAGCCGGACGTACCAGGAGCGGGATGGAGAGTCTGAGCCGGACGTACCAGGAGCGGGATGGCCAGGGTGAGCCGGACGTTCCGGGAGCGGGATGGAGAGTGTGAGCCGGACGTACCGGGAGCGGGATGGAGAGTATGAGACGGACATACCAGGAGCGGGATGGCCAGGGTGAGCCGGACGGACCAAGAGCGGGATGATGAACAAGCCCAGGAAAAGCTCCATTCCCTGGCGGACGGCTCCGTTGTTCCTGGGTACGATAGTGACCACTGCTCGTACGACCACTAATGCTGCTGAGCTTCGCTCTCCTTTGATGGAGGGGGAGATACAGGGTCATTATGTACACATTTGAGAACACTGGCGTATTCCATTTAGTTCAGGACAAGGGACAGCTCCTGTTCTGTGACTGAGGGTCTCTGTGGGTGGTCCCAGCCTGCTGCCTTGAAGCTTTTCTGACACTTCAGTTTACTATGTGTTCAGGCTGCGGAGGGAATTCTGATGTGTTCTGCAGCTTTGGATGTGACTAGGGCATAAAACATGATTGATAGCCGTGATCCCCTACAGGAATCATGGGGGAGGCTTGTAGAGGGGCATCATCACTGTCGTTTCTGTACAGTGGAAGGGTCGGTTCTCATGAGTTGTTATCCGCTCCTCTGTACAATAATGGGTAATATTCTCTCTATCCCCTCCGCAGGCTGCACTAATGGGAGGGACCACAATGGTGATCGGACACGTCCTCCCAGACAAAGACATGTCACTGCTGGACGCCTATGAGAAGTGCCGGAGCATGGCCGACCCCAAAGTCTGCTGCGACTATGCTCTCCACATGGGTGTCACCTGGTGGGGATTTAAGGTACTGCGTCACACTGTGGCACAGACGACTCCAAGAAGCGACCTCATTTTCATCTTGCCCCGTGGCCCCTCTCCTATACTTATGTCTCTGACCCGGTCATCATGGCTGCGATCTCTTGGGTCATTGTTTCACTCTCTGTTTTACAGGTGAAGGCTGAGATGGAAACCTTGGTCCGAGAGAAGGGTGTGAACTCCTTCCAGATGTTCATGGCCTACAAGGACCTGTACATGCTGCGGGACAGTGAGCTCTATCAAGTATTCCGCCACTGCAAGGACCTGGGCGCCGTGACTCGAGTCCACGCTGAAAACGGAGACCTGGTGACCGAGGTGAGGAGACATGACCTCAAGGGGTGTTCGTAAATAATGCATCACCGGGGCGGGGACGTGGCACAGGGCGGGGACATTACCGTACTTTTGAGCGAATTCTTCCTAAACTACTAAAATCCCTCTTGCTCAAAACGAGAAACCGTCAGCTCACTGAAGGATCACATTACAGCTGCTTATTGAAAGTGGAGATTAAAGGAGCAAAGTGTGAGAGAGCAGCAGGGAGACAAAAAGAGATGATGCTATTGCTTTCTAGTAAGCGATTATCTCACCTCCAAACTGCATTCACCGATGTACTGGTGTGTAATATATTTTATACTGTTTTCCGGTAAGTGTTTTTCTCACCCCTATATTCACAGCTACACTGCTCAGTACTGCTTTATAATGTAATGTAATAATGTAATGTATAAGAGACTGCGCACGTAGAGGCTGATACTAGATGTTAAGGGCTCACCTAGTGAGGTGGATTCTCAGAGCCTTAGGTCAGTGTGGGTTAACACAGACCAATGGTGATGGCACACGGATCCATGAGATCCAGGACAGTGGGGAAGTGTAGGACAGCAGGCAGAAAAACGGAGGAGGAAACACTGAAAGACACTGAGCCAGTACTGTAGATATACTCAGTAACTGAAAATGTACAGTCAGTCTAGGACTTGCAGCAAGCAAGTGGTTAATGGGCAAGTTGTGTGCTTTCAGCAGACAGATGGACAATGTCCGAGACGTATGCAGTCGGCAGACAAATGGTTGACTGGATACTTGTAGGGAAGATTACACACTGTCGCAGCAGAGTAGTGTGAACGGCACCAGTATTACTCTAGAAGAGTTTGCTGTGCCAGCAGCAGACACATAGTTATCTGCGGGTCTGAGTTACGAAGTAAAGGCAGGTAGTTGGTAACAAGAGATGATTGGTCAACTGACTGAAGTGGGTACGAGGCAACTCCTGAAGTGCAGGTGGTAGCTGAGTACTACGGTTCCTGAACACTCAGACAGCACATAACTATGAGTTGAGTAAAAGGTGATGATGTCCAAGGAGATTGCAGGGTCACAATAGTTAGGAAGCAAGTGCCTGGCTCTAGAGCAAGCGCCCCGCCGCTGCGGAGGCCCAGTGTTGTGACCAGAGCGGTGACGTCACATTGACTGTCTAGAGCGGTGACGTCACATTGTCTGTCTAGATGTCACGGGTGTGTCGCTACGAAGATCGTCGCGATTGCACACCCTGACTTCTCACAGCTGAGTTTCTGGTGCTGGGTGTTTTTCGGCAGTGAGGGAGTTAATTCTCCCTCTCTCTGTGCTAGACAAAGCCAGCTTCGCCCAGCTGCAATTAATGTTGCTGTAATTGGATTCCTTCAAATACCTGCCAGTCTGCTAGGGAAATGTCGGTGAAAGCATTCATGCAGACCAGCAGAGCGGATCGTGGTGTTGTGAAGTCTGAATTGAAGAGTACCTGGTGTGGTCTTTTCTCCCCTCCTCGCTTTATCATTTATCTCCGTACCCGTTGGTGTTCCCTCTGTTTTTTGTGGTGAGAGTTTGGTATGCAAGGTGGATTTTAGTTTACCCCTTGTACTGTCTTGTTCGTCTATTACTGTGTCTAGGCATATACCTTCCAGTCCCCGGTGTTGTGATCAGGGTCCTTCTCAGGACTAGATCACTGAGGTTCAGGGATCCTCAGGAGGTAGGGATTACGCTGGCGGCCTGGACCTCTGTACCATCAACAGTACCTCCAGGTAGAGGGATTAGTCAGGACCCCAGCTTAGGGTCAGCATAGACCCCGGACCTCATGTATGCAGTAACAGCGTGACACTAGAGCGGTGACGTCACATTGACTGTCTAGAGCGGTGACGTCACATTGACTGTCTAGAGCGGTGACGTCACATTGACTGTCTAGAGTTGTGACGTCACGTTGACTACCCAGGGCGGAGTCGTCACATTGTCTGTCTAGAGCGGTGACGTCACGTTGACTGTCTAGAGCGGTGATGTCACATTGACTAGCTAGAGCGGTGACGTCACATTGACTAGCTAGAGCGGTGACGTCACGTTGACTGTCTAGAGCGATGACGTCACATTGACTAGCTAGAGCGGTGACGTCACGTTGACTGTCTAGAGCGGTGATGTCACATTGACTGTCTAGAGCGGTGACGTCACATTGACTGTCTAGAGCGGTGACGTCACATTGACTAGCTAGAGCGGTGACGTCACATTGACTGTCTAGAGCGGTGATGTCACATTGACTGTCTAGAGCGGTGACGTCACATTGACTGTCTAGAGCGGTGACGTCACATTGACTATCTAGAGCGGTGACGTCACATTGACTGTCTAGAGCGGAGTCGTCACGTTGACTGTCTAGAGCGGTGACGTCACGTTGACTGTCTAGAGCGGTGACGGTGACGTCATGTTGACTGTCTAGAGCGGTGACGTCACATTGACTGCCTAGAGCGGTGACGTCACATTGACTGTCTAGAGCGGTGACGTCACATTGACTGTCTAGAGCGGTGATGTCACGTTGACTGTCTAGAGCGGTGACGTCACATTGACTGTCGGGAGCGGTGACTTCCCATTGGCTGTTGAGAGTGGTGACGTCACCGCTGTAACCAGCCAGTCACTGGCTCAGCCGCTCGCACCGTCAGCCGCTCGCACCGTCAGCCACTCGGACCGTCAGCCTCTGCACGAGCCCTGAGTTCTGTGACTGTCTAGAGCGGTGTGGACTGCTGCCGGTGCGATGTCACCGCTCTGGTCTATCTACTTTACACACTTGGGGACCATTTTCCTGAAAGTAGACATCCCCTCTAAGTCAGAAGGCCTTTTTTTCCGTTCCTGCTATCAGCCGTGGTTTTCCTGTGTAATGGCGGCTTTGTGCTTTCCTTGCAGGGTGCTAAGGAGACGTTAGAGCTTGGAATCACGGGCCCTGAAGGCATCGAGATCAGTCGCCCGGAGGAGGTACGAGCATCCAGGCCAGGATTAGGCCCTTGCATTCTGCTTTTGTGTTTTTCTGTGTACTGCCTTATTTTCTCCAGCACCAAATACCAAATCATGAGTCATCTCCCCACAACCAGGCCGGACTAGGGGGTCCATGGATGCGAGCTGCCTGTCCTGGTGCCAGGCGGCCATGCTCCGTGGCGGCTGATGATGGGGCCACAGCCATTATTATCATCATGTGTAAATGTGCAGCGAGGAGAGGCGAGAAGGGGGATGATGCTGCAGAATCTACAGCGTGTTCATGAGAATTGTGCTGGAAAAGAAGAAGAGAATCAGATAGGACGGGACCTCTGACTGGCCAGAAAGCACCACTGTGGCCTCACTTCAAGAAGAGCGCCCCCCGCAGCACAGTAAAGGAGCCGCCGTCACTAGCAGATATGCAAGAATATGAGATGCAACCATAAAGTAACCTCTCTGTCTTCATTACAGATGGAAGCGGAGGCTGTGCACCGAGCCATAACCATCGCCAACCGGGTGAGAGCACGAGATTGGTCTACCTGTGTGTGATACTGCCCCTGTGTGTGTGTGTGATACTGCCCCTGTGTGTGTGTGTGTGATACTGCCCCTGTGTGTGTGTGTGATACTGCCCCTCTGTGTGTGATACTGCCCCTCTGTGTGTGATACTGCCCCTGTGTGTGTGTGATACTGCCCCTGTGTGTGTGTGATACTGCCCCTGTGTGTGTGTGATACTGCCCCTGTGTGTGTGTGTGATACTGCCCCTGTGTGTGTGTGTGATACTGCCCCTGTGTGGTGTGTGATACTGCCCCTGTGTGTGTGTGTGATACTGCCCCTCTGTGTGTGATACTGCCCCTCTGTGTGTGATACTGCCCCTGTGTGTGTGTGATACTGCCCCTGTGTGTGTGTGATACTGCCCCTGTGTGTGTGTGATACTGCCCCTGTGTGTGTGTGATACTGCCCCTGTGTGTGTGTGATACTGCCCTGTGTGTGATGTGTGGTGTGACGCTGATCTTGTGTGTGATGTGTGGTGTGAGGCTGATCCTGTGTGTGATGTGTGGTGTGAGGCTGATCCTGTGTGTGATGTGTGGTGTGACGCTGATCCTGTGTGTGATGTGTGGTGTGACGCTGATCCTGTGTGTGGTGTGACGCTGATCCTGTGTGTGATGTGTGGTGTGACGCTGCTCCTGTGTGTGCTGTGTGGTGTGACGCTGCTCCTGTGTGTGGTGTGACGCTGCTCCTGTGTGGTGTGACGCTGCTCGTGTGTGTGATGTGTGGTGTGACGCTGCTCCTGTGTGTGGTGTGATGCTGATCCTGTGTGTGATGTGTGGTGTGACGCTGATCCTGTGTGTGATGTGTGGTGTGACGCTGCTCCTGTGTGTGCTGTGTGGTGTGACGCTGCTCCTGTGTGTGCTGTGTGGTGTGACGCTGCTCGTGTCTGTGATGTGTGGTGTGACGCTACTCCTGTGTGTGATGTGTGGTGTGACACTGCTCCTGTGTGTGATGTGTGGTGTGACGCTGATCCTGTGTGTGGTGTGACGCTGCTCCTGTGTTGGTGTGACGCTGATCCTGTGTGTGGTGTGTGGTGTGACGCTGCTCCTGTGTGTGGTGTGACGCTGCTCCTGTGTGTGGTGTGACGCTGATCCTGTGTGTGATGTCTGGTGTGACGCTGCTCCTGTGTGTGATGTGTGGTGTGACGCTGATCCTGTATATGATGTGTGGTGTGACGCTGATCCTGTATATGATGTGTGGTGTGACGCTGCTCCTGTGTGTGATGTGTGGTGTGACGCTGATCCTGTGTGTGATGTGTGGTGTGACGCTGATCCTGTGTGTGATGTGTGGTGTGACGCTGTTCCTGTGTGTGATGTGTGGTGTGACACAGTGTGTGATGTGTGGTGTGACGCTGCTCCTGTGTGTGGTGTGACGTTGATCCTGTGTGTGATGTGTGGTGTGACGCTGATCCTGTGTGTGATGTGTGGTGTGACGCTGCTCCTGTGTGTGATGTGTGGTGTGACGCTGCTCCTGTGTGTGATGTGTGGTGTGACGCTGATCCTGTGTATGATGTGTGGTATGACGCTGATCCTGTGTATAATGTGTGGTATGACGCTGATCCTGTGTGTGATGTGTGGTGTGACGCTGCTCCTGTGTGTGGTGTGACGTTGATCCTGTGTGTGATGTGTGGTGTGACGCTGATCCTGTGTGTGATGTGTGGTGTGACGCTGATCCTGTGTGTGATGTGTGGTGTGACGCTGATCCTGTGTGTGGTGTGACGCTGATCCTGTGTGTGCTGTGTGGTGTGACGCTGCTCCTGTGTGTGGTGTGACGCTGATCCTGTGTGTGCTGTGTGATGTGATGCTGCTCCTGTGTGTGTGTGTGACGCTGCTCCTGTGTGTGGTGTGACGCTGCTCCTGTGTGTGGTGTGACGCTGCTCCTTTGTGTGGTGTGACGCTGCTCCTGTGTGTGGTGTGACGCTGCTCCTGTGTGTGGTGTGACGCTGCTCCTTTGTGTGGTGTGACGCTGATCCTGTGTGTGGTGTGACGCTGCTCCTGTGTGTGGTGTGACGCTGATCCTGTGTGTGCTGTGTGGTGTGACGCTGATCCTGTGTGTGGTGTGACGCTGCTCCTGTGTGTGGCGTGACGCTGATCCTGTGTGTGGCGTGACTCTTCTCCTGTGTGTGGTGTGACGCTGATTCTGTGTGTGGTGTGACGCTGATCCTGTGTGTGGTGTGATGCTGATCCTGTGTGTGGTTTGACGCTGCTCCTGTGTGTGGTTTGACGCTGCTCCTGTGTGTGGTGTGACGCTGCTCCTGTGTGTGGTGTGACGCTGCTCCTGTGTGTGGTGTGACGCTGATCCTGTGTGTGGTGTGACGCTGATCCTGTGTGTGGTGTGACGCTGATCCTGTGTGTGGTGTGACGCTGATCCTGTGTGTGGTGTGACGCTGCTCCTGTGTGTGGCGTGACGCTGATCCTGTGTGTGGCGTGACTCTTCTCCTGTGTGTGGTGTGACGCTGATCCTGTGTGTGGTGTGACGCTGCTCCTGTGTGTGGTGTGATGCTGATCCTGTGTGTGCTGTGTGGTGTGAGGCTGCTCCTGTGTGTGCTGTGTGGTGTGACGCTGCTCCTGTGTGTGGTGTGACGCTGCTCTTGTGTGTGGTGTGACGCTGCTCCTGTGTGTGGTGTGACGCTGATCCTGTGTGTGGTGTGACGCTGCTCCTGTGTGTGGTGTGGACGCTGATCCTGTGTGTGCTGTGTGGTGTGACACTGCTCCTGTGTGTGATGTGTGGTGTGAGGCTGCTCCTGTGTGTGATGTGTGGTGTGACGCTGCTCCTGTGTGTGGTGTGACGCTGCTCCTGTGTGTGGTGTGAGGCTGCTCCTGTGTGTGCTGTGTGGTGTGAGGCTGCTCCTGTGTGTGCTGTGTGGTGTGACGCTGCTCCTGTGTGTGCTGTGTGGTGTGACGCTGCTCCTGTGTGTGGTCTGACGCTGCTCCTGTGTGTGGTGTGACGCTGCTCCTGTGTGTGGTGTGAGGCTGCTCCTGTGTGTGCTGTGTGGTGTGAGGCTGCTCCTGTGTGTGCTGTGTGGTGTGACGCTGCTCCTGTGTGTGATGTGTGGTGTGACGCTGCTCCTGTGTGTGGTGTGACGCTGCTCCTGTGTGTGGTGTGACGCTGCTCCTGTGTGACATCTGCCGCAGCTTTGTAGCGACTAATCCTGATTTCTGGGTTTCCCGCTCCACTAACCTCGCAGCCTCCTCTCTGTCTCTGCCTCTTAGACCTTTTGCCCTGTGTACTTGGTGAACGTGTCCAGTATGTCCGCAGGTGACGTCATTGCTTCTGCCAAAATGCAAGGTGAGGTCCACAGCCGGGGTGACGTGGGGCCGTCCCACCTGCAAAATCGAAGTCGCCACTAGTGATGAGCGAACGTGCCGCGACGATGTGTTTCTATAAGTGTCAGAGGAATAAAACCGTCTCCTTATAAACATGAGCGGTGTCATCGATTCACAATGACCCGAACTGTACAAGTGTCACCATATTTACCCCACGTGGTGAACAGCACAGGAAAAAGAAGGAAAACAATATGGAAGTTGCTGTTTTCGGGCACATTGTGCTCCACCGAAAAGAAAAAAACAAAACGGATATTTACATCTTATTCTACAGAATAAAAAGTCATAAAACTAGAAGTGCCGGCTCCTCACAATATTATTCAAAAACAAAGCGGATTTTTTATTTAAAGCTGTTTTTTAGTGTAGAAGTATCACCTAAAACTCACAATATTTATAGACTTTATATACATTATTTATCATATGAATTTATGGTAAAGAAAAGAGCTAAATCGCCAGAAAAAAGTGAAGGCTATCAATAAGAACTACAACTTTAACTTTCCACAGTAACGGTTAATAAAATGCCATCGATAAGTCATTTGGACCCTAAAGTGATGGCAGCGAGGAATAGAACACTGCAGAAAAATAGAAAAGTTACATCTTTTAGAAAACTATCGGGATAAAAAGAAAAATTGCACAAATATCCTATTTTTTTTCAGTGGTTAAATCTCCATTACTGTCTGATAAGTGGCGTAGTGTGAAATGTGTCCTGAGGTTTTGGATCTCCCGGCTGTGGTCCGTGCAGTCTCTTGGTCTTTTATCTACTGATAACTAGAGACGTGTGACCACCCACGCACGCCGTGTGACCACCCACCTGTGCTGTGTGACGACCCACCCGTGTGACCACCCACCCCCGCCGTGTGTCCACACAACCACGCCCTGTGACCACCAACCTGTGCCATGTGACCACCCACCTGTGCCGTGTGACCACCCACCCGCGCCATGTGACCACCCACCTGCGCCATGTGACCACCCACCTGCGCCATGTGACCACCCACCTGTGCCGTGTGACCACCCACCCGCGCCACCATCGCCCTGTGACCACCCACCCACGTCCTGTGACCACCCACCATCACCCTGTGACCACCCACCATCGCCCTGTGACCACCCACCATCGCGCTGTGACCACCCACCCGCGCCCTGTGACCACCCACCCACGTCCTATGACCACCCACCATCGCCCTGTGACCACCCACCCACAACGTGTGACCACCCACGTTGTGTGAGCCTGGTAGCACCCGGGCATGCCGACTAACATTTCACTCCCCATTCACAGGACACAATCCCATTCCAACCCTACTATCTAAATAAAAGATCTCCCAGAAAGTGCACTTTTTAGTCACCGGACTGTTGTGAAGGCCTGGACGTACCGCACAGACACTAGGGAAGGATGAGAGCAGCGCGTACTCGTACATTCGAAAATTCTGCTTCTTGAACGAGACTGAAACCAGAAAAATCGCCTGAATTACTCATTTTTTGTAACTGCAGGAAAACCAGTCTATGCAGAAACCACGACGGCCCACGCCACTCTGAACGGTATCCACTACTACCACCAGGAATGGTCACACGCTGCCGCGTATGTCACTGTCCCCCCGCTACGTCTGGATGCCAACACCCCCAATTACCTCATGAGTCTACTGGCCAAGTAAGTGAGTGGCGGCACCTGCCTTGTTCTGCAGCACCTTCCTGTAAAGTCCAGAACTCAAAAGGGTCAGGGCTTCACTTACAGGTGAGAATGCGAGGTGGGGCCTGGACCTGTACGTGGCACTGAGAATTATAAGGATGTGGTTATTAAGTTGGGGTGCAGAATTTCACATGTGAGGCCCATGTACATGACGGTGTATAGAGCTCGCCTAGTAGCTGAGGCTTACTGACAGCAAGCTGAGATGGGGACAGTAGTGAGAGATTGCTGCACATCGTATCAGTAATTTGCAGAGCTGTCTATGCATTGCGTTCTCCACCAGTGACACCCTGAACGTGGTGGCCTCGGATCACAGGACGTTTACCACCAAACAGAAGGCAATGGGCAAAGATGACTTCACCAAAATCCCTCACGGCGTGGGAGGCGTGCAGGACCGCATGAGCGTCATCTGGGAGCGCGGAGTGGTGAGTCTGTGGCTGCCGTGACTGCCCATTGCTGGGCGCCAGGTGCGCTGTCATGTATATAGTATATACTGTATATAATGTCCGGCAGGTGGGAGGGAAGATGGATGAGAACTGTTTTGTGGCGGTGACCAGCTCCAACGCAGCCAAGATTCATAACATGTATCCGCGTAAAGGACGCATCATCCCCGGAGCTGACGCAGACGTGGTGGTCTGGGACCCTGAAGCCACAAGGTAAATCGTTTGAGATGTTTTTGTGGTCCCACAGTATACACTGGTTTACATGGTTTTCGGCACCCGCGGTCACGCCCCGGCCTTTATAACTGTATTTACATGTCCTCTCTGTTCTCCAGGACTATCTCAGCCAGCACCCAAATCCAGGGTGGTGATGTGAACCTGTACGAGAACATGCGATGCCACGGCGTGCCCCTCGTCACCATCAGCCGCGGACGCGTGGTCTACGAGAATGGGGTCTTCATGTGTGCCGAGGGCTCCGGATCCTTCTTCCCCATGAGAACTTACCCAGATTATTTATACAAGAAGATGATTCAGAAGGAAAAGGTGATGACACCATCCTGAGAGGCGCAGGGCTGGCGGGGTCCAGTAATAAGAGGTGGTCAGGGGTCAAGTAGGGGAGGCTGGTGTCCAGCGGGAAGAAATGGGGGTCACCTCCAGCTGTATCAGCCGGTCACACACATTCACCTCCAGCCTCTGCTCAAGGGAGAATCCCGGAACAATGAATCGCTCTGCATCTTTCTATTTTCATTTATCAGCATTTATAACATCTCTGCTGCCTGTCAGTAATTGGTGATATTCTGGAGTGTATAGTCCCATCCTGAGCGAGGGCTTCTCTAATGCTGTCAGTAATTGGTTATATTCTGGAGTCTATAGTCCCATCCTGAGCGAGGGCTTCTCTAATGCTGTCAGTAATTGGTGACATTCTGGAGTCTATAGTCCCATCCTGAGCGAGGGCTTCTCTAATGCTGTCAGTAATTGGTGATATTCTGGAGTCTATAGTCCCATCCTGAGCGAGGGCTTCTCTAATGCTGTCAGTAATTGGTGACATTCTGGAGTGTATAGTCCCAGCCTGAGCGAGGGCTTCTCTAATGCTGTCAGTAATTGGTGACATTCTGGAGTCTATAGTCCCGGCCTGAGCGAGGGCTTCTTGTCATGTGTGCATTGCCACGAAGATCGTCGCGGTTGCACATTTTGACTTCTCACAGCTGAGCTGCTGTTTCTTTGTGTTTGGCAGCTAGGGAGTTAATTCTGTCTGTGCTCGGTGCTGGGACTGGGTGCAGTTTCTCCGGCTGCAATTGATTATTTGTTGATTGGTTTCCTTTAAATTCCTGGTTGTCTGCTTGGGGAGTTGCCAGTGAAACCTTCATGCAGACCACAGATAGGAATGAATCTGTATAGACTTTGTGAGCTCCTTAGTTGTTCTAAGCTCAACTTGTTTAGAGTTTATTTCCCAGACCATTTATGTTCCTTTGGTGTTTGAGTGTGTATGCAAGCGAGTGTTATCCTTTCTCCTTCGTCTCATTGGGGGACACAGGACTGTGGGTGTATGCTACTGCCGCTAGGAGGCTGACACTAAGTAAACATAAAAAAGGTTAGCTCCTCCTCCGCCGTATACACCTCAGCACTGGCCGCAGGCAAACCCAGTTATTGCTTAGTGTCTGATGGAGGCACACGTCTGGTTCTTTTTCCAGACCATTTTTTTTTTTTTTCCCCACGAAGATGAGATAGGGGCGACGGATCCTATTGAAAGGGTCCGATCTCCCCAAACCATCAACGGGCGAGCACGTGGAGTAAAGCCTCCAACGTATCCTCTCCCGCAACGTGGGACACGAATGCCGGACTTAGCCCTGTCCACCCTAAGGTATTGAAACCCTAGGTTGCACAGAGGCAGGAGTTTGTCCGTGCAGCCCCCACTGCGCCACCAATGCTAGACTGCGGTGCTGCAAGGAGGCGGACGGTCCCTCTCCTCATCCCCTGTAGGGGTGATGGAGTTAGGGTTCCTGCACCGTCCCACCTTTTTTACTACAAAGCCCCCCTCTAAATGCATCAGGCGGAATGGCTCACCTTTTTGAAAACGGAAAAGATACTGGAGTAACGCCGCACGCATGGAGCACCGCAAGTTTCGCAAGGCGTCTGGATCAGACTCTGCTTCCAGGTACAGGCTCCTGGCTCGTGTTTCCCCCCGGGGGCGTCAGGTCCCTGGCTTCGGCGGTGTTGTGCCTCGGGGGTCCCCGGGGACTGGGGCCCGAGGTGTGGCGTCCGGCGCCGGCAGGGGGGTGGGCGCGGTCGCGGGGATCCGCCCCCGGCATCGTCTCCTTCCGGCGGGCCCGCCCTCTGATTTTGGGCGGCCTCCTCCGGAAATCTAGGCCGCGGCTTCGGGTGGTGCTAGGCCGCGGCTGCAAATTTAGTCCCCGGCTTCTGCCGGAGACTAGGCCGCGGCCCAAGATGTAGCGTCCGGTGTCGGCCGGAGGGCGGGCCGCGGTCGCGGGGATCCGCCCCCGGCATCGTCTCCTTCCGGCGGGCCCGCCCTCTGGTTTTGGGGCCGCCTCCGCCGGAAATCTAGGCCGCGGCTTCGGCTGGTGCTAGGCCGCGGCTGTAAATTTAGTCCCCGGCTTTTGCTGGAGACTAGGCCGCGGCTGGAGGCGGGCCTCTGACAGCTAGGCCGCGCCTCTCGACCCTCCCCCTAAAGGCTCGGCTACATGAGCTCGCCTTCCTAACAGGGGAGCGCTCTTTTTGAAAAATTTGGAGCCAGACGCCACTGCTACGCGGTTTAAGGACGCAGGGGGTACAGGACTGGAGTAAGTGCTTCTACCTCCAGCCTGGTTGTTCCGCTTCACTAAGTACTTCTGCACTCCGTTTCACTGACCGTCGCACATCCAGTTCATTGCGGACTCTGTGATAGACTCAGTATGTCCAGAAGAACTAAAGCTCATACGGTGCTGTATACCGCATGCATTGCCTGTAGGTCCCCTTTTCCGCGCGCCCAGATTACTCGGGTTTGCGAAGCCTGTGACTCCGAACGGGCTCAGGAACCCGCTCCTATTACGGAACCCAGTGCGTCAGGTCCCCCTGAATGGGCTCTGTCCCTGACTCAATCTGTGGCATCATTGACTAGAGCAATCGAGTCCCTTCAAGCTCCCGATAGGAGCAGGGACAGTGGTTCACCCGTCTTGGCGACGTCTCATGAACCTCCGGCCTGCAGGGGCCGCGCTCTCACTAGGCAGACGCAGGGAAGCGAACCCACACTGCGTCGCCTTTGCCGTCCGGGGCCTCGGCATCTTTCAGTTCCGTCTCCCGCTCTCCCTCACCTCTGACAAGTGATCAGTATTCGGATTCTGATTCAGAAGGGTCCCTTAATTTAGAGGCACCAAATTGTCAGGACACAATTGACAGTTTGATTGAAGCTGTCAATCAAACCTTGGGGATAGACGATGAGTCCACCTTGACCTCCGGTCATAAGGTGTCCTTCAAAAGAGCCAGGCAAGCTCATAAGGTTTTTGGATCTCATCCTGAGTTTGAGGAGCTAGTACAGCGCCACCGGGAGAAACCGGACAAGCGCTTCGCAGGACAAAAGGCTCTCAATACTAGATATCCTTTTGCTCCCGAGCTTCTTAAGAAATGGGCGGAATCTCCTGCGGTTGATCCTCCTGTGTCGCGTTTGGCGTCTAAAACGCTCCTCTCCCTTCCTAACGGTTCCTCGATCAAGGAACCAACGGATCGTCTGATTGAAGGTTTGGCCTGCTCGGTGTTTGAAGCATCGGGTTCTGCTCTCTCTCCTTCTTTTGCAGCGACTTGGGTTGCTAAGGCCATGATATCCTGGTCGGAGTCTCTAAATAGAGCGCTTCATGGTATTGAGGTACCATCTGAAGTAACTGAGATTTCTAATCAGATAGCACTTGAGGAGACTTCTTAATTAATGCGTCCATGGATGCGGCAAATTGCGCAGCCCTAGCTGCTGCTAATGCAATTGCCATCAGAAGATCTTTGTGGCTGAGAACCTGGCGAGCAGATTCAATCTCAAAGAAATCGCTTACATCCTTACCATATCAGAATGGTCGGTTATTTGGCGAAAGGTTGGATCAGCTCATATCTGATGCGACGGGAGGGAAGAGCAGTTTCCTTCCTCAGCAAAAGATTAAGCAGCCTTTTCGCCGACAGCTTCAGCCTCGCTTTAGGGCCTTTCGTAACCCAGGTTGGGCCGCGCCAGCTACCTCCAGCGGTTCAGGTCGGCCTAGTCAGGCCAGAGATCGTCAGGTCTCCTACAGGACCAACCCTCTGGGAAGAGGGCGATCTCAACAACCAAGATCTAGAGGGTCCAAACCCCAGAGATATTCGGACAAATGACTGGAGGCAGAATCCGGTCAATTTATCCAGAGTAGGCGGCCGCTTACTCTGGTTTCGCCCCATTTGGCTATCGATTACTCACGACGAGTGGGTCCGGGAGTTAGTCTCCTCGGGGTACAAAATAGAATTTTCCAGCCTTCCCTCAAATCGTTTTTTTCCCTCGCGCCTTCCCAAGGAGGAATCTCGGGTTCGCGCCTTATTCAGGGCGGTCGAGTCTCTTCGGCACAGCGGGGTTGTCGTGCCTGTACCGGAGATCGAAAAGGGTCAGGGGTTTTATTCCAACCTGTTCATTGTACCCAAAAAGGACGGTACCGTAAGGCCCATTCTGGATCTAAAGCGACTGAACCGGTTTGTCAGAATTCGACATTTCCGAATGGAGTCTCTCCGTTCGGTCATTGCAGCCATGGAAAAAGGGGAATTTCTAGCATCAATAGACATTCAGGATGCCTATCTTCACATCCCCATATTTCCTCCTCATCAGAGATTTCTTCGGTTTGCCGTCGGCAAACTTCATCTTCAGTTTGCAGCCCTGCCATTCGGGCTAGCCACAGCCCCCAGGGTGTTCACAAAGGTCATGGCTGCTGTTGTGTCCATTCTGCACTCCAGGGGGGTAGTCATCCTGCCTTACCTAGACGATCTCCTCATCAAGGGTCCGTCTTTTCAAATCTGCGAGGAAAGTGTCAGCATTACGTTAGACACCCTTGCTCGCCTGGGTGGCTGGTGAATATGAAGAAATCATCTCCCGTGCCATCTCGGAAGATCACCTTTTTAGGGATGAATTTCGACACCGCTCAGGGTTGATAATTCTTCCTCAGGACAAGGCCTTGGTTCTCCGTCAAGAGGTACGGATCCTTCGCCAACCAATTCCTCACACCATCCGGTTTTGCATGAGGGTCCTGGGAAGGATGGTGGCAGCAATAGAGGCTATTCCATTTGCCCAATTTCATCTTCGCCCCCTTCAACTTGCACTCTTGGCAGTATGGGACGGGAGCCCTTACTCCCTCAATCTTCGGTGCCGTCTGTCCCTGCAGGTCAGACAGACTCTAATGTGGTGGACGAAGAGCACCACTCTTCGACAGGGTCGGTTGTTTCCTCCAAATTTCTGGTTGGTTGTCACAACGGACGCCAGCCTGCTCGGATGGGGAGCAGTGTTTCGTCACCATACAGCCCAGGGAACTTGGTCTCAGCAGGAATCGACCCTCCCGATCAATATTTTAGAGATCCGAGCTATTCGGCTAGCTCTGAGACATTTTCACCAGCATCTGGCGGGCCACCCAGTCAGAATACAATCGGACAATGCCACGGCAGTGGCATACATAAACCATCAGGGAGGTACCCGCAGCAGGGCGGCCATGCACGAGGTAAAACAGATTCTGACTTGGGCAGAGGTAAATCACTCTGTGATTTCAGCGGTCCACATTCCGGGCGAGGAAAACTGGGCTGCGGATTTTCTCAGCCGTCACGGCATAGCGTCAGGGGAATGGTCACTTCATCCCGAGGTTTTTCAGCAGATATGCCGACGCTGGGAACCCCAGATGTGGACCTGATGGCTTCCAAGATAAATGCCAAGGTGCCCAACTTCGTCTCCCGGTACCGGGATCCGCAGGCATTTGCAGTAGACGCTCTGGTCCTACCATGGAATCAGTTTCATCTTCCATACTTGTTTCCACCAATAGCCCTTCTCCCAAGGGTGATCAGAAAGATCAGGATAGAGGGGGTTCCAGCGATATTAATCGCTCCGGATTGGCCGCGTCGCTCATGGTACGCTGAGCTGGTACAATTGCTCGCCGACGCACCCTGGCGACTGCCAGAGCGCGTGGACCTTCTCTCCCAGGGCCCAGTTTACCACCAGAACTCAGCGGTCCTGTGTTTGATGGCCTGGCCGTTGAATCTTGGATCCTGACCAGGGCTGGATTCTCTAAAAAGGTCGCCGCAACGATGGCTAACGCCCGAAAGCCCGTTTCGGCTCGCATCTACCACGGTACTTGGAAGGTCTTTTTTGATTGGTACAGGGAACATGATTGTTCCCCGCTCCTCTTTTCAATTCCGAACATTCTATCTTTTCTCCAGGCAGGCCTAGATTCAGGTCTAGCGCCTAGTACTCTTAGACGACAGATATCAGCTTTGTCGGTTCTTTTTCAGCGAAAGATCGCGTCTAATTTTCAGGTTAGGACCTTTATTCAGGGGGTTGTCCATATAGTTCCTCCCTACAAGACTCCCTTAAAGGTTTGGGACCTCAATCTAGTCCTGGGAGTCCTACAGGAGTCTCCTTTTGAACCTTTGCAGGAAGTTTCTCTATCATTTCTTTCCTGGAAAGTGGTGTTTTTGGTAGCCATTACATCCATAAGGCGGGTTTCGGAGCTGGCTGCACTGTCTTGTCGAGCTCCGTACTTACTTTTCCATCAGGATAAGGTGGTGCTCAGACCAACACCACCTTTTTTGCCTAAGGTCGTGTCCTCATTTCATATTAATGAGGACATTGTTTTGCCCTCATTTTGCCCAGCTCCGACGCACCGAGTGGAGAAGGCTCTCCATACGCTGGATCTGGTGAGAGCACTCAGGAGATATGTATCTCGGACGGCGTCCTTTCGACAGACGGACACGCTGTTTGTCCTCCCTGAAGGTCGCAGGAAGGGACTTGCTGCCTCTAAGTCAACCTTGGCTAGGTGGATTCGGTTAGCCATTCAGGAGGCTTACCGCATCAGAGGCGCGGTGGTTCCCGCAGGGATCAAGGCTCACTCCACCAGAGCGGTGGGTGCCTCCTGGGCCCTTCGGCATCAGGCTTCGGTGGAACAGGTTTGTAAAGCAGCAACCTGGTCCAGTCTGCATACTTTTTCCAAGCATTATAATGTCCATACCCAGACTTCTGCGGATGCCAGTCTGGGTAGAAGGATTCTTCAGGGCGCGGTTGCGCACCTATAAGCAATGCTGGATTATAAACTACACTGTGGAGTCGGTTTCCCACCCAAGGGACTGCTTTGGGACGTCCCACAGTCCTGTGTCCCCCAATGAGACGAAGGAGAAATACGGATTTTTGTGTTACTCACCGTAAAATCCTTTTCTCCGAGACGCTCATTGGGGGACACAGCACCCTCCCTAAGAGCCGGCTGGCTTTATATTGAGTTAACTCTATTCTCCTTAAATTGGTATCAGCAGTTTTTTTCTTCTGAATATACTGTATCTGTGTTAACTCTTGATTTATTTTTTAGCCTCCTACTGCTTTTTGCACTAAACTGGGTTTGCCTGCGGCCAGTGCTGAGGTGTATACGGCGGAGGAGGAGCTAACCTTTTTATGTTTACTTAGTGTCAGCCTCCTAGCGGCAGTAGCATACACCCACAGTCCTGTGTCCCCCAATGAGCGTCTCGGAGAAAAGGATTTTACGGTGAGTAACACAAAAATCCGTATGTCTGTCTTATATGTCTAATCTGTGTATTTAGCTGAGATCAGCCCATATCCCTTTGGTGGTAGTCAGGATCCTTCTTAGGACTGATTACAGGGTTCAGGGTCTGATAGGAGACAGGGTTAGGCTGGAGACTTGGACCTCTGAACCATTATCAGTACCTCCAAGGTGAGGGATTAGTTAGGACCCCAGTTTAGGGTCAGGTTAGATCCCGGTCCACCTCTTTCCTGTTTCAGCTCATCAAGTCCTCAAGATTAACCCTGAGTTCAGCAGATATCGTGTCAGGTAAATCTATTCTATACTTACATGCTGATGTTGCTATACTAGTTGTTGTATAGAGTGTTGTTCCTGTATTAATAGTTTACTGACATTGTATACATATCATTAGACAGCGTGACACTTCTCTAATGCTGTCAGTAATTGGTGACATTCTGGAGTGTATAGTCCCGGCCTGAGCGAGGGCTTCTCTAATGCTGTCAGTAATTGGTTATATTCTGGAGTGTATAGTCCCGGCCTGAGCGAGGGCTTCTCTAATGCTGTCAGTAATTGGTGACATTCTGGAGTCTATAGTCCCGGCCTGAGCAAGGGCTTCTCTAATGCTGTCAGTAATTGGTGACATTCTGGAGTGTATAGTCCCGGCCTGAGCGAGGGCTTCTCTAATGCTGTCAGTAATTGGTGACATTCTGGAGTGTATAGTCCCGCCTGAGCAAGGGCTTCTCTAATGCTGTCAGTAATTGGTGACATTCTGGAGTCTATAGTCCCGGCCTGAGCAAGGGCTTCTCTAATGCTGTCAGTAATTGGTGACATTCTGGAGTGTATAGTCCCGGCCTGAGCGAGGACTTCTCTAGTGCTGTCAGTAATTGGTGACATTCTGGAGTGTATAGTCCCGGCCTGAGCGAGGACTTCTCTAGTGCTGTCAGTAATTGGTGACATTCTGGAGTGTATAGTCCAGGCCTGAGCGACGACTTCTCCTAATGCTGTCAGTAGTTCGTGACATTCTGGAGTCTATAGTCCCGGCCTGATCGAGGGCTTCTCTAATGCTGTCAGTAATTGGTGACATTCTGGAGTCTATAGTCCAGGCCTGAGCGAGGGCTTCTCTAATGCTGTCAGTAATTGGTGATATTCTGGAGTCTATAGTCCCGGCCTGAGCGAGGGCTTCTCTAATGCTGTCAGTAATTGGTGATATTCTGGAGTCTATAGTACCGGCCTGAGCGAGGGCTTCTCTAATGCTGTCAGTAATTGGTGACATTCTGGAGTCTATAGTCCCATCCTGAGCGAGGGCTTCTCTAATGCTGTCAGTAATTGGTGACATTCTGGAGTGTATAGTCCCGGCCTGAGCGAGGGCTTCTCTAATGCTGTCAGTAATTGGTGACATTCTGGAGTGTATAGTCCCGGCCTGAGCGAGGGCTTCTCTAATGCTGTCAATAATTGGTGATATTCTGGAGTGTATAGTCCCGGCCTGAGCGAGGGCTTCTCTAATGCTGTCAGTAATTGGTGACATTCTGGAGTCTATAGTCCCGGCCTGAGCAAGGGCTTCTCTAATGCTGTCAGTAATTGGTGACATTCTGGAGTTTATAGTCCAGGCCTGAGCGAGGGCTTCTCTAATGCTGTCAGTAATTGGTGATATTCTGGAGTGTATAGTCCCGGCCTGAGCGAGGGCTTCTCTAATGCTGTCAGTAATTGGTGACATTCTGGAGTGTATAGTCCCGGCCTGAGCAAGGGCTTCTCTAATGCTGTCAGTAATTGGTGACATTCTGGAGTCTATAGTCCCGGCCTGAGCAAGGGCTTCTCTAATGCTGTCAGTAATTGGTGACATTCTGGAGTGTATAGTCCCTGCCTGAGCGAGGACTTCTCTAGTGCTGTCAGTAATTGGTGACATTCTGGAGTGTATACTCCTGACCTGAGCGACGACTTCTCTAATGCTGTCAGTAGTTCGTGACATTCTGGAGTCTATAGTCCCGGCCTGATCGAGGGCTTCTCTAATGCTGTCAGTAATTGGTGACATTCTGGAGTCTATAGTCCAGGCCTGAGCGAGGGCTTCTCTAATGCTGTCAGTAATTGGTGATATTCTGGAGTCTATAGTCCCGGCCTGAGCGAGGGCTTCTCTAATGCTGTCAGTAATTGGTGATATTCTGGAGTCTATAGTACCGGCCTGAGCGAGGGCTTCTCTAATGCTGTCAGTAATTGGTGACATTCTGGAGTCCTTAGTCCAGGCCTGAGCGAGGACTTCTCTAATGCTGTCAGTAATTGGTGATATTCTGGAGTCTATAGTCCCATCCTGAGCGAGGACTTCTCTAATGCTGTCAGTAATTGGTGACATTTTGGAGTCTATAGTCCCGGCCTGAGCGAGGGCTTCTCTAATGCTGTCAGTAATTGGTGACATTCTGGAGTCTATAGTCCCGGCCTGAGCGAGGACTTCTCTAATGCTGTCAGTAATTGGTGATATTCTGGAGTCTATAGTACCGGCCTGAGCGAGGGCTTCTCTAATGCTGTCAGTAGTTGGTGACATTCTGGAGTCTATAGTCCCGGCCTGAGCGAGGACTTCTCTAATGCTGTCAGTAATTGGTGATATTTTGGAGTCTATAGTACCGGCCTGAGCGAGGGCTTCTCTAATGCTGTCAGTAATTGGTGACATTCTGGAGTCTATAGTCCAGGCCTGAGCGAGGACTTCTCTAATGCTGTCAGTAATTGGTGATATTCTGGAGTCTATAGTCCCATCCTGAGCGAGGACTTCTCTAATGCTGTCAGTAATTGGTGACATTCTGGAGTCTATAGTCCCGGCCTGAGCGAGGGCTTCTCTAATGCTGTCAGTAATTGGTGACATTCTGGAGTCTATAGTCCCGGCCTGAGCGAGGACTTCTCTAATGCTGTCAGTAATTGGTGATATTCTGGAGTCTATAGTCCCGGCCTGAGCGAGGGCTTCTCTAATGCTGTCAGTAATTGGTGATATTCTGGAGTCTATAGTACCGGCCTGAGCGAGGGCTTCTCTAATGCTGTCAGTAATTGGTGACATTCTGGAGTCTATAGTCCAGGCCTGAGCGAAGACTTCTCTAATGCTGTCAGTAATTGGTGATATTCTGGAGTCTATAGTCCCATCCTGAGCGAGGACTTCTCTAATGCTGTCAGTAATTGGTGACATTCTGGAGTCTATAGTCCCAGCCTGAGCGAGGGCTTCTCTAATGCTGTCAGTAATTGGTGACATTCTGGAGTCTATAGTCCCGGCCTGAGCGAGGACTTCTCTAATGCTGTCAGTAATTGGTGATATTCTGGAGTCTATAGTACCGGCCTGAGCGAGGGCTTCTCTAATGCTGTCAGTAGTTGGTGACATTCTGGAGTCTATAGTCCCGGCCTGAGCGAGGACTTCTCTAATGCTGTCAGTAATTGGTGATATTCTGGAGTCTATAGTACCGGCCTGAGCGAGGGCTTCTCTAATGCTGTCAGTAATTGGTGACATTCTGGAGTCTATAGTCCAGGCCTGAGCGAGGGCTTCTCTAATGCTGTCAGTAATTGGTGACATTCTGGAGTCTATAGTCCCATCCTGAGCGAGGACTTCTCTAATGCTGTCAGTAATTAGTGACATTCTGGAGTCTATAGTCCCGGCCTGAGCGAGGACTTCTCTAATGCTGTCAGTAGTTGGTGACATTCTGGAGTCTATAGTCCCGGCCTGAGCGAGGACTTCTCTAATGCTGTCAGTAGTTGGTGACATTCTGGAGTCTATAGTCCCGGCCTGAGCGAGGACTTCTCTAATGCTGTCAGTAATTGGTGATATTCTGGAGTCTATAGTCCCGGCCTGAGCGAGGCTTCTCTAATGCTGTCAGTAATTGGTGACATTCTGGAGTCTATAGTCCCGGCCTGAGCGAGGGCTTCTCTAATGCTGTCAGTAGTTGGTGACATTCTGGAGTGTATAGTCCCGGCCTGAGCAATGGCTTCTCTAATGCTGTCAGTAATTGGTGATATTCTGGAGTCTATAGTCCCGGCCTGAGCGAGGGCTTCTCTGCTCCTGTCAGTAGTTGGTGACATTCTGGAGTCTATAGTCCCGGCTTGAGCGAGGGCTTCTCTAATGCTGTCAGTAATTGGTGACATTCTGGAGTCTATAGTCCCGGCCTGAGCGAGGGCTTCTCTAATGCTGTCAGTAATTGGTGACATTCTGGAGTCTATAGTCCCGGCCTGAGCGAGGGCTTCTCTGATGCTGTCAGTAATTGGTGATATTCTGGAGTCTATAGTCCAGGCCTGAGCGAGGGCTTCTCTAATGCTGTCAGTAATTGGTGACATTCTGGAGTGTATAGTCCCGGCCTGAGCGAGGGCTTCTCTGATGCTGTCAGTAATTGGTGACATTCTGGAGTGTATAGTCCCGGCCTGAGCAATGGCTTCTCTAATGCTGTCAGTAATTGGTGATATTCTGGAGTCTATAGTCCAGGCCTGAGCGAGGGCTTCTCTAATGCTGTCAGTAATTGGTGACATTCTGGAGTGTATAGTCCGGCCTGAGCGAGGGCTTCTCTGATGCTGTCAGTAATTGGTGACATACTGGAGTCTATAGTCCCGGCCTGAGCGAGGGCTTCTCTAATGCTGTCAGTAATTGGTGACATTCTGGAGTGTATAGTCCCGGCCTGAGCGAGGGCTTCTCTGATGCTGTCAGTAATTGGTGACATTCTGGAGTGTATAGTCCCGGCCTGAGCAATGGCTTCTCTGATGCTGTCAGTAATTGGTGATATTCTGGAGTCTATAGTCCAGGCCTGAGCGAGGGCTTCTCTAATGCTGTCAGTAATTGGTGACATTCTGGAGTGTATAGTCCCGGCCTGAGCGAGGGCTTCTCTGATGCTGTCAGTAATTGGTGACATACTGGAGTCTATAGTCCCGGCCTGAGCGAGGGCTTCTCTAATGCTGTCCGATGGAGACAATCCTCTGTGATATATTTTTCCTGTACTGATACATTGTAACAGACCGTCAGCTCTGCTGATGAGTTCTGCATCAATGGTGACAGTCCAGATTGGGAATATTACAGTCGGGACTTCCTGTCCTAATACTTCTCACAGCAGAGACGTTGTAACAGTGTTATAGTGTGTGCCTGAATTATCAAATACTTATAGAAAAGACATTCTATCAGAAATAATCTGTATCTGATGATGGAGGCGACGGGCAGTCACCAGATACTGATAATGGAGGCGATGGTCGGTCACGAGATACTAATGATGGTGGTGACGGGCGGTCACAGATACTGATGATGGAGATAACGGGCGGTCACCAGATACTGATGATGGAGGTGACGGGCGCTCACCAGATACTGATGATGGAGGCGATGGTCGGTCACCAGATACTGATGATGGAGGTGACGGGCGCTCACCAGATACTGATGATGGAGGTGACGGGCGGTCACCAGATACTGATGATGGATGTGATGGGTGATCACCAGATACTGATGATGGAGGTGATGGGTGATCACCAGATACTGATGATGATATTTACATTTCTTCTTTCTTCATTCACTTTGTGTTTTGTTAATTGCTTATTAACTATTAATACAGTTCCTATGTGTTACCACTAGGTGGCATTAGTTGCATGTATATATTCCTGTGTGATGGGGATATGTGTTTCCTCTGCTGGCTCTCTTCTGGGACTGATACTGGCGGATTACTGAATGTGGTGAACCATTGGACTTGTATGTACACTGGGCCCTTAGTGCCGCCTCTGTATCTTCTCTGGGGTCTTCTGCCTCCCAATGTGATGATGATGGTTATACACACGTGGTCAAAACTGTTGGTACCTGTCATTTAATGACAGAAAAACCCACAATGGTGACTGAAATAACTTGAATTTGACAAAAGTAATAATAAATCAAAAATCTATGAAAATGAAGAAATGAAAGTCAGACATTGCTTTTCAGCTTCCACAGAATTAAAAAAAATAAATAAAACTCATGAATTAGGCCTGGACAGAAATGATGGTTCCTTAACTTAATATTTTGTTGCACAGCCTTTTGAGGCAATCACTGCAATCAAACGATTCCTGTAACTGTCAGTGAGACTTCTGCTCCTCTCCACAGGTATTTTGGCCGCTCCTCAAGAGTAAACTGCTCCAGTTGTCTCGTGTGTGAAGGTCGCCTTTTCCAGACGGCATGTTTCAGCTCTTTCCAAAGATGCTCAATAGGATTTAGGTCAGGGCTCAGAGAAGCCACTTCAGAATAGTCCAGTGTTCTCCTCTTAGCCATTCTTGGGTGTTTTTAGCTGTGTGTTTTGGGTCATTATCCTGTTGCAAGACCCATGACCTGCGACTGAGACCAAGCTTTCTGACACTGGGCAGCACATTTCTCTCTAGAATCACTTGATAGTCTTGAGATTTCATTGTACCCTGCACAGATTCTAGACACCCTGTGCCAGATGCAACAAAGCAGCCCCAGAACATAACAGAGCCTCCTCCATGTTTCACAGTAGGGACAGTGTTCTTTTCTTGATATGCTTCATTTTTCTGTCTGTGAACATAGAGCTGATGTGCCTTGTCAAAAAGTTCAAATTTTGTCTCATTTGTCCATAGGACATTCTCCCAGAAGCTTTGTGGCTTGTCAACATGTAGTTTGGCAAATTCCAGTCTGTTTTTTTATGATTTTTGTTTTCAACAATGGTGTCCTCCTTGGTCATCTCACATGAAGTCCACTTTGGCTCATACAACGACGGACGCTGTGATCTGACACTGATGTTCCTTGAGCTTGAAGTTCACCTTGAATCAAGTAGAAGTTTTTCTGGGTTCTTCTGTTACCATTCATATTATCCGTCTCTTTGATTTGTCATCAATTTTCCTCCTGCGGCCACGTCCAGGGAGGTTGGCTACAGTCCCATGGAGCTTACATTTCTGAATAATATGTGCAGCTGTAGTCACAGGAACATCAAGCTGCTTGGAGATGGTCTTATAACTTTTACCTGTAACATGTTTGTCTATAATTTTCTTTCTAAACTCCTGAGACAACTCTTTTCCTCGGTTCCTCTGGTCCATGTTGAGTGTGATACGCAGGGCTGCCACTAGGAATTTCGGGGCCCCATACTGGCAAAATTTTCGGGGCCCCCTTGAGACTCCGCCCAGGCTCCACCCCACCCCTGCCTCCACCCCTCGAACTGTCCACAGTCCCACCGCTCTCTCTTGGAAAAACTCCACTTCTCACCAATCACACATTAACAGTTCCCATCTCCAGATTACACATATAGCCGGCAGCTCTTGTTTTGGCCAAAAGATATTTTTAAGCCGCCACCATAACACGGTAGACACTTTGGCCGGGCCCTACTCTACTGTAACCTATTAAATATTTGTTAAAATATCCAATACAATTTAGGTATAGTTTTATTTATTTTTCAATTTTTAATATGACCAATAATATCACATACAAGGAACAAAACCTCCACACCATGACGAGACACCATATTACCACCACAGTGACCGAATAATATCACATACAAGGGACAAATACCGCAACACCATGACCAGACCACATATTACCACCACATGGTGACTGAATACTACTAATAATACTAATAATACTGATCAGTAATAAAAAAAAAAACCACAATACTATCACCATAAGTGCCATAATACACAGGGGATCTGTACTTAGTATGCAGTGTCTGTGTACAGGTAATACAGTGATCACTGGTGACATTATACACAGGAGCTCTGTATACAGTGTACAGGTGATACAGTGATCACTGGTGACATTATACACAGGACCTCTGTATATAGTATACAGTGTATAGTGTCAGTGTACAGGTAACACACTGACTCACCAGTGACGTCTCTAGGTGAAGTCCTTCATCTTTGCTTTTCATCTTTCATCCAGCACAGACCGCCGTCACTTCTTCCAGCCAGGGCTCGTCTCTGCAGGAAATAACACAGTTATCTAGAGCTCTACTTGCATTACTTATTTTTTTCCCAACTTCTAAACTACACCAGATGAAGGAAAAAAAAGGCGACATAGTGTCGCTCTGCACAGTAACAGGACCTCCCCCCCATTTAAAACAGTATTCTCAAAAAAAATAAAATGAATACATCACTACAGTAATAATATCCCTTAATTAGCCCCTATGGTAATGATATCCCCCATCCTGGCCCCGTATGTCTCATTCCTGGCTTCAGCCATATGTTCTCCCATCCTGCCCTCATGAGTATCCATTCTGCCCCATATGATCTCTCCATCTTGCCCCATCTGTCTCCAACTCCGCTCCATCTGTCTCCAACCCCGCTCCATCTGTCTCCAACCCCGCTCTATCTGTCTCCAACCCCGCTCCATCTGTCTCCAACCCCATCCCATCTGTCTCCAACCCCATCCCATCTGTCTCCAACCCCGCTCCATCTATCTCCAACTCCGCTCCATCTGTCTCCAACCCCGCTCCATCTGTCTCCAACCCCGCTCCATCTGTCTCCAACCCCGCCCATCTGTCTCCAACCCCGCCCATCTGTCTCCAACCCCGCCCCATCTGTCTCCAACCCCGCCCCATCTGTCTCCAACCCACCCCATCTGTCTCCAACCAACCAGTGTCTCAATTCGTGCCCCCAGTGTCTCCAATCGTGCCTCCTGTGTCTCCAGTCCTGCCCCCTGTGTCTCCAATCCTGCCCCCTGTGTCTCCAATCCTGCCCCCATTGTCTCCAATCGTGCCCCCATTGTCTCCCATCGTGCCCCCATTGTCTCCCATCGTGCCCCCATTGTCTCCCATCGTGCCCCCATTGTCTCCCATCGTGCCCCCATTGTCTCCCATCGTGCCCCCATTGTCTCCCATCGTGCCCCCAGTGTCTCCCATCGTGCCCCCAGTGTCTCCCATCGTGCCCCCTGTGTCTCCAATCCTGCCCCCTGTGTCTCCAATCCTGCCCCCTGTGTCTACAATCCTGCCCCCTGTGTCTCCATTCTGCCCCGTGTCTCCAATCCTGCCATGTCTTTCATCTTCTCACGTGTCTTCAATCCTGCCCCCAGTGTCTCCAATAATGCCTCCATGACTTTCATTCTGCCCCATGTCTCCAATCCTGCCATGTCTTTCATCCTCTGACGTGTCTCCAATCCTGCCCCCAGTGCCTCCAATCTTGCCCCCAGTGTCTCCAATCCTGCTCCCAGTGTCTCCAATAATGCCTCCATGACTTTCATTCTGCCCCAGTGTCTCCAATCCTGCCATGTCTTTCATCCTCTGACGTGTCTCCAATCCTGCCCCCAGTGCCTCCAATCCTGCCCCCAGTGTCTCCAATAATGCCTCCATGACTTTCATTCTGCCCCATGTCTGTATGTCCAATCCTGCCCCGTCTCCATCCTGCCCCCAGTGTCTCCAATCCTGCCCCGTCTCCATTCTGCCCCGTGTCTCCAATCCTGCCATGTCTTTCATCTTCTCACGTGTCTTCAATCCTGCCCCCAGTGTCTCCAATCCTGCCCCCAGTGTCTCCAATAATGCCTCCATGACTTTCATTCTGCCCCATGTCTGTATGTCCAATCCTGCCCCGTCTCCATCCTGCCCCCAGTGTCTCCAATCCTGCCCCGTCTCCATTCTGCCCCCTGTCCTGCCCCGTCTCCATCCTGATTCCTGCCCCGTCCCCATCCTGCCGGGCCCCCGGCTTGCCGCTTGCAATGTTACCTTGCCGCGCTCCAGCGGCGAGCGATCCATACTCTAGAGAAAGCGCGCACTCGCCGGCGACGTGCGCGCTGACGTCAGCTGCCAGCCTCCGATTGGCTGGCAGCATTAACTATTACCGTGCGGGCCCGCACGGTAATAAAGTAACTGAACCTGCGTCCTGGACGCAGGTTCAGTTACTTGATCGGCAGAATCCTGCCGCTGTGGTCGGGACAGTGGGGCCTGATGGTAGACGTGACGGGCCGGATGCGGGCCCCCTCTGCTGATTGGGCCCCATACGCCAGTCAGGGCTGTAATGCCTTGATGGCGGCCATGGTGATACGCACCATGTCACCACACAGCACAGTGATATTTGTAGCCTCTATACAGGCCACTCACTGACTCCAAGACTGTAGACACCTGTGATGATAATTAGTGCACACACCGCCATTTATCATGTCCCTTTTGTCACATTATTTTCAGGGGCACCATCATTTCTGTCCAGGCCGATTTCATGAGTCTGTGGAAGCATGGTTGAAAAGCAATGTCTGACTTTCATTTGTTCATTTTCATAGATTTTTGATTTATTACTTTTGTCAGATTCAAGTTATTTCTGTCACCATTGTGGGATTTTCTGTCATTAAACGAGGGGCACCAGCAAATTTGACCACTTGTGCATGTATCAGTGGATTGTTGCTCTTACATCAGTCAGTCCCTGTCTGGGTCTTCACCACTGACCCAGATCGACATGACGACTCCTCCAGCCAGGACTCCGCTGCAGAGATTACAACACAGACATGTTTCACTTCTCATATTAACATTACTGTCACCA
>JARQOD010000005.1:22003659-22093106 GCA_033576555.1 Oophaga sylvatica
GGCAATGGGGCCCCCGGTGCGGCTCGCAGGGGGGCCCTTTTACCTCCTGCTTGTATTTCTTTATTGGGGGCCCGTTAGGGGGTCCCCTTTCCCCCTTTATTCGGTTTAGACCCTTTTCCCTCCTTTTTTTTTTCCCCCTTGTTTTTATTGTTTTCAAACCCTATCTTATTTTGGGTTTTTTTTTGGTATCCCGCCTGTGGTTTTAAATTGGGGCCTACCCGGCACAGCACGTTAGATCCCGGGCTTCTTCCGGCACGCTAATTAGTTACTGGTGCAGTTTTCCGGGACAGTCAGATTAATATGTCCCGTTTTTCCGGCACGTCGTCTTTTTACGGGCATTCTTTCCTACAGCAGATTAATAATGTGCGTTTTTCCGGCACAGCCAATTATTACGGGCTTCTTCCTGGCCCTAATTTAGATACGGTGCTTTTCCGGAAGCTCAGATCAGTTACTGGTGCAGTTTTCCCCGGCACAGCTAAATTTAGATAAAGGCAGTTTTCCTGGCACAGTAGAAGTTATGGGCTTCCCGGCCAGCTCAGTTAATACGGTCAGTTCTTCCGGGCACGTCGTCATTATGGTGCAGTTTTTCCGGCCCAAGTCGATTGGGAACTGTACATTTTCCTGGCACAGCTCAATTATTATGGGCAGTTTTCCGGCACGTCAGATTATACTGGTCAGTTTTCCTGGCACAGCCAGTTAATCGGTGCTTCTTCCGGCACAGCTCAATTAAAGGGCATTTTCCGGGCCCCTCAGATTAAATATTTTGGCTTTCTTCCCGGGCACAGTCAGTTAGTTACGGGCAGTTTTCCGGGCCAACCGATTGATCCGGGGCATTTTCTTCCGGAAAGCTCAGATTAGTTACGGGTGATTTCTTCCGGAATAATTTATTATGGTGCAGTTTTCCGAACAGCTCAATTAGTTATGGGCTGTTTTTTCCGGGTTTTTAAGGTCAGCACTGTCAGTTTTTCCCTGGTATGGTACAGGTAAATTAGGTGAGTTTTCCCGGGTAAGGTACGGTCATTTTTGGTGCGTTTTCCCTTTGGTCAGGTCAGACTTTTTCATTTTTCCCGGTTGGACGGCCGTTATGGTCATTTTTCCGGTAGGTACAGGTCTTATGGTGCTTTTCCTCCTGGCGGTACGGGTTTAGGCCATTTTCCCCCGGTATGGTACAGGTCTTATGGTCAGTTCCTCCGGGAGGGTAAGGTCTTACGGGGCAGTTTTCCCTGGTAGGTCGGGGTCATTATGGGCAGTTTTTCCCGGGGTTGGAAAGGGGTCATTATGGTCAGTTCTTCCGGTAGGTACGGCTTTAGGTCGTTTTCCGGTTTTGGTTACGGCAGTTACGGTGCGTTCTTTTTTAGGTAATAGTTAGGTTTTTCCCCGGTTGGAAGGCATTTACGGGTGCAGTTCTTCCTTTTTGTACGGTCATATGTGCTTTTTTTCCGGATGGCGGTCTTTAGGGATTCTTCCGGGTTGGTACGGCTTAGGGGCAGTTCCTCCTTTGGTCGGTCTTCTGGTGCATTTCCTCCGGGTATGGTACAGGTCTTTGGGCATTCTTCCGGGTTTTGTACAGGCATTTTGGTGCATTTCCCTGGTTGGTACGGTATTTTTTTATCAGTTCCCTGGTTGGTCGGTCATCACGGTGCATTTTCCCCCCGGGAGGGTACGGTCAGTACGGTCAGTTCTTGGTAGGGTACGGGTCAGTTATGGTGCAGTTTTTCCCGGAGGAAAGGCAGTCCTGGTGCAGTTTTCCGGGTATGGTAAGGTCTTACGGTCATTTTTCTTCGGTATGGTACAGGTCAGTTACTGGTGCAGTTCTTCCTGGTATGGTAAGGTCAGTTACTGGTGCAGTTCTTCCTGGTATGGTACACGTCAGTTGCTGGTGCAGTTCTTCCTGGTATGGTACACGTCGTATTGTACAGGTCAGTTACTGGTGCAGTTCTCCTGGTATTGTACAGGTCAGTCACTGTGCAGTTCTTCCTGGTATGTACAGGTCAGTTACTGGTGCAGTTCTCCTGGTATGTACAGGTCAGTTACTGGTGCAGTTCTTCCTGGTATGGTACAGGTCATTACTGGTGCAGTTCTCCTGTATGGTACAGGTCATTACTGGTGCAGTTCTCCTGTATGTACAGGTCAGTTACTGGTGCAGTTCCTCCTGGTATGTACAGAGTCACTGGTGCAGTTCTTCCTGTTTGTACAGGTCAGTTACTGGTGCAGTTCTTCCTGGTATGGTACGGTCAGTTACTGGTGCAGTTCTCCTGGTATGGTACAGGTCAGTCACTGGTGCAGTTCTTCCTGGTATGTACAGTCAGTTACTGGTTGCAGTTCCTCCTGGTATGGTACAGGTCAGTTACTGGTGCAGTTCTTCCTGGTATGGTACAGGTCAGTTACTGGTGCAGTTCTTCCTGGTATTGTACAGGTCAGTACTGGTGCAGTTCTTCCGGTATGGTACAGGTCAGTTACTGGTGCAGTTCTCCTGGTATGGTACAGGTCAGTTACTGGTGCAGTTCTTCCTGGTATGTACAGGTCAGTTACTGGTGCAGTTCTTCCTGGTATGGTACAGGTCAGTTACTGGTGCAGTTCTCCTGGTATGTACAGGTCAGTCACTGGTGCAGTTCTTCCGGTATTGTACAGGTCAGTTACTGGTGCAGTTCTTCCTGGTATGTACAGGTCAGTTACTGGTGCAGTTCCCCGGTATGGTACAGGTCAGTACTGGTGCAGTTCTCCTGGTATGGTACAGGTCAGTTACTGGTGCAGTTCCTCCTGTATGGTACAGGTCAGTTACTGGTGCAGTTCTTCCTGGTATGGTACAGGTCAGTTACTGGTGCAGTTCCTCCTGGTATGGTACAGGTCAGTCACTGGTGCAGTTCTTCCTGGTATGGTACAGGTCAGTTACTGGTGCAGTTCTTCCTGGTATGTACAGGTCAGTTACTGGTGCAGTTCTCCTGGTATTGTACAGGTCAGTCACTGGTGCAGTTCTCCTGGTATTGTACAGGTCAGTTACTGGTGCAGTTCCTCCTGGTATGGTACAGGTCAGTTACTGGTGCAGTTCTCCTGGTATGTACAGGTCAGTTACTGGTGCAGTTCTCCTGGTATTGTACAGGTCAGTTACTGGTGCAGTTCCTCCTGGTATGTACAGGTCAGTTACTGGTGCAGTTCCTCCTGGTATTGTACAGGTCAGTTACTGGTGCAGTTCTCCTGGTATTGTACAGGTCAGTTACTGGTGCAGTTCCTCCGGTATGGTACAGGTCAGTCACTGGTGCAGTTCTTCCTGGTATGGTACAGTCAGTTACTGGTGCAGTTCCTCCTGGTATGGTACAGGTCAGTTACTGGTGCAGTTCTTCCTGGTATTGTACAGGTCAGTTACTGGTGCAGTTCTCCTGGTATGGTACAGGTCAGTTACTGGTGCAGTTCCTCCTGGTATGTACAGGTCAGTCACTGTGCAGTTCCTCCTGGTATGTACAGGTCAGTCATGGTGCAGTTCCTCCTGGTATTGTACAGGTCAGTTACTGTCAGTTCTTCCGGTATTGTACAGGTCAGTTACTGGTGCAGTTCTTCCTGGTATGGTACAGTCAGTTACTGGTGCAGTTCTCCTGGTATGGTACAGTCAGTTACTGGTGCAGTTCCTCCTGGTATGTACAGGTCAGTTACTGGTGCAGTTCTTCCTGGTATGGTACAGTCAGTTACTGTGCAGTTCTTCCTGGTATGTACAGTCAGTTCTGTGCAGTTCTCCTGGTATGGTACAGGTCAGTTCTGGTGAGTTCCTCTGGTAGGTACAGGTCAGTTACTGGTGCAGTTCTTCCTGGTATGGTACAGGTCAGTTACTGGTGCAGTTCTCCTGGTATGTACAGGTCAGTTACTGGTGCAGTTCCTCCTGGTATTGTACAGGTCAGTACTGGTGCAGTTCTTCCTGGATGGTACAGGTCAGTTACTGGTGCAGTTCCTCCTGGTATGTACAGGTCAGTTACTGGTGCAGTTCCTCCTGGTATTGTACAGGTCAGTTACTGGTGAGTTCTTCCTGGTATGGTACAGGTCATACTGGTGCAGTTCTCCTGTATGGTACAGGTCAGTTACTGGTGCAGTTCTTCCTGGTATGGTACAGGTCAGTTACTGGTACAGTTCTCCTGGTATGTACAGGTCAGTTACTGGTGCAGTTCCTCCTGTATGGTACAGGTCAGTTACTGGTGCAGTTCTTCCTGGTATGGTACAGGTCAGTTACTGGTGCAGTTCCTCCTGGTATTGTACAGGTCAGTCACTGGTGCAGTTCTCCTGGTATTGTACAGGTCAGTTACTGGTGCAGTTCTTCCTGGTATGGTACAGGTCAGTTACTGGTGCAGTTCCTCCTGGTATTGTAGGTCAGTACTGGTGCAGCCTCCTGTATTGTCAGGTCATTACTGGTGCAGTTCCTCCTGGTATGTACAGTCAGTTACTGGTGCAGTTCCTCCTGGTATGGTACAGGTCAGTTACTGGTGCAGTTCCTCCTGTATGGTACAGGTCAGTCACTGGTGCAGTTCTTCCCGGTATTGTACAGGTCAGTTACTGGTGCAGTTCCTCCTGTATGGTACAGGTCAGTTACTGGTGCAGTTCTTCCTGGTATGGTACAGGTCAGTTACTGGTGCAGTTCTTCCTGGTATGGTACAGGTCAGTTACTGGTGCAGTTCTTCCTGGTATGGTACACGTCAGTTGCTGGTGCAGTTCCTCCTGGTATGGTACAGGTCAGTCACTGGTGTAGTTCCTCCTGGTATGGTACAGGTCAGTTACTGGTGCAGTTCTTCCTGGTATGGTACAGGTCAGTTACTGGTGCAGTTCCTCCTGGTATGGTACACGTCAGTTACTGGTGCAGTTCCTCCTGGTATGGTACAGGTCAGTCACTGGTGCAGTTCTTCCTGGTATGGTACAGGTCAGTTACTGGTGCAGTTCCTCCTGGTATGGTACAGGTCAGTCACTGGTGCAGTTCTTCCTGGTATGGTTCAGGCCAGTTACTGGTGCAGTTCCTCCTGGTATTGTACAGGTCAGTCACTGGTGCAGTTCTTCCTGGTATTGTACAGGTCAGTTACTGGTGCAGTTCTTCCCGGTATGGTACACGTCAGTTGCTGGTGCAGTTCCTCCTGGTATGGTACAGGTCAGTCACTGGTGCAGTTCTTCCTGGTATGGTACAGGTCAGTTACTGGTGCAGTTCTTCCTGGTATTGTACAGGTCAGTTACTGGTGCAGTTCCTCCTGGTATGGTACAGGTCAGTTGCTGGTGCAGTTCCTCCTGGTATGGTACAGGTCAGTTACTGGTGCAGTTCCTCCTGGTATGGTACAGGTCAGTCACTGGTGCAATTCTTCCTGGTATGGTACACGTCAGTTACTGGTGCAGTTCTTCCTGGTATGGTACAGGTCAGTTACTGGTGCAGTTCTTCCTGGTATGGTACAGGTCACTTACTAATGCAGTTCCTCCTGGTATTGTACAGGTTAGTTACTGGTGTAGTTCCTCCTGGTACAGGTTCTCAGCAGGGTGCAGGATAATACTCATCTTTCTGGCACAGTAAGGGTTTATGGCCGGTGCCTGTTGTTTGCACATCTGTCCTCTGCCCCTTTAATCTCACTCATAATTTCATTTTCTCATCTTTGCTCCTAGATAATTCCCCCGAAGGCGGCTAAAAGCGTCCGGCTGAGCTCCCCGTGACCCCGATTCAGCAGCCTGCGCATTACATAACTGCACACAATGCCCATCACTGCCAGGGATGATGATGATGACGACACTGCGGCCCCAGGGGACCAGAGCAGGGGCAGTAATGAGGGAGGTGCCGCCATCTGGTGGTGGTACATCTCTGCGCACGTCCTGCTGCTCCCATGAGGTTCAGGAAATAAGGTCCTGACAGAAGGAAATCTCCCGCCATGACTTTCCTGCTGTCTGCACCTCTGCTGGCTGTCAGTGAATGGGAACATTCACATTCAGCTTTTGGCAGAGGGTTTTCTCCGTTGTATCAGAGCTGGAGACACATTTCTCTCAGGATTGTCTGCGCTGATACATTGTAACAAAAGCTCTGCTGTCGGAAATGTTCCAGTCGCTACATACCCGTCTGTTAGAAAGCTGTGTTGTGAGCCCGTCCATTATAACGCACCATCCATTATAAACGGCTCTTGTTTTCCAGCTGGGGGATGGCGGTCAATGTTTATTCCACCTCTGTGACCAGTGAGAACCTGAGTCGCCATGACATGCTGGCCTGGGTCAACGACTCCATACAGCTCAACTACACCAAGATCGAGCAGCTGTGCTCAGGTACGGAGCTAGGGTGGGGAGCGGCCCCACACAGGTGGCAACCGGGCGCACTGCCTGTATAGTGCTCCACTTATCATAAGCAGCTCTGCTGTTCCCTGTTATCAGCCGGGCGCCCCTTGACACCCACCCAGCAGGACGCCCAGCCTGACATCGCTGGACACCCACCCTCAGTCGCATCTCCTCCCTCTTAGTCATGTGCCCTCTTCCTCGGTTGCGTGCCTCCCCCTGGGTCGCGTGCCTTCCCCTCGGTCACATGGCCTCCCCCTGGGTCGCTTGCCTTCCCCTCGGTTGCTTGCCTTCCCCTCGGTCACGTAGCCTCCCCCTGGGTCGCTTGCCCTCCCCCTCGGTCCCGTGCCCTCCCCTCGGTCCCATGCCCTCCCCCTCGGTCCCGTGCCCTCCCCCTCGGTCTCGTGCCCTCCCCTTTGGTCGCATTCCCTCCTCGTTTATGTGCCCTCTTCCTCGGTCTTTTGCCCTCTTCCCTCGGTCACGTCTCCTCACCCTCTGTTGCGTTTCCTCAGCGTCTCTTCGCCCACGGCAGCGTCTCCTTGCCCACAGCTGCGTCTCCTCGGCCTCGGTCTCGTCTTTCAGCCTTGGTCACGTCTCCTCAGCCTCGGTCGCGTCTCCCCAGCCTCGGTCGCGTCTCCTCAGCCTCGGTCGCGTCTCCTCAACCTCGGTCGCTTCTCCTCATCTTCGATCGCGTCTCCTCACCCACGTCCGCGTCTCCTCAGCCTCGGTCGGTCTCCTCAGCCTCGGCCGCATCTCCTCATCCTTGGTCGCGTCTCCTCAGCCTCGGTCGCGTCTCCTCACCCACGTCCGTATCTCCTCAGCCTCGGCCGTGTCTCCTCAGCCTCGGCCGCGTCTCCTCATCCTCGGTCGCGTCTCCTCACCCACGTCGCTGTCTCCTCAGCCTCGGTCGCGTCTCCTCATCCTCGGTCGCGTCTCTTCAGCTCGGTTGCGTCTCCTCAGCCTCGGTCGCGTCTCCTCAGCCTCGGTCGCGTCTCCTCAGCCCTCGGTCGCGTCTCCTCAGCCTCGGTCGCGTCTCCTAGCCTCGTCGCGTCTCCTCAGCCTCGGTCGGTCTCCTCAGCCTCGGTCGCGTCTCCTCAGATCGATCGCGTCTCCTCAGCCCGGCCGCGTCTCCTCAGCTCGGAGGGTCTCCTCAGCCCCGGCCGCGTCCTCACCCAGTCGCGTCTCCTCAGCCTCGCAGGGTCTCAGCCTCGGTCGGGTCTCCTCAGCCCGCGCGTCTCCTCCCTCGCAGGGTCTCTCGCCTAGTCGCTCTCCTCAGCCTCGGTCGCGTCTCCTCATCCTCGGCATGGGTTCCTCAGTTTCGGTCGCGTCTCCTCAGCCTCGGTCGCTCTCAGCTTCGGTCATGTCTCCTCACCCTCGTTGCGTTCCTCAGCGCTCTTCGCCATGCCGCGTCTCGCCCTACGCTGCGTGTCCTCAGCCTCGGTCTCGTGTCCTCAGCCTCGGCCGCGTCTCCTCAGCCTCGGTCGCGTCTCCTCAGCCTTGGTCGCGTCTCCTCAGCCTCGGTCGCGTCTCCTTAACCCCGGTCGCGTCTCCTCAGCCTCGGCAGGGTCTCCTCAGCCTCGGCAGGGTCTCCTCAGCCTTGGCAGGGTCTCCTCAGCCTCTGTCTCGTGTCCTCAGCCTCGGTCTCGTGTCCTCAGCCTCGGCCGCGTCTCCTCAGCCTCGGTCGCGTCTCCTCAGCCTCGGTCGCGTCTCCTCAGCCTCGGCAGGGTCTCCTCAGCCTCGCTAGGGTCTCCTCAGCCTCGGCTGCGTCTTCTCAGCCTCGGTCGCTTCTCCTCGGCCTCGGTCACATCTCCTCAGCCTCGGTCGCGTCTCCTCTGCCTCGGTCGCGTCTCCTCAGCCTCGGCGGCGTCTCCGTAGCCTCGGTTGCGTCTCCTCTGCCTCGGCATGGTCTCCTCAGCCTTGGCAGGGTTTCCTCAGCCTCGTGCTCGTGTCCTCAGCCTCGGTCGCGTCTCCTCAGCCTCGGCCGCGTCTCCTCAGCCTCGGTCGTGTCTCCTCAGCCTTGGTCGCGTCTCCTCAGTCTCGGCAGGGTCTCCTCAGTCTCGGTAGGGTCTCCTCAGCCTCGGCTGCGTCTTCTCAGCCTCGGTCACTTCTCCTCAGCCTCGGTCGAGTCTCCTCAGCCTCGGCAGGGTCTCCTCAGCCTCGGTGGCATCTCCTTACCCTCGGCGGCGTCTCCTTAGCCTCGTTCTCTTCTCCTCAGCCTCGGCAGGGTTTCCTCAGCCTCAGCGGCGTCTCCTCAGCCTCGGCGGCGTCTCCGTAGCCTCGGTCGCGAATCCTCAGCCTCGGTCGCGTCTCCTCAGCCTCGGCAGGGTCTCCTCAGCCTTGGCAGGGTCTCCTCAGCCTCGGTCTCGTCTCCTCAGCCTTGGCCACATCTCCTCAGCCTCGGCCGCGTCTCCTCAGCCTCGGTCGTGTTTCCTCAGCCTCGGTCGCGTCTCCTCAGCCTCGGCAGGGTCTCCTCAGCCTCGGTAGGGTCTCCTCAGCCTCGGCTGCATTTTCTCAGCCTCGGTCACCTCTCCTCAGCCTCGGTCGCGTCTCCACAGCCTCGGTGGCGTCTCCTCAGCCTCGCCGCGTCTCCTCAGCCTCGGTCGTGTTTCCTCAGCCTCGGTCGCGTCTCCTCAGCCTCGGCAGGGTCTCCTCAGCCTCGGTAGGGTCTCCTCAGCCTCGGCTGCATTTTCTCAGCCTCGGTCACCTCTCCTCAGCCTCGGTCGCGTCTCCACAGCCTCGGTGGCGTCTCCTCAGTCTCGACAGGGTCTCCTCAGCCTCGCAGGGTCTCCTCAGCCTCGGTCACGTCTCCTCAGCCTCGGCAGGGTCTCCTCAGCCTTGGCAAGGTCTCCTCAGCCTCGGTCTCCCCTCCTCAGCCTTGGTCGCGTCTCCTCAGCCTCGCCAGGGTCTCCTCAGCCTCGGCAGGGTCTCCTCTGCCTCGGCAGGGTCTCCTCTGCCTCGGCAGGGTCTCCTCAGCCTCGGCAGGGTCTCCTCAGCCTCGGTAGGGTCTCCTCAGCCTCGGTCGCGTCTCCTCAGCCTCGGTCGCGTCTCCTCAGCCTCGGCCGCGTCTCCTCAACCTCGGCGGCGTCTCCGTAACCTCGGTCACGTCTCCACAGCCTCGGTCACGTCTCCTCAGCCTCGGTCGCGTCTCCTCAGCCTCGGTCGCGTCTCCACAGCCTCGGTCGCGTCTCCACAGCCTCGGTCGCGTCTCCTCAGCCTCGGCCGCGTCTCCTCAGCCTCGGCCTCGTCTCCTCAGCCTTTGGCAGGGTCTCCTCAGCCTCGGTCGCGTCTCCACAGCCTCGGTCACGTCTCCTCAGCCTCGGTCGCGTCTCCACAGCCTCGACCGCGTCTCCTCAGCCTTGGCAGGGTCTCCTCAGCCTCGGCCGTGTCTCCACAGCCTCGATCGCGTCTCCACAGCCTCAGTCACGTCTCCTCAGCCTCAGTCGCGTCTCCTCAGCCTCGGTCGCGTCTCCTCCCCTCAGCCTCGGTCACGTCTCCTCAGCCTCGGCAGGGTCTCCTCAGCCTTGGCAGGGTCTCCTCAGCCTCGGTCTCGTGTCCTCAGCCTCGGTCTCGTGTCCTCAGCCTCGGCCGCGTCTCCTCAGCTTTGGTCGCGTCTCCTTAGCCTCGTTCGCGTCTCCTCAGCCTCTGTCGCGTCTCCTCAACCTCGGGCGAGTCTCCTCAGCCTCGGCAGGGTCTCCTCAGCCTCGAAAGGGTCTCCTCAGCCTTGGCAGGGTCTCCTCAGCCTCGGTCTCGTGTCCTCAGCCTCGGTCTCGTGTCCTCAGCCTCGGCCGCGTCTCCTCAGCCTCGGTCGCGTCTCCTCAGCCTCGGTCGCGTCTCCTCAGCCTCGGTCGCGTCTCCTCAACCTCGGTCGCGTCTCCTCAGCCTCGGCAGGGTCTCCTCAGCCTCGGCAGGGTCTCCTCAGCCTTGGCAGGGTCTCCTCAGCCTCGGTCTCGTGTCCTCAGCCTCGGTCTCGTGTCCTCAGCCTCGGCCGCGTCTCCTCAGCCTCGGTCGCGTCTCCTCAGCCTTGGTCGCGTCTCCTCAGCCTCGGTCGCGTCTCCTTAACCTCGGTCGCGTCTCCTCAGCCTCGGCAGGGTCTCCTCAGCCTCGGCAGGGTCTCTTCAGCCTTGGCAGGGTCTCCTCAGCCTCGGTCTCGTGTCCTCAGCCTCGGTCTCGTGTCCTCAGCCTCGGCCGCGTCTCCTCAGCCTCGGTCGCGTCTCCTCAGCCTCGGCCGCGTCTCCTCAGCCTCGGTCGCGTCTCCTCAGCCTCGGTCGCGTCTCCTCAGCCTCGGTCGCGTCTCCTCAGCCTCGGCATGGTCTCCTCAGCCTTGGCAGGGTCTCCTCAGCCTCGTTCTCGTGTCCTCAGCCTCGGTCGCGTCTCCTCAGCCTCGGCTGCGTCTCCTCAGCCTCGGTCGTGTCTCCTCAGCCTTGGTCGCGTCTCCTCAGTCTCGGCAGGGTCTCCTCAGTCTCTGTAGGGTCTCCTCAGCCTCGGCTGCGTCTTCTCAGCCTCGGTCACTTCTCCTCAGCCTCGGTCGAGTCTCCTCAGCCTCGGCAGGGTCTCCTCAGCCTCGGTGGCATCTCCTTACCCTCGGCGGCGTCTCCTTAGCCTCGTTCTCTTCTCCTCAGCCTCGGCAGGGTTTCCTCAGCCTCAGCGGCGTCTCCTCAGCCTCGGCGGCGTCTCCGTAGCCTCGGTAGCGAATCCTCAGCCTCGGTCGCGTCTCCTCAGCCTCGGCAGGGTCTCCTCAGCCTTGGCAGGGTCTCCTCAGCCTCGGTCTCGTCTCCTCAGCCTTGGCCACATCTCCTCAGCCTCGGCCGCGTCTCCTCAGCCTCGGTCGTGTTTCCTCAGCCTCGGTCGCGTCTCCTCAGCCTCGGCAGGGTCTCCTCAGCCTCGGTAGGGTCTCCTCAGCCTCGGCTGCATTTTCTCAGCCTCGGTCACCTCTCCTCAGCCTCGGTCGCGTCTCCACAGCCTCGGTGGCGTCTCCTCAGCCTCGACAGGGTCTCCTCAGCCTCGGCAGGGTCTCCTCAGCCTCGGCAGGGTCTCCTCAGCCTCGGTCGCGTCTCCTCAGCATCTGCAGGGTCTCCTCAGCCTTGGCAAGGTCTCCTCAGCCTCGGTCTCCCCTCCTCAGCCTTGGTCGCGTCTCCTCAGCCTCGCCAGGGTCTCCTCAGCCTCGGCAGGGTCTCCTCTGCCTCGGCAGGGTCTCCTCTGCCTCGGCAGGGTCTCCTCTGCCTCGGCAGGGTCTCCTCAGCCTCGGTAGGGTCTCCTCAGCCTCGGTCGCGTCTCCTCAGCCTCGGTCGCGTCTCCTCAGCCTCGGCCGTGTCTCCTCAACCTCGGCGGCGTCTCCGTAACCTCGGCCGCGTCTCCACAGCCTCGGTCACGTCTCCTCAGCCTCGGTCGCGTCTCCTCAGCCTCGGTCGCGTCTCCACAGCCTCGGTCGCGTCTCCACAGCCTCTGTCGCGTCTCCTCAGCCTCGGCCGCGTCTCCTCAGCCTCGGCCTCGTCTCCTCAGCCTTTGGCAGGGTCTTCTCAGCCTCGGTCGCGTCTCCACAGCCTCGGTCACGTCTCCTCAGCCTCGGTCGCGTCTCCACAGCCTCGGCCGCGTCTCCTCAGCCTTGGCAGGGTCTCCTCAGCCTCGGCCGCGTCTCCACAGCCTCGATCGCGTCTCCACAGCCTCGGTCACGTCTCCTCAGCCTCAGTCGCGTCTCCTCAGCCTCAGTCGCGTCTCCTCAGCCTCGGTCGCGTCTCCTCCCCTCAGCCTCGGTCGCGTCTCCTCAGCCTCGGTCGCGTCTCCTCAGCCTCGGTCACATCTCCTCAGCCTCTGTCGTGTCTCCACAGGGGCCGCCTACTGTCAGTTCATGGACATGCTCTTCCCCGGATGCATACTACTGAAGAAAGTGAAATTCCAGGCGAAACTGGAGCACGAGTTCATCCACAACTTCAAGGTCTTGCAGGCCGCCTTCAAGAAGATGGGCGTTGACAAGGTACGGAGTAAATACTGCATATTCAAGGACAGTGATCACCATAAATGAGTACACCCCCTGTCAAAAGTAAGATTTTAATCATCTCACTGAACACAAGAACAATTTCCCTAATTTTGGCAATTCTGATCTACAACGTAGAACATTCCCCCATCACATGACAGTGAGGCTATAATAGAACTTTCATTACAAAATCTTCAGTTTTAATCAAATTAGTTGATGCAAAATTGAGTACACCCCCTATCAATAACTCCTCCATCCAGTATTGTGTGTGACCTCCATGATGTGTGAGGAGGCACCGAGTCTTCTAGGGCTGGAAGGAAGAAGTAGGCGACATATTACAGCGTCCATCTTTCTCCATCTCCAGAACGAGCTCTACAGCCTGGATACCAGATGGAGAGTGGTGACAACTTGTCGCCAGAACTCCCCATAGGTGTCCGGCTGTCAGATCAGGAGACACTCGGCCTCTGAGTCACTGTCACCTGTTCCTCCTGAGAAATGCACCAGTTGAGAGTTTTGTGTCATTGTCAGATTGGAGAAAAAGTGTCGTCTACTGAGGGCCCGGAGTGATGGCGGCAACTTCTCTGCTACTATAGAGCAGGTCATTTGTATCTTCATGATCCCATCAATGACATGTAGCCCCCAACACCAGCAGCTCGTTTACACCTTGACGAAAGCAGCTAATTTGCTCCCCCGATACCATCAGCTCATGTGTCTTCTGACACCGGCGACTCATGTGCATCTCGACACCAGCGGCTCATGTGTCCGTCCATCTTCCCCCGACACCAGCAGCTCATGTGCCCCCCCCCCGACACCAGTGGCTCATGTGCCCCCCCCCGACACCAGCTGCTCATGTGCCCCCCTCCTGACACCGCCAGCTCATGTGCCCCCTCCTGACACCGGCAGCTCATGTGCCCACTCCTGACACCAGCAGCTCATGTGCCCCCTCCTGACACCGGCAGCTCATGTGCCCCCTCCTGACACCGGCAGCTCATGTGTCTTCCTCCTGACACCGGCAGCTCATGTGTCCTCCTCCTGACACTGGAAGCTCATGTGCCCCCTCCTGACACCGGCAGCTCATGTGCCCCCTCCTGAAACCGGCAGCTCATGTGCCTCCTCCTGACACCGGCAGCTCATGTGCCCCTCCTGACACCGGCAGCTCATGTGTCCTCCTCCTGACACTGGAAGCCCATGTGCCCCCTCCTGACACCGGCAGCTTATGTGCCCCCTCCTGAAACCGGCAGCTCATGTGCCCCTCCTGACACCGGCAGCTCATGTGCCCCCTCCTGACACCGGCAGCTCATGTGCCCCTCCTGACACCGGCAGCTCGTGTGCCCCCTCCTGACACCGGCAGCTCATGTGCCCCCTCCTGACACCGGCAGCTCATGTGCCCCCTCCTAACACCGGCAGCTCATGTCCCCCCTCCTGACACCGGCAGCTCATGTCCCCCCCTCCTGACACCGGCATCTCATGTGCTCCCCCTCCTTCTCCTGGCACCGGCAGCTCATGTCCCCCCCCTCCTGACACCGGCAGCTCATGTGTCCTCCTCCTGACACCGGCAGCTCATGTGCCCCCTCCTGACACCGGCAGCTCATGTGCCCCCTCCTGACACCGGCAGCTCATGTCCCCCCCTCCTGACACCGGCAGCTCATGTCCCCCCCTCCTGACACCGGCATCTCATGTGCTCCCCTCCTTCTCCTGGCACCGGCAGCTCATGTCCCCCCCTCCTGACACCGGCAGCTCATGTGTCCTCCTCCTGACACCGGCAGCTCATGTGCTCCCCCTCCTACCCCTGGCACCGGCAGCTCATGTCCCCCCTCCTGACACCGGCATCTCATGTGTCCTCCTCCTGACACCGGCAGCTCATGTGCTCCCCCTCCTTCTCCTGACACCGGCAGCTCATGTGTCCTCCTCCTGACACCGGCAGGTCATGTCCCTCCCTCCTGACACTGGCAGCTCCTATGGTCCCCCGGCACTGGCAGCTCATGTGCCCCACATAAAGACACTGCCACCACCAGGCCTCACTGCAGGCGTTTAGGCATTTTCCTAGATTCCTGGTTCGTCCAGTGTGGCCTCATATTTGCATCAACTAATTTGAATGAAACTGAAGATTTTTTAATGAAAGTTTTATTATTTACATTACTTTCATGTTAGGGGTTAAAGGATGAGGCTCAGAGTTGTGAGAATTGTGTCAGTTGTGCATGAGATATTGATTCAAATATTTATTTTCAAAGTGGGTGTACTCATTTTTGCTGAGCACTGTATATTCACCGCAGCATGAATGGAGTTTGCAAATCTGAATATTCCTCGATTTTAATTCAGACAAATCACCTAATATGGCCGCAGCCCTTTACAGCTAGCATAAGTCGGAAAAGGATCACATGATCTTGTGTGCATCACAACGAGATTACCAATAATGCTTAGCAGTTACCCCACCCTATAGTCCAGCCAATCATAAGAGACCATGGTTGTGAGCTCATAGATGAGTCATAGACACCTTAAAAGCCCAAACAGGAAATGCAGCTGCCACATTGTGGAGATTGTAGATAGGAGAGGGGTCTTCAGAAGTCAGTCACAGAGACATAGTCTGGGATATTCCAGTGAGGCGCAGGCCAGAGGTGCTGAATTCTATGGACATGGCGTCCATAAAATTTTGCTCCAAAAGTCAAGTAGCGCTCCTTCTCCTCCAAGCCCTCCGTGTGCTCAAACAAAAGTTTCTGGCCACATACGGGACATCATCATACTCGGGAGAAATTGCACAATAAACTCGGTTGTCAATTTTCTACCTTTTGTGAAGTGAGAAATTTTAGTAAAAAATTGTTTTTGTTTTTTTCATACTTTCTAAATTATTATTATTATTATTATTTATTTCTATAGCGCCATTGATTCCATGGTGCTGTACATGAGAAGGGGTTACATACAAATTACAGGTATCACTTACAGTAAACTAACAATGACAGACTGGTACAGAGGGGAGAGGACCCGGCCCTTTCGGGCTTACATTCTACAGGATGGGGGATGGAGACAGCAGGTTGGGGGATTGCAGCAGTTCGGTGTTGGTTGAGGCAATAACTCCGGTAGTGGTGAGGAGGTAGCAGGGTCATTGCAGGCTGTAAGCTTTCCTGGAGAGATGGGTTTTCAGGTTCCGTCTGAAGGATCCAAGAGTGGTTGATAGTTGGACGTGTTGGGGCAATGAATTCCAGAGAATGGGGGATATTCGGGAGAAGTCTTGGAGGCGGTTGGGTGAGGTGAGAATAAGTGTGGAGGAGAGAAGGAGGTCTTGGGAGGATCGGAGATTACGTGAGGGAAGATATCGGGAGATTAGTTCAGAGATATAAGGAGGAGACAGATTATAGATGGCCTTGTAGGTCAGTATTAGTAATTTGAACTGGATACGCTGAGGGAATGGGAGCCAGTGAAGAGATCTGCAGAGGGGAGAAGCAGAGGAGTAGCGAGGAGAGAGATGAATTAGTCGGGCAGCAGAGTTAAGGATGGACTGGAGAGGTGCGAGGGTGTTAGCAGGGAGGCCACAGAAAAGGATGTTGCAGTAGTCGAGGCGGGAGATGATGAGGGCATGCACAAGCATTTTAGTAGATTGAGGGTTGAGGAAGGGACGGATTCTGGAAATATTTTTGAGCTGGAGGCGACAGGAGGTAGAAAGAGCTTGGATGTGTGGTTTGAAGGACAGGGCAGAGTCAAGGGTTACTCCGAGGCAGGGGAAAGCGTGATGTCGTTAATTGTGATAGATAGGTCAGGTAAGGAAGATCTGTGAGATGGGGGAAAGATGATGAGTTCAGATTTGTCCACATTGAGTTTGAGGAAGCGGGAGGAGAAGAAGGAGGATATAGCTGATATACACTCCGGGATTCTGGATAGTAGAGAGGTGATGTCTGGGCCAGAGAGGTAGATCTGAGTATCATCGGCATAAAGGTGGTACTGGAATCCGTGGGACTTTATGAATTGCCCCAGGCCAAGTGTATAGATTGAGAAGAGTAGGGGTCCTAGAACAGAGCCTTGGGGGACTCCAACAGAGAGAGGGTGGGACGAGGAGGTAGTGTGGGAGTGGGAGACGCTGAATGTGCGGTTGGAAAGGTATGAGGAGATCCAGGATAGGGCGAGGTCCTTGATGCCAAAGGAGGAGAGAATCTGTAGTAGAAGGCAGTGGTCAACTGTGTCGAAAGCAGAGGACAGGTCAAGAAGGAGGAGTATAGAGTATTGTCCGTTAGCTTTGGCTGTGAGTAGGTCGTTAGTAATTTTGGTCAGGGCTGTCTCAGTGGAGTGATGGGGGCGGAAACCAGATTGTAGGTTGTCAAAGAGCAAGTAAGATGAGAGATGGGAGGAAAGTTCAGCGTGGACGTGCTGTTCCAGGAGTTTAGAAGCGAGTGGGAGCAGCGATATTGCGCGATAGCTGGACATAGCGGTTGGGTCGAGGGTTGGCTTTTTGAGGATAGGCGTGATTGTGGCATGTTTGAAAGCAGAAGGGAAGGTACCAGAAGTTAGTGATAGATTGAAGAGGTGGGATAAGAGTGGTGGCTAGGTTGGGGAGGAGGTGGGATGGGATGGGGTCGAGTGCACAAGTGGTGAGGTGTGATTTGGAGAGAAGATGAGCAAGCTCCCCTTCCGTGATGTTGGGTAAGGAGGTTATGGGGTTTGGGCATTGGTCAGATATACAAAGGGGTTGTGGTGGTTGAATAATAAAGACTTGCCGTGTTTGGTCAATCTTTTTGAAGTTTCTAAATGATGTTTTGAATACTGTGAAGGGTGCAGATGTTATAATTGCGGGAGCCAGTACATCAGACCAACCCACAAACTAATGTGAAATGTGGCGCGGTCCCTAACAAATCTAGTTTTGTAAATTTCAATGTAAATTTCAATGAAAAAAAAAATGCTTCTAAACTTGGAAAAAAACCATCATCATGTCCTTACATAACGTTTTTATCTATTCTTTGTGGTGTGACTCTGACTTAAGGACATAAAAATTCAAATTTCAAAAATTGCACATTTGAAAACTTTTTTTTTCAAAAAAAAATTTTTTTTTCAGAAAAAATGCCATATCATAAAGTACAATGTGTCATAAATTCTTTTCTCAGAATCTCTTGGATGTGTAGAAGCCTCAGATTCATCCCCACATGATCTGGTCGGGGTGGTGCAGGGTTTTCAGGGCAGGGGGCGGCTTTACAGTATTGAGATTCAGAAAAAATGCCATAACATAAAGTACAATGTGTCATAAATTTTGTTTCTCAGAATCACTTGGATGTGTAGAAGCCTCAGATTCATCCCCACATGATCTGGTCGGGGTGGTTCATTTCTAGCCATAATTTCTCAAATTTCCCGAACACTTTCCGGTACATCTCCAGTGTATGGGGTGGTCTCACCATGGAGCTCCTGTACATATGTCCCACCATGAATCGCCGGTCTCGCCATGTTCTTGGCCACATGACCGCTCAGATATAGATTGTTTGTTTTCCAGATCATCCCTGTAGAACGATTAGTGAAGGGGAAGTTCCAGGACAATTTTGAGTTTGTCCAGTGGTTCAAGAAATTCTTCGATGCCAACTATGATGGAAAAGATTATGACCCTATGCTGGCGAGACAAGGGCAGGACGTGGCGCCCCCGCCCAACCCAGGAGACCAGGTCTTCAACAAACCCAAGAAGACCATCATCTCATCAGGTACACTAGTGGCCAATAGTGTCTGTGGTTCTGGGAGCTGATGGCAATATCTGCGGTGCTGGGGGCCGAGCGCTACGTCTGTGCTGCTGACAGCCGATATTGTCCATTAGCGATGTTGTTCTTTGGTGCTGGAGGCCTCTAGTAGACATGCGGGAATATCGTCGGATCCCTCCTTATTCGGCTCGCTAACAGAGCTTACCGAATAGCTGCAGCGGGAACCCGGATACCTGGAGCGCTGCCGATAATCAGCTGCAGGTGACATTCACAGCACATGCATGGAGAGCCCAACAAACAGGCTCATGTGCTGTGCCTGTCACACAGCCGCGACACCTGCAGCTGCGGAGCCGGACACCTGATTAGCAGCAGCGCTCCAGGTATCCCGGTTCCCGCTGCAGCTATTCGGTAAGCTGTATTAGTGAGCCGAATAAGGAGGGATCCGACAATATTCCCGCATGTCTAGCCGCTAGCGATGTCCTCCACATGTGGACTCCATATATTCGTCTCTCCTTTCCTTTTTTTTTTTGCAGTCCCTCAGAGAACGTCTCCCACAGGTCCCAAGACCATGCAGCCCCCCGCGCGATTACAGAACTCGTCTCACCCGATCAAGAGGAACCCCCCCATTACCAGGAACGGTGGCAGCGAGCTGGACTCACAGATAACGGAGCTGAACCAGCAGGTGAGAGCGGTGCTGGTCACACATGGCCCCCGTCTACTAGTGGGACAGACTGGAGTGTGGCTGCCCTTCCTGCTGTCGGGATACTTGTGTTTCCTCCTCTGTGATACACGCTGTCTTCTGCTGCTCATCATCTTCCATCATCATCTGTAATATCGTTTAGTGCTGAACACATCTGCCTGCTCTCACCGTACTGATAGGCACAGTATTACAGCATTCTTTTATTTCTGTTTATTGCTATTACACCATAGGCAATATTCTTATACCGTGACGTCACTGTGTGCATTACCTTGTATTTTGATGTCACTGTGTGTACTACACTTGTACTGTGACATCACTGTGTGTATTATCCCTGTACTGTGACATCACTGTGTGTATTATTCCTTTACTGTGACATCACTGTGTGTATTACCCCTGTACTGTGACATCACTGTGTGTATTATTCCTTTACTGTGACATCACTGTGTGTATTATCCCTGTACTGTGACATCACTGTGTGTATTATCCCTTTACTGTGACATCACTGTGTGTATTATCCCTGTACTGCAACATCACTGTGTGCATTATCTCTGTACGGTGACATCACTTTGTGTGTGATCTCTGTATTGTGACAACACTGTGTGTATTATCCCTGCACTGTGATGTCACTGTGTGTATTATCCCTGCACTGTGACATCACTGTGTGTACTACACTTGTACTGTGACATCACTGTGTGTATTACCCCTGTACTGTGACATCACTGTGTGTATTATTCCTTTACTGTGACATCACTGTGTGTATTATCCCTTTACTGTGACATCACTGTGTGTATTATTATCCCTGCACTGTGATGTCACTGTGTGTATTATCCCTGTACTGTGACAACATTGTGTGTATTATCCCTGTACTGTGACATCACTGTGTGTATTATCCCTGTACTGCAACATCACTGTGTGCATTATCTCTGTACGGTGACATCACTTTGTGTGTGATCTCTGTATTGTGACAACACTGTGTGTATTATCCCTGTACTGTGACATCACTTTGTGTTTGATCTCTGTACTGTGACAACACTGTGTGTATTATCCCTGCACTGTGACATCACTGTGTGTACTACACTTGTACTGTGACATCACTGTGTGTATTATCCCTGTACTGTGACATTACTGTGTGTGTGTTATCCCTGTACTGTGACATCATTGTGTGTATTATCCCTTTACTGTGACATCACTTTGTGTATTATCCCTGTACTGTGACATCACTGTGTGTATTATTTCTGTACTGTGACATCACTGTATTTATAATCCCTGTACTGTGACATCACTGTGTTTATTATCCCTGTACTGTGACATCACTGTGTGCATTATCTCTGTACTGTGGCATCACTTTGTGTGTGATCTCTGTACTGTGAACATCACTTTGTGTTTGATCTCTGTACTGTGACATCACTTTGTGTGTGATCTATGTACTGTGACATCACTGTGTGCATTATCCCTGTACTGTGACATCACTTTGTGTTTGATCTCTGTACTGTGACATCACTTTCTGTTTGGTCTCTGTACTGTGTCATCACTTTGTGTTTTATCCCTGTACTGTGACATCACTTGTGTGTGATCTCTGTACTGTGGCATCACTGTGTGTTTGATCTCTGCACTGTGACATCACTTTGTGTGTGATCTCTGTACTGTGTGTGTGATCTCTGTACTGTGACATCACTTTGTGTTTGATCTCTGTACTGTGACATCATTTTGTGTTTGGTCTCTGTACTGTGTGTGTGATCTCTGTACTGTGACATCACTTTATGTGTGATCTCTGTACTGTGTCATCACTGTGTGTTTTATCCCTGTACTGTGACATCACTTTGTGTGTGATCTATGTACTGTGGCATCACTGTGTGTTTGATCTCTGTACTGTGACATCACTGTGTGTTTGATCTCTGTACTGTGACATCACTTTGTGTTTGGTCTCTGTACTGTGGCATCACTTTGTGTTTGATCTCTGTACTGTGACATCACTTTGTGTGTGATCTCTGTACTGTGGCATCACTTTGTGTGTGATCTCTGTACTGTGACATCACTGTGTGTTTGATCTCTGTACTGTGATATCACTTTGTGTTTGATCTCTGTACTGTGACATCATTGTGTGTTTGATCTCTGTACTGTGACATCACTTATTGTTTGGTTTCTGTACTGTGACATCACTTTGTGTGTGATCTCTATACTGTGACATCACTGTGTTTGATCTCTGTACTGTGACATCACTTTATGTGTGATCTCTGTACTGTGGCATCACTTTGTGTGTGATCTCTGTACTGTGACATCACTGTGTGTGTGATCTCTGTACAGTGGCATCACTTTATGTGTGATCTCTGTACTGTGACATCACTGTGTGTTTGATCTCTGTATTGTGACATCACTTTTTGTGTGATCTCTGTACTGTGGCATCACTTTGTGTGTGATCTCTGTACTGTGACATCACTGTGTGTTTGATCTCTGTACTGTGGCATCACTTTGTGTTTGATCTCTGTACTGTGATATCACTTTGTGATCTCTATACTGTGACATCACTGTGTTTGATCTCTATACTGTGATATCACTTTGTGATCTCTATACTGTGACATCACTGTGTTTGATCTCTGTACAGTGGCATCACTTTGTGTGTGATCTCTGTCCTGTGGCATCACTTTGTATGTGATCTCTGTCCTGTGACATCACTTTGTGTATGATCTCTGTCCTGTGACATTACTTTGTGTTTGATCTCTGTACTGTGATATCACTTTGTGTGTGATCTCTGTACTGTGACATCACTTTGTGTTTGATCTCTGTACTGTGACATCACTTTGTGTTTGGTCTCTGTACTGTGACATGAAGACAAGCTTCTCTTGGATGAAAGGTGCCTGTATTATAAAGCCATAAATACGCGCTCCATAGGTAGTGACTGTAGAGCTCCAGAGGTAGTGACTGTAGAGCTCCAGAGGTAGTGACTGTAGAGCTCCAGAGGTAGTGACTGTAGAGCTCCAGAGGTAGTGACTGTAGAGCTCCAGAGGTAGTGACTGTAGAGCTCCAGAGGTAGTGACTGTAGAGTTCCAGAGGTAGTGACTGTAGAGCTCCAGAGGTAGTGACTGTAGAGCTCCAGAGGTAGTGACTGTAGAGCTCCAGAGGTAGTGACTGTAGAGCTCCAGAGGTAGTGACTGTAGAGCTCCAGAGGTAGTGACTGTAGAGCTCCAGAGGTAGTGACTGTAGAGTTCCAGAGGTAGTGACTGTAGAGCAAGTTCTCTGTCCCGTCATTTACTGTCTCTTTCTCTCCCGGGTGTTTAGTTAATGGAACTGAAGTTGACTGTGGACGGACTTGAGAAAGAGCGAGATTTCTACTTCAGCAAACTGCGAGACATTGAGCTGATTTGCCAGGAACATGAAAGCGAGAACGTTGGTGTTCTGTCAAAAATTATCGGCATCCTGTACGCCACAGAGGTACATTCGGCCACCCACACAGATGTATCCCGTTTATGTGTGCTGCAGGACTGTCCCCTAGTCAGTATTCCTGCAGCTTCCTCTCCCTGCTCCCTCGTTTACAACACTGCAGATACTTACTGACCTCAGTATGGGGCCTGATGAATTCTAGTTATTCACCTAGCCAAATCAGTTCTCATACTTTGCACTGACGAGGGCCAATAGCCCGAAACACCGTGTCTGCAAATTGAGATGCTGATTTGGCTTTTATCCTAAGTCATATTGCAAGACTTGTTAAAGGGTCGATAGTGACTTGTAGGATCGCTGCTTCCAACAGGTGGCGCTATAGAGTTCTAGTCCTCTTCCTCTCTGAAGAGGCAATTTGCATATTAAATTTCCCAGAGGAGCATTGCACGGCTAATAAGCCTCCTTACCTTGACAAGCCGGAGCCAGTATGTCACTGTCCACAAGGAGGAACGCTACCCCGTAGACCCCAGTTATTCCCCTAAACGTCTTCCAGAATACAGTGCATTGGAGTGCATGGCCCTATGGGGTCACAGCTACTGTACATGTTTCCAGTAGATTCCTAATAGCAGCCAGCAGAACTGTGATCGCAGCTCTGGATTTGTAAACCAAGATCATTACAAAAAAATAAAGCAAAATATTGACCACGTTGTTAAAAATCCCATGTGGGCTGTTCAGGATTAGGAAAGCGTCCACGCTTTGTGTGTGGCAATGCCGCTCAGTTGCATTACAGTTAAAGCATAGAGGCACATTTGGGGCAATTTTTCTTTTTCAAGCACCTCAATGTGGGACATTTAAACCATGGGATGAAGCCTGCTGCCGTCTGGAAGTTGACATTAATAATAAAACTTAAGAAACAAGTCTGCTCCCCCGCAGACTACACCAAGCTTGCCGGCACCAAGCTACTGAGTTTAGCTTAGTGGCAGACGCAGGTTAGAGTTTCAGACCTGTTTTTTCCCGGTTTATTTTTGGCGGAGAATAGCCTATCTTTCCTTTCTCTTTAGGTTGGGTAACAGAGCAGTGCGGGCCACTCTGTTTCACCCCACTAAATGCTGGCGAGAACAGACTGTAGTGGTCAGCATCTATCCTCTCTTGTTGGGATGGCAGGACCATTGTAATTTGACGTAGTCGGCCATCAGGTACTCAGGGTGGACAGACAGTTGTCTTTTTGACTTCTGCCTGCCCCCAAAGCTTAACACATTGCATGCAGCAGAAGATGAATCTAGTGCTCCCTGGTCACTGGATCAAGCCTCTTCAGGACTGTTAATATGTCCCTTGCATTGGCCTTTTTCACTGGCTCACTGTGTTCTTTCGTTGGTCTTTCTCTGGGTCTGGTGATTTTTTTCCTTCTATTTGCATGTCCCTACACTCCTGGGCATCCTCTCATGATGGCTGGTGGTTCTTGCGGGAACTTGCAGCTTGGAGGCCGCATTGCTTCCTTTCTGACCACCTGGGGCCACCACGGGATCTTTGGCAAGGCTTGGACTTTAATTTTGTCCCCTGTCTCATTGTTGCCAAACCGGCTTTCAGCACTCATGCCATCTTTCTCTCTTGCCTCGCGCACTCTTGGTAGGCTCCTCCCCTTCCTCTTCCGATCTCTTTTTCCATGGGTGCCACTATCTTCTTGGAGTTGCTATGGTTGGTGCGCCTAAGGACCGCTTCCCTGCCTTATCTCCTACTTTCGGCTACACTACGTTTCTGATCTGCACATTTTGGAACCTCCCTTTTTTCAGGTGCACCTCTCCACAGTCTCAGTTATCGAGAACCATGATCCTTCTTTTCCAGTTTACCACCTGACAGCACCATGGAGGACGTCCTTCCTGTCCTCAGTGGGACAGGAACAACGAGCGGTTTAAAGGACCCTCCTCCCCTACCACCCTTCAGTGTTTTTCCTGTCCCACTGAGGATAGGAACGACGAGCCTAGTCCTGACCGTGCCGGCAGATGGTGAGGATCGGGGGGCCCAGCCTTTCCCTTCCCACCTCAAAAAATCTGCGGCTGACACTCACCATGGTGGGGGTCCCTCAGCCTGCCCCAGTGTAGCGCTGCTCCTGGGGAGGGGTCCACTTCCTCCTACCTGGGGGCTCTCGGCTTGGCGCCATGCTGCCACGTACAGCGGTCCCTGGGAGAATACTTCCGCAGTCCGGCGAGCGTCCCCAGCATCCAGTACACGCGCACTACCGGCCGTGTCTACATGTCACTTCCGTATCACGGCTGGCAAGGGAGCTTCCAAGTGGCAGCTCCAGCCTCAGATGGAGGACTTCCGGGTCGTGTTCACGGCACCCGCCAGTGCGCGGGACCGGGTTAAGCAGGATCAACCAGGCATCATATAAATAAAATAGGGACATAGGGGCTTTGTTACACACCACCAGCAGCTAGCAAGCATGGAGGAATTAGCCAGATCGGAGGGCCTAGAGCAGAGCCAGGGGCACGTGACTAGGCTCTAAGAAGCCATATCACAGTAGCCATACCCTACACACAGCGACAGATAGCAAGCTCTCTGTGTATTTTAGGGGAAACACCTGCCCTGTCAGCCATTAAGAAGGATAGCAAGAAGTTCGGGAAAAATAAGAAGTGTCCATCTGCACGTGAAAACTACCGGAGAACTGTCCCCTCTGTGAGACCTGTACATTTAAGATTGTCGGAGAGGAGCATGTGCCATTAATGGCCCATATGAGGTCCAGGCATCCATCTCGGGCCTGGTGGTTCCCCAGGCTATACAGACAGAACCCCAGAGGTCTCAGAAGAGACTAAGGGAGTCTAGCCCATCCTCAGAAGAGGAGATTTTGGAAGATTCCGATCAAGACGAGAGAGAGATAGCGGATCCTCCTGAAAGGGGAAAAGATACCTTTTTTTCGTCAGCAGACACGGATGAGCTCCTCCAGGCAGTACGGGACACTATGCAGTTGGAGGAAACCCCAAGCGATATCCGTACAGGATGAGATGTTTGGCGGTCTGCATACCCAGATGAGTAGGGTGTTCCCGGTTAATACCCACATCCGCACCATGATCCTAGAGGAATGGGAAGATGCGGCGAAAAGACTAGTCGTCCCCAGGGATTTCAGGATCCGGTTACCCTTCAATCCAGATGATATCAGGACCTGGGATGAGGTACCCAAAATAGATGTGCCAGTAGCCAAAGTGGCAAAAAGAACGGCGATCCCGTTCGAGGACTCCTCCAGTTTAAAGGAACCAATGGATCGGAAAGCTGATGGCCTGCTAAAAAGAACCTGGGAGACCTCAGCAGCCATAATACGTGCCAACATTGCTGCGACATCGGTGGCTCGATCCATGCATTTATGAGTGGACGATTTAGAAGCGCATCTAAAAGTCAAAACACCTAGAGACATTATACTAAAATCTCTGCCCCTGTTGAAACTAGCAACCGGGTTCATGGCTGACGCATCGGCGGAATCAGTACGATTCACAGCCAGAAATGGATCATTGTCCAATGCAGCCAAAAGGGCTATTTGGCTAAAAACTTGGTCAGGAGATACCCAATCGAAGAATAAACTTTGTGCCATCCCCTTCTCAGGGGTAAAGTATTTGGGCCAGTTCTAGATGACATCCTGGAGAAGGCCTCCGATAGAAAAAATGGATTTCCTGAAGAAAGTCCGAAAAAATACCAGCTCTTTTGTAGATCTTGACCTAGTCAGAAGTCAGACTATAAAGGGAAAGGCAAGACAGGGAGATGGAGTTACCCCAAGGTAGGGAAGGGCAGAGACTCCATCTTTTCTGGAGCAGGCACAGCCTTATGCAAGAAATGACGCCATCAGAGTGGGAGGTCGGTTAAAGGAGTTTCTAGGGAGTTGGCAGAAAATATCTCAGAGTCCATGTATTCTACACACAATCTCCCAAAGTTACAAGCTGAAGTTCATCCATCTACCTCCAGAAAGGTTCGTAGTAACCAGTTCTCACCATCTACCAACCTCCCCCATTTGTACAGACATTCAGGATCTACTGAAAGTAGGCACAATTGTCCTGGTCCCCGCCCAGGAGAGAGGCGAGGTTCATTACTCAAGCCTCTTCTAAATAAAGAAACCGTCAGGAGATTCCAGAACAATAATTAATCTCAAACCCCTAAACAGGTAGATAAAATACAAGAGATTCAAAATGGAATCCATAAAATCCACAGTACCCCTCATAGACAAAGATATTGTGATGTGCACGTTAGATTTGAAGAGTGTGTATTACCATGTCCCAATTCACGCTTGCTATCAAAAATACCTAAGATTCGCCCTGAGAATCCAGGGGAGGGTTCATCACTACCAGTTCAAGTGCCTTCACTTTGGCCTAGCCTCAGCCCCCAGAGTATTTACCAAACTAATAATAGAGATAGTTGCCTATCTAAGAGGCCTCGACATAACCATAATACCTTATTTGGACGACTTCCTAGTAGTGGCAAAGTCCAGAGAGCAGCTCAGAATCGATTGCCGCTTCACGATCTGCACGCTACAGGATCTGGGGTGGATCATAAACAGTGAAAAGTCGAACTTGATCCCAGAGTCCAGAATAAAATTTCTGGGAGTCCTCCTAGACTCCCACTCCAGAACATCTTTTTGCTAGAGGAGAAACCGACTATGCTAATAGAAAGGATTCACCGGTTCACAAAGTACCCTTGGTCCATCAGGGAAGTGATGAAGATACTAGGTCTGATGACATCATGTATCCCCTGTGTAAGGTGGAGTCAATTCCACTCTCGAGAATTGCAAAGGGAGATCTTGTTAGCCTGGGACAGAAGGCAAAGCTCGCTGGACAAAAGAATGACGCTATCCCTTCGGGTAAGAAGGTCCCTGGAATGGTGGACCATTCCAAACAACCTAAAAACAGGAGTGCCATGGATTCTCCCTCCATGTATCATTGTCACCACCGACGCAAGTCAGTTTGGGTGGGGCGGTCATGTAGAGGGGAGATACTGCCAGGGACAATGAGATCCGGAAATAAAAACCAGTTCATCAAACTTCAAGGAATTATATGCGGTGTGGAAAGTGCTTCACCAGGTTCGTTCAAGAGTCAGGGGCAAGCATGTAAAAGTGTTATCCGACAACATAACAGTGGCGTTTCTGAAACATCAGGGAGGCCCAAAGCATCCATCATTGCAGCACCTGGCGAACTGAATTTTCAGATGGTCAGAAACCTCAGTCGAATCCATTTCGGCGGTACACCTAGAAGGAGCCAATAACCAGGTGGCAGATTTCCTGAGCAGGAGGAAGATATATCCCACAGAATGGGAGTTGAACACAGAAGTATTCAACATGTTATGCCAACGTTGAGGAATACCACACGTGGATCTTTTCGCCACCAGAATGAATGCGAAAGTCAGAACCTTTTTTTCATTAAATCCCATGGACGGTTCGGCAGGAGGAGATCTCCTATATGCATTCCCACCTCTTTCTCTGATTCCGAGAACACTCAGGAAGATACACGACGACAGGTCAACAGTTATCCTAATAGCACCCTTCTGGCCAAAGAGGAGCTGGTTTTCTCTACTAAACAAGATGTCGACAGAGAAGCCCATTCTATTACTAAAGAGGGAAGATCTCCTCCACCAGGGCCCGATTCTCCATCGCAATCCAGACGCGCTCCAACTCTCAGCTTGGATCCTGAACGTCAGATCCTGAGGTCCAGAGGCTTGACCGATGAGGTGATCTCCAAGCAAGTAGGAAGCCGGTGACCTCAGCGATTTACAATAAAATATGGAAACGGTTCTGCACCTTTTCGGGAGAGGCTTCAGTAGACACTACACGCGCAGACATTCCCAGAATTCTTCACTTTCTTCAGTTAGGGTTTAAGAAAGGTCTTATGCCCAGTACTTTAAAAGTACAGATCTCAGCCCTTAGTATATTTTTTGATTTCTCTCTCGCGTCACATCCCTGGATAGCTAGGTTTTCAAAAGCCATACAGAGATTGAGACCCCTCTTAAGGAAGTCGGCTCCACCATGGGACCTTAACCTGGTCCTTAATGCCCTGTGTAAACACCCATATCACCTATCTGAAGATACGGATATAGCCAAGCTTTCACTCAAGACGGCCTTCTTGGTGGCTATCACGTCGGCAAAGAGACTGGGAGAGATGCAAGCCCTGTCTATTGAAGATCCGTACCTGCAGGTGTTCACGGATAGATTAGTTCTTAGACTTGACCCAGCTTTTCTCCCTAAAGTGGTTTCGACTTCAAATATAAATCAGGAGGTTGTCCTCCCCTCGTTCTGCCAGCATCCTAGAAACCCGAAAGAGGAAGTCTATCATAATCTAGATGTTAGAGAGACCGTACTTAAATACCTAGAAGCAACTAAGGGTTGAAGGCAGGACAAAAACTTGTTTGTAAAGTATGGCAAGCCAAATAAAGGTAGAAAAGCAGCAAAATCTACGATTGCTAGGTGGATAAAAACCACGATAAGCCTAGCCTATAAAGCACAGGGGAAAGCTCCCCCAGATATTCTCAGAGCCCACTCTACTCGAGCTATGGCTAGGTCATGGGCAGAAAGGGGAGGGACCTCAGCAGATCAGATTTGCAGGGCTGCGACTTGGTCTAGTCTTAGTAATTTTGCTAAACATTACAAGCTAGACGTCTTTTCAGGGCAATTAGCCTTCGGCAGGAAAGTTTTACATGCAGTAGTCCCACCCTAAACTACCATCCTTTGGTACTTCTCCATGGTGCTGTCAGGTGGTGAACTGGAAAATGATAATTGGACCTACCGGTAATTGTACTTCCAGGAATCCATCCTGACAGCACTACTAGTTCCCCCCCTACTGCAAGGTTTTCATACTGATGTGACGTAACATTGTATAAGTATTGTTAATAAAATTTATTTTTGCATCCATCCAGATGTGATACTTTGGAAAATCACTGAAGGGTGGTCCTTTTAACTGCTTGTTCCTGTCCCACTGAGGATAAGAAGGACGTCCTCCATGGTGCTGTCAGGATGGATTCCTGGAAATACAATTACTGGTAGGTCTAATTACAGTTTTCCTTGAGGTAGCGACTTTAAAGGGCTCGAAGGATAGCCGTATTGAGTCCATGGCAGGTCTGCCTTTGAGGTGGCAAAATCTGGTCTATGCCTAATCGCTGGCACTTGGATTGCAAAGTTGTGGCCACGAGTGTCAACTGGATTTGCAGACTTGAACAACAAGATCACTCACGCAGGTAGGTATCTTTGCTTTGGATGCAGCCAGATGTTCAGCTCAAGCAGAAAGCAATATTGTGGCTATTCCCATTTTCTGTGACTCCAGACTAGAGATGAGCGAATTTGATCGGGTCAGGGCTTATTCAGCAAGCTATAGCGCTTGCCGAATAATCTGCAGAGGGAACCCGGCTACCTGGATCGTGCAACAAACAGGCTCTCGATGCATGTGTCGGGACTGTCACACAGCCACGACACATGCAGCTGCGGAGCCGAACAGCTGATCAGCCGGCGCGATCCAGGAAGCCGGGTTCCCTCTGCAGCTTATTCGGCAAGCGCTATGGCTTGCAGAATAAGCCCTGACCCGATCAAATTTGCTCATCTCTGCTAAAGACCTGGAAGTCGGACCCCATGTTCAAGAGATGTTTTAGAGGCTTTCCTTTTCAGGGATCTCACCTTTTGGAGGCCAATTTGGACAAGATTATTGTAAACGCTACCGGCAGCAAAACTCCACTGGCTCTCCGTTCAGGCCTAGTTGCTCATTTGGTAAACATGGACTCATCAATTTCGTCCCTTTTCGGGAGTTCTTGTTGTCAGGCATCCCTAACAGACAAGACAAAGCCCATATTCTGCAGGAAAGGATGAGACCATCTTTCTAGCAAACACCATCATGCAACAACGGGGTCCAAGTGAAAAGACCTCTAGGTCTAAAGCCAATACAATTTCTTTGGCATTTTGGAATATCCTCACCCGGGGACTCCCCTCAGAGGGGCAGCCATCTGCTTCTCTTCCGGCTTTCCACAGGATATGATGTCTGGGTCACAGAAGTTGAATCCTCCAGTTCCAGAATAGAGTTCACTACTCTTCCACGCGACAAGTCTCATCCCCCTAGTTCTGCTATTTTGACTACTGGTTTCTGCCAGGCCATATCTTTTCTTCTCCACTGAGGGTCAGTGTACCAGTTTCACCTTGGGAGCCCTTCAGAGGTTTCTAATCTATTCATCTTTTCCAAGAAAGACAGCTCAGTTTGGCCCATTCTGGACTTAAGGTTACTAAACAAGATGGACCGTCTGCATCGCTTCTGAGTGGAGTCTATTCACTCAATCATAACCTACAGGGAACCCAGGAAATTTCTGTCCTCGTATATTTGGGATACCTACCTCTACATCTCCATTTGTCCAATTCACTAGAGGTTTCTCCACTTTGTGTTCAATCGGCATCATTTTCTAATTGTGGCTCTTACTTTCTACTTGGCCTCGGCACCCAGGGTATTCACAATGATCTTGGTCTCAGTTGTATCTCTTCTTCAACCCAAGGAAAGTCATGGTTATCTCCTACTTGAATGACATTGTCATCAAGGGAACCTGGAGAATCTTCTTATTATAACCCTGGACACCCTGCCTTGCTTCCAGTGGATTATCAAACGTCTACTTTTCCTGGGATCTAATTTGACACAGCTCAGGCAAAGCATTTTCTCACATCTGCTCTTCAGTCCCGCATCTATTCCATTCGAGATGGCTATTGAGAAACCTTCTCCACCTCTGCATCAGCATGTTGGGCAAGATGGTTGTGGCCTTCGATGCAATACCTTTTGCTCAGTTTTATTCCAGATTCTTGTAGAGTATCCTTCTAACATGATGGGACAGGCCCGACCATCTCTTGGCTGGTGGCTGACTCTGGCCTTGATGCATAAGGGTCACTCCTTCCTTCCCATTGAGTGGCAGAACCTGATGATGGAAGGCAGTTTTTCAACAGTTTTCCATTAAAAGGCTGTTAGAAGAAGCAGGAGAAGTGTCTTCTGTCAATGAGTTGGAGTTCAGGAACATATGCCTGTCTCTTCTTCACTGGCAGCACTTGCTTTTGGGTCTGTCTGTCCAGATCCATTCTGATAATACCACTGTGATAGTATACATCAATCATCTGGGTGGAACTTGAAGCCGGTCAGTCATGGCAAAGGTTTCAAGGATTTTGGAATGCAAAGAAGGCCGAGTTCTCATGATCTCAGCGACCCATATACCTGGAGTGAACAATTGAGCCACAGACTTTTATCTGCAAGGGACTATTTGCAGAAAGTGGTCGTTTTATAAAGAGGTTTTCAGACAGATTTGTCATTGGTGAAGCATTACAGATGTGGTTCTCATTGCATCTAGGCTGAGTCACATGATTTTTAGGTTTGTGTCCGGGTGCTGAGACACTTTGTTGGCTTCTTCCAATGTTCTGACAATCCCTTTTTCACAGTTCTCGCTCCCACACATTTCCACCATTAACCACCTGACACAGGCTCCTGAAGAAGATTAAGACAAAGGAGGTTCTTGTCACTCTCATTTGTCCAGACTGGTCCCTATAGTTTCTGGTACGAAAAAATGGTCAACTTCCTCACAGACTCCTTGTGGAGCCTCAATTTAACGGCATGGTTGTTGAGATCAGGGAGCAAGAGGCATCAGGCCTTTCCATCCAGACTATGGTTAGGGCACGAAGGACTTCCATGTTATGTATTCAGCATCACACTTGGAATTCCTTTTTTGTTTGTGTGGGCCCAAAAACTTTGCTCCTATGTCATTCTCACTCCTGGTTCTTCTCTCCTTTTTGCATTCTATCCCTTGGAGTCGGTATTGGCTCTTATTTCTCTCAAGGTTCAGGTTTTGGCCTTGGCTACCATGTTGCAGAGAGTTCTGATTCCCATTCTTCAGATCAAAACTTTTCTCCAGTGCATGGTACACTCAATGCTGCCATATCACCCCCTGGATCCTTTGGATCTCAATCTGGTTTGGACACTCTTCAGTTCCCGCCTTTTGAGCTGATCCGGGACATCTCACTGCTCCGACTTTTCTGTGAGATGTCTTTCCTTATAGCATTTTCTTCCGTCAGTCGTGTTTCTCATTTGACAGCCCTCCCTAAGGTGTTTTTTTCTCTCTAAGGTGGTTTCTGCTTTCCACCTTAATGAAAACTTTCTCCTCCACACTTTCTGTCCGTGCCTGTGTAGAGATTTTTGTCTCGACGTGGTCAGTGTCTCGCGGCTCTACTTGTTAGTCACAGCTCCATTATGACGTACGGACACCTTATTTGTCATCCCAGAAGGCCCTCAGGCCTGGCCTGTTCTGGCCACCTCGAAGGTGACCATTGCTCACTGAATTCGATTTACCATACTGGAAGCATATTCCATTCTGGGATACAGCTCACACTACTCGGGCTGTAGGAACCTCCTAAGAATCTGTTTTGTAATACTGTAAGGCTGCTTCTTGGTCATCTGTCCATAACTTTTCTAAGTATTACAGAGTTCATACTTTTGTGTTTGCGGTGGAAAGTCTTGACTGGAATGTGCTGCAAGCGGCAGTCGCTAGGGTTGTTGCCTGAGTAATCATTATTCCTTTTGTAACGTTTTAATTCCCCACCCCAGGAACTTCTTTAGAACATCTTACGGTTTCTGTGCAATGAAGCACACGAGAAAAGATGATCTTTGGTATTCCCTGTAAAATCTCTCTCGCAGTCTTCATTGGGGAACACAGCACCCTTCCTCGATTGCCCGCTCAGGCGACATTTGCATTCTTTCTGCTCTGGGCCTTTGTTCTCTCCTTTTGTTATTTTGCTTCCCTACTGCTTTCTCACTGAGAATCTTGGTGCCTGTAGGCAAGGTGTAGCCTTCTGGGGAGGAGATGACGTATATTTTTTTTTATTAGTGACAGATTTAGTTGGCAGCAGACTTCACATCTGATGAAGGCTATGAAAATGAGAGTTTACTATAAGTATCAAAAATCCTCTTTTTTTCCATATTTAACATAAAGTAATGTATTTTGGGCAACACCTAAGCTCTTGGTTGAATTTCGAGCCATCAGAAGCCTATTAACTTAGTTGTGGTTTCATTACAGGAGGGATTTGCTCCTCCGGAAGACGATGAGAACGACGAGCTTCAAGCTGAGGATCAGGATGAATATTAACCACATCCACTGCTCTTCCTCGTCACTGTCGCAATGTAATATAATATTGCTCCTCGTTGCCCGTTTCCCCATCAGCCATTTTTTTGCAGACTGAACTTGTTTGGTTGGAGCCTCAGCACACGTGCTTGTGAACCATCATCAATCCCTTCAATTGATAGCCAGACTGGTCGGTTATCCTGTGGGCCACAACCTCTGAAATGTGAATAGTGCCGCTGGGGCGCGGGAGCGGATGTCTTCTAAGGCATGGATTTAGCACTTCATTCATCAGGAGATTTTCCCTCTGCGGGCAGACACCTAGCTGATACCATATGTCTTTGTCCTCCCACCGTTACGACCTGACCACCTGGATGCCCTCGCGATGTTTGATTGTTGTGTTTTTTACCTCTAGACTTGTCTTCCTCTTACATTTTCGCACCTTCTGTCCTTTTTATTTCATGGAATGGTGTTTTTACTTGGCCGTCTCTTCATTTTTTATTTTTTTTAATGGTTTGGAAAGTTTTAGAAAATAATGAGAAATCTTCATCCAGATGTCCGAGGAAATGACTGAGAACATTGATCTGCACCTTCAACAAATGACTGCACCAATCGTCCTCAATGTCCAAATTACAACCACCCACAGACACAGCTAGATCAATAGTTAAGCCGCTGGAGAACATTTAACAGGAAAGCTCAGGATCTAGACTTGCTCATTATCTGGCAGTTCTTGCGTGGACTTGGTCCCGGTCTGGCTGTTCTCACGCAAACTTGGTCTAGGTCTGGCATGTCTCATGCAGACTTGGTCTAGGTCTGGCAATGGTTGCATGGAATTGGTCTAGGTCTGACAGCTGTTGTGTGCACTTGGTCTAGGTCTGGCGGCTCTCGCACAAACTTGGTCTAGGTCTGACAGCTGCCATACAGACTTGGTGGTTGTCGAGCACACTTGGTCTAGCATAGGCGGCATTCGTGCAGACTTGGTGTAGGTCTGATGGCTTTCACATGAACTTGGTCTAGATATGACAGCTTTCATGCAGACTTGGTCTAGGTGTGGCGGCTCTTGTGCAGACTTGGTCTAGGTCTGGCGGCTCTTGCGCAGACTTGGTCTAGGTCTGACGGCTCTTGCACGGACTTGGACAAGGTCTGACAGCTCTTGCACAGACTTGGTCTAGGTCTGGCAGCTCTTGCACAGACTTGGTCCAGGTCTGACGGCTCTTGCACGGACTTGGTCAAGGTCTGTCAGCTCTTGCACAGACATGGTCTAGGTCTGGCAGCTCTTGCACAGAGTGGTCTAGGTCTCACGCTCTTGCATAGACTTGGTGTAGGTCTGGCGGCTTTCACATGAACTTTGTCTAGGTCTGACAGCTTTCACGCAAACTTTTTCTAGGTCTGGTGGCTCTTGCATGGACTTGGTCAAGGTCTGGCGGCTCTTGCACAGACATAGTCTAGGTCTGGCAGCTCTTGCATAGACTTGGTCTAGTTCTGGCGGCTCTTGCACAGACTTGGTCTAGGTCTGGCGGCTCTTGAGCAGACTTGGTCTAGGTCTGGCGGCTCTTGAGCAGACTTGATCTAGGTCTTGCGGCTCTTGAGCAGACTTGGTCTAGGTCTGGCGACTCTTGAGCAGACTTGGTCTAGGTCTGGCGGCTCTTGCGCAGACTTGGTCTAGTTCTGGCGGCTCTTGCACAGACTTGGTCTAGGTCTGGCGGCTCTTGAGAAGACTTGGTCTAGGTCTGGCTTCTCTTGAGCAGACTTGGTCTAGGTCTGGCGGCTCTTGAGCAGACTTGGTCTAGGTCTGGCGGCTCTTGAGCAGACTTGGTCTAGGTCTGGCGGCTCTTGAGAAGACTTGGTCTAGGTCTGGCTTCTCTTGAGCAGACTTGGTCTAGGTCTGGCGGCTCTTGAGCAGACTTGGTCTAGGTCTGGCGGCTCTTGAGCAGATTTGGTCTACGGCTGTCAGTTGTTGCATGGACTTGGTCTAGGTCGGGCTTTACAACTTCTCGCTTGTCTGCTTCTCTCCTGTCCTTTTCCCATACTCCGGTGAGCCGCTCCTCAGTTGTTTTTGCACTTTTTCCCCGTCTCTCGCTTGCTTTTTGTTATCCTGAAGCTGCAGGATGGCACAATGTTTTCATGCTTACTGTTGCCTTATTAGGGAGGGGGGAGTCTAAAACAATTCTGTGCAGCATGGAGAGATGATTGGAGATAGTGGTCACTCAGACGGGGAAGAAACTGGATACGGGGCAATGAGAGGTAATGACTTACTATAGAGAAGACTAAAACGGGTCGTCCTTTCATAATCCCTTTATTTATTTTGACAACCTGTCAGGCAGGTTTTTGGCAAGATGTCAGACATGTGCAGTCTTACAGAGGAACTGTAGCAGCCTGAGCTCATTGTGAGCGCTCCACAAGGGAGGTCTAATGTATATTTGATGGTTATTAGCCACAGACTTGGCAATGTATGGGACACCTGGACATTGTGACACCCATACATAAACACACCTGAACAGCTGAACATGATTACACCGGCACATCCGTACAACCGTACATTACACCGGAACAACAGGACATCATAACACCAGGAGACTGATACATAATAACAGCTGGACACCAGGAGACCTATAAATGATAATAGAGACCTATACGTGATAACACCGAGACACCAGGAGATGTATACATGATAACACCAGGAGACCTATATGTGATAACACCGGACACCAGGAGACCTATAAATGATAATAGAGACCTATACGTGAGAACACCAGGACATCAGGAGACCTACACATGATAACACCAGGAGACCTATAAATGATAATAGAGACCTATACGTGAGAACACCGAGACACCAGGAGATGTATACATGATAACACCAGGAGACCTATAAATGATAATAGAGACCTATACGTGAGAACACCGAGACACCAGGAGATGTATACATGATAACACCAGGAGACCTATATGTGATAACACCGGACACCAGGAGACCTATAAATGATAATAGAGACCTATACGTGATAACACCGAGACACCAGGAGATGTATGCATGATAACACCAGGAGACCTATAAATGATAATAGAGACCTATACGTGAGAACACCGAGACACCAGGAGATGTATACATGATAACACCAGGAGACCAATACGTGATAACACCGGACACCAGGAGACCTATAAATGATAATAGAGACCTATACGTGAGAACACCAGGACATCAGGAGACCTACACATGATAACACCAGGAGACCTATAAATGATAATAGAGACCTATACGTGAGAACACCGAGACACCAGGAGATGTATACATGATAACACCAGGAGACCAATACGTGATAACACCGGACACCAGGAGACCTATAAATGATAATAGAGACCTATACGTGAGAACACCAGGACATCAGGAGACCTACACATGATAACACCAGGAGACCTATAAATGATAATAGAGACCTATACGTGAGAACACCGAGACACCAGGAGATGTATACATGATAACACCAGGAGACCAATACGTGATAACACCGGACACCAGGAGACCTATAAATGATAATAGAGACCTATACGTGAGAATACCAGGACATCAGGAGACCTACACATGATAACACCAGGAGACCTATAAATGATAATAGAGACCTATACGTGAGAACACCGAGACACCAGGAGATGTATACATGATAACACCAGGAGACCAATACGTGATAACACTGGGACACCAGGAGACCATTACTTGATAATACTTGGACACCAGGAGACCTATGCATGATAACACTGAGACACCAGGAGACCTATACATGACAACACCAGGAGACCAATACTGTACGTGATAACACCGGGACACCAGGAAACTTATACATGATGATATCAGGAGACTCATACATGATAACACCTCTGTACAGGAACACTCGTAAATACAGTAAGAGCACCTTCACACCCATACATGGTAACAACAGCAAAGCAGCACACCTGTACATGGTAACATCGGTAGACCCATATATGATAACCACTGTTTACCAGAACACCCTTAAATAAGAACACTTGTACAGCCATATTTGATATCAGTTGTTAGAGAACATCACACCTGCACGATGGGACACCAGGAGAGCCGTTCATGATGATATCTGTATACTGGGAGACCCATTTATGATAATGGAAGGAGACCATTTGTGGAGACACCGGGAGACCATTCACGATAACACTGAGATTCTCTAAATGACGATAGTTGGAGATTCATACAGAAGAACATTTGTGCTCGTACAGGTGTCCCATTGTTTGCACGTCCTCACGTACAGGTCTCCTGTACATTGCACAGCCGGAAGCAGTGAGATGTGGGATTAGCTGCTGTGGTTGCATCATCCCATCAGTCAGCTACATGTTACTGTACAGTAATTACTATTGGAGCCCCGAGAGCGTCGGAAAAACACTCCAATTATTATTCCCATACAAACGACTATTCACAAATGCATCATTTACAGTTGTGCCCAAAAGTTTACATACCCCGGCTAAATTTTTGCTTTCTTGGCCTTTTTTTTAGAGAACATGAATGATAACACCAAACCTTATTCTCCACTCATGGTTAGTGGTTGAGTGAAGCCATTTATTGTCACTACTGTGTTTTCTCTTTTTAAATCATAATGACAACTCAAAACATCCAAATGACCTTGATCAAAAGTTCACACACCCTGGTGATTTTGGCCTGATAACATGCACAGAAGTTGACACAAAAGGGTTTGAATTGATACTAAAGGTAACATCCTTACCTGTGATCTATTTGCTTGTAATCAGTGTGTGTGCATAAAAGCTGAGTGAGTTTCTGGGATCCAGACAGACTCTTGCATCTTTCATCCAGCCACTGATGTTTCTGGATTGTGAGTCATGGGGAAAGCAAAAGAATTGTCAATGGATCTACGGGAAAAGGTAGTTGAACTGTATAAAACAGAAAGGGATGCAAAAAGATATCCAAGGAATTGATAATGGCAGTCAGCAGCATTCAAACTGTGATTAACAAATGGAAAATCAGGGGCTCTGTAAAAACAAAACCACGGTCAGGTAGACCAACAAAACTTTCGTCCACAGCTGCCAGGAAATTTGTTCGGGATGCAAAGAAAAACCCACAAATAACATCAGCTGAAATACTGGACTCTCTGAAAACTAGCAGTGTGTCTGTTTCAAGATGCATAATAAGGAGGCACTTGAAGAAAAATGGGCTGCATGGTCGAGTCGCCAGAAAAAAGCCATTACTGCGCAAATGCCACAAAGTATCTCACCTACAATATGCAAAACAGCACAGAGACAAGCCTCAAAACTTCTGAAACAAGGTAATTTGGAGTGATGAGACCAAAATTGAACATTTTAGCCACAACCATAAATGTTACATTTGGGGAGAGGTCAATAAGGCCTATGATGAAGGGAACACCTTTCCTACTGTAAAGCACGGTGGTGGATCTCTGATGTTTTGTGGATGTGTGAGCTACAAAGGCACAGGGAACTTGGTCAAAGTTGAAGGAAAGATGAATGCAAAACGTTATCAGCAAATACTGGAGCTCGGAAGCTGCGCATGGGCCTTGGACTTTCCAACATGACAACGATCCAAAACACAAGGCAAAGTCGACCTACACCAGAACAAAGTGAAGGTTCTGGAGTGGCCATCTCAGTCTTCTGACCTCAATATCAGTGAGTCACTTTGGGGAGATCTCAAGTGCGCAGTTCATGCTAGACAGCCCAGGAATTTACAAGAACTGGAGGTTTTTTGCCAAGGAAGAGTGGGCAGCTTTACCATCTGAGAAAATAAAGAACCTCATCCACACCTACCACAAAAGACTTCAAGCTGCCATTGATGTTAGAGGGGGCAAAACACGGTATTAAGAAATGGGGTATGTAAACTTCTGATCAGGGTCATTTGGATGTTTTGGGTTGTTATTATGATATAAAAGAGAAAACACAGTAGTGACAATAAATGGCTTCACCCAACCGCTAACCAAGAATGGAGAAAAGGTTTGGTGTTATCATTCATATTCTCTGAAAAAAAGGCCAAGAAAGCAAAAATTCTGCCGGGGTATGTAAACTTTTGAGCACAACTGTACCTCCTGTGTTGTCCTCTGTCATTTACTGTACCTCCTGTGTTGTCCTCGGTCTTTTACCTCCTGTTTTGTCCTCTGTCTTTTACCTCCTGTGTTGTCCTCTGTCTTTTACCTCCTGTGTTGTCCTCGGTCTTTTACCTCCTGTGTTGTCCTCTGTCTTTTACCTCCTGTGTTGTCCTCTGTCTTTTACCTCCTGTGTTGTCCTCGGTCTTTTACCTCCTGTGTTGTCCTCGGTCTTTTACCTCCTGTTTTGTCCTCTGTCTTTTACCTCCTGTGTTGTCCTCTGTCTTTTATCTCCCGTCTTGTCCTCTGTCTTTTACCTCCTGTGTTGTCCTCAGTCTTTTACCTCCTGTTTTGTCCTCTGTCTTTTACCTCCTGTGTTGTCCTCTGTCTTTTATCTCCCGTCTTGTCCTCTGTCTTTTACCTCCTGTGTTGTCCTCGGTCTTTTACCTCCTGTTTTGTCCTCTGTCTTTTACCTCCTGTGTTGTCCTCTGTCTTTTACCTCCTGTGTTGTCCTCGGTCTTTTACCTCCTGTGTTGTCCTCGGTCTTTTATCTCCCGTCTTGTCCTCTGTCTTTTATCTCCCGTCTTGTCCTCTGTCTTTTACCTCCTGTGTTGTCCTCTGTCTTTTACCTCCTGTTTTGTCCTCTGTCTTTTACCTCCTGTGTTGTCCTCTGTCTTTTATCTCCCGTCTTGTCCTCTGTCTTTTACCTCCTGTCTTGTCCTCTGTCTTTTACCTCCTGTGTTGTCCTCTGTCTTTTACCTCCTGTGTTGTCCTCGGTCTTTTACCTCCTGTGTTGTCCTCGGTCTTTTACCTCCTGTGTTGTCCTCTGTCATAGTCCCAGATTCCTGTTGTCTTCTGTTTTTTTCCCACCACGCAGTTTTGAAGCCTTTTGTATTATATTAATTTAATTTCTGACATTGAGTTTATGGCTGTACATTCGGTAGGTGCTCAGCGGAATTTAGATGTGTATAATTTTTTAAAAATAGATTTTTCATGCACTTTTTTAATTTCCTTTCACGAAATCTTAACTTGAGCAAAGTTTTTATCAAAGAGCCAACACTTTCTGACTTCCATCTCATAAATGTGTCGTGTTGATACCACAAAAGTGATTGCAATGGAGGCCATAGAGATCCATTGGTGGCCATGGGTATCCCTAGGTGCCCTTGATGAACCATAGGTGGCCATAGTGAAATGCTGTCGAATTTGTCATTGGTGTTGAGCTCACATCTAAATATGGGATCCAGTCCGTCTTCCGACCTCATGTCCTGACGGCAGAAGACCTTGAGTAATTGACTAAAGGTTTTTTTTCTTGAATGTAGTTATTTTTTTGTGGAACGTCGCATCTCCCTTAGAAGATCTTATGGAGAATGTCTCCACTGATGAGAAAATCATTGATCTGTCGATTGTGTTTTCTTTTCCGTGTGAAAAGGAGAATGGAAATTGCTTATTTATTTCGTATTTACTTGTAAATTTATGTAGGACATATTTTATTTATTGGAGGGTCGATGGTGCTCGTGTGACCCTGGAGTGATGAACGGCAAGTTGGAGACTGAAATATGAAATAGTCGTAATATGGTTCAAGAGCGTTGTGGAGTGAAGGTAGAAGGAAGGATTGGAAATAGAGATGAGCGGTTATTTGAAATTTTCGCAAATTTTGGATTTTTTGTAAAATTAGACCAGAATTCAATTGCAATTGTATTTATTTGCTCATCTCCAATTGGGAAAGTGAAATGTCAAGAAAAAGAGGGACACGTCCTAGAGATAGTCACAGAAAGTGAAGGACCCGCGAGGGTATGTGCACACATCAACTTAGATGCCAGTGTACCCTCCGAGTTTTGGAAGAAGAAACCGCCAGCGGTATTTTATCTGAAACGTCTTTTTTGGCGTCTAACGCTGCATTTTTTTTTACATTGTGTATAACATAGTGAGCCGTTTCCTAGTTGTTTCGCCATTGCAGTCCATATAGTCTCCCATTTTAGCATTTTTTTTTAGTGCTTTTTGCAGGTGGGTTTCGAAGCAGAATCGCCTGAAAAAGACAATTCATCTTTGCTAAATGTCTCAATAGTGACTTTTTGATTTGCGACAAATTCAAATGATTTACGCCTTTTTTTTTTTATTATTTGAAGTTGCCTTTGTCGTTTTCTGATTTTTTACATCCATGTGGACTGATTCACGCAATTTGTCTTTTTTTACAAAGTGAAAACATTTGGTGCAACTCTACTCTAGTACATCCTTGGAAGGATTTTATGCATGACAGATAAAAAGCTGCATTTTTTTTTTTAGACATTTTGCTCACAAAAAAAAAAGTCAAAAAATGGTTAAAGGCAGAAAATTGGACAATCTTAGCTTGGCACAAATTTCTTAAATTGAGTGAGACATTTTGAGGAATTTGGCGCAAAAAAAAAGTCAAGTCACAAAAGAAAAGTGACTTAAAAACGAGGAAATGGTGAATCAGACTCATTGTGTGCACGTACACTTATGATGTTTTGCCCCCCGCTGTGACCCAAGAGATGAATTATAAGAGCTCGGTATCGAACAAAAACTTTCCTGACCTGCAATTTATTTTTTTCTACAGTAGGGGGCGCTATGGCAGAAGCAATTGCATCATGTAGGGGGTGGCCACTACATTAATGAGGATCATTTCCAGCTTTTCTCCCAGGAGAACTTTGATGTCCAGGAATTGTTTGCGTTTTTTGCGCTCTGCGAGTGATTGTGCGTTACTGGAAGCAGTTGTGCAATGTTTCGCTTCTCTTATTTTCGTCCTTCACTCGTGAATAGCTGTTACCCTGAGCAGGTACAGAACAAGACCCATGTAAATGATTCCACGTTGGCATTTGGCAGTGTAAAAGGTGATCCCTACAGACTGTGGGCTCGCCCCGTTTTTATTCGACAGACTAGTCGGGAGCATTAGTTGAGGGGTTTTTGTTTTTTTTTTTCATTTCTTTTGGTTTGTTTGATTTTTTAATTTTTTTTTATTATTTGATGCTTTTCTCATCATATCTGAACAAGCTGAAGACGACGGTAGAGTTTTCAGTTGCTTCCTTTACAATCTGTATGAATTGAGGGATAAGATGCAGGAAATTTGGGGTCATTCCCCAAAGCCGAGACCCCTGCACGGACCCCGTTCTCATCTGTCGGTTGGCACCGAGGACCTGGCAGAATTGATCAAATCTTGCATCTGTGTTATTCTGTTTTATTTTCAAATAAACTGGTGTGGAAATATCGTTCTGGTGTCACGGTGTGATGATTGGGTGAGGTCCAGATACGCCATCATACAGATCAGAGTCCCGGGCTCCTCCATCGTGTGATACCAATCATCTACCGGTAGAGCAAGGCTTGGCCTTCCAGTCACCACATGGAGAGAATTTCCCGGTGGCCACTCTGCATGGACTCAGGGCCCAAATAAAGATGGACGATCCTCTTTAATAAAAATTAAAGGGGATTATACAAAATTACAGTAGAAAATATTCACTGCTTGCCTGCATAATAACGTGTCCTTGGGCTACTTGTGGTGCAGCCGCTCGGCTCCACTGACCAAACCTGCCTGAGGGGCAGCAGGACATCCACCATGAGGACAGGAAGCGCTCCCCCATAGTAATCCAGAATAACCCCTGTAGTGACCAGTCTGGGCGCACACCAACGCTGCAAATACTTCCATGGGAAATCTGTAACTAAGTCTGCACACAATCATCTGGATATCAGGAAAGATTTGCCTCTGATTCTCTTGTGAGTTATGGAAAAAAAGCAATGAGTAATCCACAGAAAAACATACATTGTTCATAATCTATACCACAGTTGCTGCAGAACCTCATAGTACACCTCAGCTGCTTAAGAACTTCATAATACCTCAGCTGCTGCAGAACCTCATAATACTCAACCCCTGCTCAATGCAGGAATCACTAAACCATCTCAGATGTCTGTCCAGCCTCTGAGTGAAGACTTCCATTGAAGGAGAACTCACCACCTTTCGTGTCCACCTCTTCCATTCATTAATCATCCTCTTCTCCCTTTCAGTTTCATCCCATTGCTTCTAGCGTTTCCTTGTGCAAATGATAATGATGATCCCTCTACACTGTGACAGCCTTTCAGATATTTGTAGACAGCTATTAAGTCTCCTCTTAGCCTTCTATGTTGCAAGCTAATCATTCCCAGATCCCTTAACCGTTCCTCATAGGACAGACTTTGCAAACCGGACACCATCCTGGTCGCTCTTCTCTGAACTTGCTCCAGTTTTTCAATGTCTTTTTTAAAATGTGGTGCCCAAAACTGGACACAGTATTCCAGATGAGGCCTGACCAAAGAAGAGTAGAGGGGGATAATGACCTCACGTGATCTAGACTGTATGCTTCTCTTAATACATCCTAGAATTGTATTTGCCTTTTTTGCTGCTGCATCACACTGTTGACTCATGTTCAGTCTGTGATCTACTAGTACACCCAAGTCTTTTTCACACATGCTGTTGCTTAGTTCTATCCCTCCCATTCTATAGATGTAATTTTTATGTTTCTTGCCCATATGTAGAATCTTGCATTTCTCCCTGTTTACCTTCGGTTCCCTTATCTAGATCATTTATAAAAATGTTGAACAACACTGGGGCTGTGAAGGAGAGAATGGCTAATGAAATCAATTATTAACCTTGCAAACTAGTTCAGATATGAAGTGCCAAAGATGGCGTCTGTATCCTGGAACAACGCCCTGGAAGGAATCCTTGGAATGTGAAAGTGAAGACACTGAAGAATATGTATGGAGTGGAGTTGGCATGAACCTATCATACACTGACACTGGCTGTTTAGAACGTGTGCAACACCCAGTTCCTGCCTGTTACATGATCTCTTTGTTCTACTAATAAAGTTCAGTTGTGTGCCAGCTTTTGCTGAGGAAGGAGCATACATCTGATTCTGTGTTCGGTGTGTCTCTTTTATGCATGCACTTGGCTCATATTTAGGTCAGGAACAGGCAATCACTAAAGGTCTCACCTTAAGAGATCACCCTCACAATCTTGGTGCCCAGTGTGGGGCCACTGAGGGGGTACGCTCACCAGACATTCACATCTGGCTTGGATCAAGGGGGAATGTCCAGGGTGGCTCGACTCGGAGACTGATCACCTCCATGAGAACACAGTAAGTCTGCTGATTTCCTTATGACTGCAGTACTTGCTTGTGTCACTCGAGCCAGTCTGTGTAGTTCTGTACTCATATTTGCTAGACATTGTGTTGCCCTGACACGGTAGGGTGTGGGATACGTACCCTGGGTGGCCCTAAAGAACCCACGGCTACTGACTGCGAGGAACGCAAACTGTGGTTGATAACCTGTTGTATGTACGTGTCTTGAGAGTGTTGTCACTTTTCTGGGCTATCTGAGTTTTACCTGTGCAGTAGCAAGCAGGGGGAGAGCAGGTGATCTGTGGTAAGTTGAGCGCAAGGTTTTCTGTGCTCCTGGAGACGAGTGCGGAGCAAAGCGTGGTCGAACCCTAGCGCTGCGCACAAGAGTTAAGACAAATCCCAGTTACTGAGGACACTCAGTTTTTTTGTGTGTGTGTCTGAGAGTGTTGTCTCTTCCGGTATTATCTGTCCCACCTGTGACAGCAAGCGGGGAAAGGGGAGGTAGTCTGTGACCTGGTGAGTGCGGGTTCTGTGTGCTCCCAGATTCTCGATGCGGTTCCGAGTTCGGAGACAGTGTGGTCAAACCACATGCGCAAGCAGACAGGCGCAGGAAGATATCTCTCTGCACTGTGCACAGATCTGGGTTGTGATCCCTGGTGATTGAGAACACAGTCTCTTGTTTGTCTAAGGCAGCGAGATAATGGAAACGTTTTTAGGTTTTAGGTTAGGGAGGGGGAAATGTGATGGCAGATTAGACTGCAGCATGATAGTGGCTACAAGGGAGAAGGAAAAAGTATGTACAGAGCATGAGACGATTGATGAAAGTATGTCGCTTACCCGAGAAAGGCAGATTATAGCCGTTAGAATGGCAGGGAGTTATCAACGAAAAGAAAGGGAAGTTGGAAGATGAGGGATTGTTAGTCTGGTGCAGAACAGCAGAAAATCTGTCTAAGGAAAGTTGGGTGGAAACCTGTCGCTATGTGGTGCCCCCTGTTGGCACATAGGAACTTTTAAACCTTCTACTCCTAAGGCCTCTTTCACACATCCGGTGTGCGCCTGACGGCGCCCCCGGCATTTTGCTGCAGCGCCGCATCACAAAACCGGATGCGCCACATGCGCCGCCTGCGTTTTTTTGCCAGATGGTTTTTGATGCCCGGAGACAACAGAAACCATCCGGCAAAAACAAAAAACGTTACATGCTGCGTTTTGTCCGGCCGCCGGAATGTACAATTCCGCCGCATCCGGACAAAACCGCATACAACGCACTGACATGCGGCGCCATCCGGCGCTAATGCAAGTCAAAGCCAAAAAAAACGGAAGCTGCGCATCAGGTTTTGTGATGCGGCGCTGCGGCAAAACACACCGGATGTGTGAAGGAGGCCTTAGGAAAGTTGGGTGGAAACCTGTCGCTATGTGGTGCCCCCTGTTGGCACATAGGAACTATTAAACCTTCTACTCCTAAGCTAGGATTGTATCCATTGTTTTGCCCTCACAATCCATTTACATAATGTGGCCCTCCCGGCCAGTGTCCCAAATCCTACGCCTGCACTGGATGGCACCAACGCCCCTTCAGGACCTGCCCTGCCCTACATCTCCTTTGCGGACACAATCCAAATAGATGCAGCAGTAATACTTCAGTCTTTTGCTGCCATCTGAGACTCACTAGGGCAATTACTCAGCCAGGGTGGGCAGCCCACCTCAACCCCTGCTGCTCTCCTGCAGAGCTCACCCAGGTTATAGCCACCAGACCTTACATCCCAGCCTGGGGACCAGTTATTGTAGAGCCCCAGGAGGGTGTATGGCGTCCCTGGGATCCTAGTGAAATGCTGGCCATGATGAGTAGAAGACCAGACCCTGAAATGTTTCCCATGTCAAGGTTTAAAGCCTGTGATTATAGAGCCACTAATAATGTCTCCTCAGAGTATCAAAGTCATATTCCCAGCTCTGATAACGCAAAAACCAGGTCCAGAGCTGCTCTTATGTAGACCGGGCAAGGAAATTTCATGTGTAAAGTATGCACACAGAAGCTGCAGCAGAGCGCCGCATGATAGCCCCCTTCTCCCTTATACAGTCTCGTCAGGGTCATAAATGATGTGCTGCTGTAATTGTCTTAACTTTCTCCCTCACTGTTTATGTCTCATGATGTCACGGCCATTCTCTCTCAGTACTGCTTGACATCTCAGGCTTCACTGTGCATCCTCGTGCCTGATAACATCAGCATTCACATTGCACTACTGATTCTAGTCATCTTGTTGCCTCTGGAAGGGGGCGAGTGGGTGGTAGTGGTAACCTGGGTCACCTGCTAGTCGAGCCACAACAGGAACATGACTGTGTACAGATAATGTCCCACGGGAGTGGGGGGGTTCAGTCATGTTGCCTATGTCCCACTAAATAACCAAGACCATGAGCTCTTTGTGGATGGATCGCAGTATGGCGTGGATGCCCACCGAATATGCTGTTGGTCCATGAAACCATAAATGCGGACCCGCTGCCCCCACACATGTCCATCCAGGAAGCTGAACTCCGTGCCCTAGAAGAAGCCTGCAGACATGCTAAAGACCAAACTGTCACCATTTATACAGACAGCCACTATGCTTTCACAACTATGGACCTTTATGGAGAGTTTGATCATTCCTCGCAATGGCAGTTAAGCCTATTAAGAATGATAAATCTGTCCAATGCCTGATGAGGCCCTACTTTTACCGGAGAAAGTTGCCATAGTGAAAGTCAAAGGCCGTGCAAAGGACAACTCAAATACAGCTAAAGGCAATCACCTTGCCGGCCAAATCTGCTGCTTACCAACCTAGAGACAAACCTGTCGGGTGGCAGCTGCATAAGTGGCCTCTGTCGTGGACCCACCAGTGACCTACGACTTTCTCCAGAAGCTACAACAGGCTGGCATTGAAGAACTAGCTACATGACAAGAGAAGGGACCTTTGCCATCACCAGAAGGACAGTGACATGTGGGGACAAAGTTTGCCTTTCCTGAGTTCTATATCCTATGACGGTTCAAGTCACCCATGACAATACCCATCAATCAAAGACTGTCATGACAGACCTTGTCCACCGGCATTGGTATGCTCCTGGGTTCAGTGTCACTGCAGCCAAACATGTCCAAGCCTGTCTGACCTGTGCAGTCAACAACGTGGGACGCATCACCAAGACGTCTATGAGATGCACAACAAGGTCCCTGTACCCATTCCAGCACCTTCAAAAAGACTACATTCAACTTCCCAAGGATGTACTTGTGTGTTTTGACCTCTTCTCAGCATAGACAGAGGCGCACCCTGTGTGTATAAAGCCATCACCAAGGGTACAGTGAAGAAACTGATCTCAGAAGTCGTCTGCAGATGCTGGGTGCCAAAGACCACAGAGAGTGACAGAGGTACCCACTTTACAGGAGAAATAATGCAGGAAATAATGTCCGCCCTGGGAGTGGAGCAGGCCTTCATGCTGTGTACCATCCACAAAGCAGCAGTAGAGAAATTGAATGGGACCCTGAAACTGAAAACCCAGAAAGCCATAGCTGAAACAGGCAGACCATGAACAGAATGCTTGTTCCTTGCACTTTTCTCAGTCAGGTATACTCTCAACAAAAATATAGAGCTCAGCCCATATGAGGTGTTAGTTGGGTCAGCCCCCTAGGCTAGTATTGCATTTTCCACAGTAGTTCCTGATGCAACATGATAGGATGTCTTCTTATGTTATTGCACTTAAAACACTTGTCTAACACATGCTTTTGAGTTTACTCTTCCCTTCCAGATTCTATAGAATGGAGCCACCATCTGCAGCCCGGGGACTGGCTGGTGGTAAAAGACACGTCAGGAGAGCCCTCAAGCCTTGATTTCATGGATGCTTCCAAGTTCTGACAACACCTGCCTCAGTGAAACTCGAAGGGAGACCAACATGGGTCCATGTCTCACATTGCAAAAAATGTGGACAACCACCCAAGTAATACATATCCTTCCCATTATCTACCTAACACTGTTATGTATAGGAAAGGGGAACCATCACTTTCTGGTGCAACTCTTCGAGCACAGAGATGGCCATGATTTTCCTATAAAACCCCTAAAGACTAATTCAATTTATTAGATAGGGATAAATACATCTGACTTCCACATGTATAAAGACTGCATCGAGGGGGTAAAGGCTTAACATTGCCCATCTAACGGACAGCTCAGATGTCATGATCCTTTTTCTCTTTGTCCCTTTTTGTGTTTGTCACTGTCCCCTGTGTGGTATTATCTGTAGTGGTGAGGCTAGTGTTCCTTGTCGGCCAGTACACTAACCAAGGCAGTGCTAGGTGACAGCGAGGGACGAGGTTCCTGACGGTGGTGGGGGGGGACCCACTTAGGGTGTTAGGGGAGTGCAGGGACAGGCTTAGGTTTGATCTCAGGTAGTGACCATCCCCCATTTCCCTATCAGTAGGGCCTTCCTTTCCCTATTTTCCATCCAGTTCTGTGTGTTGCACAGTTCGCTGATCGACCACCAGTTGGGTCGTATCACATCGTGACATCAGGTTAATAATTGAATTTAGGGGGACTGTGAAGGAGAGAATGGCTAATGAAATCAATTTTTAACCTTACAAACTAGTTCAGATATGATGTGACAAAGATGGCATCTATATTCTAGAACAACGTCCTGGAAGGAATCCTTGTAATGTGAAAGTGAAGACACTGAAGACCATATATGGAGTAGAGTTGGCATGAACCTATCATACACTGGCTGTTCAGAACTTGTGCAACACCCACTTCCTGCCTGTTACATGATCTCTTTGTTCTACTAATAAAGTTCAGTTGTGTGCCAGCTTTTGCTGAGGAAGGAGCATACATCTGACTCTATTCGGTGTGTCTCTTTTATGCATGCACTCAGCTCATATTTAGGTCAGGAACAAGCAATCACTAAAGGTCTCACCTGTAATGATCACCCTCACGGGGCCAGGACAGAGCCTTGTGGTACCCCTTTTGAAATACTCTTCCAACTGGATGTGCAGCCATTTATTACCACTCTTTCAGTATGATCACTGTCATGGGTGTATCGCCACGAGGATCGTCGCGATTACACACTCTGACTTCTCACAGCTGAGTTGCTGTTTCTTTGTGTTTGGTAATGAGGGAGTTAATTTTACCTAGCTCTTTGCTAAGACTAGGTCCAGCCTCGCCCGGCTGCTTTTGATTATGTTCTAATTAGATTCCTTCATATACCTGCCAGTCTGCTTGTTAGATGCCGGTGAAAGCCTTTATGTAGTCTAGCAGACTGGATCGGTTCTGAGAATACTTAAGCTAAGAGCTCCTTAGTTGTTTTTACTCTTAAGGGTATGCCACACTGAACAATATCGCTAACGGGATCGCTAAAAAACGTCACTATTTAGCGATCCCGTTAGCGATGTTGTTCAGTGCGGCATCTGCCAGCGACGAGCTTCCTGCTGTGATCTCGCTCGTCGCTGGAATCGTTCCGGACCCTATTTTCTCGTCGGCGCTCCCGCTGGGTAAGTATATATCGCTAGTGTGGCACCTTTTCTTAGCGATTTAGCGGTACTTCTGTACCGCTAAAGTCGTTAAGAAGATCGCTAACGGCGATAGCGTCGTTAACTATATCGCTAAATGTGGCCGCACTTAGCGATATAGAAACAATCCCGCTAGCGATCGCATTAGTATGCGTCGTTATCGTGATCGCTAGCGGGATTGTTTAGTGTGGCAGTACCTTTATAGCTTATAGTTTATCTCTGAGACCTTAGGTGTTCCTACTGTGTGTGAGTGTTGTATGTAAGACTTTATTTACTTTATTTCTTGTCTTTCTTGTATGTCTTTCTGTTCATTAACCGTTACCTGTTCATTCCCTTTGGTGGTAATCAGGGTCCTTCTTAGGACTAGATTACAGTTGGCAGGGATTGATAGGAGACAGGGTTTACGCTGGTGGCCTGGACCTCTGTACCTTTAACAGTACCTCCAGGTAGAGGGATTAGTTAGGACCCCAGTTTAGGGTCAGCATAGACCCCGGTCACCCTCTAGCCGGAGACAGTGTATAACGGATTCCGTATTGACCCACTGGACATTCTGTCAGGTAATTCTATGTTATCATCTATCTATGTGCATGTTATATAGGATGTTGCCCTTTTGATATAGATTACTGACATCACATATATATATATCTGCTATACAGCGTGACATTTTCACCGGCCATACTAAAGATTCTCCCCAGCTGTCATGGATCCAGTAGCCCAGCTGGCCCGGCAGTTGCAGGGGTTGTCCATGGAGTTTGCAGACATTAAGTCCAAGGTTTTGTTCCCCCCGGAGCAAACCAGATCTGAACCTAAGGTTGCTCTCCCGGACAGGTTCACTGGGGGGCGGGACAAATTTTTTACTTTCCGGGAGGCATGTAAATTGTACTTTCGGCTGCGGCCTCGGTCATCTGGGAGTGAAGAGCAGAGGGTGGGAATTGTTATCTCGCTCTTACAAGGGGACCCTCAATCTTGGGCGTTCTCTATTCCTCCAGGCTCCCCAGATCTCCAGTCAGTGGATCGATTTTTTACTGCCCTGGGTCTGGTATATGATGATCCGGATCGAGTTTCCCTTGCTGAAACAAAGTTACGTAAAATACGGCAAGGAAATCGTCCAGCGGAGGAATATTCTTCTGAGTTCCGTAGATGGGCAACAGATACTCAGTGGAATGACCCAGCTCTTAGGAGCCAGTTTTGTCAAGGGTTGTCTGACAAATTAAAAGATGTGTTGGCTCAGTATGATTCTCCTCCATCACTGGAGGCTGCTATGGCCCTCGCTATTCGCATTGATAGACGAATTCGGGGAAGACGCGAGGTAACTCTGCCGCCTGTGATGACTCCACCTACTACTAAAGTCCCTTATACTGAAGTTCCCCTGGTCTGTTCTGAGGAACCCATGCAGTTGGGAGGGACATCTTTTTGTAGGAGGGAATCGGCGGTGCGCCGCAAGACTAGAAGGTGTTTCTTTTGCGGGAGAGAGGGACATTTTGTTGGGGGGTGTCCATCCCGGGCCTCTTTGAGCAAAGGAGTTAACCTGGGAGTGTGTATTTCGTCCCCAAATCCCTCTCAGTTTCTCGTGCCTGCGGAGGTGGTGATTGGTACTAGAACTGAGAGGATTTCTGTTTTTCTTGATAGTGGGTCCAGGGCTAATCTGGTGGACGCTCGGTTTGCCCAGGTGCATGGTATGCAACTGAGTGTATTGGCCAAACCGGTCCCTATAGTCTCTATTGATTCTAGACCTCTCGGTCAAGGTAGCTTGGTACAAGCTGTTCATAACATAGACCTTCGAGTAGGGGCAATACATAAAGAACAGTTGTCTTGTTATGTGTTGGAGGGTCTACCTACTCCTATTGTGTTGGGACTTCCTTGGTTGGCTAAACATAACCCAGTGATTGATTGGCAATCCAGAAAGATAAGCCAGTGGGGTGAATTTTGCAAGAATAACTGCATGAGCACGGTCATCGGTGCGGTTGTGCCTAGGACTTTGTCTCCTTTTCTGGAGGACTTTGGGAGATGTTTTCAGAGGAGGGGTGTAAAGAGTTACCTCCTCATCGCGCATATGACGGCTCAATAAAGTTGCTACCTGATGCCTTATCTCGTACTTTCCCAGAGGCCGGGAAGACGGATGATCCGGTTCCTATTCCTCAGGAGGGAGTTGTAGTGTCAGCTGTATGCTCTGAGCTTGAGGGGGAGGTATTGGGGGCTCAGGGGGACGCCCCTGTGGGACTTCCAGGGAGACTGATAGTTCCAGATCGGTTAAGACTGAAGGTTACGGGGAACTGTTACAAACGGATGGCTGATAGGGGGAGAGTTTTTGGTCTAGATCTGAAGGTGAACGATCTGGTTTGGTTGTCTACCAGGAATATAAAACTTAAAGTTTCCTCCTGGAGGTTGGGTCCCAGATTCATCGGGCCGTACAGGATCAGTTCCATAATTAATCCGGTGGCATTTCGTCTGGACCTCCCTCCTACGTTTAAAATTCATAATGTGTTTCACAAGTCATTACTTAAAAAGTATGTGGCACCAGTCATACCGTCACCTCTACCTCCTCCTTCAGTGGTGGTCAATGATAACGTGGAATTTCATGGGTCGAAAATCATTGACTCACGTCTCAGTCGCCGATCCCTTCAGTACTTGGTTCATTGGAGGGGGTATGGTCCTGAGGAGAGGACGTGGGTCCCTGCGTCTGATGTTAACGCAGATCGATTGGTTCGGACCTTTCACACAACTCACCCGGGCAGACCTGGCCCTGAGGGTCCGGAGTCCCCTCGTAGAGGGGGGTACTGTCATGGGTGTATCGCCACGAGGATCGTCGCGATTACACACTCTGACTTCTCACAGCTGAGTTGCTGTTTCTTTGTGTTTGGTAATGAGGGAGTTAATTTTACCTAGCTCTTTGCTAAGACTAGGTCCAGCCTCGCCCGGCTGCTTTTGATTATGTTCTAATTAGCTTCCTTCATATACCTGCCAGTCTGCTTGTTAGATGCCGGTGAAAGCATTCATGTAGTCTAGCAGACTGGATCGGTTCTGAGAATACTTAAGCTAAGAGTTCCTTAGTTGTTTTTACTCTTATAGCTTATAGTTATCTCTGAGACCTTAGGTGTTCCTACTGTGTGTGAGTGTTGTATGTAAGACTTTATTTACTTTATTTCTTGTCTTTCTTGTATGTCTTTCTGTTCATTAACCGTTACCTGTTCATTCCCTTTGGTGGTAATCAGGGTCCTTCTTAGGACTAGATTACAGTTGGCAGGGTGTAATGTATGTGGTACAGTTCATATAGCGTCTTGTGCTTGGGTGCGATGAAAATACTTGAGACACAGGTTGATAAAGAAAGTCTTGTATTGCTTCATACAAATTGGCAAAAATAAACACACAGGTTGCAAACACAAAAGCAGGAGACACAGCAGGCCAGAGTAATCTAAGCTCAGCAATAACTCTCCAAAACAGATTCAGATCTTCTTCTCTGTTACCGCAAGTCCATGCAAACGTGAGGCTCTCAAGAGCAGAGTTCAGAGTCCACAAGTGCTTCAGAGTTCCTCAGTAGGAATGGCTGGAGTACAAGGTCCAAGGCTTCAGGAGTCAGAACACAGGTTCACTGCAGGCTAGATTCTGAAGCACTGATTGCTCAGCTGTGGCTGTTTAAGAAGCAAACGGAGAGAATCAGGGTGGGAACATGCAAGCTGGAAAACTCCATTTTGACTGAGGGCAAGATAGCTGCAGCAAAACAGAAAGCAAAATGGCTGACGAACAAACTGAGTTTCAGAAACAGATACACAGAACCTTACATTACTCCCCCCTTAGGGACAACCTCCGGATGACCTCAGACCAGGCTTGTGTGGGTACCTCTGATGAAACTGACGGAGCAAGCGAGGAGCATTAACGTTATTGACTGGCTCCCATGAGTTGTCCTCCACTGGGTAGCCCTGCCATTTAATCAGATATTGTAACTGATTTCTATACAACCTGGAATCTAAAATCCTTTCCACCACAAATTCCTCCTGACCATCGACTAGCACTGGGTCAGGGCAAGGAGAAGAACGTCCAGGAAACGTATTGGGTGTCGCAGCCTTTAGTAGGGATACATGAAAGACAGGGTGGATTCTCATAGTTCTGGGCAATTGAAGACGACAAGCAACGGCACTTATAATTTTACTGATTTTATAGGGTCCAATGTACTTATGTCCCAACTTAGACGATGGAATCCTTAACTTAAGATTTCTGGTTGACAGCCAGACCAGGTCTCCTACCTTAAAAGCTGGTGCAGGTTTACGAAATTTATCTGCTGCCTTCTTGTACCTTTCCTGAGCCGATTCCAGATTCTCCTTTAGAAGATCCATATTCTTCTGTAAAGTCGTGACTCTTTCAGCCACTGCTGGCAAAGGCGTCTCTATGGGAAATCGTGGTAGAATGTTAGGATGATAACCTAGATTAGAGTAAAAAGGAGACTGTTTAGTGGAGGCACTCTGAGAGTTGTTGTAAGAGAACTCAGCCAATGGAAGTAGATCCACCCAATCATCCTGTAGGTGGCAGATAAAGCAGCGGAGATACTGCTCCAGGGTTTGATTGGTTCGTTCGGTTTGTCCATTAGTCTGGGGATGAAAAGCAGAAGAAAGGGATAAAATGAGCTGCCTTTGTTAGACGGTCAACCACCACTAGAATAGTGTTCTTCCCTTGAGAGGTTGGTAATTCCACAATGAAGTCCATAGAAATGGATCCCCACGGGCGGGACGGGGTGGGAAGAGGCTGTAACAGACCAGTTGGTGAAGAGCGAGGTGTTTTGCATCTTGCACAAACCTCACACGAAGTGACATAGTCCAAAACATCCTTCCTACAAGTGGGCCACCAAAAGAAACGAGAAAGAAATTCCTGTGTCTTTAGAATTCCTCTATGCCCGGCTATTTTGGAATCGTGAATGAGTTGCAATACTCTCAATCTGACTGTTTCAGGTATATACAGACGTTGTCCCAGAATCCACACACCATTCTTAAAGACAAGACTTACGTCCCTTGGGGGTTGAGCCAAAAAAGAATCCGCATGGTATGCTTCCTTGATGTTTTTAATTAGGTCTTGATGATGAATCACTCCTAGGAATCTAGAGTCAGGAAGAATAGTCTTAGGAGGAGTAATTGGACGTGTCTCTGCTGAGTAAATCCTAGAGAGTGCATCAGCCTTTCCATTGCGCGATCCTGGTCTATAAGAAATAATAAAATTAAATTGGTTTAAGAAAAGATTCCAGCGAGCCTGGCGAGGAGTCAGGCACTTAGCCGACCTGATAAACTCAAGATTACGATGGTCTGTCAGAACAACTATTTGCTGTGCAGCTCCTTGAAGAAGGTGTCTCCATTCTTTGAAGGCGGCAATAATGGCCAACAACTCTCTATTGCCCACATCGTAGTTCTTCTCAGCCGAAGACAACTGCTGGGAAAAGAAGGCACAGGGATGCAAGACATTCTTCTCACCTGTTCTCTGAGAGAGTATAGCTCCCACGGCACAGTCTGAAGCATCCACCTCTATTATGAAGGCAAGCTCTGGGTTGGGATGTACTAGGATAGGTGCAGTGGTAAATTTATCTTTTAGACGGGAAAATGCTTCCTGGGCTTGGGGAGTCCAGGAGAACTTAGACTCTTTCCGGGTAAGTTGGGTGATAGGTGACACTACCTCAGAGAAATTTCTAATGAAACGTCTATAGAAGTTTGCAAACCCGATGAAGCGCTGTACCTCCTTCACATTTCTAGGACTTGGCCAATCATTGATGGCTTGGGTTTTACTTCCATCCATACTAATTCCTTGTGTAGACAGTACATACCCAGAAATTGAATTTCGGTCTTATGGAATTCACACTTTTCAAGCTTGATGTAAAGATGATTTTGTCTTAGACGTTCCAAGACCATTCTCACATGTCCATGATGTTCCTCTGTGGAGTTAGAAAAAATTAAAATATCATCCAAATAAATTACCACGAATGTATCCAGGAGATCCCTGAAGATGTCATTCACCAAGTGTTGGAAAGTGGCTGGGGCGGTACTCAGACCAAAAGGCATAACTAGATATTCAAAGTGTCCATAGCGTGACCTGAATGCAGTCTTCCATTCATCCCCAGGTCTAATACGGACTAAGTTATAGGCCCCACGAAGATCTAGTTTAGAAAAAATTTTGGCATGTCGCACTCTCTCCAATAACTCAGGGATTAAAGGCAATGGATAACGGTTTCTAATAGTAACCTTATTGAGTTCCCTATAGTCTACGCATGGTCTCAGGGATCCATCTTTCTTCTTTACAAAGAATATGGGTGCCCCTGCAGGAGATGAAGAGGGGCGTATGAAGCCCTTGGCTAGATTTTCGTCTATGTACTCTTTTAAAGCCTTCAGCTCGGGCCCCGCCAGGGGGTAGATCTTACCAAAAGGTATCTCTGCTCCAGGCAATAATTCAATTGGACAATCATATGGACGGTGAGGAGGAAGCTGGTCAGCGTTCTTCTTGTCACATAAATCCACATAGTCCTGGTATACAGCTGGTAGTTCAGGGACTGACATGGTTCCTTTAGGAACAGAGCAAGCTGAAATTTTTGGACTCATCTGTTTCTCTGGAAAGTGTAATTCATTGGTCTCCCAGTTAATGGTAGGATTCTGAGCCTGCAGCCATGGTAGCCCTAGAATAATGGGAAAGTGAGGAGAAGAGATAAGCATAAAGGACAGTTTCTCTTGATGATCTTTACCCATAAGAACCTTTAAAGGCTCTGTTTCCTGATCCACTGGTCCAGAGGTCAGCAGGGAGCCATCCACAGTTTCCATCTGTACTGGAGTAGCCTTCTTCACTGAACGTATTCCCTGTTTCAGAGCAAAGGAGACATCCATAAAATTTCCACTTGCACCTGAGTCGATCATAGCAGAGCTAGACACCCAGGCTGAGTCAACCCAGAGTTTGATGGAAAGAAAACAGTGAGAATTGTTTTTTTTACAACTCAGCTGGGACACCGCTGAGGAAACTTGAAAGATGGCAGCATTTACACAGTCAACGTCCTCAGAGGTAATGGAGTTTAAGTCCGAGAAATCAAGATCTGTTGCTGCAGATCTCTCTGGAGCCTGAGGCTCGGACCTGACAGATCCCCTCTCGCAACACTCACAATGAATGAGTGCTGCAGTAGTCTTGCGAGAACGGCTGGGGCAGTTAATAATAAAGTGCCCTGACTTACCACAATAAAAACATAGATTCTCCTTAAAACGATGTTCCTTGCGTGCATCACTAACCCGTCGTAGTAAAGAGTCTACCTGCATGGGTTCAGGTTCAGGTTCCCGTGTAATCCTATTCAAAGGTTCCTTAGCTGGAGAGGAAGGTAGGAAAAGGTTAGTACGATTGCTTTCGAACCATCTCTCTTGCCTGCGTTCAGTTAAACGAGTATCAATACGGATGCAGTAGTTAATAAAGTCACCTAACGCAGTGGGAGGGTCGGCACGAGCAAGTTCATCCTTAATCAGTGGGGATAACCCCTTTCGAAAAATAGATTTTTTGGCGGAATTGTCCCAGGTGGTATCAAGGGCCCATCTCCTGAAATCCAAGGCATATTCAGCTACCGAGTGCTTACCTTGGCGCAAAGCTAACATGGCTGCTTCAGCTGTTGCACCTCGATTGGGGTCATCAAACACCTGCCCCATGGCTGAAATAAAATCATCAAGGTGATTCAAACAATCATCCTCAGTCTCAATCAGAGGGTTTGCCCACATCAAAGCCTTGTTGGTAAGCAACATAATTATAGTAAGCACCTTAGATCGTTCAGTAGGAAATTGTGAAGCATGTGCAGAAAAAAAAAGATTGCATTGATTAACAAATCCCCTGAATTTTTCACGTTCACCACCAAAACGAAAAGGGGGCAACTTGGGAATCCCAGAACTCGGGGCCACGGCAGGAGCCTGGACTTGCCCCTCCAGAACCTCAATCCTGGCTCGCAAATCCTGGGTAGTCTGTCCAACCACTTGCAAATTGTGATTATTTAGGTCCTGAAGATTTGTAAAACGGGTCTTTATATTCTGCAAATCTGCAAGGATATTATCAGTCACTCCGCAAAGTTCCTTTATGCGGGCCTCCATTTTCCAGATCTTTTAAGACAGGATACTGGAAGAAGAGGAAAAAAAAAAAACAATAGTGTTCACCTGTGGCAACACTGAAGAAAGAAAAAACTTTAAGGGAACTGCTCACCTGGAATGGTTGTGAGAAGTCACAACCACTATCATCACAGAAAGCTTTCAACCAGACATCTGATATCCAGAGTTTCAGCAGACAAAAAGAGAAGAGAAAAAAAAAAAAACAATAGTGTTTACCTGTGATAACACTGCAGAAAAAAAAACTTAAGGGAATTGCTCACCTGGAATGGTTGTGAGAAGTCACAACCACTGTCATCACAGAAAGTACAACCGGACATCCGATATCCACAGTACAGCAGACAAGCCTTTCCAGACCCAGCAGACACTAACGTTTGGCTTCAGAATCTTGTAATGTATGTGGTACAGTTCATATAGCGTCTTGTGCTTGGGTGCGATGAAAATACTTGAGACACAGGTTGATAAAGAAAGTCTTGTATTGCTTCATACAAATTGGCAAAAATAAACACACAGGTTGCAAACACAAAAGCAGGAGACACAGCAGGCCAGAGTAATCTAAGCTCAGCAATAACTCTCCAAAACAGATTCAGATCTTCTTCTCTGTTACCGCAAGTCCATGCAAACGTGAGGCTCTCAAGAGCAGAGTTCAGAGTCCACAAGTGCTTCAGAGTTCCTCAGTAGGAATGGCTGGAGTACAAGGTCCAAGGCTTCAGGAGTCAGAACACAGGTTCACTGCAGGCTAGATTCTGAAGCACTGATTGCTCAGCTGTGGCTGTTTAAGAAGCAAACGGAGAGAATCAGGGCGGGAACATGCAAGCTGGAAAACTCCATTTTGACTGAGGGCAAGATAGCTGCAGCAAAACAGAAAGCAAAATGGCCGACGAACAAACTGAGTTTCAGAAACAGATACACAGAACCTTACACAGGGATTGATAGGAGACAGGGTTTACGCTGGTGGCCTGGACCTCTGTACCTTTAACAGTACCTCCAGGTAGAGGGAATAGTTAGGACCCCAGTTTAGGGTCAGCATAGACCCCGGTCACCCTCTAGCCGGAGACAGTGTATAACGGATTCCGTATTGACCCACTGGACATTCTGTCAGGTAATTCTATGTTATCATCTATCTATGCGCATGTTATATAGTATGTTACCCTTTTGATATAGATTACTGACATCACATATATATATATCTGCTATACAGCGTGACAATCACTCAGCCAGTTATGAATCCGCCTTGTCAATCCTATACTTGGTCTTTTTTTCAATAAGGATAATATGAGATACGTGATATACTAGATCTACCACATTTCCCTGATCCACCCAGTCAGTGATTCCATCATAGAAGGAGATTAGATTAGTCTGACATGACTTCATTGCTACAAACCCATGCTGGCTCTGATTAATTACTGTTTTGTTAGCCAAGTACTTACATACATGCTGTTTAATAATTTGTTCAAAGATCTTTCCTGGTATAGAAGTAAGGCTCACTGGCCAGTAATTTCCTGGCTTTGTCTTCTTTACCTTTTGAAGATAGGGACAACATTTGCCCTTCTCCAATCTTCTGGAACTACTCCAGATTCTGGCTAGTGGTTCTGCAATTTCCTCTTTCAGTACCCTGGAATGTAATTAATCTGGACCAGGTGGTGTAAATTCATGTAAATTAGCTAAGTGTTCCCTCACCAGCTCTCTGTTTATGGATAGAGTGGATTATTTTATTACTGCGATGGCACCGAGAAGATCAGTTGATGTTACATTTGATTTCTTAGAGAACACAGATGAAAAATAGGAATAGAAAAGTTTGGCTACTCAACATCATTTTTGACCACTTCACCCTTCTCTTCCTGTAAAAATCCTATAGCATCTTTGTCTTTTCTTTTGCTTTTGACATTCCCCCAAATTCTTTTTTACTGCTTTTGGTCTCCCTTACAAGCCTCACTTGATTCCTGGCTTTAGCTCTTCTAACTCTTGCCCTGCATTCAGTGCAGACAGCATTATATTCTTCTTTAGATATGCCTCCCTCTTTCCATTTAATATACATTTCTTTTTTCCTTTTTAACAAGTGATTAAGTTCTGTGTCCATCCACCCTGATCTCTTTACATGCTTCCAATTCTTCCTTTTTGGGATTGATAACCAATTGAGCGGTGAGAATTTCATTTAGTAACATCTCCCATTCTTTTTGGACTTTTCCGTCCTTTAGAACATCCGGCCATTGGACCTTTCCTACCCTCTTTCTGAGTCCATAAAAATCTGCCTTTCTGAAGTCCAAAAGGAGAAAAATAGCAGAGGTCTGATGTAGTACAACAGACCTGTAAAGAACTTTCAATGTATCTCACTAGCCAGCAAGGAGAGAGAATAGACAGGAAAACAGAACTTTTAATGGTATACTATAAAGAATAATAATATTTTTTATCCCCTTTGTGTATGATATCCTTTTTCTATAAGTCTGGTCAAAGAAATTAAGTGTATTTGTGGTCAACCTAACCTCTTTATATGCATCATTTGGGTTATGCCACTGCCATACTTAATTCTGGTCCCCCCTTACAACATTGCATTTACATCCATTTTATGGGATGTACTTTGACTGTCATGCATTTTGGGGAAGGGATTTCACCTATAATCGTTGCGGTGTTATTAGGGGCATTCCTCCTTGATTACCATGTGGGGCGGTTTTGGCTGCTTTCACCTCCTCGTTGGGCGCTCCATAACTCGAAAGTGATGCGATCCAGGTCACGTGTGCGCTTCAATCGCCGGAAGCCGCCACTGGAAATCTTGTACTTCTGGTCGTGAGCATTCCAAACACAGTAGCCCCTCTTTGTTTGTCTTTAATCTCCTCTACCCCTGCACTTCATCTAAACCCCTGATGAATCCTCTTTACAGAGGAGAAAACGCATAGGAAGGTCTGCATTTTCTTTTGGGGGTATTACTAGGTCAGCATTACACTTGGGTACTGCCCTTGTCAGGGAGGGAGCAATACATGGGTCATGACAGGGTATGACAGATATGGCCCCTGTTTTATTTGCCTTTATGACAGTGGTTCATCATGAATCATTGGTGAGAACAAACCTTATATATGAGCACTGGTATACTGAGCACTTAGTTATGATTATTATTGGTTGTTTTTGTGCATTCTGGTTTATTCTAGTATTTTATTGTCATGGATGTGTCATGTGTGACAGTCATCCTGTATCCGGCTGTAGAATGTCATTGCGATTAGCTCTACAAGCACAGTCTTAATTTTTGCATCTCTGTTATGAAGCGATATCCTTCTCCCTCTAGGACCCAACAGTTACCTCCACCTTATGCTGCTAATTAACATCCTTGCTGAAGGTTTAAATACCTTCAGTCTCTTCAGCAAGGTGCTGGTGTTAGCTCAATTTCCCTCTGTTTGGAAGTACTAGCAGTCGGCTAGTGTCTTCTTGGAGTACTATTGGAGGATTTCTGGCATGATATCTCCGTGGTCTTCTCAATCTAAGTGTATCACCTCATTCGTCCACTCTCTCTGTCTTTAGTTGTAGTGGGGGCTGACTAGCGCACATCCCATTCCCTCCTTATCCAGGGCCTATCGCTAGGGTCAGAGAGGGGTTCCTGCTCGGCGATAAGTGCTGAACCTATTTAGGGATATTTAGGGCAGACAGGGTGTTGTTAGATCTGCCTAGGTGTCTCCACTTCCCTCTTCCCTAGTGTTTGGGCTTCCCTTCCCTCTCCCCGTTGTTGTGTTGTTGTGCACCATGCTTCTCCCTCACCCAGCGTAACATTTATAGTATACCATTAAAAATTATGTTTTATTGTCTACTTTCTGAAGTCCAACCTTAAAGTCTGAGTCCTCGCTGGTCTTCCTCCTCTTGTAATCCAAAATTCGAGGATAGCATGGATCGCTGCCTCCTAAATTCCCAGCCATCTTTAATTCCTCAACCATTTCCTCCCTGTTGGTAAAAATTAGGTCCAGGATTGCAGATCCTCTTGTTCTCTCTTCTGCCTGTTGAAAGATAAAGTTGTCAGCGAGAGAAATAAGAATTTTCTGTACCCAGCACTTTTGCCTGAGAGAAATTCCCCAAAAATATCTGGATAGTTAAAATCTCACATGATCACTATGTCGTACTTTTTTTTTTAAAACAGAGACATCTGATGTAAAACGAGCTCATCCATCAGAAGTCGCAGATGCTGCAGATCCCCCATAATACACCTCAGCTGCTGCAGAACCTCGTAATACACCTCGGCTGCTGCAGAACCTTATAATACACCTCAGCTGCTACTGAATCTCATAATAAACTCCTCAGCTGCTGCAGAACCTCACAATACAGATCAACTGCTGCAGAATCTCAATATACCTGAATTGCTTCAGAACTTCATAATACACAGCTCACCTGCTGCAGAACCTCATAACACAGACTTCAACTGTGGCAGAACCTCATACTACACCTCACCTGCTGCAGAACCTCATAACACAGACCTCAGCTGTTGAAGAACCTCATACTACACCTCAGCTGCTGTAGAACGTCATAATACATGTGACACTGAGGCACTTCTCACGGCCAAGTCAATGGGATAGTCAAGGAGTCCGAGGTGAAAAGCCAGGAAGGTACGTCATAAACAGAAGAAAAAACAGAGTCATAGTCAGGTAACGTTCCTAGATCAGAATACCAGGAGAATAGCGGATTAGAGCAGAAGGAGTTAAATGGATGGATGGTTAGAACGAGGTCCAATGTCAGGCAGCAAAAGATCTACAAACAAACCGCAAGGCACAGAGACAAACCACACAGTAGCTGAATGTACGGCTGACAGAGGTCTGGGAGTAACAGCTCAGTTAAGTAGTCTGACAATCAACTGGGACAATGAACACCTGGAGGCACCCAGCACCTCTGAGTCTCAGATTGTAAGGGTGAACTATCAATCAACACACCGACAGCTCAGCATGCCCCTTCACTAGACTGGGCGACTGAGCTGCCAATCCAAGTACTGACATCTCAGCACGCCCCCGTACCACATTGCATGGCTGAGCTTTCAGTAACTGCATCCCAAACAAACTGAGGGGTTTAACCGTGACAGTACCCCCTCTTCTATCTAGGAGGGTTACCGGACCCCCAGGCTTCCCAGAAAATTTTAGATGGAAGATCCTGAATAACCTATCGACTTTCACATATTGAACAGGGACCCATGATCTCTCCTCTGGCCCGTGTCACCTTCAGTGGATGAGGTATTGGAGGGAATTTCGGACCCCCCCGAGAATACATAACACTCTGAACCTCCAAATCCAGGCCACCGTCAACTGAAATCGGAGGAGGTGGGGATGAGGGAGACAAAGCAGAAGGGACATACTCCTTTAATAGGGAATCATAGAATCATAGAATGGTAGAGTTGGAAGGGACCTCCTGGGTCATCTGGTCCAACCCCCTGCTCAAAGCAGGATTCTCTAAATCATCCCAGACAGATGTCTATCCAGCCTCTGTTTGAAGACTTCCATTGAAGGAGAACTCACCACCTCTTGTGGCAGCCTGTTCCACTCATTAATCACCCTAACTGTCAAAAAGTTTTTTCTAATATCTAATCTGTGTCTCCTCCCATTCAGTTTCATCCCATTGCTTCTAGTCTTTCCTTGCGCAAATGAGAATAAAGATGATCCTTCTACAATGTGACAGCCCTTGAGATATTTGTAGACAGCTATTAAGTCTCCTCTCAGTCTTCTTTTTTGCAAGCTAAACATTCCCAAATCCTGCAACCGTTCCTCATAGGACATGGTTTGCAGACCGGTCACCATTCTGGTGGCTCTTCTCTGAACATTTAAGGATTTAAGGAATACATTAGGGATGCGAAGGGATGGAGGAAGCTTTAACCTAAATGCCACAGGATTGACCACCTCTAGGATCTCATATGGACCAATAAATTTTGGACCCAATTTTACTGACGGAAAAGTTTAAGTTTAATGTTCCTAGATGACAACCAAACATTTTCCCATACCTTAAAAACAGGACCCACATCTTCTATCGGCCTTCTGTTTTTAGTGAATCTTAGCAGTCCGAATATTCTTTTGAACCTCGCTCCAGCCATCCCCAAGTGTCTGCATGGCGACCTCCACCCCAGGGCATTCAGAACTAATCCTAGAAATTCACCAAAATTGGAATGAAAACCATAATTACAGAAGAACGGTGAGGTTCCAGTAGATTGATTTACTCGACTGTTAAAAGCAAACTTGGTGAGAGGTAAAAACTCCTGTCAAGTGGCCACAAAGCACCTTAACATTTGATCCAAAGATTGATTTGTCCTCTGTCTTGCCATTGTTTCAGGTTGATAAGCAGATGAAAATGACAAGTCAATCCCAAGATTACTACAAAAAGCTCTCCAGAATTTAGAGACAATTTGTAATCCCCTATCAGACACAATTGTTATGAATTGGTAGCTGAGGAGGACAGGAGCAAAAAACAGCCAAGGCAGCCGAACACCAGAGAGGTTGGTAACTAATGGGTTGCAGATCCCTAAACTAACCGCACAACTAGAAGCAGCCGTGGGACGTACCTACGGTGACCTAGACGCCTTGGCACAGCCGGAGAGCTGGCTACACCTAAAGATAGAAACAGGAAAGCTAACTGCCCCGGAGTAGAGCCCCAAAGGAATATTTAGCCCCCACACATATAATGGCGGTTAGACAAGACGAAATACAAATGCATACAAGAACTTAGATTCAGTGTGAACAGGTGCTAAACCCAGAGTCACCAACTCATATACATACAAGAAGAAAAGGTAGCACACTGTAGCGCCATAGCCTGCAAACACGAAATATGAAAAATATGAAAAATGAATTACATCATTACCTTAGAAATATGAAAAATTGAGAAGTATTAGCGCATAAGATGGCCAAATTATGTGAGCCTGATAGCCACGTCAAGGCTCTTCTCGTATATCAGGTCCCTAACTAATGCCTATCCTCGCTTTAGAAAAGTCTGTCTGCATGGGAACCTATTAATCCTCTCTTCAGACTAAAATCTACATCTCTGTGGAGGGGTGATGAACCTGCTGTAATTAAAAGGCCTGTGACCACCAGGTGGAGTGCTCAGGCAGAAGGTAAATGAATACATATCAAAAAACTGACCGGCATATACGAGAAGAGCCTTGACGTGGCTATCAGGCTCACATAATTTGGCCATCTTATGCGCTAAGACTTCTCAATTTTTCATATTTCTAAGGTAATGATGCAATTCATTTTTCATATTTTTCATATTTCGTGTTTGCAAGCTATAGCGCTACAGTGTGCTACCTTTTCTTCTTGTATGTATATGAGTTGGTGACTCTGGGTTTAGCACCTGTTCACACTGAATCTAAGTTTGGATGTGCCGGTCAGTTTTTTGATAAGAAATACAAATGCAGGCAGAAAATAGAGTGAGCAAACGCCTAGATAGGACAAGACAGGACAGAATACTATCTGCAACCCAGCAAAACCCTAGAAAAACTTCCAACACTTCTGATTTAAAAAATGCTGAGATCACACAATCTCGCCACCCGCTAAATCAGATCTCTGGTGTGAACAAGCGGCTAACCCCCAGCCACTAAAATAGCAGGGACAGAGCAATGGAACAAATAAACAGTGGCTACTGAAAAACAGAGAGTAGCACAGGCCCCTGGAGGGAAACCCGGCTAACCTCCCACAAAAGTGCAGACAAAAAATGGAAATAGCAAACACGATAGAAACAAGCAGAAAATATCTTATCTGAAAGTAGCAGACGAAGGCAAGACACCAGCTGACTTCCAAATGAACAGGAAACAACAATTGATCACCGGCGAGGATCATGGGAAGGCAGCTCACTTATATCAGCCCAGTCCATCTCTCCTGATTGCCAGTCATTGCTCACAGGTGATGGACTTCTACTATTCAACACTGGTTCAATACCCTCAACAACCACCAGAGGGAGCCCCAACTCAAGTAATTTCCAACATGCTCACAACACACAATGTTCATAGGGATCCCATGTAATCTTACAATATGAGAGATGAACAAGCTGGAGAGAGTGTCTCTGCTTTAGATAATCCTGACAAAATGAGCTTGTTTGCTGAAACGATCAACTACCACCCAGATAGCAGTTTTATCACCAGACAGAGGCAAATCTGTAATGAAATCCATGGAAAAATTAGTCCATGGTCTTTCTGGAATTGGTAATGGAGCCAATTCCTCAGCCGGCCGGCTATGACTGATTTTAGCGCCTGCGCAAAATTTACAGATACAAAATCTTTAATAACATTATGCATGGACGGCCACCAAAAAAGTCTATCAATGGCTTTCTGTGTAACAGTAGCCCCAGGATGACCACTCAAGACAAAATTATGAAATTCCTGTAACACCCGCAATCATAGGTACACAGGCAATATGCTGATAAAGAGCATGGACAGCACCTCCAAAAATCATGCAATGATCTAAGGCAAGTAGGCAAAAATATATGTAACTGACCACTAGGTTCTTAGTTTAACATTCTGATCAAACTATGAAGCAGCTGCCACTTCATGGTAAACGTCTTATTGGGTGCCTATCGCCTTAACGGAGCGGAGCCATGCACCGACCACCGATGCAGCGATAATGCGCCGGCAGGGTGGACAGCCTGGTGCCTCACAGCGTCCATGCTGCAAGACTGAGTCCCTATGACTCTAGACTGTGCCGCTCCACCAGCACAAAACCACAGTAACAATGGCCACCACACAGCACCCACGCCAAATTAAAGGAGCATTGAAACTCACCTTCCTCAAGTGAGCAGCATTAGATCAGCGTATGAATTTTTGGAAGTGTGGTCCATGTCCTTTTGTTTTAGGAACACAGGCACAAATAATTTGGACCCTGGAGTAGCGGAAAGAGCCAATAACTGCATTTTACGGATCTCCTCTTCCAATTCCGAGGTTACCATAGAAACCACAATACCCAGAGGATTAATGGAGGATGGAGGTTCTGGAGGAGAAACTGAAGGACTATGAAATAATGCGTGAGATTTCACATTCTTAGACCCTGGCCTGAATATAATCGAAAAATTAAACCTAGAGAAAAATAAGAACCATCTGGCCTGTCAAGGAGTTAACCTTTTAGCTGATCAATGCATGGTAGATTCTATTCTTCTTGTGATCTGTGACTGCAGTGACTGGATGAACCGTCCCCTCCAAAAAATGCCTCCATTCCTCAAAGGTTAATTTGACAAAAGTAACTAACGATTCCCAACATCATAATTTCTTTCCTCAGACGAAATTTTTTTAGACAAAAAGCACAGTACGCAGGCTAGTCAGAGTTTTGGGCCCATGCAAAAAAATGCCCCTACTCCTACCTCTGAAGTATCCACCTCCACAATGAACGGTTCCTGGAGATCAGGTTCTATCAGCATGGGAGCAGACATGAAACACTCTTAATTTTTCGAAAGCCCGGATAACACCCGGTGACCAAACCTCGAGATTTGCCTCTTACGTGTAAGGTCAGTAAGTGGTTTAGCAATCTGTGAAAACCCCTTTATAAATTTCCTGTAATAGTTGGCAAATCCCAAAAAACGTTGCAAAGCTCATGAGGTTGAACCCAATCAATCAATTATGGCCTGCAACTTCCCAGCGTCCATCTTAAACCCTTCTGCTGACAAGATAAACCTCAAGAATGAAATCTCTTCAACAGAAAAAAAACATTTCTCTAATTTAGCAAACAGAGAGTTCTCCCTTAACCTCTGGAACACAACACGGACATGTTCCTGGTGAGAGGCCACGTCTGGCGAGAAAATTAGAATATCTTCTAGGTAAATCACAACAAATCTTCCAATGCAATCAGAGAAAATATCATACATCACATTTTGAAACACAGCAGGTGCATTAGATAATCCAAAAGGCATGACAAGGTCTTCAAAAAGACCCTCAGACGTTAAAAATGCCGTTTTCCACTCATCACCCTCCCGGATGCCTATAAAACTGTAAGCCCCTCTAAGATCAAGTTTAGAAAACACCCTGGCCCCCAGAAGCTGATTATATAGGTCGGAGATGAGTGGAAGTGGTTAAGTATTTTTAATCATGATTTTGTTTAGTTCTTGCAAATCAAGGCAAGGATGGAGACTACTATCCTTTTTTTACAAAGAAAAATCCAGCAGCTATAGGGGAGGAGGAAGGACGGATATGACCATTCCATAATGTTTCACTAACTTATTCCTTCATGACTGTAAGTTCAGACCCAGACAAATTGTAAGGCCGAGCTTTAAGCCTTTGTTGTTAAGATAAACACAGAAACAATTTGTTTGTATAGATGTTCACCCACTAGACATAAAAACCTAAAAACATGATACACAATCAACCAGGTATATATAATAAATTATTTTTTATTTATGTTATGCATAATTACAAGAAAAATATCAAGCACCAGGTGGCAAAAGATGAGCAGGTTAGGAATGGGGTATTTAATTTCTCAGTTATTTCATTTTCAGCACAGACATACTGTACATGTAGCTATAATAGGTAAGTATGAGGAAAATTTAAGGTGACAAGGTAATATAATAAATACACTGCTCAAAAAAATAAAGGGAACACTTAAACAACAGAATATAACTATACTATAACAAGTAAATGAAACTTCTGTGAAACCAGACTGTCCACTTAGGAAGCAACACTGATTGACAATCAATTTCACATGATGTTGTTCATATGGAATAGACAACAGATGGAAATTATTGGCAATTATCAAGACAACCTCAATAAAGGAGTGGTTCTGCAGGTGGGGACCACAGACAACATCTCAGTACCAATGCTTTCTGACTGATGTTTTGGTCACTTTTGAATGTTGGTTGGGCTTTCACACTCGCGGTAGCATGAGACGGACTCTACAACCCACACAAGTGGCTCAGGTAGTGCAGCTCATCCAGGATGGCACATCAATGCAAGCTGTGGCAAGAAGGTTTGCTGTGTCTGTCAGCGTAGTGTCCAGAGGCTGGAGGCGCTACCAGGAGACCGGCCAGTACACCAGGAGATGTGGAGGTGGCCGTAGGAGGGCAACAACCCAGCAGCAGGACCACTACTTCCACCTTTGTGCAAGGAGGAGCACTGCCAGAGCCCTGCAAAATGACCTCCAGCAGGCCACAAATGTGCATGTGTCTGCACAAACGGTTAGAAACCGACTCCCTGAGGATGGTCTAAGAGCCTGGTGTCCACAGATGAGGGTTGTGCTCACAGCCCAACACTGTGCAGGACGCTTGGCATTTGCCACAGTACACCAGGATTGGCAAATTCACCACTGGCGCCCTGTGCTCTTCACAGATGAAAGCAGGTTCACACTGAGCACGTGACAGAAGAAGAAACGCGCGTTGGGGCTACGTGTCCGTTGAAGCGAGGCACTATGGGTGAGAGTGGATGCTATTTTCTTATGTTATGATTTCTGCTTTGTGATATATGTTCATACTCAGGATAGCCTGGTGACGTCACCCGTTTACTATATATTATTGTGAGTCTTTTTGACTTTTTTTGAGGGCTTATCAATATGAGTTTGTGGAAGCACGGCTGTGTATATACATTCGGGTATATGAATTTGAGACTAGATTAATAGTAGCAGAGTCATTTATTAGTATATTTCTGTAGCATTACCCCTCACCTTGTACTACAGAGGTTATTTTACCTAGGACCGCAATATTACATGTGATTGTTTGTCTTTTCCCTTATCTGTGCCTTATAGGCGATCTGATGTTATATTTCCTGTATATATATTTTTTGATACTAATGAAATTCCTATTTTTATTATATTTTGGTGTTTTTTTACACTGTTTCGGATGTTTATTATATCTTAGTTAGTGTACCACAAAATTTGTATACACCTTTGTCTCTTGAAATTTCAGGGGAGGTGGACATAATATGTGTGCATTATGAGGCTGAGGCTCCAGTTCAAAACCTTAACCATGACATACAAAGCCATCCACAACCTTTCTCCTCCATACATCTGTGACATGGTCTCCCGGTACCTACCCACAAGCAACCTTCGATCCTTTCAAGATCTCCTTCTCTACTCCCCCCTCATCTCTTCTTCCCACAACCGCATACAAGACTTCTCCCGGGCTTCCCCCATACTCTGGAACTCCCTGCCGCAAAACATCAGACTTTCACCAACAACGGAAACCTTCAAGAAGAACCTGAAGACCCACCTGTTCCGACAAGCCTACAACCTGCAATGCAAGAAGAAAAGGTAGCACACTGCAGCGCTATAGCTTGCAAACACGAAATATGAAAAATATGAAAAATAAATTACATCATTCCTTAAAAATTTGAAAAATGGAAGCCCTTGGCAAAAGAGGCCAAATTTATGTACTTTTTCCTTCTCCCTGGCACTCCACCGGGTGGTCCCCCCCTTTTTAAATTTACAGCGGGTTTTCATCACCCCCCACAAGATTAGATTTTTCTAAAAAGGGGATTCATAGTTCCCCCCCCCCCCCCCCCCCCCCCCCCCCCCCCCCCCCCCCCCCCCCCCCCCCCCCCCCCCCCCCCCCCCCCCCCCCCCCCCCCCCCCCCCCCCCCCCCCCCCCCCCCCCCCCCCCCCCCCCCCCCCCCCCCCCCCCCCCCCCCCCCCCCCCCCCCCCCCCCCCCCCCCCCCCCCCCCCCCCCCCCCCCCCCCCCCCCCCCCCCCCCCCCCCCCCCCCCCCCCCCCCCCCCCCCCCCCCCCCCCCCCCCCCCCCCCCCCCCCCCCCCCCCCCCCCCCCCCCCCCCCCCCCCCCCCCCCCCCCCCCCCCCCCCCCCCCCCCCCCCCCCCCCCCCCCCCCCCCCCCCCCCCCCCCCCCCCCCCCCCCCCCCCCCCCCCCCCCCCCCCCCCCCCCCCCCCCCCCCCCCCCCCCCCCCCCCCCCCCCCCCCCCCCCCCCCCCCCCCCCCCCCCCCCCCCCCCCCCCCCCCCCCCCCCCCTTTTTTTTTTTTTTTTTTTTTTTTTTTTTTTTTTTTTTTTTTTTTTTTTTTTTTTTTTTTTTTTTTTTTTTTTTTTTTTTTTTTTTTTTTTTTTTTTTTTTTTTTTTTTTTTTTTTTTTTTTTTTTTTTTTTTTTTTTTTTTTTTTTTTTTTTTTTTTTTTTTTTTTTTTTTTTTTTTTTTTTTTTTTTTTTTTTTTTTTTTTTTTTTTTTTTTTTTTTTTTTTTTTTTTTTTTTTTTTTTTTTTTTTTTTTTTTTTTTTTTTTTTTTTTTTTTTTTTTTTTTTTTTTTTTTTTTTTTTTTTTTTTTTTTTTTTTTTTTTTTTTTTTTTTTTTTTTTTTTTTTTTTTTTTTTTTTTTTTTTTTTTTTTTTTTTTTTTTTTTTTTTTTTTTTTTTTTTTTTTTTTTTTTTTTTTTTTTTTTTTTTTTTTTTTTTTTTTTTTTTTTTTTTTTTTTTTTTTTTTTTTTTTTTTTTTTTTTTTTTTTTTTTTTTTTTTTTTTTTTTTTTTTTTTTTTTTTTTTTTTTTTTTTTTTTTTTTTTTTTTTTTTTTTTTTTTTTTTTTTTTTTTTTTTTTTTTTTTTTTTTTTTTTTTTTTTTGTTTACATTTTTGTGTCTTTTTTTTTTGTATTTATAGTATATATTTGTCTTCATTTTTAATATTGCCTTGTGATCGCTATGTATAAGTACGTATTTCCATTTTTTTAAGATAGTGTTTCCCTTATTTTTTGGACATAAGGGGCAACTTTAGATAATAAGTATGAAATATATTAAAACGAGGGGGGGGTACTGTGAAAAGGGGAGGAAGGGCTTCCTGTTTAAGTTAGTAGGCCAGGGAGCAGTACATCCAAAAGGGGCTCAAGCCCAGGACACCCAGTTCCCCGTAACGCTAAAAAGGGAATCCCGCCATCCAGGCCATAGACCAGAAAGACAAAGACAGCTGACACACATAGGAACGGGAGCTGCAGTAGAAGTCACGGCGACAAAAGGGGGGCGCTCACCTGTGCAATCTGCATGGGTGATGCCTCAGCCGGGGTAAAACGGCTGAGGGAAACCCCCCAAGCGCAGTGATTGGGCAGGGAGGAGCGGGGAACCGAAGAACAGTCGCCCCGGAATGGCTGGGGGGCAAGGAAAAAGAGTACAGGAAAGGGAAGAAATGAGCAGTGTCAATCTATTGTTGAAGCTTTTACGAATATAGTGTGCGAAAAAAAAAGAAGTAAAGTTGTATGTATAAAAGTTGAAATGGACTGTTTTCCCGTTTGGTGCACGGGAAAAGGGAAGCTCCGAACGAGAGGAGACCCTGACGGAGCGCAGGTGAAGACCGGGTATGAAGAGTAAGGATCTGTTTTCATTAAACGGGGCCCAAGACAATCACCTTATCCTGGCCATGATGGGGCCCTGCCCCCCCCCTCACCTTCACGCACGCCTGTCTGCCAGCACCCCTAAAACCCTACCGTGACATGGGCCCGCTTCACCATTGCAATTCACTACACCTTGCCCAAAAATGCTTTCCCCAACCCAATACCCCTCCATGTGTATCCTGGGGAGCGATACGTGCCCCTAGCTGAAACGGGGTCAGTGCCTCACAGAAGGATACAAAATAAAAAATGCTTTATGTATTGAATATCAAATAAAAATAAAGGAATTATGTGTATAACATAAATATCCGAGAAGCACAAAAACAGTATGCTAAATATACAAAAATGGAGAAAAAACTACTATAAGAACTGTAACATGATTGGCGAAAAACAGTTTAACACGGAAAGCGACATGTCAACGGGAAAGATCTAAAAAAAGGGAAAAAACACAATAATTGCGAGCCCGGGATAGCTGTGCTTCCACGGGACCCGGCATTTCCCGCCACGGACGGGCCCCATGGGATGGGGGAAAGGGGCCGAATATAACCCTCAACCCTGCATTTTTTAAAAAATTTAGTGGCCCACCTTTTTGGGAAAAAAAAATTACAAATGCCCTTAATGAGCCTTTTTCTTTAAATAACTTATACCACCTCCCCTTTTTCCCCCTCGTCAAACCAAAAAAACGCGCTTGGAAAACCTGGGGGTCGTTCGGGTTTGTAGAGGGTCAGCACTTTTTCACTTCCTTAGCTTAACACTTTGGATTTTTACATTTGGGCACTTTTTTACTCATTCAAGGTCTTGACCCTTGATGCCATCTTATCCCTCTTATCCTATATTAGCAGTCCTCACTGGGGTGAATACAATTTTCGTTTCATAATACTGCTATTTTTAAAACTATCAAAATTTAAAAATTGGTATCCAATCTACATACACATTGTGCTCCCACTCAGATTGTACTGAAATACTCAAATCCAGGGCCCCAAAAACCCCCGGGGCCGCGGCCCACTACCGGCCGTAGAGTTCTGTTGGGGCCACGGAGCCAGGGCAAGAAGCGGACCCCATGGACCGGCGGCTGTAGCGCTGTATGACAGCTACAGTCGCCGGCTCCATCATCGAACTCACCTTCCGCCGCTGCAATCCCTGCCCCGGGCCTGGCAGCTTCATCCAGCGCTGAGCGTGACTAACCCCTCCTAAGGGAAATAGAGCGACGCCACTCCCATAGGGTGGCCCATTTTCAGCCCTTAATACGGTACTACGGACTGCACCCAAAAGGAGAAGCTGCCGGCCCCGACAGGGATGCGGGAAGTTCAGCGACGGGCGAGGAGGGTAAGTATGACAGGGATGACGGGGGAGCCCAGGAGAGGGTGGGATAGGAGCCTTGTATACAAGGAGGGTGCGGAGCCATAGTGGGAGCGGAGCCATGTATAAGGGTGGGAGAGGAGCCATGTATATAGGGTGGAAGAGGAGCCATGCATATAGGGGGGGAGAGGAGCCAAAGTATATAGGGTGGGGGCGGAGCCATGTAAAATAGGGGGAGGGGGAGCCATGTATATAGGGTGGGAGAGGAGCCATGTATATAGGGGGAGAGAGGGCCCTGTATATAAGGTGGGAGAGGACCATGTATATAGGGGGGAGCGGAGCCCATGTATATAGGGTGGGAGAGGAGCCATGTATATAGGGTGGGAGCGGAGCCATGTATATAGGGGTGGGAGCGGAGCCATAGTGGGAGCGAGCCATGTATATAGGGTGGGAGGGGAGCCATGTATATAAAGGGGGGGAGAGGAGCCATGTATAAGAGGGTGGGAGTGGAGCCTTGTATTAAGGGTGGAGCGGAGCCATGTATATAGGGTGGGAGCGGGGCCATGTATATAGGGTGGGAGAGAGCCAGTATATAGGTGGGAGCGGAGCCATGTATATAGGGTGGGGGAGGAGCCTTGTAACAGGGAGGGTGCAGAGCCATGTATAAGAGGGTGGGAGAGGAGCCATGTGTATAGGGATGGTGCAGAGCCTTGTATATAGGGTGGGAGAGGAGCCATGTTTTATAGGTGTAAGAGGGGCCATGTATATAGGGTGGGAGAGGAAGCCATGTATATAGGTGGGAGCGGAGCCATGTATATAGGGGGAGAGGAGCCATGTATATAGGGGGGGGGGGCCATGTATATAGGGTGGGAGAGGAGCCCTGTATATAGGGTGGGAGCGGAGCCATGTATATAGGGTGGGGGCGGAGCCATGAATATAGGGTGTAAGAGGAGCCAGTATATAGGTGTAAGAGGAGCCATGTATATAGGTGGGAGCGGGGCCCTGTATATAGGGTGGGAAGCGGTCCATGTATAAGAGGGTGGGAGCGGAGCCATGAATAAGGGTGTAAGAGGAGCCATGTATATAGGGTTGGGAGCGGAGCCATGAATATAAGATAAGAATGATAAGAAAGCAATACTACTAAACTACAACCCCGTCCAAGCCCCGCCCCCTTATGACCAAAGCCCCACCCCTGCCACAACCTCCATCCCCGCCCTGCCGGGCCATGGAAGAATGGTCTTGCTTGAAGCCGGTCCTGGTGCAAAAAAGGTTGGGGACCACTGCTCAAAACTATCAGCACTTTATATCATTTTTTGTTCATTTTTTATAATATGAATTTTATTTAAATTCCTTATTTATTATTTATATTTTTATTACATTGGCTTGTTACCTTACATTTTTCTCAATATTACCTATTATAGCAAAATGTTTTCATGGGTGCATCGCCACGAGGATCGTCGCGATTGCACATTCTGACTTCTCGCAGCTGAGTTGCTGTTACTTTGTGTTTGGTGGGTGAGGGAGTTAATTTTACCTAGCTCTTTGCTAAGACTAGGTCCAGCCTCGCCCGGCTGCTTTTGATTATGTTCTAATTAGTTTCCTTTATATAGCTGCCAGTCTGCTGTTAGATGCCGGTGAAAGGCATTCTACAGACTGCAGTTAGGATCGGTTTCTGAGAAGACTTAAGCTAAGAGTTTTCCCATGTTGTTTCTCCTCTCCTTGCTTATAGTTTTTTCTCCTAGACCTTTGGTGGTTCCCTCTGTGTTATATGTTGTATGAAAGACATATTTACTTATCCCTGTCTGTCTCGTTTTTCTATACTGTTTGTTTACCTTTACCTGTCCATTCCCTATGGTGGTAATCAGGTCCTTCTAAGGGCTAGATTACAGTGGCAGGGATTTATAGGGGACGGGTTTACGCTGGTGGCCTGGACCTCTGTACCATAAACAGTACCTCCAGGTAAGGGGACTAGTCAGGACCCCAGTTTAGGGTCCAGCATAGACCCCGGTCCACCTCTAGCCAGAGACAGCGTGGAAAAGGATTCAGTATTGACCCACAGGATATTATGTCGGTAATACTATGCTTATATACATGTTAAAAGTTACCTATTTATATGTTATATAGAATGTTGTCCCACTTGATAGATTTCTGACATTATAATTTATACATCTGCTAAAAAGCTGACATTTTCACCGGGGCCCTACTAAAGATTTTCCCCCTACCATGGATCCAGTGGCCCAATTTGGGCCCCCAAAATTTGGGCCTTTTAAAAATTTTTTTTTTTAAAATTTTTATTTTTTTTTTTAAGGATTTTTTTTTTTTGGGGGGCCCCCCAATTTTTTTTTTCCCCTTTAAAAAAATTTCCCCCTTTTAAAAGGTTAAAAAAAAGGGGGGCCCCTTTTATTTTGGTTTTTTTTGGGGGGGAAAAACCCCCCCCCTTTTTTTTAAATTCCCCCGGGGGCCCCCCCCCCAAAAAAAAAAATTTTTTTTTTTTTTTTAAAAAAAAAAATTTTTTTTTTTGGGGCCCCAAATTTTTTTTGGGAAAAAAGGTTTTTTTTTTTTTTTTTTTTTTAAATTCCAAATTTTGGGCCCTTTTTTTTTTTTTTTTAAAAAATTTTTTTTTTTTTTTATTTTTTTTTTTTCCCCCTTTTTTAAAATTAAAAAAAAAAAATTACAAAAAAAAGGGAAAAAAGGGGGGGGGTTTTTTTTTCCCCCTTTCCAGGAAAGGGGGGAAAAAAAGGGGGAAGTTTTTTAAAAAAAAATTTTTAAAACCCCGGGGGGAAAGGTTCTTTTTTAAAAAAAAAAGGGGGGAAATTTGGAAAAACCCCCTTTTCCCCCCCCAAATTTTAAAAAAAAAAGATTTTTATTTTTAAATTGAAAAACCACCCTGGTGAGGACTGCTAATATAGGGATAAGACGGCATAAGATGGACATCAAGGATCAGAGACACATATTAGATGAGTAGACAAAGTGCTAATAGATCCAAAGTGTTAATGCATGAGGAAGTGAAAAAAGATGCTGACCACTCAGTACAAACCCGCAACTGACCCTCAGGTTCCCAACGCACGTTTCTTCTTGCTTTGACGAGGGCTATAGAGGAGAGGTGTGTGATAAGTTATTTTAAGAAAGAGGCCAATCATTAAGTGTATTTGTAATTTTTAATCACGAACAGGTGGCGCCGGCTAAATTGTATACCATGCATGGTGTTGCCGGCGTTATATCCGGACCACATGACGCATCTCCATGGAGCCCGTCACATGGGCGGAAGTAACGGCTCCACGATGGAGCGCACGGCATATCTGGGTCGGTGCAAATATGGAGTGCACTACTGTGGGAGAATGGGTGTGTATGGTAAGACATGTGACAGGGTGAATCGCTCTCATAATTAACAATTGAAAACTGGCATAAAATATCAAAAATAATAAATAAGAGAGAATAGTGGGGTGATTGTGCAAAGTAGAATATAATATGATAAGCTGAATGTGACTATATGATCCTAATGTAATCCAAATGGAAAAAAGATTTTTTTGTTGAAGCAAGTAGGAAAGTGCAGCACCGTACGCAGTGATGAGGCAGTGACCCACAAAATTCAAAACAAAAACTTCCTTTAATGTGTTTCTTCACAGCATTAAAGTCCAATTCACACGAGTGCATGCAATATTACTGTCCGCTTCACACCAGTGGCTAGCACTACATATTATACGGCTTCCTCCCGTTGTACAGACGCTACACACGCCAGTCCTCCTCTTACCAGTATCCGTGGGTGTCCTGCTGTATCACAGTCCCTATTCACAGCTTTACTCCATTACTTTGCTATCACTACACATGCCAGTCCTTCTCTAAATAGTTCCCGTGTGTGATCGCATCGCTGTGTTAATATCTATTACTCACACAGCCGCTCACAGTACTTGGTATCCTCTGGATCGCAGCCGGGCACCATATCTGCAGCCATTACACACGCCAGTCCTCCTTCGGGCACAGGGCAGTCTACCTCCGGTCCACCTCCGGGCACAAGACTTGTCCACATCCGAGACCAGTTACCGCGGACGGCAGCACCACTGTGCATGCTGTGGGTGCCAGACTCCTCAGCTGTCCTGGCTGCTGGAACTGCAGCTCTTGCTGCTGCTCCCTCCCAGCACCAGTCTGACAGTGACACTGGACCTGACACACCTGAGACTCCTCAGACTCACTAGGACCTCACTAACCCTTTTCTACCACATGGAAAACCTGGGCCGGAAATGAAACAAACTGCACCACTAACCTACTGCAGTCAGTTTCAAAACACACATTCCAGAGCAGGTTTTCCCTACATCTGTCCTGGACCCTAGCTTGTCCTAGACTACACTTATTTTTATTATCAGTCTGCATTGCAGTTGTAAGGGGTTACAAGGGCTGTTGTCTTCCCCAAACACGTCCTGGTTAAGTATTAGTGCTTTACATATTAGTGTCTATATTTTTGTGACTTGTATAGTATATATTCTCGTCTTCATGTTTAATATTGCCTTGTGATGCTGCTATGTATATAGTACTGTATTTCCATAGTTGTTTAGAGATAGTGTAGTTCCTTAGTTTGGACACTAGATGTGGCACACTTTAGTATAATAAGTAGTGTATATAGTTAACGTAGGAGGGGTCACTGTGATAAGGGAGGAAGGGCTTCCTGATTAGAGTTAGTAGGGCCAGGGAGTCAGTACAGTCCACAAGGGCTCAATGCCCAGGACACCACAGTATCCCCGTAACGCTATAAAAGGAGAATCCCAGCCATCCAGGGCCAGTAGACCAGAATAGCAGCAAAGACAGCAGTGACAGCATCAGTAGGAACTGGAGCTGCAGTAGAAGTCACGGCAGTACAGAAGGGCAGGCTGCTCACCATGTGGCAGATCATCGCATGGGCTGATGCTCTCAGATCCAGGGTGAAACGGCTGAGGGAACCCCCAAGCGCAGTGAGTCTGGGCAGGGAGGACGCTGAGGAACCGTATGATACAGTCTGACCCGGGAATGTGCTGTGTGGCAAGGAAAAGAGTACAGGGAAAGAGGAAGAAATGAGCAGTGTGCAATCTATTGTTGAAGCTGTTACGAATATGGATGTGCTGCGAAAACAAGAGAGTAAAGTTGTATGTATAAAAGTTGAAATGGACTGTGTCTCAGTTTGTGTGCAGCTGGACAGAGGAAGTCTCCAGCAACGTAGAGGAGACCCTGACGGAGCAGCAGGTGAAGACACAGGTATGAAGAGTAATGGATACTGTTTTCATGTGACGGGAGACCAGAGCACGAATACACCATTATCCTCGGCCATGACTGCGGCCCTGACCCTCCCTCACACAGTCACAGCTACGCCTGTGACTGCCATGCACTCCTATAACTCCTACCTGTGACATCGGCCACTGCTTCACCATTGCAATCTCAGCTACACCTGTGACCACAATGCATTCCCATAGCCTCAATACGCCTCCATGTGTATCCTGGGGAGCAGATACAGTGCCCCCTAGCTGTAACAGGGGTCAGTGCCTCACAGAATGGATACAAAAATCAAAGAATGCGATGTATGTATGTGAATATCTATAATAAAAATAAAGTGAATTATGTGTATAACATAAATATGCCAGAGAAGCACAAAGAACAGTATGCATAAATATACAGATAATGGAGATACAAACTACTATATAGAACTGTAACATGATTGGCGACAAACAGATGAACACGGAAAGCTGACATGTCAACGGAGAAAGATCTAAAGAAAAGGGAAGAAAACACAATAATTTGCGATGACCCGGATATGCTGTGCGTTCCATCGTGGAGCCGTCAGTTCCGCTCACGTGACGGGCTCCATGGAGATGTGTCATGTGGTCCGAATATAACGCCGTCAACACCATGCATGGTATACAATTTAGCTGGCACCACCTGTTCGTGATTAAAAATTACAAATGCACTTAATGATTGGCCTCTTTCTTTAAATAACTTATCACACACTCTCCTCTATAGCCCTCGTCAAAGCCAAGAAGAAACGCGCGTTGGGAACCTGAGGGTCAGTTGCGGGTTTGTACTGAGTGGTCAGCATCTTTTTTCACTTCCTTATGCATTAACACTTTGGATCTATTAGCACTTTGGCACTTTTTCTACTCATCTCATATGTGTCTCTGATCCTTGATGTCCATCTTATGCCCTCTTATCCCTATATTAGCAGTCCTCACTAGGGTGGTAATACAAGTTTCTGTTTCATAATACTGCTATTACTTAATCTATCAGACTATTATTGGTATCCAATCTACATACACAGTTGATAGCTGACCACATCATGATTGTACTGTAATACTCTAATCCAGGGGTCCCCAACCGCCGGTCCGCGGCCCACTACCGGGCCGTAGCAGTTCTGATGCCGGGCCACGGAGCCACGGCACAGAACGCTGGACCCACATGGAGCCGGCGGCTGTAGCGCTGTAGTGACAGCTACAGTCGCCGGCTCCATCATCGATACTCACCTTCCGCCGCTGCGATCCCTGTCCCGGCCGTGGCAGCTTCATCCAGCGCTGAGCGGTGACGTATACCCCTCCTTAAGGGCATGAATATGGATGCGACGCCACTCCCATAGGCGTGGCATCCATATTCATGCCCTTAATGAGCGGTACTACGTGACTGCACCGCAAAGGAGGAAGCTGCCGGCGCCGACAGGGATGCTGGGAAGTTCAGCGACGGAGCGAGGAGGGTAAGTATGACAGGGATGACGGGGGAGCCCAGGAGAGGGTGGGATAGGAGCCTTGTATACAAGGGAGGGTGCGGAGCCATAGTGGGAGCGGAGCCATGTATATAGGGTGGGAGAGGAGCCATGTATATAGGGTGGAAGAGGAGCCATGCATATAGGGTGGGAGAGGAGCCATGTATATAGGGTGGGAGCGGAGCCATGTATATAGGGTGGGAGCGGAGCCATGTATATAGGGTGGGAGAGGAGCCATGTATATAGGGTGGGAGAGGAGCCATGTATATAAGGTGGGAGAGGAGCCATGTATATAGGGTGGGAGCGGAGCCATGTATATAGGGTGGGAGAGGAGCCATGTATATAGGGTGGGAGCGGAGCCATGTATATAGGGTGGGAGCGGAGCCATAGTGGGAGCGGAGCCATGTATATAGGGTGGGAGGGGAGCCATGTATATAGGGTGGGAGAGGAGCCATGTATAAGAGGGTGGCAGTGGAGCCTTGTATATAGGGTGGGAGCGGAGCCATGTATATAGGGTGGGAGCGGAGCCATGTATATAGGGTGGGAGAGGAGCCATGTATATAGGGTGGGAGCGGAGCCATGTATATAGGGTGGGAGAGGAGCCTTGTATACAGGGAGGGTGCAGAGCCATGTATAAGAGGGTGGGAGAGGAGCCATGTGTATAGGGATGGTGCAGAGCCTTGTATATAGGGTGGGAGAGGAGCCATGTATATAGGGTGTAAGAGGAGCCATGTATATAGGGTGGGAGAGGAGCCATGTATATAGGGTGGGAGCGGAGCCATGTATATAGGGTGGGAGAGGAGCCATGTATATAGGGTGGGAGTGGAGCCATGTATATAGGGTGGGAGAGGAGCCATGTATATAGGGTGGGAGCGGAGCCATGTATATAGGGTGGGAGCGGAGCCATGTATATAGGGTGTAAGAGGAGCCATGTATATAGGGTGTAAGAGGAGCCATGTATATAGGGTGGGAGCGGAGCCATGTATATAGGGTGGGAGCGGAGCCATGTATAAGAGGGTGGGAGCGGAGCCATGTATATAGGGTGTAAGAGGAGCCATGTATATAGGGTGGGAGCGGAGCCATGTATATAAGATAAGAATGATATGAATGCAATACTACTAAACTACACCCCAGTCCATAGCCCGCCCTTATGACCAAAGCCCCACCCCTGCCACACCTCCATCCCCGCCTGCCGGCCATGGAAGAATGGTCTTGCTTGAAGCCGGTCCCTGGTGCAAAAAAGGTTGGGGACACTGCTCAATCTATCAGCACTTTATATCATTTTTTGTTCATTTTTATAATATGAATTTATTTAAATCATTATTTATGTATTTAATTTTTATTACATTGGCTTGTTACCTTACATTTTTCTGCATACTTACCCTATTATACTACATGTTGTCATGGGTGCATCGCCACGAGGATCTGTCGCGATTGCACATTCTGACTCTCGCAGCTGAGTTGCTGTTACTTTGTGTTTGGTGGTGAGGGAGTTAATTTTACCTAGCTCTTTGCTAAGACTAGGGTCTAGCCTCGCCGGTGCTTTTGATATGTTCTAATTAGTTTCCTTTATATAGCTGCCAGTCTGCTGTTTATATGCCGGTGAAAGTCTTCATACAGACTGCAGTTAGGATCGATCTGAGAAGACTTAAGCTAAGAGTTCCTATGTTGTTTCTCTCTCCTTGCTTATAGTTTATCTCCTAGACCTTTGGTGTTCCCTCTGTGTTATATGTTGTATGAAAGACAGTATTTACTTTATCCCCTGTCTGTCTCGTTTGTCTATACTGTTTGTTTACCTTTACCTGTCCATTCCCTATGGTGGTAATCAGGTCCTTCTAAGGACTAGATTACAGTGGTCAGGGATTTATAGGAGACAGGGTTTACGCTGGTGGCCTGGACCTCTGTACCATTAACAGTACCTCCAGGTAGAGGGACTAGTCAGGACCCCAGTTTAGGGTCAGCATAGACCCCGGTCCACCTCTAGCCAGAGACAGCGTGAAAAGGATTCAGTATTGACCCACAGGATATTATGTCAGGTAATACTATGCTATATATACATGTTAATGTTACCTATTTATATGTTATATAGAATGTTGTCCCACTTGATAGATTACTGACATTATATATTTATACATCTGCTAGACAGCGTGACATTTTCACCGGCCATACTAAAGATTCTCCCCAGCTACCATGGATCCAGTGGCCCAGATTGCCCTGCAGTTGCAGAAGTTGTCCTTGGAGCTTGCGGACATTAAGTCCAAGGTTTTGTTCCCCCCGGAGCAAACCAGGTCTGAACCTAAGGTTGCTCTCCCAGACAGGTTCACGGGTGGGCGGGACAAATTTTTTACCTTCCGGGAGGCATGTAAATTATACTTTCGGCTGCGGCCTCGGTCATCGGGGAGTGAAGAGCAGAGGGTGGGAATTGTCATCTCGCTCTTACAAGGGGACCCTCAATCCTGGGCGTTCTCTCTTCCCCCGGGTTCCCCGGCCCTCCAGTCAGTAGATCGATTTTTTGCTGCCCTGGGTCTGGTGTATGATGACCCGGATCGGGTCTCCCTTGCTGAAACGAAGTTAGGTAGGAGGAGAGTGTCTGGTCCGGACCTAGGTGTGAACGATCTGGTGTGGTTGTCTACCAGGAATAAAAAACGCAAAGTTCCCTCCTGGAAACTGGGTCCCAGGTTCATCGGTCCATACAGGATCAGTTCTATAATTAATCTTGTGGCATTTCGTCTGGACCTCCCTCCTACGTTTAAAATCCATAATGTATTCCACAAATCGTTGCTTAAGAGGTACGTGGCGCCAGTTATACCGTCACTTCTACCTCCTCCTCCAGTGGTGGTCAATGGTAACTTAGAATTTCAAGTGTTGAAGATCATTGACTCACGTCTGAATCGCCGGTCCCTTCAGTATTTAGTTCATTGGAAGGGATATGGTCCTGAGGAGAGGACGTGGGTCCCTGCGTCGGAGGTTAACGCAGATCGATTGGTTCGGACCTTCCACACAACTTACCCGGGCAGACCTGGCCCTGAGGGTCCGGAGGCCCCTCGTAGAAGGGGGGGTACTGTCATGGGTGCATCGCCACGAGGATCGTCGCGATTGCACATTCTGACTTCTCGCAGCTGAGTTGCTGTTACTTTGTGTTTGGTGGTGAGGGAGTTAATTTTACCTAGCTCTTTGCTAAGACTAGGTCCAGCCTCGCCCGGCTGCTTTTGATTATGTTCTAATTAGTTTCCTTTATATAGCTGCCAGTCTGTGTGTTAGATGCCGGTGAAAGCATTCATACAGACTGCAGTTAGGATCGGTTCTGAGATGACTTAAGCTAAGAGTTCCTATGTTGTTTCTCCTCACCTTGCTTATAGTTTATCTCCTAGACCTTTGGTGTTCCCTCTGTGTTTATATGTTGTATGAAAGACAGTATTTACTTTATCCCCTGTCTGTCTCGTTTGTCTATACTGTTTGTTTACCTTTACCTGTCCATTCCCTATGGTGGTAATCAGGGTCCTTCTAAGGACTAGATTACAGTGGTCAGGGATTTATAGGAGACAGGGTTTACGCTGGTGGCCTGGACCTCTGTACCATTAACAGTACCTCCAGGTAGAGGGACTAGTCAGGACCCCAGTTTAGGGTCAGCATAGACCCCGGTCCACCTCTAGCCAGAGACAGCGTGAAAAGGATTCAGTATTGACCCACAGGATATTATGTCAGGTAATACTATGCTATATATACATGTTAATGTTATCTATTTATATGTTATATAGAATGTTGTCCCACTTGCTAGATTACTGACATTATTTATTTATACATCTGCTAGACAGCGTGACACATGTACAGTATGTCTGTGCTGAAAATGAAATAACTGAGAAATTAAATACTTACCCCGTTCCTAACCTGCTCATCTTTTTCCCACCTGGTGGTTGTTCTCCTTTATATTTTCCTTGTAGTTATACGTAACATATAAATAAAAAAAACTTATTATATATAGCTGGTTGTGTATCATGTTTTTAGGTTTTGATTTGTTGTTAAGAATAAGATCAATAGCACAATAATAAGGACGATGGGGAGGCAGCATCTCCGCCTCTTTTTCTGAGAACACATCTCCGAAGTCCTTCAGGTACCCCGGTGGTAGACCCTTCAGACTAGCGGTGCATATTTGTACAGTTTTTAGACATTTCTTGCAACAATTGGTGTTCCATTTAACAATCCCTTTCTAATACCAATCAATAACAGGATTGTATATCTGCAACCATGGAAGCCCCAGTACTAACCTATCAGTTAAACTATCCAAAACAAGTTTGGCAATACTTGAGAAAATATCTAGAGAGACAACAGTACAGATGCAGTCCAAGATCTTGTCTAAATCTTTTCTCCCCAACATGAAGACTGGCAACTCTAACCTCCAATGGTTCCACCTCCAATAAATGGATCTCCTCTGAGGAAGTATAATGGGCAGCCTGCCTTCACCATGTCTCTCAGGGATTCTGTGGTCTATTTGTATGGCCTGGGTCATGGACTCTGCCAGAGAACCAGGGGTGTCATGATGGACCAGAGCATTGTAAAAGATCTTTGTTGAGCTGGCATCTGAGAGCAGCATCATTCAACAGATCTTCAGTGGACAATTTCTGGAACTCAATACAGTAGTCCTCAGCTGTGCGACCCCCCTGTACCAGGTTCATCTACCTGGATCCTGTAGATTTCGGAATTTATCAGACCTAAACAGTTAAAAAGGTGTGAGCAGAAAACTGTTCTGGTGCTTGTTGGGACAAACAAAATCACCAGGTTTGAAGACTCCCACAGTGAGTAAAGTCATTGCTAGATTTTTCAGGGTGCTAAAAGTGTCCGGTAATCGGTGCCAAGCACTCCAAATTTCCTGTTCGTAGGGGCACTACTCTTCATTCTCCATGCGATTCTTTTCTAGATTCTCAAGCTTTGACCTCAATTCAACAAACACCTGAGCCCAGATTCTGTCTTTAAATTCAGCAATTTGCATCCATTGGAAACCATTTAATTCCAAACTTCTGTAGAATACTACATCCGAATGCTTAATTATTTTCATTGTCTGTTCCATGTTTCCAAATTGATTAAATCTTTTACCGAACTGGTCAAGTAACAAGTTTAACCCCTTCACCCCCGAGGGTGGTTTGCACGTTAATGACCGGGTCAATTTTTACAATTCTGACCACTGTCTCTTTATGAGGTTATAACTCTGGAACGCTTCAACGGATCTTCGCGATTCTGAGATTGTTTTCTCGTGACATATTGTACTTCACATTAGTGGCAAAATTTATTCGATATAACTTGCATTTATTTTTGAAAAAACGCAAATATGGCGAAAATTTTGAAAATTTTGTAATTTTCTAACTTTGAATTTTTAGTCCCTTAAAACAGAGAAATATGTCACATAAAATAGTTAATAAATAACATTTCCCACATGTCTACTTTACATCAGCACAATTTTGGAACCAAAATTTTTTTTGTTAGGAAATTATAAGGGTTAAAAGTTGACCAGCGATTTCTCATTTTTACAACAAATTGTACAAAGCCATTTTTTTTAGGGACCACCTCACATTTGAAGTCACTTTGAGGTGTCGATATGGCAGAAAATACCCAAAAGTGACACCATTCTAAAAACTGCACCCCTCAAGCTACTCAAAACCACATTCAAGAAGTTTATTAACCCTTCAGATGCTTCACAGGAGCTGAAGCAACTTGGAAGGAAAAAATGAACATTTAACTTTTTAGTCACAAAAATGATCTTTTACAAACAATTTTTTTATTTCAACAAGGGTAAAAGGAGAAAATGGACAGAAAAAGTTGTTGTGCAATTTCTCCTGAGTATGCCAATACCCCATATGTGGGGGAAACCACTGTCTGGGCGCACTGCAGGGCTCGGAAGGGAAGGAGCGCCGTTTGACTTTTTCAAACCAAAATTGGCTGGAATTTAGATTGGATGCCATGTCGCATTTGGAGAGCCTCTGATGCGCCTAAACAGTGGAAACCCCCACAAGTGACACCATTTTGGAAACTAGACCCCCTAAGGAACTTATCTAGATCTGTTGTGAGCACTTTGAACCCCCAAGTGTTTCACTAAAGTTTATAATGCCTGGGTGTGAAAAAAAAATAAAACATTTCCACAAAAATGATTTTTTAGTCCTCAATTTTTTATTTTTCCCAAGGAAATTGGACCCCAAAAGTTGTTGTCCAATTTGTCCTGAGTACGCGGATACCCCATATGTGGGGGAGAAATACTGTTTGGGCGCACTTCAGGGCTCAGAAAGGAAGTAATGACGTTTTGGAATGCAGACATTGATGGAGGTCATGTTCAGTTTGCAGAGTCCCTGATGTGCCTAAACAGTGGAAACCCCCCACAAGTGACCCCGTTTTGGAAACTAGACCCCCTAAGTAACTTATCTAGATCTTTGGTGAGCACTTTGAACCCCAAGTGCTTCACACAAGTTTATAATGCGCGGGCATGAAAATTAAAAATCCTATTTTTTTCCCACAAAAATATTTAAGTCACCAATTTTTTATTTTCCCAAGGGTAACAAGAGAAATTGGACCATAAAAGTTGTTGTCCAATTTGTCCTGTGTACGCTGGTACCCAACATGTGGGGCCACTGTTTGGGCGCGTGGCAGAGCTCGAAAGGGAAGGAGCGCCATTTGACTTTTTCAAACCAAAATTGGCTGGAATTGAGATTGGCCGCCATGTTGCATTTGGAGAGCCCCTGATGTGCCTAAACAGTGGGAATCCCCCACAAAGTGACCCCATTTTAGAAACTAGACCCCCTAAGGAACTTATCTAGATCTGTGGTGAGCACTTTGAACCCCCAAGTGCTTCACACAAGTTTATAACGTAGAGCCGTAAAAATAAAAAATCATATTTTTTCCACAAAAATTATCTTTTCACCCCAATTTTTATTTTCCCAAGGGTAACAACACCTCAAAAGTTATTGTGCAATTTGTCCTAAGTACACTGATACCCAATATGTGGGGGTAAACCACTGTTTGGGTGCATGGCAGAGCTCGGAAGCGAAGGAGCGCAGTTTGAATTTTTCAACGAAAAATTGGCTGCATGCCATGTCGCGTTTGGAGAGCCCCTGATGTGCGTAAACAGTGGAAACCCTCCACAAGTGACACCATTTTGGAAACTAGACCCCTTAAGGAACTTATCTAGATCTGTTGTGAGCATGTTCAACCCCAAAATGTTTCACTAAAGTTTATAATGCCTGGGTGTGGAAAAAAAATTCCACAAAAAATGATTTTTTTTAGTCCCCAATTTTCCAATTTTTGATTTTTCACAAATAAATTGGACCCTAAAAGCTGTTGTCCAATTTGTCCTGAGTATGCTGATACCCCATATGTGGGGGGGGGATACTGTTTGGGCGTACGGCAGGGCTCGGAAAGGAAGTAATGACGTTTTGGAATGCAGACTTTGATGGGTGTCATGTTCAGTTTCCAGAGTCCCTGATGTGCCTAAGAAGTATAAACCTACAAATGACCCCATTTTGGAAACTATACCCCCTAAGGAACTTATCTAGATCTGTGGTGAGAACTTTGAACCTCCAAGTACTTCACACAAGTTTATAATGCCCGGGCATGAAAATAAAAAATCCTATTTTTTTCCCACAAAAATGATCTTTTAGTCACCAATTTTTTATTTTCCCAAGGGTAAGGGGAGAAATTGGACCCCAAAAGTTGTTGTCCAATTTGTCCTGAGTACGCTGATACCCTATATGTGGCAGAAAACTACTGTGTGGGCGCACGGGGCTCGGAATAGAAGTAGTTATGTTTACTTATGCAGACTTTGATGGAATGGTCTGCGAGTGTCATGTCGCGCTTGGAGAGCCCCTAATGTGCCTAAACAGTGGAAAAACCCCACAAGTGACCCCATTTTGAAAACTAGACCCCCCAAAGGAACTTATCTAGATATGTGGTGAGCACTTTGAACTCCCAAGTGCTTCACAGAAGTTTATAACGCACGGGCATGAAAATAAAAAAATCATATTTTTTCCACAAACATGATCTTTTAGTATATAAGAAAAGAAAAATAGGAACAAGGTTCCAGCCAGCTCACCAACTTGGAGGATGCACGGAGGGAAATCCAGACCACGGACTTGAGACTTGGCAGACGAGGAAAAAAAGGGGGACTCCAGCTTCCATAAAATGAATGAAACTTTATTCGTGTAAATTACACATAAAACCTCCTGGTTCAAGATAGGAGTGCACTACATAGCACGGGCAATAGCGACGCGTTTCGACCTAGATGCGGTCTTTGTCACAGCTATCAACATGTCTAAGTGCTTCACATATATATAGGATAGTTCAACCAATCACAATCGATGACTACAATCACATGTTAAAACAGGGTATTCCTATAGTTAACTATTTAATCACATATCAAAAAAACAAAAACAAAAAAACAAACAAACATTAAACATATAACCATTAGTTGAACTATGTCTGTTAGAGACAAATATACTGAAAACAATCTAATAATGGTATAAAATATCATGTCTTTTATTTAATCCTTTGGGATTTCTTGTATCAAGATTAAAGATCCAGAAGGCTTCTCTGGTCAGCAAGGATCTTTTCCTATCGCCACCTCTCTTTGTGTTCAACACATGTTCAATACCTATAACGCACATAGTTTTAATTTCACCTTTATGACAATTAATAAAATGTTTGGATGCCATAGAAACATTTTTAGTTTCACAATTTTTATTTTTTATATCTCTCAGATGTTCTGAAATTCTGACTTTTAATCTTCTCGTTGTGCACCCTACATAGATTAGATTGCATTCATTGCAAATAATTTGGTAGATAACATTTTTGGTGTTACAATTGATAACATCTTTTATATTAAACACTTGCGTTTTATTTGCGTTATTGTAGGTTTTAGTGTTGGTGGCTAATTCACACATCCCACATCTACTTTGACCGCATCTGAAAAAAAAAAAACTTTCATTTTTAACCAATTAGTGTCAGCAGCTTTAGTTGCAAAGGAGCCTGGAGAAATGAAATCACCCAGATTAGGAGCTTTTCTAGCCACAATATTAACCCCTGGTTGGAGTATTTTTTCCAATGTTTCGTCCTCCTCATATAAAATGGGGATATATTTTTGAATAATTCTTTTTATTTCATAGAATTGAGAACTAAATTGAATGCTAACAAATGATTTTGAATCCTCTTTATTTGTTCCCAAAATATTTATTTTTATTTATATTGGGCTGCAATAATTATTTTCTATCACGTTTTAATGCTATGTTACGAGCTCTCTCAATGGTCCATAATGGATAGCCCCTAGTTTTTTAATTTATTCTCTATCCTTCCAAATTCTTTGAACATGTCCTTTTCCTGAGAACAATTTCTTTTGTGCCTAATAAACTC
>JARQOD010000005.1:22093206-22186012 GCA_033576555.1 Oophaga sylvatica
TAAAAAAAAAGTATAATACAAAACTTATAATAACATATATCAATAATAACAAAAATTCAATAAAAACCATACAACCTTAACCATGACCAAGAACGCCCAAGTTAATGCTTGCAAGCCCTATACCCGGGTCCCAATTCCAAAAAAAAAAACATACGTGAGGGTTACACCCCACCCCCGGGAACGGGAGACATAGAGGCCTCCCCCAAATCTACCGCACATCCCCCTACCCCCCCTAACAACACAAAAGAAAAAACCCTTTCCCCTATACCCCTCCCAACCCTCCCTACCTGCCCTACCTGTCCCTCATGACCCTCACTACCAACCTAAACTAACCCCCTGCCCCTAAAGACTGCCCCTATCTGCCCCCCCCGTCCCACACACTATCGACCCACAAAAAAAAATAAAAGGATAAAAAATACAAAGCCCTACACAGGCACACAGAACCAAACTCCCCCGGGGCACAAAAAAGGAGAAACCCCCCCATAGGGAAAGGGGCCCCCCCCTGCCCCACCTCTCAAAAAGGGGCGATTTTTCCCGGGTCACCCAGGAGTTCCAAATCACCTCTTCCCGGGGGAGGACTTTCCGCTGAGTAACACTAGACACGTGCTTTCCCCCTGCAAACCCTATTACTAAACTAACTAAGAAAACAGTCCCCCCGATCTCGGCCCCAAAGGGGACCTGAATGCCCTATAGGCCCACCCGATGGAGGGCTTGCCAGCCTGGGCCCCCAAAAGGGAACACCCACCCTGCGTAGACCTCTAAATTAAAGGGAACCGAAGCAAAGTCTCCATGCTTTCAAGCAGCCAAACACTCCTCGGGGACCCCCCCCGGGCACCCGAGCCTTTTTTTTCGGGTTTCCCTCACATACAGCTTCCCAGGGAAAAAAAAGCGCCAACCCAAACCCCCCCAAAACTTCAAGGAGATCCCTTAGATTTCAAAAACCAGCCCACCTCCAATCCCGGTTGGGCAACCCCCGAGCCAGGGGCTTCAAAAAATGGGCCCAACGGACCCATTGTAAAAAACCCTTTTTCGACATGATCCGATCTCCCCCCCCAAAACCCCCGACCCCACCCCAGTCACCTTCAAAAACCGGGGGGGAAGTAACCGGAAGATGCCCATGGGTGTACAAAGGGGCCTTTCACCCCCCACCTGTCTCCCATTCCGAAAAAGGGCCCCAAACCCACCCCCTACAGGGGAATCCCCCCCGGGGGGAGCCCTCTTGCCCCAAGGGGTTTGGGGAGTTTCCTTTTAAAAAAGGTGTTTACTAGAAACCCACGGGGTTTTACCAAAACCCAAACCCCCCCTAGTCCCCCTCGTGGGGGACGTGACCTCCCCCCTTGATTATTTTTCCCCCATTTTCCCATAAAAAAATTAAAAAAAAGGCTGAAACCCCCTGTCCAAAGGCTCGGCAAAATGCAGACCTGCCCAGATATATTAGCAAAGAAGCAATCCCCCCTTTTGGGAAGAAAACCCCTTTTCCCCCTGGGGGCAAGGACCAACCCTTCCCCTGATCCACCTTCGGGGCAATCTTAATTTCCCCCCCCATTTTTTTCGGGGGGTAGTCCCCCCCCCGAAACTGATCCCTTTAAATTTTTGCTGGGGGGGGGCCCGGAAGGGTGTCCGGGAGATAAAAACTTGGTCTCCCTCTCCCACCGAGCCCTTTCCACCCCCCCGGGTTAAATCATGGACCCGGATCCCAAACGAGAGCGCAACCTCAGACTACCCCAATCCGCCTCCTCCTGGGGGATAAAAAAAGGGAAACGTCGTCAGCGTACCCATTTACCCTCAAGGGGGCCCCCGGGCCCCCCGCCCCGCCCAAACCCCGACTCCCCCAAAACGGCCCGCGCTCCCCCCTCCTTAAAAAAGGGGGCAAACGCAAAACAATAAACGTGGGCTGGGGAACGCCCTGGGGGACCCCGACCCACCTAAAAAGGGGTCCCGCCCCAACCTTTTAAACGGGGGAAAAGTCTCTCCCCATTGTAAAAAAACCCCCAAAACCAAAATCAACAAACCCCCAAAAAACCCCGGGGACCTCAAAGAAGGGACCAGGGACTATGGTTAACCCGGTCAAAGGGGCCCTTTTCCCCTTTTTAAAGGGCAGCAAGTACCCCTTCCAGTGACCCCCCCCCCTGCTCCACTGCCCTTTTGGGGAAAACCCCCCACGCACTTTAAAATCTGCGCCCGGAAAACATGCGGGGGCCCCCCCCAAGGGGGGGGGGTGCAAAAACCCCAACCATTTTTAAAAAACACCTTTTCCAGAAAACCCTTTTGGTCCCTATTGAGAACGCTATGGGACGCCAAATTTTTTCCCCAAAACGGGACGACTTTACCCCCCCTTTTTTAAAAGATAAACAGGGCTGTTTTCCCCCTTGAATTGGGGGGAGTGTCCGAGGGGAGGCACCATTAAAACCCATCAAGAGGGGGGCCAAAGAGCCCCCAAAAGTCTTTTAGAACCGGATGTTAAGCCCCCGGGGCCCCGGGGGACTTTTTGGGCCGTAGCCCTTCAATCGCCCCCCTCTCACTTCCTCTTCCCAAAATTTTTTCTGAAAAAAAAATAAAAAGGGGGGTCACCCCCCCCTCGGGGGGGTTTCAGCCAGGAAGCCGAAATTTCACCCCCATCGGGGTCCCCCTCCCCAAAGATGCGAGTAAAAGGGGTCTGCCCCCCTCCGGATTCCCCGATTTGGATCTTTTCAGGGCCCCCCTACTGTCGATCAGTCTGTCACCATCTTACAAAATTTACTGACCCCTCTTTTTTTTGAAAGGGGGCGGGCGAGCGGTCCTCCCGAAATCCCTCTCAAAACCAAGGATGTTGTATCGTACGGGCCCCCCCCCCTTTAGAAAGGGCTTTACCCGGGGTTTTTCCCCTCGGGGCCCCCCCCAGCGGGGGAGCTGCTCGAGTTTCCTCCCCCCCTGCCGATACCCGGGGGACCGTTCCCGGCCCCCCGGGGCTCGGAGCTACGGAAGAACCTTGCGCCCCTTTTTTTGAAGATCTCCCACCACCGACTTACTGCTCAAAGACCCAAAGAAAGGGCCCCGGCCTGAAAAAATTCCTCAAAGGGGGGTCTTTCTTCCCTTCTTCCGAAGGGAAAGAATTAGTTCCATAGGCCTCTCCCCATCCGGGAGTCTCTGTAACATTCAAAGTAAAAAAAAATTAAAAAATTTCGGGGGCTCCCCCCTCAACAGCGGAACCCCTGCAGAAAGACGGCCCTTTCCCCCCCTTTAAAAAAAAACCCATCTATCCTAGACCCATCTTCCCCCCTTAAAAAGGTGAACCCCGTACCTGGGGTTTTTGCCGGGGTTTTCATCCAAACCCGGCGACTTGCTTACTATGCTATTAACTACGCTATCAAAAAACAGCCGGGGGCCGGGGCCCCCCTATTTACGGGGGCGGTTAAGCATTTTAAAAACCCCACCGAAGACCACCCGCCGGGGCCCCCAAAAAAAGGGCTTAAAACCCCAGGGGAAAAACATTTACGGTCCCATAAATTACGGGGGCCCCCGTTTTTGATGAGCCAAGTCCTGTCCCCCCAGAAGACGTCAAGGACCAAACTCTCCCCATTTCACCCCGACAAACCCCGGGGATTCCCCTCCCCCGGTTTAAAAAAGGGCCGCTAAACCCCCCCCTTTCGGCCGGGCCCCAAAACCGTATTTGGGCCCACTCCCCCTTCCCCTTGCTTTGTGGGGGGGGGGCCCCCCTCTGTTAGTCTGGGGGCCTCAAAAATAAAACATCAGCCTCAACCCGGGTAAAAAAACCCAAAAGGGCCCTAAATTTTAGCGTACCGATTTTAAAAGCTGGCACATTAAAAGACGCCGAGTCAACGGGGTAGGGGTTTCCCCCATCATGGGTATTGATTGACGGGCCCCTTTTTTTTTCCCCTAACCCCCCCAAATTTTTCCCCCCCCCCTCTGAGGAGGAAAACCCCCTCAAACCCCTCCCTTTAAAGACCCGAGGGTCCAAACCTCCTTAGCAGCAGTGGACACCCCCCTTCCCCCCTAATTCCTGCCCCCGGCCCCCGAGGTAGTCCCCCCCCCAAAGGGGGTTTTTGAACCCCCCGGGGGAGGGGCCCCCCCACCCCCCAAAGGGCCCCCAGATTTTTTCATCCGGGGGAAAGGGGGTTTTAAAATGATTTCGAGCAGAGGCCCTCGGGGGGTTAAAAGGGGGACTAGTGGAAATTGGGAATCAGGTGTTACGTTTTGGGCTTTTTTTAAGGGGAAAACATTTTCCATCAGGGGGCCGGTGATAAATTTTTCTGGTCTAAAAACCTTTTTTCCGTTCCCTTGTACCCCGTTTTGTCTGTCGCACCCTCTATTTTTTAGACAATTCTTTTTTTGTTTTTTTGGGAAAAATTTTTTTAGCTTTTTTCCTCACTTTTTGGGGGGGCCCTTTTGGGGGCCCCCCCGGGGGGGCTTTTGCCCTCTCATTTGGTCCCCCCACTGTGTTTTTACTTTTTTTTTTTTCAGTTTTTTTTAGTGTCTGCGGGTTTTTTTTACACCAAGAACAATTTAGGGGGTGAGGCGTGGATCTCGGTTTTTTTTAAAATTTTAGATTGGTGTTTTTCAGGTTTTCGGGGGATTCCCAGAAAAATTCCCAATCTCAATAGTACCGCTTTAACCCCCCGGGGGACCTCCCCTCAGAACTCATCTAAAACCCCAAATCACAACATAAAATTTTCCCAAGGGGTACTTACTGCAACCCCCAAAAAAAACCCAAAAAACCCAAAACCCTCTCTTTTTCAAAATCACCGGATCACAAAGCCTCTACCCCAAATTAAATTCTCTGGGTAAAAAAACAGCAGACCGAAAAAAAATGCAAAAACAAAAAATAAAAAAACACAGTGGCTGGACCAAACGAAAAGGGGGGGGAAACCCCCGGAGGGGACCCAGAGGCCCCACAGAAGTCAGGAAAAAAAAAAAAAAATAGCAAAAAAAAAATAAGAAATTTTCTTATTGAAAGGGGGATGCAGACAAAGACAAAAAAGGGGGCAAGGGGAAAACCCCCAAAAAAGGGGGAGCCAAACAATTGATCACCGGCCACCCGAGGGAAAAAAAAATTTCCCTTTAAAAAAAACCAATCAGTAACCCTGATTCCCCAAACCTCACAGTCCGTTTAAAACCCCCAGAGGGAGCCCCTGCCAGAACTCATTTAAACCCTTTTACAACAAAAAGGGCCCCCCCCCCCCGTCCACAAGCAAGTCATCGAGGGGTTGGGGAAACCCCCTTTGGGGGGGTCAAGGGAGCCCCCGGGGGCCCTTCCCTGGGGACCCTAGCGGTCAGGGGGGGCAAAAAAAATTTTTTTGGCCTTTTTCTTCTCTTCCGCCTCTTTTTGGGGGGGATTGTCTCCGTTTTTTAGGCTTTCTTTCCCCCACCCCTCATCCCCACTTTTATACTGGGGAAAAATTTTCAAAAAAACCAAAAACCCCCCTCCCATCCCCGGGGTTCCCGCTCACCGCCCCTTTTTCCCCCCTCAGAGGCTTGGCGCCGCCTCCCGGGGGGGGGGAGTATCACCCCAGTTGCCTGAGGTTATCCTTTCCCCCTGCCTTAAATGCCCCCCCTGTTGCCACTGGGGGGGAGATTTTTTACCCTCGCCTTTTTTCCGACCCCTCAGCTCCCCCACGGGCCCCACCCCCCGCCCCACAGAGGGGTTTTTCCCCCCAGGGGAACCCCCCCTGGCCCCCCCCCCCCCCCGGGGCCCAGAAAGGTGCCCGGGAAAAAGGGGGGGGCCCCCCGGGTAACGGGGGCCTAGGTCCCCAAAAGGGGGCCCCCAATGTCCCCCCAAAGGGCCCCGGGAAGTTTACCACCCCGCCACACAAGGCACCTTCGCACCTTCAGCCTGCCTAATGGGGGGGATCACCGCCCTGTGGGAACCTTCGGTTGCCCCTGGGGAAAAGATCGGATTCTGTCCCTCCCAAAAATGGAGGGGGGGATGGGGGGGACCGAAACCCCCTAAACCTTCAACCAAATCCCAAAACCCTCCCTATTTTTTTAGGGCGCCCCCGATTTCCCCCCTAACGGGAAAGGGCCCCCCGTTTTTGAGCACCCAAGGTGATGTTACTTGTAAAAAAGGTCCCCCTCTTTACACTATTTGGCGAGAAAACCGCCGACGGCAAAGTCTCGCCAGCCGGCTCCCCCTTTGCCATTCGAAATTTCCCCGAAAAGCTCTAGCCCCTGGGCCCAACAAAACGACATGAAGAAGGAGTGCCAAATGGAAAAATCCGGGAAAAAAGTCCGTCCCCCCTGAAAATCCATCTTCAAAAGGGGGCTTCCCAACCTCGCTCTTGCGGGCACCTTTTGGCCCCCCCCCCCGAAACGGCCCCCATTCCGCCTGGCCACCCCCCGCCCGGCTGTCGGGAGGCCCAAAAAAGCCCCCCCCCCTTTTATTTTGGAAAGGGGACCGGGCCCCTTCTACCAGGGAAAAGGCCAAGTCCCCCTCCCCGGCCCCTACTTTTATCGTCCGTTCTCCCCTTTTTGGGGGCCTCCGGGGAAAAGGGGGCCGCAAGAAAGCCATCCCTGGGGGCCAAGGCGGGGAAACCCCCCTTTAAACCCGCCCCCGGGCCCCCAGCCACCACCCCCCGATTTAAAACCCGGGGGGCCGCGGCGGGGGGGAGTGAACGGCCCCCCCCCCCCCCCTTTCCCCGTACCCCCAACACCCCCATCACCTTTTCCACTTTAGACACACGCCAAAACCCATCCTCAACCGCAGACCCAAAATTCCCCTACCCCAAACCCCCCTCCCCACCCACATCCCCCCTCTCACTTTACATGCACCGGGGGGCAATTTTTTCCTCATTTTTTTGGGGGAAATTTTCAGTTTTTTTCCATTTCCAAAACTGCTACCACCACCTACTGGTCATCTTCCCCCCGGGGGGGGGCTGTCCCCCCATGCGGGTGGCCCTTTAAAACCTGTGCTCCTTTTTGGGTTTTACAGACTTCCCCCCCACCTCCAGAGTGCCTTCTCTCCCCTGGCAGAGACCAAGCCGGGGGGCATTTCCGCCCCACTCCATCCGGCTCCTCGGGGCGCCCCCCTGCGGGGAAGCCCCCGATCAGGGGCCCGGGGCCCGGCATGCCCCCTTCTGCTGTCTGCTGCAGCTGCAGTCTCGCTTCACGGGTGATCTTTACCTTTTTTTTTCCTTTTGCGGGGAAACCCCCGCCCCCACCCCCCAGCTTCACAGCACAGGGGTTCAAAAACTAAACCCACATGGGCGGGGGGGGCCGGGGGAGCCCCCCCCCCGAACCGGCCCCAGGGGGGGCCCCCCGGGCCCGGGGACCCCCCCCCGGGGCCCCCCCCCCCGGGGACCGCCCCCGGGGGGCCCCACCCCCCCCCCAAAACCCCCACCCCGGGGGCCCCAAAAAGCTTGGGCACAGCGACTCCGGGGCCGGCCCGGCTAGGCCACCCCCCCCTTTCCATTAACCGGGGGGGGGGCCACCCCCCCAATTTTCCCCCCGACCCCGCCGGGAGCGACCGCACCGTTTTTTTATGAGGGCCCTGCCGGGCCGCGGCCCCCCCCCCCCTTATTTATGGGGGGCCCCCTTCCCAGAAGCGTTTCCTTTTTTAAAATTTTTCCCTAAGGGGGGAAACCCCGACCCCAGCGCTCACCGCCGGAGATCGGTCCGGGTGCCACTCTCTTGCCCACCCCGGGGGGCCCCCCCACCTTCTCCAATCAGACATCCTACCCCCTCTTTTACCCAAAAAAGGGGGGCGCCCGCGGTCAGGTTTAATCTCCCCGCCCCTTGCTGCGGACCCCACAACAACCCCCGACCGGGGGGGTACGGGTGCCGCAAGGGGGAGGGGGGGCCCCCCAAGGGGGGACATACACAAACTTTCTGGAATAAGATTTTTTTTTTTTATTTCTTCTTGGGCTTTTCTCTCATCCCCCCCGGGTCCCCTCGTCATCGCGGGATCTCACCCCAAACCCCAGGGTTAAACCGGGGGGGTTCTCGACCTTCCGGATCTCTCCCGAGGGGGCACCCCCCCCCCGCTACAAACCCCACCATCCTCACCTCCCCCCCCCCCCTCTGAAGACCAAACTGGGGGGAGGGGGCCACTTGGGGGGGGGCCCCCGCTTGCGACGCCGGAGATCTTACCAGGCCACCGGGCGGATTAGGGCAGCCCTCCTCCCCTTTCCCCCCCTCCCCCCACCGGGGGGCTGGGCCCCTTTGACCCCTCTGGACCCCCCGGGGCCTGGCTCTGAACCGGTCGTCTTTCCACTTTGGGGGAAAGGGGCCCCCTTCCCGGCCAGGTTTCTCGCCCCTGGGGGGTTTTCCCTTTCTTCATGCTCTCTGGTTTTTTTTGACCGCGCGGATAGCTGGGCCTTTTTTAAAGCCGGGGCCCTTTTGGGAAACCTTCCTTAGCCCCCCAAAAAACCCCCCCCAAGGGTTTTTGTTTTTTTGGGCCCCCATACTCCAGAGGTGCGCATGGGCGGGAACCATAGACCAGGGGGGTCTCTTTCCCCTTTTTTGGGGCCCCACTTTAGGGCCCCGCGCAGAAACCCCGCTCGTACCCCGGTACCCCCGGGGGGGAAGGGGGCCCCCGCGGCCTGGGCCTCGGGTACTGGGGGGCCTCATGCTGGCCCTTTTTCCAAGATTTTGTTATCCTACCCGGGGTTGGGAGTCCCCCCACCCCCCGCCGGCTTGGCCCGGGAGGTGGGAGCCGGGGGGGCCCCCCCCCCCGGGGGGCCCCCCCCCAAAAAGCCTTTTTTCCCGGGAATGGGGAAAACAAAAATCCTTTGGGTGGAAAAAAACCCCCTTCCGAGCAGCCCCCACAAACCCCAGTAGACCGCCGGCAAACTCCGCCCCCTTCCAAAAAATCTCCAGAGTTTCAAATCCCCATTCTGCTGGGGCAGTCACGTGTAAAAATACATTTTTGACCTGAGTTACATCCGTATTATACCCAGAGCTGCACTCCTATTCGCTGGTGCAGTCATGTTACATACATTAACAAAACTGATCCTGGTTTTCCCCTGTTTTTTCCCAAAGGGTGCACTCACATTCTGCTGGCAGACTGTGTACCCTACATTAAAATTACGGGCCCGGGGTTTTTTCCCTGTTTTTAAAACCCCGAGCTGCACTCACTATTTGCTTGGGGAGTCACTGTATACATACATTTCATTTTTTTTCCCCGAGTTACCTCCTGTATTATCTCCAAGCGGGACTCACTATTTGCTGGGACAGTCACTGTGTACTTACATTTCTGATCCGAGTTTTCCCCCCGTAAATTTTACCCCCCAAATGCACTCCCTATTTGCTGTGCGTCCTTTTGTACAACATTCCCTTACTGATTTCCCCCTTACCTCCCCTTTTTAAAAACCCAGAGCTGCATACTATTTTGGGTGCAGCACTGTGAAAATACTTACATTCTGACCGGTTCCTCCTGTATTTTTCTCCAAGGGGGGGACTCACTATTTTTCTGGGCAGTCCTGTGTACTTACATTACTGTCCTGAGTTTTTTCCTGTATTATCTCCCCCAAAAAAGCATCCAAAAATTTTGTGGTCAGTCCTGTGTACATACATTACCCTTTCTGATCCTGAGTCCCCCCGTATTTAAAAACCAAGCTCACTACTAAATTTTTTTGGTGCAAACACTGTGTACAAAAATTACCTTCTGATCCCCGGGGGTTTCCCCCTGTATTAACTCCCCAAAAAGCACTCACTAAATTTTCTGGTGCAGTATGCTACATACATTAAATTTTCTGATCCTGAGTTTTCAAACCTTATTATACTCCAGAGCTGACTCACTATTCTGCTGGGGGGTCAATTTTTTCAACATTAAAATGATCCTGAGTTCCCCCTTATTATACCAGGCTGCCCTCAATTTTTGGTGGGGGGTCACTGTTACATACATTAAATTTCTGACCGATTCCCCCTTATTTACCCCCCGAGCTGCACTCACTATTCGTTTGGGGCAGTCCTTTTTAATCATTCTTTTCTGATCCCGGTTACATCCCCTTTTTAAAACCCCAACTGCACTCACTATTCTGCTGGGGGTCACTCTACATCATTTAAAATTTCTGACCCGAGTTTCAAACCGGGATTATACTCCCCAGCTGCACTCCCCATTCTGCTGGTGCAGTCAAAGTTCAAACCCTTTCTGTACTGATTACCCTCCTGTATTATACCCCCCAAATGCACTCACAAAATTCTGCTGGTGCAATCACTGTTACATACATTACATTAGATCCTGAGTTACCTCCTGTATTTACTCCAAGCTGCCTCACTATTTGCTGGTGCAGTCACTGGTACATTACATTACTGACCTGATTAATCCTGTATTAACCCAAAACCCGGCACTCACTATCTGGGGGCAGTCACGTGCCCAAACATTACTTTAACGATCCTGATTCCCCCTTTTTAAAAAATCCAGACTGCACTCACTATTTGTTTTGGGCAGTCACTGTGTACTACTTACTTTTCTGCCCGGGGTTACCCCCCTTTTGTTTTAAATATCCGAGCTGCACTCACTATTTGCTGTGCGTCACTGCGTACTACTTCTTTCCCTGATCCTGAGTTACATCCTGTTTTTTCCCAACTGAAACTCACTTTTCCCGCGGGTGCGTCAATGTGACAACATTATGACCCCGGGTTCCCCCCTGTATTTTACCCCCGAGCTGCACCTCCTATTTGCGGGGGTTTCACGGGAACATACATTACTTTAACGATCCTGGTTACATCCGTTTTTTACCCAGAGCGCACTCATTATTCGCTGGTGAGTCCCCCCGTGTACTACATTACTTTTTGACCCCGATTTACATCCTGTATTATACTCCGGGTGCACTCACATTTTGAAAGTGCAGTCACTGTTACAAAAATTTTTTAACTAAAACCGGGTTTTCCCCTTATTAACCCAAGCGCACTCCTATTTGCTGTGCAGTCACGGGTACAAAAATTACATTACAAAATCCTGATTATATCCTGTATATACTCCAGGCGCACTCACTATTCTCAAAGGGCAGTACGTTTACATACATTACATTATTTGGCCGGGATTTTACATCCTGTATTATACTCCAGAGCTGCCTCCTATTCCCCGGGTGCAGCACGTGACAACATTACTTTACAAATCCTGTTTCCCCCCCCCGCTTTAAACCCCAAGCTGCGCCGTTTTTTGGGGGCTGCGGGGGGTGCATTTGGTGTGGCTCTCTCTTACAGAAGGATGCCCTCGGGGTCGGGATCCTGACGCTCAAAGACAGCGTGCCCTCGGGGTCGGACTCTCGAGCTCGGAAGCAGGCTCCAGAAAGCAGCACCATTTCGACCAGTAAGGACGGGGGAGGAGCGCTGGAAGAGGAAAGGTAAGGACAGGTGACTCCCGCGAAAAGGAGGGGTTCCTCCACCTGCAGATGTGACAGCGCGGGGGTTTTTTACAATGTGTCAGTGCAACGGGGGCTTCGTTCTGCATCCAGTGCTGGAGAGAACTGGCCCCCCCAACTGAAAAAACCCCCCCGGGGTGTTGCCCCGAGGCGTTGCTCTCCGGTGGGGGATCTATCTAGGTTTCCCCCCCCGCCCTCACCTCACCTGGGTGTTTGGGCCCCCACATACATCACCCCGGGGAAACAATATTTTTGAAACAGGAAAAAATCTGTAGAAACCCCACTTCCTTTCAGAGCAAAAGAGGCAAATATATTCAAATCCAAAGGGGGCCCCCCCAGCATCCTGGGGGCCCCCCCCAAAAACTGCCCCCGCAGCAGCCAGAGCATGGACCGAGGTCACAGCCAGCAGGGGGGAGGCACAAGCGCAAAACCTTTCTCCCCCGGCCACACTCCCCCTCTGCTGCATACCCCATATGCCGCAATCGCCGTCTGCCCTCCTGGGTGCGGGGGGAAAAAGGGGGGCCCCCCCCCAGGGGGGGGTCTACAAGATTCACCCCCCCCCCTCGACACCGACGGGGACCACATTTAGACATCCAAAAGATGGGAGCAGTGACAAAGCCTGTCACCCTGTGTGTTTAACAGTGCTACACATAAAAAACGGTCCCCGTATGATTGCAGTATGCAATGGTAACACTTCTATCTTGTAATAGGGGGGGGGTTTGTATTTTATTTTTGGATAAGGGGCATATTTATAGTTATATTCCCCCTTTTTCACAGGACAGTATTATAAGTTATAATTTTTTTCAAAAGCAGTATAAATTTTTATTTCTTTTTCCAAGGGGTATTATAGAGTTAAAATTTGGGACATAGGAAAAGTATTATTTGTTAACTTGAATAGGGGGAGTATTATAGTAGTTTTTTTTTTTTGAAAAAAGGAGCAGTATTTAGTAGTTATTTTCTTGTAATAGGGCAGATTTTGTAGTTTATTCTTTACATGGGAAAGCAGATTTTAGATTTTATATTTTTTGTACTAGGACAGTATTATGTTTTAAATATTCTTGTATAAAAGGGGAAATTTAAATAGTATTATTTTTTTAAAGGGGGAGCATATATAGTATTTAAAAATTTGTATTTGGGGAGAGTATTATAAGTTATATTCTTTTACATAGGGGCAGAAATTTAGTAGTTTTTTTTCTTTTACGGGGGGCTTTTAATATAGTAGTTATATTTGTATATAGGGGCAGTTTTATAGATTAATTCTTGTATAAGGGCAGTATTATAGTATTATTTTTTTGTCGGGGGGGCAGTTTTAAAGTTTTAAAATTTTGTACATAGAGGCAAAATTTTTGTTAATTTTTGTACGGGGGGGAGTTTTAAAAAGTAGTTATTTTTTTGTTATAGGGGGAGTTTTATATTTTTTTATATTTTGTACATGGGGGGCATTTTTTATAGTAGTTTAAATTTTTTAAAAAGGGGGCAGTATTTAGTAGTTATTTTCTGTATATGGGAAAAGGCAGTTTTAAAAGGTTTTATATCGTAAAAGGGAGTTTATATATTTAAATTTTTTTGTATGGGGGGGGCCCGTATTATAGTATTATTTTGTACATGGGGCATTTTTTGTAGTTAAAATTCTTGAAAAAAGGGGGCATTTTTAAAAAATTATAGAATCATAGAATCAAGAATGGTAGTTTGGGGAAGGGGGCCCCCCGGGGGCCTTTGGCCCAAACCCCCTGCTAAAAGGGGGGGATTTCAAAACATCCCCAACAGATGTCCCACCCTTTCTTTTTTGAAACTTCCATTAAAGGAACTCACCCCTTTTTGTGGCACCTTTCCACTCATTGTCACCCTAACTGTCAAAAATTTTTTTCTAAATTTAATCTGTCCCTCCTTCTTTTCATCCCATTGCTTCTAGTTTTTCCCTTTTGTTTAGAAAAGAATCCTTCAAAAAAATTGACAGCCCTTGAAAAAATTTGTAAAACCACTTTTAAAAAGTCTCCTCTCAGTCTTTTTTTTTTGCAAGCTAAACTTTCCCCAAAATCCTGCAACCTTTCCTCTGGACATGGTTTGCGACCGCACCACGGGGGCTCCCGAATTTCCCCTTTTGTTTTCTTTTTTAAAATGTGGTGCCCAAAACTGGACACAGTTTCCCCAGAGGGGGTCTGCCAAAGAGGATGGGGCTAATGACCCAACTTGACTAGACTGTTGCTTCTGTTAATACACCCCAAAATTTTGAAATTTGTCTTTTTTGCTGCTGCATCCACTGTTGACTCATGTTAAGGGCTGTGATAAAATTTGTATCCCCCAAATCTTTTTCACATGTGCTTTTTCTTTTTCCCCTTTTTCCCCCATTTTAAAATGTTTTTTTTTTTTTATTGCCCAATGTAGATTTTGGGGATTTTTCTCTTTTTAAAATCCATTCGTAAATTGCTCCCCCTGCCCCCATTTATGTATATTTTTTAAAATTTCCCCTCCCCTTTCAGTAATTTGCTTAAACCCCCCTAAACTTTGTGTCCACAATTTAAACCGTTTCCCCCCTTTTTTCCCTTCCCTCTAAATATTGTAAAGATGTTGAACAATAAAGGGGCCCCAAAACAAGCCCCTGGGGGACCCCCTTTAGACATTTTTTCCCAAAAGGTGTTTCCCAATTTTCTACCACTTTTTTGGTCCGTCACTAAGCCTTTATAAAACCCCCAAAAAGTTCCCTTTTTCCATTCCATATTTTTCATTTTTTTTAAAAAAGGGGTTGGTGGATACTTTGCAAATGCTTTGCTGAATCAAGATAAAATATTTTCTACAGCTTTTTCCCGATCCACCCTCAGTGTTCTGTCATAAAGGGGAAAATTTAAATTATTTTTATTCTTTTAAAATGGGGGGTATTATAGTAGTTATATTCTTGTAATAGGGGGCAGTATTTAGTAGTTTTTTTGTACAAGGGGGCAGTTTTTAAAAAGTTATAAATTTTTGTATATAGGGGGCAGTATTAATATTTTTTTCTTGTATTAGGGGCGTATTAAGTAGTTATTTCCCTTTTACATGGGGGGAGTATTAAAAAGTTATATTCTTGAAAAATTTTTGGGCAGTATTATAGTATTTTTTAAAATTTTTGTACATAGGGGCAGTTATTTAAAATTTTATTGTTATGGGGGGGTAATTTTATAGTTTTTTTTTTGTATATAGGGGCAGTATTATAGATTTTTATTCCCTTTTAATGGGGGGAGTATTAAAAAATTAAATTTTTTTTGCATTGGGGCAGTTTTAAGTAGTTATAAATTTTTGGGATATAGGGGGCAGTAAAATTTTAGAGTTAAATTTTTTGTACATGGGACAAATTAAATTTAGTATTTTAAAATTTTTTAATGGGGGGGAGTTTTTAGTATTATAAACTTGTACAAGGGGGGAGTATTTATATTTTTATTTTGTATATAGAGCGTACAAATATTTTTTCTTGTACAAAAGGGGGGATTTTTAAAGTAGTTATATTCTTTTACATAGGGCCCTTTATAAGTAGTTCTATTTTTAAAATGGGGGGGAGTATTATAGATTTTTAAATTCTTTTATTTAGGGGGAAAATTTTAGTAGTTATATTTTTGGGACATAGGGGGCATAAAATTTGGTTTAAATTTTGTACATAGGGGGCAGTATTATGTGTTCTAAATTTTACATGGGGGGGAGTATTTTATTTGTTTTATTTTGTAAATGGGGGGTATTAAGTATTTTAATTTTTGGGTATGGGGGAGTAATTTTAGGGATTTTTTTTTTTTTACATAGGGGGGAGTATAAATAGTTTTTTCTTGTACATAGGACATATTAAAAGTAGTTTTATCTTGTCCCTGGGGGCAGTATTATATAGTTTAATTCTTGTATTTTTGGGCAGTAATTTTATATTAAATTTTTTTGTAAAAAGGGGCATATTAAAAGTAGTTAATTCTTTACATGGGGCATATATATATTTTTATTCCCCTTTTCATAGGGGCAGAAAAATGTATTTCTATTCTTGACATGGGGGGGAGTATTAAAGTATTTTTTTTGTTTTAAAGGGCATTTTTAAAAGTATTTAAAAAATTTTTGTACATGGGGGGGGAGTTTTTGATTTAATTTCCCTTTTACTAGGGCAGTATTAAAATATTTTAAATTTTTGTACTTTTGGGGGGATATTATAGAATTAAAATTCTTGTAAAGGGGCGATTAAGTGTTATTTCCCTTTTTCATAGGGGGAGTATTTTTAGTTATTTTCCCTTGGGGAAAGGGGGCATTTTATAGTAGTTAAAAATTCTTACATAGGGGGCAGTATTATAGTAGTTAATTCTTGAAATTTTAGGGCAAAAATTATAGTTTTTAAAATTCTTCTATATAGGGCATTTATTTAGTATTTTTTTTTGAAAAAGGGCGTTTTTAATTTTAAAAATTTCTTAAAAGGGGGGGCCCTAAAAAGAAAGTTAAATCTTATAGGGGGGGGCAGTTTATAGTAGTTAAAATTCTTGTACATAGAGCGTATTAAGGGGTTTAATTTTCTTGTACATGGGGGCATATTATAGTAGTTTTTCTTTTTGTAAAAGGGGCCCAGTATTATATATTCTATTTTTGTACATGGGGGGCAGTATTTAGTAGTTAATTCTTGTATATAGGGCAGTATTATATTTTGTTATATTTCTGTAAAATGGGGGGCAGTATTAAGTGTTTATTCTTTTACATAGGGGGGGAAAATTATAGTAGTTCTATTTTTACATAGGGGCAATTATAGTATTTATTTTGAATAGGACAGAAATATAGATTCAAATTTTTTGTCCCTAGGGGGCAGTATTATTTTTTAAAATTCTTGTATATGGGGGCCCAGTATTATATTTTTTTAAATTCTTGTACATGGGGGGCGTATTTTTTGTTATATTCTTGTACTGGGGACAGAAATTAAGTATTTTATTCTTGTACATAGGGAAATTTTAAAAATTTAGTTATTTTTTTTGTATATGGGGGGCATATTAAAAAAGTTTTTTTCTTGTATTAGGGAAAGTATTATAGTATTTTATTCTTGTACATGGGGGGCAGTTTTAATATAGTTATTTTCTGTAAAAGGGGGGGCTTTTTATATTTTAAAATTTGAAATATGGGCATTTTATAGTATTATTTTCGTATATAGGGGCAGTTTATGTAGTTATATTCTTGTACATGGGACAGTATTAAGTATTTATATTTTTGTACATGGGGGGCTTTTTTAAATAGTTATATTCTTGTACATAGGGGGCGTTTTATAGAGTTTATTTTGTTTTGGGGGGAGTATTATAAAAGTTATATTTGTATGGGGGGGCCCTTTTTTATAGTATTTTAATTTTTTATTTGGGGCAGTATTATATTTTTAATTTTTCTTGTACATAGGGGCAGTATTATAGTATTAATTCTTGATATAGGGGGGGCGTATTTTATATTTAAATTTTTTGTACATAGGGACATAAATAGTAGTTATATTCTTGTAATGGGGGCAGTTTTATAGTAGATATTTTTGTAATGGGAGCAGTTTTATATAGTTATTTTTTTAAAAATTTTGAGCTTTTTATAGTAGAAAAATTCTTTACATAGGGCAGTTTTATAGTAGTTATTTTTTTTGTACGGGGGGCAGTATTAAAATAGTTAAAATTCTTGTACATAGGAGAAAGTTTTTATAGTAGTTTTTTTCTTTACGGGGGGGCATATATTTTTTTTAAACCCCTTGTAAAAAAGGAAAAATTTTTATTAAAAAAACCCAAAAACAAAAAAAAAATTAAAAAAAAACAAAAAATCACTTTTAATATAACACAAGCATTAAATAATCAATCTTTTTCATAAAAAATTAAAGCCCACACCGGGAAGGAAGAGAAGAAAAAAAAACCAAAATCATCTATTTCCTAACTGAATGTGGGTTCCTCCATTTTTTAATTTTTCCAGCCCTCCTTCCAACTTCTAGGATTTTACCCACCGGATTTTTGAAAAAACCCTTTATTGGCTGCAGCTGTGATCAAACGGCCTTTGTGCAGTAAAAACCCGGGGGTTCCATGTGCCTTTTTATTTGATGCGCTGATTATGATGTACATGTCTCTTGGTGTTACAAAAAGGGGGGGGACACCATAGATTATGTCAGGGGACTTTAGGGTCCTCAAATGGGGGGGGTTTTTTTTTGCTGAAACTTCCCCCAAAAATTTTTCCCCCCCCCCCAAACAATCACTTAAAGTGCTCCATAGTCTCCCCCTGCTGAAAAACCCCAAGGGGGCAAATTTGATCAGGGAAAACCAGATGTTTTGTTCCCCCCACAAAGACCCACAAAAGGGATGAAAGCCCCAAAAAAACAAACGTTTTGGAGGAAGTCATTTCCCGTTTAGGGAAAACCCAACTTTCCTGGGGGTGGGGGGGACACAATTTCAGGGCCGTGGAGAGAAGAAGAAAGTCCCACTACATGAGCAAAGGTCTCTTCTCGGGCTCTCTAAAATTTTAAAACTTCCCAGTCCCCCCCCTCCAAAAAAACTTTAGCCCCTAGTCCAAACGGGGGGGGGGGGTACCGCCCCTTTTCCTCCCTTGAGACGCCGCCTCGCCCCCAAAAATTTTTGAAAAAAGGGAAAAAACCAACCCCCGAAAAAATTTCCCCCCGGGGGCTACTGTTTGGGGGTCCATTTTCCCAATTCCCCCTTTAGAAAAAAGAGTCAAAAAAACCCCCCTTGGGGTTCAACATATCCGGCCCACCTCTCTGCCTAGGCGTTATTCCCCCTCTTTATTAGGTTTAACCTATTCCCCCCCCAAAGCTGGAAGAACAGGCTGAAACCCCCCCCTGAGAAAGATCTGGGAAAGGGGAAAAAGACCCGGGCATAAAAGAAAACGGGGCCCGGGGAAATCCCTTAAAAATTTTTTAAACCCCTTTCCCCTTTTTGGGGGCAGCCTCCAGTTCTTCCATCCTAAACCCCTTTCCCTTTTTCCCGGTTTCCCCTTTCCCCCCCTAAATTTTTTTGCGGGGCATTTCATCCCCCCCAAATTTAACCCCTAGATCTTAATAGGTTTAAAGGGTTTGGGGAAACGCGGCAGATCAAAGCTGGCAGTACCCCAATGTCCAGAGAGCTTGACTCTTTTAAGGTTTTTCCCCCGACCCGGAGGCCTCTGAGTACTTTATGGACGCAGATAAATCTTTCCCCTCTCGAGGGGGAGTTTTCACCAACGTCCCCACAAAAACCCCATAGGCAACAACATTCAGAGGCCCGGGAGTGGGGGACCCCGGGGGCCCCCCCCAAAAAAACACCCTGCAGTGACCTCAGAAACGGGGGGAGGGCAAAAACAACAGGGCGGACTTTTGGGCCCAAAACCCAAACCCCCCCCCCCCCCCCCAACTCCCCAAAAAAGTTTACCCCCCAAAAACCCCCAATCAGAGAAAGCTTACCACCCCCTGTACAAAGTCTTTAGCCCCAAAAAACAAATTTTTCCCGGGGAAAAACCGGGGCTTTGACAAAGTCGCCCCAATAGTTGATCAACCCCGGGCAAAGGCTTTAGCCTGGTCCCTAAAACATCTCCCACACCGCAGAGTTTTTCATCTCTCAACATCTCTCTTTTTAAACGAGATATTTTCCCCCCCAAATGTTCCCCCTTTTACTGTCCCCAAAAGAGAGCCCCCCAACAGTCCCCGGGACAACCAGACTAATTAGAAAATGGGGATCTTGCAGAATCTCCTTCTACATTCAAGAGGAAAATGGGCCTCCATTCTTGATGTCGTTGGCTAAAAAACCCTTTTTAAAGCGAATTAACGAGGACACTCTCAGGGGGGGGAGCATCGGGTTTTTTTTTCTAAAAAATTTTTCTATACACATCCATGAGGTTGGCCGGGGGGGTCTCTGAATTTTTTATGAATTTGCTGTTAAAAACCTTTTGCCTGGGCCTTCTTCAAAAAATTTTAAATCAAACCTCCTTAACTTCCTAAACCTTTAAAATTCTGCTGTCAAGGAAAAAGTCCAGACATTGTTCAGGCACAAATTTTTCCCCCAAGAATTGAGTCTTTTTTTCTTTATCCAAACTTCCCCTGAAAAAAATCAGAAAAAAAAATTTTCACCACCCCCGGGGTACCCCCCGTAAAACCTGCAAAAAAACCCTGGGAGTCAAGGGAGACCTTGCCCAAATTTTTTTGGCCACCCTCTCCCCGAAATTTTTTAAAAGGGGGTGGGGGCCCCCCAAACCCTAACCCCTTTTCAAGAACCAAGGAAACCCGGGGTATATAAAAACTGCCTTACTCAATTTCGGGCCGGGGCCCCTTTCACTTTGTCCCCCACCCCCCCGAAAACAGTACTCCTTCTTTGCGCAGTTTTTGGTTTACTGGCGAAACTTATTCCTCCCTTTTTTAACACATTTTTTTTTAAAAAGGGGGGTTTATATCCTCCTGACTCCCCCCACCACTTTTCAGTTGTCAAAGAAGTAAACCCCTTTCCCTAGATGGGGATAAGGGAGGGGGCCGACTCTGAAAAAAAGGATCATCCCAAAGACTGGAATGAGCGTCCCAACCCCCTCCCAAATTCCCGGGGGCCGTTAGAGGTCCCCCCGACAAAAGCACAAGGGGAGGTGAGAGATAAGGACACCTTTTCACTTAGGGGGGGCCCACAGCCTCAGTAGGACTCAAAAAAGCAAAACTAACCCCCACTGCTCCTTTTGGGGAAAATGAATTTCAAATTTTTTGGGTGGACCTCCCCGTTGAAAACGTCCCGTCAGTCCAGCCTCGTTATGATGTTATGGGGGGAAATTTTTCCCCCCCTGGCATTTTCCCCCCCTAAAAACTGTACCCGATGTCAGTGGGGTTTTAAAATCCCCCCCCAAAACCACGGGGAAAAGAAAATGGAAAAGGGAAAAAGGGTTACTATTAAACAGCTGGATCCTGCCCTCACCGTCGGGGGCCCATAGATGTTAATAACCGGAGTCCCCCTACCATGGATTGACTTCCAACCCAGACATTTTCCCCCTGACCCCCCCTCATCCCATGCAAAAGTCACATCATTGGGGTTAAAAAAAGGCACGAAACCCCCCATAAGGGGGCCCCACCAGCGACCGAAAGATTTGGGCCCGGGCCGCCATTCCCTCTCCCTCTCAAAGCCCCAGAGATGTCAGTCCCGGGCTCCCGCAGGAAGATAACATCTGTGTCCAATTGTGGAAATTCATAAAACCCCCCTTTCTCGCCTCCTCCCTTAAACTATTTTACATTTTTTTGGGGGGCAGTGTTAAGAAACCCCGCCATCCAACCCCAAAATGAAGAAGCAGAAAAACCCGCCATCTCATGATTTAAAAATATTTTTCCACCACGGGGGTCCATGTCCTTTACCTGAGGTTCTCAGATAAGGGGGGCCGCTTTGGGGGGGGGGGGGGGGGGGCCCTTTTCCCCCGTAAACCCCCACATCAATTTTCCTAACCCCTTTTTTTTTATAATTGCATCTTTTTACTCGATAAAACTCCATTTTTTTGGGGCACACCATCACCCCCCGCAGGATTTGGAGCCTTCTTACCGCATCTGAGGGGGGTCATTTTTTCCCCAGGGGTTTTGGGGGGAGGTGTTTTTTTTCTTTTTTTTGTTAGATAACCTCCCCTATCGAAAAAGACAGTGACTGAAGGAGGGCTACCTGAGGCTTTCGGGGCCTAGGACGACCTCCCCTTTCCCCTCGCACCCTGCTGCTCTGGTGTTACTTTTTGGGGGCCCCCCGGTGGGCATCTGAAAAGGTCACATCTCTCCTGACAAATTTAAAACCCCTCCCCATTTTGCCCCTATCACCACATCCTCATCCTCCCGGCCTTTTTCCCCCCTCACATCCTCCCTCAGGGGGAAAAATTGCAATGTTGTGCCAGGCGGGGACATCCCTGTGAGCGGGGGCCCAAACTGCCCCCGGGTTGCACCTGACGCCCGGCGTCTTTAAACGACAGGGGCCCCCCCCCCAAAAGACTGACTTCACCCCAGTACAGACATTAGCCAGAAAGACCTTTTTCCCCCCCCATTTGGGAAACACTTTCTGGGGGGGCCCCCGGGTAATAACTCTTCCCTTTCTCCCTCCCAATGAAAAGGATTGGGAAGTGGGCAGTGATGTATTTTTTGCTGCAGTTTTCACTAAAGCTTTCCCCCCCATTTTCCAAAAACCCTCCTATCTTACCTTTTTGGTCCGAGAAAAGGGGCCAAGTGTCCCCGGAGCCACACCCCGATGCCCCCGGGGGGGGAAAAGGCCTCTTTAAAAAAGGGTTTCCCTTTTTACTGTGACGGGGCCCCCGGGGCTGGAGATAGAACCACTAAACTTTTTTCCCGCCCCAGCTCCCTAACTTGGGGTAACGGGCCCCCGAATTTCCAGGTCAACGAGAGCTTGAAGTGACCTAAACCCTGCCTTCCTTTAAGATTAGACACCGCCATTTCCCCTTCATTCCCCCCCCCCCCCAAACCCCCCTTTGGGCCCCACGCACTCTTCACCACATACCGCCTTTGGGGAATCCCCCTTTGGCACCTAAAAATTTAAACCGCCCCAAATTTAAATGCGCTTAAAAGCTGGCCGGTAACCGGGGGCCCCCGAAGTAAAGGGAAAGGGGCGCCGGGGGCCCCGTCATTCCGGGGGGACCTGAGGGGGCACACGGGGGTTTACTGACAGGGGAGGGGGTGCACGGGGGGGACTGTACTTTTTCACCCCTTGGGGGCTAGATGGAAAAGGGGGGAAAAGTCCACATATCACCCCAATTTCATTACCCAGCTCTTTTAAACAGTGTCACGTAAATTTTCAAAAAGAAAAAACCCCCCCAACCCCCCACCCAGGGGGACAACATCACCCCCACGTCTGTGCCCCCCCTCTCACACAAACAGTCCCCCATATACTGTCCTGCTCCTGGTGGGGGTTTTTTGGGCCGTGGGGCCTCTGCGGGGGTCTGAAGTGAAAATGTTTTTTTTTTTAAAATATCAGGGGCCTCCCCCTCATCAGCACAAACCCCCCTTACTTTCCTGCCCCTGTGGGGGGGACCGGGGCCTTTTGGTTTGCCCCGTGGAGTCTGAAGTGTATGCCCCCGTTCCACTTCGTGCTTGCTGCTGGGGGTTTTTTTCCCCCCCGGAAGCAGAAGGGGGGAGCCTGTAACCCCGGCCCCGTGTCCGCTGCTGGGGGGCCCGCCCCTGAAAATCGGGGGGCCCTGGCTCTACAGCAAGCCCTGCTTATAGGGGGCAAACCCCTTTCCCGGTTCCTGTAGTCTCTCCCGGGGGGCCCCCCGCCCTCCATCAAAAAACCCCCTGTCCTGACCACATACCAGCTGTACCCCCGTGTGTTCAGTTCGGGGCATAGGCATCATTAAAAGGCAGGATTAGTGGTCTTTAGGGATAGAAAAATCTACTTCCAGTTGCAGCGCTTTTTTTTTGTCCCTGAAAATCACCCCAGTTTTTTGACCCCCCGGGTTACTCACCCCCTAGCGGCAGTTTCCGGGGTGCCCCCCCGGTCCACACTTTTTGTCTCACCACGGGGGGAGGGCTTCTGAACCATCCTTGCGGTTCCACCACAAAGGGGTTTTTGTGGCTTCTTGGCTGGATGCAGGCCCGCAGCAGGTTTTTTCGCTCCCCCCTGACGCGCCGTGTGCGTCCTGGGGCCCTACTGCCATGCGCGTAAAATTCCCCTGGGGGTTTGTTTTTTTCCCAAAAACGTTGTCTTGCCTGGGGCGGGAAAGGGGACGCACACTGGGGCTGATCTCCCCTGTGCACCCAGCAGGGCTGCTTGATTGGCGGGGAGTTTACCTGCCCCTTTACATTTGCGTAACCCTTTATTTCCGAATTTTTCCCTTTTTGTTTTTTTTGTGGATTTGGGAAAATTTTTTTTCCCCCAAAACTTTATGACGGCTTTTCCTCCTTCACAGAATTTGCTTTCAGCTTTGGGGGCGCTGCAAACCCCTGCTCTGAAAAGGCTCGGGGGTTAACCCCCTTTTGGAGAGGCCGGGGGGGTTGTCCCCCTGTAGGCCCGGGGAAACCCCCCCTTGCCTGGGGGTTTCCCCCCCCCAGGGGGCCCTCCTTGGGCTTGCTCCAACATGAGGGGAAACCCAAAAAAAAACCCCAAAAACCCACAGCTAGGGGGCAGTATTTAGTAGTTATATTCTTAAAACATAGGGGGGGGGGATTATAGTATTTATTCTTGTACATAGGAGGGGATATTTTTAGTGTTATATTCTTATAATAGGGGGAATTTTTTTTTTGAAAAACCAAAAAAAAAACAAATATACTGACAAACCCCCAAATACAAAAATAAATTTTCCCCTTTGGGGGGTTTTCACATTACAAAACCGGATTATACAAAAAAAATTCTTAAAAAAGTCCCTACACCTGGGTTTTGGGGAAAAAAAAAAAAAAAAAAAAAAAACCCTCATAATTTTTTCCCCTGACACATCCTTCCAAAACTTTTAAAATTTCCTAAAAGATTTTATCTATCTGGGGGCCCGGGGGTTAGTGGTTGAAAAGCGCAAGATTTTGAGTCGGAGTTATTCTGGTCCCCCGCCGTCTCCATTTCAGACCTACCCGAGAGCCCCAGGTAAGGCTTCCCCCTTGGGCGGGGACAGTCCTCACCCCTATCAAACCTGCTCAAATTTTTTTAAGGTCACCCCTTCCAAAAAAACACCGCAGGCTAATTCACACGTCAGGGGGAAAAATTGCGTTTTTTTTGCGGTTTTTCCGGGGTTTTCCGCGGTAAAACGCGAAAAAAACGCAAGCATTTAAACATCCTATACATGTTAATTGATTCCGCATGTTTTGGCCACTTTTGTTTTTTTTTGCAAAAAAAAAGCTTTGGGGAAAAAAAAAACAACATTTTCTTTTAAATTTTCGGGAAAGTAAGGGGGCAGTGGGGTGGTAAACCCGGGGGGGGGAAAGGGGGGAAATCCCTCCAGGCCCCCGGGTACCATACCCCCTTGGGGGGAAAAAAATAATTAAAAATAAAAAATAAGATATTCTCCCTTTTCCCGGGGCCCCCCCGGTTTCCCCCCCCGGGGGCCCCCCCACCCTTTTCCCCCCTTCGGGGGCGCTCCCGCAATTCCGGTCCCAAGATCCTTGCAAAATTTACCCAGATGGCATAGCGGTCTGGGGGGAGTACGTCAGGGGTTTATTTGTCCCCAAAAACACCCTTTTGGCCCGGGGGTTCCCGGGGGGCGTCGTAAAAGGGGGAAGGCTGGGGGGGCCGGGGGGAAACGGGGGGGCCCCCCGGAAGGGGAAATCAATTTATTTTTTTTATTTTTTTTTCATTAATCTTTTTTTCTATTGATGCACATAGGCCCGGGAAACAAAGTAAAAAGTTGGTCACCTTGTCAAAACTATTTTGACTCGTGTGCCCAAACCCCGTCAATTTTTTTTCCAAGCGATGCTACAGATCGCTGGGGAAAAAGCTAGCATTCTGAAAACTAATTTTCCTTGAAAAAACCGGGTTTGGTAATGCCCCCCTTGCGCTGCCCCTGGGGGACAACCCCCAAATTTTTTCCCTGTCACCCCCAACCCTGTGCCGGTGCACCTAGTAACCCCTGGGGGGCCCCCGGGGGGCCTTTTTTCCCCGACAAAAACCCTCCTCCAAAAAATTCCCCCTCCACCAAATCCCATCAAACCTTTAAAGATATGTCCCGCAAATCCCTTGGGGGTCCATTTCCCAAAAGGGTTGCACCTGAGTTCGGCAGTCTCACCAAGGCCGACCCCCCACACGGTTGCCTTCAACACAGACACTTTTCCCGGGACCCGCCTTGCCACATTTAAAACACTTACGGCCCAATAGAAAACCACCCCCCTCCCCCCAAAAAAAGGTTGGGGAAGGGGCAGTGAATTTCGCAGGGCCTTTTCACCAAAAACCCCCACCCCCCCGTCCAATACCCCATTGTCTCTTTTTTTGGGGGGCAAGACCGGGGCACAATCCCCCCCGGGGCCCCCAAAATGCCTGGGGGGGGAACAGACCTTCCAAAAAAAGATTTACCGTCGGTATCGGTTTAGAGAAGGAAAAAAGCTGAATTACTCCACCCCCCTAAATTGGGAAATTATACCAAAACCCTTCCCCGGCACTCATGCAAAAGCACACCCAAAGCCCTGCCTGTCGGGAAGATTAATCACCCCCAAAAACTGACGGCAAACCCCATCTGCGACACAAAGCTCCCTGACCACAACCTTCTATCTGGCAGACCCCCTTTTCACCTCTGTCCGGAACGCAAACGTTTTTTTTTCTCCCTTTTTAAAGCCGGGGGGAAAAAATTACCAGAGGGGAAGGACGGGGCGCCACGACCCGGATTACTGGGGGGGAAACCCCGGGGCACACAGTGACTGACGGGTGAGGGTGCACAGGGGGGCTTTTTCACCTTTTTTGGCTCGGAATTTTAAAGGGGGGGGAAAAACAGCATTATCGCAATTGTTTTCATCAACCAATGTCACATCGCTGCGCAGCGTCACCAAAATACTGTGCTCCCCCAAACCCCCCACCCCTCAATACCGCGGTTCCCCGCCAACCTCGGGGGCCATCAGGAAATACCGGCACTGTCCCGGGGCCCCCCCTTTGGGGCATGGGGTTCGAACTTGGCCCTTGCTAAAAAAAATCCATGCTGCTGTTTAATCTGCTGCAGGGGGCGTACGGGATTCTGGGGGCTTTTTTACCTCTACTGGGGAAGTCCCTTTGCTGCTTGGAACGCTGCAGGCTGTTGTGCTGGGGTTTGGACTTGTTTTTCCTTTGGGAACTGCACTACATCTTTGCTTTGGGCTGCGCAGGCATTTTGCGGGGATTTTGAGACTTGGGTACTTGCGGGGTCTGACACAGGTGCTGCTGGGCGGCATTTGCCCCTTTTGGGGAACAGAACTTGCAGGGGCAGCACTGTCCGCCCCTTCGGGGGCCACCGGGACAATGTCTACCGGAACCTCAGATTCTGCTTCTGTGACTTAACCTTTTCCCGGGGCCAAAAGTCCCGCCGGGGCCCCCCTCCTAGGGGCGCAGTCCATGTCCCTCACCACTTTCCGCAAACACCCGTGTTTCAATCTCATCATAAAACAACCCCCGGGGTTAATAGCCTTTGTTTATAGCAAGTGTCTATCTGCATCTGTAGGCGTCTTTTGCGCGTAACTCACCAAAACTTCTTGACCGTCCTGGGATCTCCTCTGCGAGCTGAACTCAGGTGCACTGGCGTCTCCCCTGGGATCCTGCATTCAGCGATGTCCCCCGGCTGCTTGAACCCAGACGTCCCTTAATTTTCACCACCGCTGGTTTCATGCTCCAGGCTCCACAGCACTTTTACTGCTGCCACCTGACTGCGACCGTGTGCGTCCTGACCGCGCCATACTGCCAGCTGCTGTAAGTTCTCCTGGATGGTTTGTCTTCCAAGACGTCCGTCTCCTGCCTGGAGCAGGAAGGTATCTGCACAGCTGGGCTGATCTCAACTGGCACCCGGCAGGAGCTGCTTGCTGACTGGGGAGTTACCTGACTTCACATTGTGCTGTAACCCTTCACTGACCGACACTTTTCCTTCTTGCTTCTTTGCTGGACTGGAGAAGGTTTTCCTCCCAAAACTTTACTGACGGCTTTTTCCTCCTTCACAAACTGCTGCAGCTTTGCTCGCTGCATTCACTGCTCTGACAGTGGCTCTGGATTAACATTCCCATTAGGAGAGGCCTGGGAGGCTTGTCCCAGTGTAGCCGGGAAGCCTGGCCTTGCCCTGGGGACTTCCCCCGCCCAGGGTGCCCCTCCCTGGGCTTGCTCCAGACATCAGAGAGCAACAAACACACAACCTCTCAGCTAGGAGGCAGTATTATAGTAGTTCTATTCTTTACATAGGGAGCAGTATTATAGTAGTTTATATTCTTGTACATGAGCAGTATTAAGTAGTTATATCTTGTACATAGGGGCAGTATTTATAGTAGTTATATTCTTGTACATAGGGCAGTATTATTGTAGTTTATTTCTTGTACATAGGGGCAGTATTATAGTATTATATTCTTATACATAGGGGCAGTATTATAGTAGTTCTATTCTTGTACATAGGGACAGTATTATAGTATTATATTCTTATACATAGGGCAGTATTATAGTAGTTAATTCTTGTACATAGGGCAGAAATTATAGTATTATATTCTTATACATAGGGGCAGTATTATAGTAGTTATATTCTTATACATAGGGCAGTATTATAGTAGTTATATTCTTGTACATAGGGGCAGTATTATAGTAGTTATATTCTTGTACATAGGGACATATTATAGTAGTTATATTCTTATACATGGGGGCAGTATTATAGTAGTTATATTCTTATACATGGGGGCAGTATTATAGTAGTTATATTCTTGTACATAGGGCAGTAATTATAGTATTATATTCTTGTACATAGGAGCAGTATTATAGTAGTTATATTCTTGTATATAGACAGTATTATAGTAGTTATATTCTTGTACATAGGGGCAGTATTATATAGTTATATTCTTGTATATAGGGCAGTATTATAGTAGTTATATTCTTGTATATAGGGGCAATTTTTATTGTAAAAACCAAACAAATACAAATATACGACATTCCTCCAGTAATATAAAAATAAATTCACTTGGATTGTACATTAAATTACATATCCGGATTATACATATAAAATTAACTTAAAGAGTCCTACACCTGGTTAAAAAAAAAACAAAACAAAAAAAAAAAACATCATATTTTCAACCCAGTGACACATCCTTCCATAACTTAACATTTCCTAATTTTCCTAATGGTTTATCTATCTGGGCTCGGACATTATGTGGTTGACAGCGTCACAGATCTGAGTCGAGTTATTCTGGTCACCACCGGTCTCCATTTCAGACTCTACCCGAGTGACCTCAGGTAATGGCTTCCGCTTGGCGGAGGACAGTCCTCTACGTCCCTATCAAACTCTGCGTCAAATTTTTCTAAAGTCATCCTCAAAAAACACTGTCAGACTCAGACAGAACACCAAACCTATTAGATAAGTCCATTACACCTGCAGAACTCTGGACCTTCTTCCTGGCTCCTTGGCCAGTGTCATACTCCTTCTCAGGTTTACGGGAGGTCTTGTCCTTTTTCTTCCTTTTAGTCTGAGACACAGATGGTAGTACTGAAGTAATGCTTCCCTGTGAAATGCTGCCCCTGAGGGACAACCTCCATACTTCCCTGTGCACCCTCTGAACCCCTGCTGCTCTGGTGTCACCTGTGTAGACCCCTGGTGGGCCTCCGGCTGGCCAGTATTTCCCCTGACAGTAAAGCTGCCTCCTCCAAATCTCTGCCCTGCCACCAAATCCTCATCAGGGTAGTCCTTACAGATATTGTGCCAGGCGTCAGGACAGTCCCTGTGAGGGTGACCGATCTTCCCACAGAGGTTGCACCTGATGTGCTGGCAGTCTTCAGCCACATGGCCGACCCCCCACACAGGTTGCACTTCACCACAGTACAGGGATTTGCCAGGTGACCCCGCCTTGCCACATTTGAAGCACTTACTAGGCTGCCCAGGATAGAAACACACACCCCTCTCCCCCCAATAAAGAAGGAGTTGGTAAGTGGGCATGATATTATCGCACTGGCGCAGTTTCACCCCAAAACCCTCCACCCTCCCGTCCAGATACCATCATTGTCTCTGCTTTTGGTGAGGTCAGAGACCAGGTCACAAGCCTCCGGGAGCCACACCACAATGTCCTGCGGGGGAACAGACTCATTCCAGAAGATGAGATTAACCGTAACGGTATCTGGCTTAGAGAAGGAATAAAGCTGAACTTACTCCAGCCCTCAGTGTCTCTAAACTTGGGGGAAAATTAGACCAAACCTGTCCAGGTCAGTCATGAGCTTAAAACTGACGTCATAGCCCTGCCTGTCTGGAAGATTAATCACCGCCAAGATGCTGACTGGCGCAAACCCCATCTGGCGACACAAGAGCTCCCTGACCACAAACCTTCTACTGGCAGATCCTCCTTGGCACCTCTTTGCCGGAAACGCACGACGTTTCTCCGTTAAAACGCCTGGCCGGTATAATTGGCACCAGAGGTGAAGGACGGAGCGCCACGACTCCAGTCATTACTGGGGGGAACCTGCGGGTCACACTAGGCTGACTGACGGGGTGAGGGTCTGCAGCAGGGGGGCTTCTACACCTTGTGTGCTCGGAATTAAAGGGGGGAAATCACAGACATCATCATGCACATTGTTATCATCAACATCAATGTCACTATCAGACTGCGCAGCGTCCACCAAAGATACTGTGCTCCCCCAAACCCCCGACCCCTCAGATACAGCGCGGTTATCCCAGCATCAGAGCCCTGCTGGGCACCATCAGGAATCTACCGGCACATGTCCACTGCCCAACTGTGGTGCGTGGCATTCTGAGACTTGTAGTCCCTCTGCTGAAAAATGTCCATTCTGCTGCTTGGAATCTGCTGCAGGCGGCTGTGCTGGGCATTCGCTGCGACTTGTTGTACCTCTACTGGAATGTGCCCTTCATGCTGCTGCTTGGAATCTGCTGCAGGCTGTTGTGCTGGGCATTCTGTGACTGTTGTACCTCTGCTGGAATCTGCACTACATGCTTCTGCTTTGGATCTGCTGCAGGCAGTTTTGCTGGGCATTCTGAGACTTGTGGTACGTCTGCTGGTGTCTGTACTACAGCTGCTGCTGGTGCGGCATTTGCCCCTTTTGGAAGCAGAAACTTGCAGCTGCAGCACTGGCCGCACCTGCTTCTGGGGTCCACCTGGGACAATGTCTGACCTGGAACCTGCAGAGTTCTGCTTCTGTGAATTAAACAGTTCCTGGTTCCTATAAGTCTGGCGCCAGGGGCCCCATCCTCTCTAGGACGCAGTCCATGTCCCTCACCACTTTTGCCAGCAATACACCCATGTGTTCAGAGTCTCATCATAAAAATCATGACTCCCGGGATTAATAGCCTTTAGCTTATAGCAAGTGTCTATCTGCATCTGTAGTGTGTCTTTCTGCTGCTGTAACTCACTGAATTTCTTGACCAGTCCTGGGATCTCCTCTGCGAGCTGAAGCTCAGGTGCACGTGGCATCTCCTCCTGGGATCCTGCATTCAGCGATGTCCCCGCTGCTTGAATCCAGACGTCTCCTTAATTTTCACCACCGCTGGTTTCAGGGCTCCAGGCTCCACAGCACTTTTACTGCTGCCACCTGACTGCGACCGGTGTGCGTCCTGACCGCGCCATACTGCCATGCTGCTGTAAGTTCTCCTGGATGGTTGTCTTTCCAAAGACGTCCGTCTCTGCCTGGGAGCAGGAGAGGTGATCTGCACAGCTGGGACTGATCTCACCTGTGCACCTGGCAGGAGCTGCTTGCTGACTGGGGAGTTACCTGACTTCACATTGTGCTGTAACCCATCGCTGACCGACACTTTTCCTTCTTGCTTCTTTGCTGGACTTGGAGAAGGTTTTCCTCCCAAAACTTTACTGACGGCTTTTCCTCCTTCACAGAACTGCTGCAGCTTGGCTCGCTGCATTCACTGCTCTGACAGTGGCTCTGGGATTAACATTCCCATTAGGAGAGGCCTGGGAGGCTTGTCCCAGTGTAGGCCGGGAAGCCTGGGCCTTGCCTGGGAGCTTCCCCGCCCAGGGTGGCCCCTCCCTGGGCTTGCTCCAGACATGAGGAGATCCACAAAACACAACCTCTCAGCTAGGAGGCAGTATTTTAGTAGTTATATTCTTGTACATAGGGAGCAGTATTATAGTAGTTATATCTTGTAATGGGAGCAGTATTATAGTAGTTATATTCTTGTACATAGGAGCAGTATTATAGTATTATATTCTATACATAGGAGCAGTATTATAGTAGTTATATTCATTGTACATAGGGGAAGTATATAGTAGTTACATTCTTGTACATAGGAGGCAGTATTATAGTAGTTATATTCTTGTATATAGGGGCAGTATTATATTAGTTATATTCTTGTACATAGGAGCAGTATTATAGTAGTTATATTCTTGTATATAGGGGCAGTATTATAGTAGTTATATTCTTGTACATAGGGACAGTATTATAGTAGTTATATTCTTGTACATAGGGGCAGTATTATAGTAGTTATATCTTGTATATAGGGGCAGTATTATAGTAGTTATATTCTTGTACATAGGGACAGTATTATAGTAGTTATATTCTTGTACATAGGGGCAGTATTATAGTAGTTATTCTTGTACATAGGGGGCAGTATTATAGTAGTTATATTCTTGTATATAGGGGCAGTATTATAGTAGTTATATTCTTGTATATAGGGCAGTATTTATAGTAGTTATATTCTTGTACATAGGACAGTATTATAGTAGTTATATTCTTGTATATAGGGCATATTATAGTAGTTATATTCTTGTATATAGGGCAGTATTATAGTAGTTATATTCTTGTACATAGGGACAGTATTATAGTAGTTATATTCTTGTACATAGGGACAGTTTTAAGTAGTTATATTCTTGTACATAGGGGGCAGTATATAGTAGTTATATTCTTGTACATAGGGAGCAGTATTATAGTAGTTATATTCTTGTACAAAAGGGAGCAGTATTATAGTAGTTATATTCTTGTACATAGGGAGCAGTATTATAGTAGTTATATTCTTGTACATAGGGGCAGTATTATATAGTAATATTCTTGTACATAGGGGGCAGTATTATAGTAGTTATATTCTTGTACATAGGGAGCAGTATTATAGTAGTTATATTTCTTGTACATAGTGGCAGTATTATAGTAGTTATACTCTTGTATATAGGGGCAGTATTATAGTAGTTATATTCTTGTACATAGTGGCAGTATTATAGTAGTTATACTCTTGTATATAGGGGCAGTATTATAGTAGTAATATTCTTGTACATAGTGGCAGTATTATAGTAGTTATATTCTTGTACATAGGGGCAGTATAATAGTAGTTATATTCTTGTACATAGAGCAGTATTATAGTAGTTATATTCTTGTACATAGGGAGCAGTATTATAGTAGTTATATTCTTGTACATAGGGGCAGTATTATAGTAGTTATACTCTTGTATATAGGGGCAGTATTATAGTAGTTATATTCTTGTACATAGGGGCAGTATTATAGTAGTTATATTCTTGTACATAGGAGCAGTATTATAGTAGTTATATCTTGTACATAGGAGCAGTATTATAGTAGTTATATTCTTGTACATAGGACAGTATTATAGTAGTTATATTCTTGTACATAGGAGCAGTATTATAGTAGTTATATTCTTGTATATAGGAGCAGTATTATAGTAGTTATATTCTTGTACATAGGAGCAGTATTATAGTAGTTATATTCTTGTATATAGGAGCAGTATTATAGTAGTTATATTCTTGTACATAGGAGCAGTATTATAGTAGTTATATTCTTGTACATAGGAGCAGTATTATAGTAGTTATATTCTTGTATATAGAGGCAGTATTATAGTAGTTAATTCTTGTACATAGAGCAGTATTATAGTAGTTATATTCTTGTACATAGGGGCAATTTTTATTGTAAAAACCAAACAAATACAAATATACTGACATTCCTCCAGTAATACAAAAATAAATTCACTTGGATTGTACATTCATTACATATCCGGATTATACATATAAAATTATCTTAAAGAGTCCATACACCTGGTTGGAAAAAAAAAAAAAAAAAAAAAAAAAAACATCATATTTCAACCCAGTGACACATCCTTCCATAACTTAACATTTCCTAATGATTTTATCTATCTGGGCTCGGACATTATGTGTTGACAGCGTCACAGATCTGGGTCGGAGTTATTCTGGTCACCGCCGGGCTCCATTTCAGACTCTACCCAAGAGCCCTCAGGTAATGGCTTCCGCTTGGGCGGAGGACAGTCCTCTACGTCCCCTATCAAACTCTGCGTCAATTCTTCTAAGGTCATCCTCAAAATCACCGTCAGACTCAGACAGAACACCAAACCTATTAGATAAGTCCATTACAACCGGCAGAACTCTGGACCTTCTTCCTGGCTCCTTGGCCAGTGTCATACTCCTTCTCAGGTTTGCGGAGGTCTTGTCCTTCTTCTTCCTTTTAGTCTGATATTTGCTATTCCCTTCAGACACAGATGGTAGTACTGAAATATTGCCTTCCTGTGACTGCTGCCCCTGAGGGACAACCTCCATACTCCCCTGTGCACCCTCTGTACCCTGCTGCTCTGGTGTCACCTGAGTAGACCCCTGGTGGACCTCCGGTCTGGACAGTATTTCCCCTGACAGTAAAGCTGCCTCCTCCAGAATCTCTGCCCCTGCCACCAAATCCTCATCAGGATAGTCCTTACAGATATTGTGCCAGGCGTCAGGACAGTCCCTGTGAGGTGACCGATCTTCCCACAGAGGTTGCACCTGATGTTCTGGCAGTCTGCAGCCACATGGCCGACCTCCCCACACAGGTTGCACTTCACCACAGTACACGTATTTGCCAGGTGACCTGCCTTGCCACATTTGAAGCACTTACGAGGCTGCCCAGGATAGAAACACACACCTCTCTCCCTGCCAATAAAGGAGTTGGGTAAGTGGGCAGTGATATTATCGCACTGGCGCAGTTTCACCAAAAAACCCCCCACCCTCCCGTCCAGATACCATCATTGTCTCTGCTTTTTGGTGAGGTCAGAGACCAGGTCACAATGCCTCCGGAGCCACACCACAATGTCCTGCGGGGGAACAGACTCATTCCAGAAGATGAATTAACCGTAACGGTATCTGGCTTAGAGATAGGAATAAAGCTGAACTTACTTTCCCGCCCTCAGAGTCTCTAAACTTGGGAAATTAGACCAAAACTTGTCCAGGGCACTCATGACTTAAAGCTGACGTCATAGCCCTGCCTGTCTGGAAGATTAATCACCGCCAAGATGCTGACTGGCGCAAACCCCATCTGGCGACACAAGAGCTCCCTGACCACAAACCTTCTATCTGGCAGATCCTCCTTGGCACCTGTGTGCCGGAAACGCACAACGTTTCTTTCCTCCGTTTAAACGCCTGGCCGGTATAATTGGCACCAAGGTGAAGGACGGGGCGCCACGACTCCAGGCATTACTGGGGGGAACCTGCGGGGTCACACTAGGCTGACTCACGGGGTGAGGGTCAGCAGCAGGGGGGCAGCTGCACCTTGTGTGCTCGGAATTAAAGGGGGAAATCACAGACATTATCATCAACATCAATGTCACTATCAGACTGCGCAGCATCCAGCAAAGATACTGTGCTCCCCCAAACCCCCGACCCTCAGATACAGCGCGGTTATCCCCAGCATCAGAGCCCGCTGGCCACCATCAGGAACTACCGGCACATGTCCACTGCCCAACTGTTGTGCTTGGCATTCTGAGACCTGTAGTCCGTCTGCTGAAAAATGTCCATGCTGCTGCTTGGAATCTGCTGCAGGCGGCTGTGCTGGGCATTCTGCGACTTGTTGTACCTCTACTGGAATGTGCCCTTCATGCTGCTGCTTGGAATCTGCTGCAGGCTGTTGTGCTGGGCATTCTGTGACTTGTTGTACCTCTGCTGGAATCTGCACTACATGCTTCTGCTTTGGATCTGCTGCAGGCAGTTTTGCTGGGCATTCTGAGACTTGTGGTACGTCTGCTGGGGTCTGGGCATTTGCCCCTTTTGGAAGCAGAAACTTGCAGGCTGCAGCACTGGCCGCACCTGCTTGAATAAATGGCGCTATATAAATGTATAATAATAATAATAGGGGCAGTATTATAGTAGTTATATTCTTGTACCTAAGAGCAGTATTATAGTAGTTATATTCTTGTACATAGGGGCAGTATTATAGTAGTTATATTCTTGCACATAAGGGCAGTATTATAGTAGTTATATTCTTGTATATAGGAGCAGTATTATAGTAGTTATATTCTTGTACATAGGAGCAGTATTATAGTAATTATATTCTTGTATATAGGAGCAGTATTATAGTAGTTATATACATGTACATAGGAGCAGTATTATAGTAGTTATATTCCTGTATATAGGAGCAGTATTATAGTAGTTATATTCTGTACATAGGGCAGTATTATAGTAGTTTATTCTTGTACATAGGAGCAGTATTATAGTAATTATATTCTTGTATATAGGAGCATATTATAGTAGTTATATACATGTACATAGGAGCAGTATTATAGTAGTTATATTCCTGTATATAGACAGTATTATAGTAGTTATATTCTTGTACATAGGAGCAGTATTATAGTAGTTATATTCTTGCACATAGGAGCAGTATTACAGTAGTTATATTCTTGTACATAGGGGCAGTATTATAGCAGTTATATTCTTGTACATAGTGACAGTATTATAGTAGTTATATTCTTGTACATAGGAGCAGTATTATAGTAGTTATATTCTTGTACATAGGGGCAGTATTATAGTAGTTATATTCTTGTATATATGGGGCAGTATTATAGTAGTTATATTCTTGTATATAGGGGCAGTATTATATTAGTTATATTCTTTGTACATAGGAGCAGTATTATAGTAGTTATATTCTTATACATAGGAGCAGTATTATAGTAGTTATATTCTTGTATATAGGGGGCAGTATTATCTAATATATAAAGCTGAATGTATGTATGTGTGTATGTATTTGGGTATGTTTGTCCGGGATTGGAATCCGCACCGTCGCACTTACGGGCATGAAATTTTGCACGCCCGCACGTCTCGACCCCGAAAGCGTCCTAGGCTATGTTTTGAATCGAAATTTTAACCCCGCGCGTTCCAAATCGCCAAACAATTTTGGCCCTATCTACATAATGGGAGAAAGCTGAATGCTTGTGTGTATGTCCGGCATAGGAATCTGCATTTACGGGCATGAAATTTTGCACACCCGCACGTCTCGACCCTGGGAGCGTCATAGCTAGGTTTTGAGTCGAAATTTTAACCCCGCGCATTCCAAATCGGCAAATAATTTTGGCTCGGGATAGGAATCTGCACCGTTGTACTTACGGGCATGAAATTTTGCATGCCCGCACATCTCAACCCCAGGAGCATCATAGGCTATGTGTTGAATGGAAATTTTAACCCCCGCACGTTCCAAATCGCCAAACTATTTTGGCCCTATCTACATAATGGGAGAAAGCTGAATGCTTGTATATAGATATAATCATTACAATTTGTTATAACTAACCGTAGTTAGGTACTATGCCCGGGCAGCGCCGGGCTCTTCACTAGTAGTAGTTATATTCTTGTATATAGGGGCAGTATTATAGTAGTTATATTCTTGCCTGTAGACTGTGAGCCCTCGCGGGCAGGGTCCTCTCTCCTTCTGTACTTGTGTGTCCCTTGTCTAGCACATGTTTATTGTACCTGTCTATATTTTTCCCTTTTCATATGTAAAGCGCCATTGAATAAATGGCGCTATATAAATGTATAATAATAGGACAGTATTATAGTAGTTATATTCTTGTACCTAGGAGCAGTATTATAGTAGTTATATTCTTGTACATAGGGGCAGTATTATAGTAGTTATATTCTTATACATAGGGCAGTGTTATAGTAGTTATATTCTTGTACATAGGGGCAGTGTTATAGTAGTTATATTCTTGTACATAGGGGCAGTATTATAGTAGTTATATTCTTGTACATAGGGGCAGTATTATAGTAGTTATATTCTTGTACATAGGGGCAGTATTATAGTAGTTATATTCTTGTACATAGGGCAGTATTATAGTATTATATTCTTGTACATAGGGCAGTATTATAGTAGTTATATTCTTGTACATAGGGACAGTATTATAGTAGTTATATTCTTGTACATAGGAGCAGTATTATAGTAGTTTATATTCTTGTACATAGCGGCAGTATTATAGTAGTTATATTCTTATACATAGAGGCAGTATTATAGTAGTTATATTCTTGTATATAGGGGCAGTATTATAGTAGTTATATTCTGTACATAGGGGCAGTATTATAGTAGTTATATTCTTGTACATAGGGGCAGTATTATAGTAGTTATATTCTTGTACATAGGAGCAGTATTATAGTAGTTATATTCTTGTACATAGGAGCAGTATTATAGTAGTTATATTCTTGTACATAGGGCAGTATTATAGTAGTTATATTCTTGTACATAGGAGCAGTATTATAGTAGTTATATTCTTGTACATAGGGGCAATTTTTATTGTAAAAACCAAACAAATACAAATATACTGACAATCCTCCAGTAATACAAAACTAAATTCACTTGGATTGTACATTCATTACATATCAGGATTATACATATAAAATTATCTTAAAGAGTCCATACACCTGGTTGGAAAAAAAACAAAAAAAAAACCATCATATTTCAACCCAGTGACACATCCTTCCATAACTTAACATTTCCTAATGATTTTATCTATCTGGGCTCGGACATTATGTGGTTGACAGCCTCACAGATCTGAGTCGGAGTTATTCTGGTCACCGCCGGTCTCCATTTCAGACTCTACCCGAGAGCCCTCAGGTAATGGCTTCCGCTTGGGCGGAGGACAGTCCTCTACGTCCCTATCAAACTCTGCGTCAATTCTTCTAAGGTCATCCTCAAAATCACCGTCAGACTCAGACAGAACACCAACCTATTAGATAAGTCCATTACACCTGCAGAACTCTGGACCTTCTTCCTGGCTCCTTGGCCAGTGTCATACTCCTTCTCAGGTTTACGGGAGGTCTTGTCCTTTTTCTTCCTTTTAGTCTGAGACACAGATGGTAGTACTGAAGTAATGCCTCCCTGTGACTGCTGCCCCTGAGGGACAACCTCCATACTTCCCTGTGCACCCTCTGAACCCTGCTGCTCTGGTGTCACCTGAGTAGACCCCTGGTGGGCCTCCGGTCTGGCCAGTATTTCCCCTGACAGTAAAGCTGCCTCCTCCAGAATCTCTGCCCCTGCCACCAAATCCTCATCAGGATAGTCCTTACAGATATTGTGCCAGGCGTCAGGACAGTCCCTGTGAGGGTGACCGATCTTCCCACAGAGGTTGCACCTGATGTTCTGGCAGTCTGCAGCCACATGGCCGACCTCCCCACACAGGTTGCACTTCACCACAGTACACGTATTCGCCAGGTGACCCCCTTGCCACATTTGAAGCACTTACGAGGCTGCCCAGGATAGAAACACACACCCCTCTCCCTCCCAATAAAGAAGGAGTTGGGTAAGTGGGCAGTGATATTATCGCACTGGCGCAGTTTCACCAAAACCCTCCACCCTCCCGTCCAGATACCATCATTGTCTCTGCTTTTGGTGAGGTCAGAGACCAGGTCACAATGCCTCCGGAGCCACACCACAATGTCCTGCGGGGGAACAGACTCATTCCAGAAGATGAGATTTACCGTAACGGTATCTGGCTTAGAGATAGGAATAAAGCTGAACTTACTCCAGCCCTCAGTGTCTCTAAACTTGGGGAAATTAGACCAAAACCTGTCCAGGTCACTCATGAGCTTAAAGCTGACGTCATAGCCCTGCCTGTCTGGAACATTAATCACCGCCAAGATGCTGACTGGCACAAACCCCATCTGGCGACACAAGAGCTCCCTGACCACAAACCTTCTATCTGGCAGATCCTCCTTGGCACCTCTGTGCCGGAAACGCACAACGTTCTTCTCCGTTTAAACGCCTGGCCGGTATAATTGGCACCAGAGGTGAAGGACGGAGCGCCACGACTCCAGGCATTACTGGGGGGAACCTGCGGGGTCACACTAGCTGACTGACGGGGTGAGGGTCTGCAGCAGGGGGGCTTCTACACCTTGTGTGCTCGGAATTAAAGGGGGGAAATCACAGACATCATCATGAACATTGTTATCATCAACATCAATGTCACTATCAGACTGCGCAGCGTCCAGCAAAGATACTGTGCTCCCCCAAACCCCCGACCCCTCAGATACAGCGCGGTTATCCCCAGCATCAGAGCCCTGCTGGGCACCATCAGGAACTACCGGCACATGTCCACTGCCCAACTGTGGTGCATGGCATTCTGAGACTTGTAGTCCCTGTGCTGAAAAATGTCCATGCTGCTGCTTGGAATCTGCTGCAGGCGGCTGTACTGGGCATTCTGCGACTTGTTGTACCTCTACTGGAATGTGCCCTTCATGCTGCTGCTTGGAATCTGCTGCAGGCTGTTGTGCTGGGCATTCTGTGACTTGTTGTACCTCTGCTGGAATCTGCACTACATGCTTCTGCTTTGGATCTGCTGCAGGCAGTTTTGCTGGGCATTTTGAGACTTGTGGTACGTCTGCTGGGTCTGTACTACAGGCTGCTGCTGGTGCGGCATTTGCCCCTTTTGGAAGCAGAAACTTGCAGGCTGCAGCACTGTCCGCACCTGCTTCTGGGGTCCACCTGGGACAATGTCTGACCTGGAACCTGCAGAGTTCTGCTTCTGTGACTTAAACAGTTCCTGGTTCCTATAAGTCTCCGCCAGGGGCCCCATCCTCTCTAGGACGCAGTCCATGTCCCTCACCACTTTTGCCAGCAATACACCCAGTGTGTTCAGAGTCTCATCATAAAAATCATGACTCCCGGATTAATAGCCTTTAGCTTATAGCAAGTGTCTATCTGCATCTGTAGTGCGTCTTTCTGCTGCTGTAACTCACCGAACTTCTTGACCAGTCCTGGGATCTCCTCTGCGAGCTGAAGCTCAGGTGCACGCGGCGTCTCCTCCTGGGATCCTGCATTCAGCGATGTCCCCGGCTGCTTGAACCCAGACGTCTCCTTAATTTTCACCACCGCTGGTTTCATGGCTCCAGGCTCCACAGCACTTTTACTGCTGCCACCTGACTGCGACCGTGTGCGTCCTGACCGCGCCATACTGCCATGCTGCTGTAAGTTCTCCTGGATGGTTTGTCTTTCCAAAGACGTCCGTCTCTGCCTGGGAGCAGGAGAGGTGATCTGCACAGCTGGGGCTGATCTCACCTGTGCACCTGGCAGGAGCTGCTTGCTGACTGGGGAGTTACCTGACTTCACATTGTGCTGTAACCCATCACTGACCGACACTTTTCCTTCTTGCTTCTTTGCTGGACTTGGAGAAGGTTTTCCTCCCAAAACTTTACTGATGGCTTTTTCCTCCTTCACAGAACTGCTGCAGCTTTGGCTCGCTGCATTCACTGCTCTGACAGTGGCTCTGGGATTAACATTCCCATTAGGAGAGGCCTGGGAGGCTTGTCCCAGTGTAGGCCGGGAAGCCTGGGCCTTGCCTGGGGAGCTTCCCCGCCCAGGGTGGCCCCTCCCTGGCTTGCTCCAGACATCAGGAGAGCTACAAACACACAACCTCTCAGCTAGGAGGCAGTATTATAGTAGTTATATTCTATACATAGGGCAGTATTATAGTAGTTATATTCTTGTATATAGGAGCAGTATTATAGTAGTTATATTCTTGTACATAGGAGCAGTATTATAGTAGTTATATTCTTGTACATAGGAGCAGTATTATAGTAATTATATTCTTGTATATAGGAGCAGTATTATAGTAGTTATATACATGTACATAGGAGCAGTATTATAGTAGTTATATTCCTGTATATAGGAGCAGTATTATAGTAGTTATATTCTTGTACATAGGGGCAGTATTATAGTAGTTATATTCTTGTACATAGGAGCAGTATTATAGTAGTTATATTCTTGTACATAGGGGCAGTATTATAGTAGTTATATTCTTGTACATAGGAGCAGTATTATAGTAATTATATTCTTGTATATAGGAGCAGTATTATAGTAGTTATATACATGTACATAGGACAGTATTATAGTAGTTATATTCCTGTATATAGGAGCAGTATTATAGTAGTTATATTCTTGTACATAGGAGCAGTATTATAGTAGTTATATTCTTGTACATAGGGCAGTATTATAGTAGTTATATTCTTGTACATAGGAGCAGTATTATAGTAATTATATTCTTGTATATAGGAGCAGTATTATAGTAGTTATATACATGTACATAGGAGCAGTATTATAGTAGTTATATTCCTGTATATAGGAGCAGTATTATAGTAGTTATATTCTTGTACATAGGAGCAGTATTATAGTAGTTATATTCTTGCACATAGGAGCAGTATTACAGTAGTTATATTCTTGTACATAGGGGCAGTATTATAGTAGTTATATTCTTGTACATAGTGACAGTATTATAGTAGTTATATTCTTGTACATAGGAGCAGTATTATAGTAGTTATATTCTTGTACATAGGGGCAGTATTATAGTAGTTATATTCTTGTATATAGGGGGCAGTATTATAGTAGTTATATCTTGTATATAGGGGCAGTATTATATTAGTTATATTCTTGTACATAGGGGCAGTATTATAGTAGTTATATTCTTGTACATAGGGGCAGTATTATAGTAGTTATATTCTTGTACATAGGAGCAGTATTATAGTAGTTATATTCTTGTACATAGTGACAGTATTATAGTAGTTATATTCTTGTACATAGGAGCAGTATTATAGTAGTTATATTCTTGTACATAGGGGCAGTATTATAGTAGTTATATTCTTGTATATAGGGGGCAGTATTATAGTAGTTATATTCTTGTATATAGGGGCAGTATTATATTAGTTATATTCTTGTACATAGGAGCAGTATTATAGTAGTTATATTCTTATACATAGGAGCAGTATTATAGTAGTTATATTCTTGTATATAGGGGGCAGTATTATCTAATATATAAAGCTGAATGTATGTATGTGTGTATGTATTTGGGTATGTTTGTCCGGGATTGGAATCCGCACCGTCGCACTTACGGGCATGAAATTTTGCACGCCCGCACGTCTCGACCCCGAAAGCGTCCTAGGCTATGTTTTGAATCGAAATTTTAACCCCGCGCGTTCCAAATCGCCAAACAATTTTGGCCCTATCTACATAATGGGGAGAAAGCTGAATGCTTGTGTGTATGTCCGGCATAGGAATCTGCATTTACGGGCATGAAATTTTGCACACCCGCACGTCTCGACCCTGGGAGCGTCATAGGCTAGGTTTTGAGTCGAAATTTTAACCCCGCGCATTCCAAATCGGCAAATAATTTTGGCTCGGGATAGGAATCTGCACCGTTGTACTTACGGGCATGAAATTTTGCATGCCCGCACATCTCAACCCCAGGAGCATCATAGGCTATGTGTTGAATGGAAATTTTAACCCCCGCACGTTCCAAATCGCCAAACTATTTTGGCCCTATCTACATAATGGGGAGAAAGCTGAATGCTTGTATATAGATATAATCATTACAATTTGTTATAACTAACCGTAGTTAGGTACTATGCCCGGGCAGCGCCGGGCCTCTTCAGCTAGTAGTAGTTATATTCTTGTATATAGGGGCAGTATTATAGTAGTTATATTCTTGCCTGTAGACTGTGAGCCCTCGCGGGCAGGGTCCTCTCTCCTTCTGTACTTGTGTGTCCCTTGTCTAGCACATGTTTATTGTACCTGTCTATATTTTTCCCTTTTCATATGTAAAGCGCCATTGAATAAATGGCGCTATATAAATGTATAATAATAGAGCAGTATTATAGTAGTTATATTCTTGTACCTAGAGCAGTATTATAGTAGTTATATTCTTGTACATAGGGCAGTATTATAGTAGTGGTTCATTACCCCTCCACAGAGATGTAGATTTTAGTCTGGAGAGAGGATTCATATGTTCCCATACAGATAGACTTTTCTAAGTGAGGTTGGCATAGTTAGGACCTGATATACAAGAAGAGCCTTAACGTGGCTCCTAGGTACACATAAATTGGCCTTTTTATGCGCTAAGACTTCTCAATTTTTCATATTTTCATATTTTGTGTCCGCAAGCTATAGCGCTACAGTGTGCTACCTTTTTTTCTTAAATATGTATGAGTTGGTGACTCTAGGTTTAAGCACCTGTTCACATTGGATCTATGTTTGGATGTGCCGGTCAGTTTTTTTGATATGGCTACTAAAGGTATCATCCTCACCTGTGACCTGTTTGCTTGTAATCAGTGTGTGCATAAGAGCTGAGTGAGTTTCTGGGATCCAGACAGACTCTTGTATCTCTCATCCAGCCACTGACATTTCTGGATTGTGAGTCATGGGGAAAGCAAAAGAATTGTCAACGGATCTAATGAAAAGGTAGTTGAACTGTATAAAACAGGAAAGGGACACAAAAAGATATCCAAGGAATTAATAATGCCAGTCAGCAGCGTTCACACTGTGATTAACAAATGGAAAATCAGAAGTTTTTGTATTATCATTCATATTCTCTGAAAAAAGGACAAGAAAGCAAAAATTCTGCTGGGGTGTGTAAACTTTTGAGCACAACTGTATATAGTTGGCAGTATTATAGTAATGTTTTTATTCACATGTTATTGTGCTGGGAATTGTAGTTCACCGACTTCCGTAGCTCACTGCTCCGCCATACTCTCGCATTTTCCTGTACCTCATCCAGCGCCTCGCTGGCGACATAACACATTGTTCTGTTCTCATTTGTTTTTGTAGTTACATCTCGCCTTTCCCAGCCATCATCCCCCCAGTCGAGCTGTCCATCAACCCCATCCCTGCGGGTAAAGTCATCTCTCCATCTCAGAAGCTCAGCAAGAAGGCCCTGAAGCAGGTAACGGGGTGCGCATGTATCTCTTCACTTTTCGGGCGGTTTCCACATGTATCACACTCATCATCCATACTCAGGGTAAGAGCAGTATTGGTGCTAGTGGAGTAGTCTCTCACCGTTCACCCCGGGGCTGGAGCCTGCGGTATATTCACTGCTCAACACTGGTGTCTGAGCCACGTGCTGAAATCCCGGCACCTCCAGCCTCGGTCACTGTCACTGAGGCTATTGTTGTCTGCAGAAGGTTTTCCTGCTGAAAGCACATGGTCAAATCATCAAGATCCGCTGCTGGCAGCTTCTATGCAAACACCGAGCAATGACGTCCCTGATGGAGACAAGTCCGGAGACGCTGCAGTAACGGGAGCACGATTAGGCCACATAAGCTGCTCACAGAGACAGCTCCTAGGGACATGGAAATTGGCTGCACCTCTGGCTCCACCACCAAGTCAATGTAACACTTAGCTGTTAGAGTCCGGCTTCTGGACATTATGCATCTCCCGCACCATAATCCCAGGCGTAGGACTGGTGTGACATTCTGTTTCACCTCTGTCCACATTTCGCCTCTGTCCTCGTTTCGCCTCTGTCCTCGTTTCGCCTCTGTCCACGTTTCGCCTCTGTCCACGTTTTTCCTCTGTCCACGTTACGCCTCTGTCCACGTTATGTCTCTGTCCACGTTTCGCCTCTGTCCACGTTTCGCCTCTGTCCACGTTTTATCTCTGTCCACGTTTCGCCTCAGTCCTCGTTTCGTCTCTGTACGTTTCGCCTCTGTCCACGTTTCGCCTCTGTCCACGTTTCCCTCTGTCCACGTTTCGCCTCTGTCCATGTTTCGCCTCTGTCCAGTTTCGCCTCTGTCCACGTTTCGCTTCTGTCCACGTTTCGCTCTGTCCACGTTTCGACTCTGTCACGTAATGCCTCTGTCCACGTTTTTGCCTCTGTCCACGTTTCGCCTCTGTCCAACGTTCGTCCTCTGTCCACTTTTGCCTCTGTCCACGTTATGCCTCTGTCCACGTTATGCTCTGTCCACGTTATGCCTCTGTCCACGTTATGCCTCTGTCCACGTTATGCCTCTGTCCACGTTATGCCTCTGTCCACATTTTGCCTCTGTCCACGTTATGCCTCTGTCCACGTTTCGCCTCTGTCCATGTTTTGCCTCCACGTTTCGTCTCTGTCCACGTTTTGCCTCTCCACGTTTCGCCTCTGTCTATGTTTTGCTTCTGTCCACGTTTCTCCTCTGTCCACGTTTCGCCTCTGTCCATGTTTCGCCTGTCTACGCTTTGCCTCTGTCCATGTTAGCCTCTGCGTAAGTTTCGCCTCAGTCCTCGTTTCGCCTCAGTCCTCGTTTCGCCTCTGTCCACGTTTCGCCTCTGTCCACGTTTCGCCTCTGTCCACGTTTCGCCTCTGTGCACGTTTCGCCTCTGAACCTCCTGCTGTCAGTCCAGTTCATTGTTTTTTTCCCTAGTACTGGGACACAGACCCTTGATCGGTGCCGACCTCTCGGCCTGCGAGCGTCGCCATCTGCCGAGGTCTCTACCGTTCCGCTCCCTCTGGGGTTGTGATAAGTGATGATAACTGGTGCGTTTATGAACCGGAGGTTTCGCACCGTCCTCCCACAAGACCGGATCTGATTTTTGATATTCCATGTGGTTGTAATCCGGCCTGTGTCCCTCTGATTGGAGCGAGGGGCTTGAGGATGTGATCGGTGCAGATCTGAGCTCCTCCCGGGACCTCCCCAATGTGCGTGACCCGACACCTCTTGCCCCCGCATGTGCGAGAAGAGGCGGCCGAGCCGCACCCAGAAAATGTCCTGCGACCTGTTACAGGGTTTATGCCGATAGTAAAGATGTCCCCCCATGTTCTCCATTATTACCCGCCCGTACGTGGTGTATAATACCGTACCCCCATCCTTCCCGCAGGCGCTCATGCAGCAGCAGCAGAAGAAGCGGCAGCAGCGGAGATCTGGGATCGCGGTTCCGTCCACTCCACACCTCATGCTGAAAAGTGTGAAAACTGTCAGCAACATCCCCCCAGCGAAACCAGCAGCGGCTCACAGTACGTACTCATCACGGTGCGAGGGCTGTCAGGCAAGGGAGAGGCCCTATAGGGCCGTCAGGCGAGGCGAGAGACCTCTATATGGCCGTCAGGCGAGGGAGAGGCTCTATAGGGCCGTCAGGCGAGGGAGAGGCCCTATAGGGCCGTCAGGCGAGGCGAGAGATCTCTATAGGGCCATCAGGCGAGGGAGAGGCCCTATAGGGCCGTCAGGCGAGGCGAGAGACCTCTATAGGGCCGTCAGGCGAGAGACCTCTATAGGGCCGTTAGGCGAGGGAGAGACCTCTATAGGGCCGTCAGACGAGGCGAGGGGGCTCTATAGGGCCATTAGGCGAGGGAGAGGCTCTATAGGGCCGTCAGGCGAGGCGAGAGACCTCTATAGGGCCGTCAGGCGAGGGAGAGGCTCTATAGGGCCATCAGGCGAGGGAGAGGCTCTATAGCGCCGTCAGGCGAGGGAGAGGGCTCTATAGGGCCGTCAGGCAAGGCGAGAGACCTCTATAGGGCCGTCAGGCGAGGGAGAGGCTCTATAGGGCCATCAGGCGAGGGAGAGGCTCTGTAGGGCCGTCAGGCGAGGGAGAGGCTCTATAGGGCCGTCAGGCAAGGGAGAGGCTCTACAGGGCCGTCAGGCGAGGCGAGAGACCTCTATAGGGCCATCAGGCGAGGCTAGGGGGCTCTATAGGGCCGTCAGGCGAGGCGAGGGGGCTCTATAGGGCCATTAGGTGAGGGAGAGGCTCTGTAGGGCAGTCAGGCGAGGCTGTAGGGCCGTCAGGCGAGGGAGAGGCTCTATAGGGCCGTCAGGCGAGGAAGAGGCTCTATAGGGCCGTCAGGCGAGGCAAGGGGGCTCTATAGGGCCGTCAGGCGAGGGAGAGGCTCTATAGGGCCGTCAGGCGAGGGAGAGGGCTCTATAGGGCCTTCATGCGAGGCGAGAGACCTCTATAGGGCCGTCAGGCGAGGGAGAGGCTCTATAGGGCCGTCAGGCGAGGAAGAGGCTCTATAGGGCCGTCAGGCGAGGCGAGAGACTTCTATAGAGCCGTCAGGCACGGGAGAGGCTCTGTAGGGCCGTCAGGTGAGGGAGAGGCTCTATAGTTGAGTCAGGTAAGGGAGAGGCTCTATAGGGCCGTCAGGCGAAGCGAGAGACCTCTATAGGGCCGTCAGGCGAGGCGAGAGACCTCTATAGGACCGTCAGGCGAGGGAGAGGCTCTAAAGGGCCGTCAGGCGAGGCGAGAGACCTCTATAGGGCTGTCAGGCGAGGGAGAGGCTCTATAGGGCCGTCAGGCGAGGAAGAGGCTCTATAGGGCCGTCAGGCGAGGCGAGAGACTTCTATAGGGCCGTCAGGCACGGGAAAGGCTCTATTGGGCCGTCAGGTGAGGGAGAGGCTCTATAGTTCCGTCAGGTAAGGGAGAGGCTCTGTTGGGCTGTCAGGCGAGGCGAGAGACTTCTATAGGGCCGTCAGGCGAGGGAGAGGCTCTATTGGGCCGTCAGGTAAGGGAGAGGCTCTGTAGGGCCGTCAGGCGAGGCGAGAGACCTCTATAGGGCCGTCAGGCGCGGGAGAGGGCTCTATAGGGCCGTCAGGCGAGGGAGAGGCTCTATTGGGCCGTCAGGTAAGGGAGAGGCTCTGTAGGGCTGTCAGGCGAGGCGAGAGGCTCTATAGGGCCACCGGGAGAGGCGAGAGGTTCTATAGGGGGGTCGTCAGGCGAGGTGAGAGACCTCTATAGGGCCGTCAGGCGAGGCGAGGGGGCTCTGTAGGGCAGTCGTGCGAGGCGAGGGGCTCTGTAGGGCAGTCATGCGAGGTGAGGGGCTCTTAGGGCCATCAGTGGAGGCGAGGGCTCTGTAGTGGTAGCCTCGGTGAGGCGGGCTCTGTAGGGCAGTCACGAGGGGCTCTGTAGGGCCATCAATGGTAGGTGAGGGTGGGGGGCTCTGTAGGGCCATCAGGCGAGGCGAGGGGCTCTATAGGGCCGTCATGCGAGGGAGAGGGCTCTTAGGGCGTCAGGCGAGGCGAGAGGCTCTATAGGGCCGTCAGGGCGAGGGGAGAGCTCTATAGGGGCCGTCAGGCGAGGGAGAGGCTCTATAGGGCCTCAGGGTAAGGGAGGGCTCTGTAGGGCCGTCAGTGAAGGGAGAGGCTCTGTAGGGCGTCAGGCGAGGGAGGGGCTCTGTAGGGCATCATGGCGAGGCGAGGGCTCTTAGGGCCTGTAGGCGAGGGGCTCTGTAGGGCCATCATGTGAGGCGAGGGCTCTGTAGGGCCATCATGTGAGCGAGGGCTCTGTAGGGCCATCAGGAGGCGAGGGCTCTGTAGGGCTCTCAGTGAGGCGAGGGCTCTGTAGGCCATCATGTGAGGCGAGGGGCTCTGTAGGGCCATCATGTGAGGCGAGGGGCTCTGTAGGGCCATCATGTGAGGCGAGGGCTCTGTAGGGCCATCATGTGAGGCGAGGGGCTCTGTAGGGCCATCATGTGAGGCGAGGGGCTCTGTAGGGCCATCATGTGAGGCGAGGGGCTCTGTAGGGCCATCATGTGAGGCGAGGGGCTCTGTGGGGCCATCATGAGGCGAGGGGCTCTGTGGGGCCATCATGCTGAGGCGAGGGCTCTGTAGGGCCAAGTGAGGCGAGGGCTCGTAGGGCTCATGTGGGGCGGGGCTCGCACAGTGAGGCGAGGGGCTCTGTGGGGCAGTCGCGCGAGGCGAGGGGCTCTGTGGGGCAGTCGCGCGAGGCGAGGGGCTCTGTGGGGCAGTCGCGCGAGGCGAGGGGCTCTGTGGGGCAGTCGCGCGAGGCGAGGGGCTCTGTGGGGCAGTCGCGCGAGGCGAGGGGCTCTGTGGGGCAGTCGCGCGAGGCGGGGGCTCTGTGGGGCAGTCGCGCGAGGCGAGGGGCTCTGTGGGGCAGTCGCGCGAGGCGAGGGGCTCTGTGGGGCAGTCGCGCGAGGCGAGGGGCTCTGTGGGGCAGTCGCGCGAGGCGAGGGGCTCTGTGGGGCAGTCGCGCGAGGCGAGGGGCTCTGTGGGGCAGTCGCGCGAGGCGAGGGGCTCTGTGGGGCAGTCGCGCGAGGCGAGGGGCTCTGTGGGGCAGTCGCGCGAGGCGAGGGGCTCTGTGGGGCAGTCGCGCGAGGCGAGGGGCTCTGTGGGGCAGTCGCGCGAGGCGAGGGGCTCTGTGGGGCAGTCGCGCGAGGCGAGGGGCTCTGTGGGGCAGTCGCGCGAGCGAGGGGCTCTGTGGGGCAGTCGCGCGAGGCGAGGGGCTCTGTGGGGCAGTCGCGCGAGGCGAGGGGCTCTGTGGGGCAGTCGCGCGAGGCGAGGGGCTCTGTGGGGCAGTCGCGCGAGGCGAGGGGCTCTGTGGGGCAGTCGCGCGAGGCGAGGGGCTCTGTGGGGCAGTCGCGCGAGCGAGGGCTCGTGGCAGTCGCGCAGGCGTGCTTGTGGGCAGTCGCGCGAGGCGAGGGGCTCTGTGGGGCAGTCGCGCGAGGCGAGGGGCTCTGTGGGGCAGTCGCGCGAGGCGAGGGGCTCTGTGGGGCAGTCGCGCGAGGCGAGGGGCTCTGTGGGGCAGTCGCGCGAGGCGAGGGGCTCTGTGGATGCGAGCGAGCTCGTGGCAGTCGCGCGAGCGAGGGGCTCTGTGGGGCAGTCGCGCGAGGCGAGGGGCTCTGTGGGGCAGTCGCGCGAGGCGAGGGGCTCTGTGGGGCAGTCGCGCGAGGCGAGGGGCTCTGTGGGGCAGTCGCGCGAGGCGAGGGGCTCTGTGGGGCAGTCGCGCGAGGCGAGGGGCTCTGTGGGGCAGTCGCGCGAGGCGAGGGGCTCTGTGGGGCAGTCGCGCGAGGCGAGGGGCTCTGTGGGGCAGTCGCGCGAGGCGAGGGGCTCTGTGGGGCAGTCGCGCGAGGCGAGGGGCTCTGTGGGGCAGTCGCGCGAGGCGAGGGGCTCTGTGGGGCAGTCGCGCGAGGCGAGGGGCTCTGTGGGGCAGTCGCGCGAGGCGAGGGGCTCTGTGGGCTCGCGAGGCGGCTCGTGGGCATCGGCCGAGGCAGGGCTCTGTGGGGCAGTCGCGCGAGGCGAGGGGCTCTGTGGGGCAGTCGCGCGAGGCGAGGGGCTCTGTGGGGCAGTCGCGCGAGGCGAGGGGCTCTGTGGGGCAGTCGCGCAGCGGCTCTGGGGCAGTCGCCAGGGGGGGCTCTGTGGGGCAGTCGCGCGAGGGGCTCTGTAGGGCCATCAGGTGAGGCGAGGGGCTCTGTAGGGCCATCAGGTGAGGCGAGGGGCTCTGTAGGGCAGTCGCGCGAGGCGAGGGGCTCTGTAGGGCAGTCGCGCGAGGCGAGGGGCTCTGTAGGGCAGTCGCGCGAGGCGAGGGGCTCTGTAGGGCAGTCGCGCGAGGCGAGGGGCTCTGTAGGGCAGTCGCGCGAGGCGAGGGGCTCTGTAGGGCAGTCGCGCGAGGCGAGGGGCTCTGTAGGGCCATCATGCGAGGCGAGGGGCTCTGTAGGGCCATCATGCGAGGCGAGGGGCTCTGTAGGGCCATCATGCGAGGCGAGGGGCTCTGTAGGGCCATCATGCGAGGCGAGGGGCTCTGTAGGGCCATCATGCGAGGCGAGGGGCTCTGTAGGGCCATCATGCGAGGCGAGGGGCTCTGTAGGGCCATCATGCGAGGCGAGGGCTCTGTAGGGCCGCCAGGAGGAGCTTCAGTTACCCGCATGGCTTCTTTGTGTTGCAGAACACTTGCGGAGGACACGAGGAGCGGAGATCGATGTGGAGACGCCGGAGTCGATTCTGGTGAACACGAACCTGCGGGCGCTGATTAATAAGCACACGTTCTCCCTGCTGCCGGGGGACGGACAGCAGCGGCTGCTCCGACTGCTACCGGAGGTGGACCATCCGGTGAGACGTCAGCCTCCACAGCGCCCCTGCCCGTGGGAGTCCTGGGGACAGAACTGCAGCCTTTATATATGGCACAGGCCGGGGATATGGCAGTATGGTGTCGGCTCACTAGGTGGCGCTGTCTCATTGTATATTGTGGATATATAAAGTCTTCACACCCTGATAAAACTCCAGGTTTTTGTCACGTAAAAATTAGACAAAATAAAACTTTTCTGAACTTTTTCCACCTTTGTTGTCGCCCATAATCTGTACAAATCCATAAAGAGAGAAGATGAAAACTTTCCTGGTGAAAAAATTAATAAAGTAAAATAATGTTGCATAAATCTGTACGCCCTACACCGGGGTGTGGAACCTTTTTTTCTGTCAATATGTATACCATCCTCCGGGGGCCGTGTAAATCGCGCGCTAACAACTCTAACCACAAAGTACGGCTCGGCCGTTCCGGAACTTCCATCTTCTGGAGAAGCCGTCCTCTTCCTGATTCGGAGGTCGCTTAGGGTTGTTGTCGGGTAAAAGTTGAACTTCACCTTCAGCTTTTTGTCAGAGACCTGAAAGTTTTGTGGCAGAATTGACAGATATTTGGAACTGTCCATAATTTCCTCCCACCCTTGACTAAAGCCCCAGTTCCAGCTGCCAAAAACCCGCCCCAGAGCACAATGCTGCTTCCACCATGCCTCACTGTGGGGATGGTGATCTGCTGCTGCTCAGTGTGGACTTATGGCTGCATAGTTCTACTCTGGTCTCATCCGTCAGGACTCGTTTCCCACAGGCTTCTGGCAGATGTGATGGAGGATTTCTAATGCCTGGGAAACGATTCTTCATCTTCCCCTGATTTCTTTCCACACTGAGATCCTTTGCTGTGTTGTCAGCTGTTTACAGACCAGAAAATGTCAGGAGAATCCTCCCGGAGCAGCGACACTTTCTCTGGGGCTAATCGGAATCGCAGTAAGTGACGGCGGCCGAGCGCTGACTACTATGTAACATGGGGGGAAATGTGATCGGCTGACTCTGAGCACAACCACATCCCCAATTATAGGAGGGTGTGCACACTTATGCAAACACATTATTGTAGTTTTGTTATTTTCATTTCCCCCTTCAAAATGATTTCAGTTTATTTCTAAATGGTTTTGTGCAGATTATGGCGACATTAATGGGGGAAAAGTTCTGAAAAGATTTTACTACATGACAGAACCCCTAACTTTTCTCCAGGGGTGTGTAGACTTTATGTATCCACTCTATATGATTTGAAGGTGTGATATCATTTCATCATACCAGGTGATGCTGTCTCACTATATACATGATATGGCGGTGTGATGTTATCACACTAGATGGCGCTGTCTCACTATATATATGATATGGCGGTGTGATGTCATCACACTAGATGGCGCTGTCTGTGTATAACTGATATGGCGGTATGATGTCATCACACTAGATGGCGCTGTCTGTATAACTGATATGTTGTTATGATGGCATCTCATGGCGTTGCCTCTGTTTACATGTTGTTTTAGGAGGAGTCGTTCTTCATGGGAGGGTTTTTCTTCTGAGTGGGAGGAGTCATTGTTGTTTTCTCCTCGTAGGCCGGACCTGACGGACTTCTGAGACTGAACAGTTCTGCTCTTAATAACGAGTTTTTTACTTCAGCATCTCAGAGCTGGAAGGAACGTCTCTCCGAAGGTGAGAACATACAGAGCGGTCTAATATACCTGCCCCAGCTCTGTCACTTTCCTGGGTGAGCAGTCTCTATACCCCAGCACTCTCCTGGACTGTCTCTCTCCTGGGTGAGCAGTCTCTATACACCAGCACTCTCTGCACTGTCTCTCTCCTGGGTCAGCAGTCTCTATACCGCAGCACTCTCCTGCACTGTCTCTCTCCTGGGTGAGCAGTCTCTATACCCCAGCACTCTCTGCACTGTCTCTCTCCTGGGTCAGCAGTCTCTATACCCCAGCACTCTCTGCACTGTCTCTCTCCTGGGTGAGCAGTCTCTATACACCAGCACTCTCTGCACTGTCTCTCTCCTGGATGAGCAGTCTCTATACTCCTGGCAGTTTCCTGCACTGTCTCTCTCCTGGGTGAGCAGTCTCTATACCCCAGCACTCTCTGCACTGTCTCTCTCCTGGGTCAGCAGTCTCTATACCCCAGCACTCTCTGCACTGTCTCTCTCCTGGGTGAGCAGTGTCTATACCCCAGCACTCTACTGGACTGTCTCTTTCCTGGGTCCGCAGTGTCTATAATCCTGGAACTCTCCTGCACTGTCTCTCTCCTGGGTCAGCAGTCTCTATACTGCAGCACTCTGCACTGTCTCTCTCCTGGGTCAGCAGTGTCTATACCGCAGCACTCTCTGCACTGTCTCTCTCCTGAGTCAGCAGTCTATACCCCATCACTCTCCTGCACTGTCTCTCTCCTGGGTGAGCAGTCTCTATACCCCAGCACTCTCCTGCACTGTCTCTCTCCTGGGTGAGCAGTCTCTATACCCCAGCACTCTCTGCACTGTCTCTCTCCTGGGTCTGCAGTCTCTATACCGCATCACTCTCCTGCACTGTCTCTCTCCTGGGTCAGCAGTCTATACCGCAGCACTCTCCTGCACTGTCTCTCTCCTGGGTCCGCAGTCTCTATACCCCAGCACTCTCTGCACTGTCTCTCTCCTGGTCTGCAGTCTCTATACCGCATCACTCTCCTGCACTGTCTCTCTCCTGGGTCAGCAGTCTATACCGCAGCACTCTCCTGCACTGTCTCTCTCCTGGGTCCGCAGTCTCTATACCCCAGCACTCTCTGCACTGTCTCTCTCCTGGGTGAGCAGTCTCTATACCCCAGCACTCTCTGCACTGTCTCTCTCCTGGGTCCGCAGTGTCTATACTCCTGGCACTCTCCTGCACTCTCTCTCCTGGGTGAGCAGTCTCTATACCCCAGCACTCTCTGCACTGTCTCTCTCCTGAGTGAGCAGTCTCTATATCGCAGCACTCTCCTGCACTGTCTCTCTCCTGGGTGAGCAGTCTCTATATCACAGCACTCTCCTGCACTGTCTCTCTCCTGGGTCAGCAGTCTCTATACTGCAGCACTCTCCTGCACTGTCTCTCTCCTGGGTCAGCAGTCTCTATACCCCAGCAATCTCCTGCACTGTCTCTCTCCTGGGTCCGCAGTCTGTATACCCCAGCACTCTCTGCACTGTCTCTCTCCTGGGTGAGCAGTCTCTATACTGCAGCACTCTCCTGCACTGTCTCTCCTGGGTCAGCAGTCTCTATACCGCAGCACTCTCCTGCACTGTCTCTCTCCTGGGTCAGCAGTCTCTATACCCCAGCAATCTCCTGCACTGTCTCTCTCCTGGGTCCGCAGTCTCTATACACCAGCACTCTCTGCACTGTCTCTCCTGGGTCAGCAGTCTCTATACCCCAGCACTCTCCTGCACTGTCTCTCTCCTGGGTCCGCAGTCTCTATACACCAGCACTCTCTGCACTGTCTCTCCTGGGTCAGCAGTCTCTATACCGCAGCACTCTCCTGCACTGTCTCTCTCCTGGGTTAGCAGTCTCTATACCCCAGCACTCTCTGCACTGTCTCTCTCCTGGGTGAGCAGTCTCTATACCCCAGCACTATCTGCACTGTCTCTCTCCTGGGTGAGCAGTCTCTCCTTGTATTTTGCCTGGCAGGTGAATTTACTCCGGAGATGCAGGTGAGGATTCGACTGGAGATCGAGAAGGAGAAGAAGATGGAGTCCTGGAAGGAGCAGTTTTACGAGAGATACTATGGGGAGAAGTAAGTCGTCCTCCACATTGTTTCCATTCACTGGACAGCAAGCAGAGATCTTGGACAATGAGATGGGAATTAGGATTTAGATGAAGCGGTGGAGTCTGGCTGGAGGTGTAATGCCGAGATTGCTGGTCTAGAGACTGATGTGATATGCATGGGTTCTGCAGGGAAGGGGCTTGTTAGCTATCAGCCCCGCCCACCACTTCACACTTTACTGTATGCTGCTCTAACCATCTGTCCACTGGTTTTGTCTTTGAAGCTCTGGTGTGACTGAGGAGGATCTGAGCAAGATGACTTCCGAAGACAACGAGATTGAGGACAATACCCCACCGCCCATCATACACCTCAAAGTGGACCCTGCTGAAGACTCCTCACATGATCCCATCGTAGAAGAGCAGCGGCCTGTGAAGTCTGAAGACCACCAGGACAACACTGAGATGCCCGAGGTTACAGAAGCCATCAGAGAGCCTGAGATAAAGAACGTGGACGTCACTGATCTGACGGCACCTCAAGACGGAAACAGAGAAGTCAAGGCGGAAACTGAAGCCTCTGCAGAGGCTTCTTCCACCTGTGAGTCCAAAATCGAGGAGCCTAGGAGCCAACGACCGATGAGCCCGGCTGTCGCAAAGTCACCAGAATCTGTGCCGAGTCAGGACAGTCCACCTGAAGAGTCACCAGAGAAGGCAGCCACCATCAACACGGGGGCCAAGAGACGCCTAGAGGCCGGAGAGGAGAGTCCGGCGGCTCCTGAGAAAAGTCCACGTATGATGGAGCCCCTCCAGTCCCAGCAGTCATTTCGTGCCTTATGTAAGCCTCCCGCCGAGACGCCGCGGCCTGCACCCGAACCGGAGGTGCCGCCGCTCAAGGTGAGCACAGAATCGTGGATCAGGAACAGATTTTGATCATTCCCGACAAGTATTGTTGGGTTCTGAAGGTAGATGACCTTACAGTACTAATTCTCCTTGTGGAGATCTAGCTTGTGAGATCTTGTGGAGATCTAGCGGGGTGGGTCCTTTAGAACAATGCTCCTTGGGAAAAAAATATAAAAATATGCTAAAAATGCTTTGGCCAGAAAATAATAAAATGGTCTAGTGCCCCCTAAAGCTGAAGGCCCAGTCCTAAGCCATTGGTATCTGAGGTTTGAGGATACAGGTACGGCACCGTGACGATCAGCTGAATGAGGAGACTTGTGTGCTCCTGCTTCTTGTGTACAGCGCACAGCGCCCTCCTCATCATGTTTGTGGTTGTGCTGGATACTGCAGCTGTGTCCCACTCCCCTTCTTATCACCTTATTGTTTCGGTTGGTTTAGAAGACATTGCGACTTGACTTTTTTGTGAATTTTGTTTCGGTATCATAAAGTAACCTGTTGCTTGCTTTCTTTTGCGGTCTAGATCCCAGTGGCATGGCTCTCCTCAAAGCCATTTCTTAGCAGCCAGGTCTCTCCCAGGCCCACCTTTCTCACCACCGGGACTTGTCCTGGCAGAACCGGAGCCCGTACACTTGCCGACATCAAGGCGAAGGCTCGCCTGGCCCGTGCACAGAGAGCAGCGGCTGTTGCTGCCCATGGAGGTTCCATCCCCGGACCTGGACCTGGAGGTGGACCTAGAGGGGAAATCGGGAACAGAGTACTGGACTTGGGAAATACTGGAAGCGGGGGAAGTGAAAGGGGAACTGCATCCTCTATGCCCGATAACCCAAAACAAAGGGAGGTCCAGAAGCCAGTGCAGGCACCAGCTGACAGTCCAGCAAGAGCACAGTTACTGCAAAAACCCAGTGTACAACCCGGATTCACGGCTACTTCCCATCAACTCAGAGCCACCGAAACTACAAGAAGTGTCACCGAAAGTACAGAAAGGGACCGGTCAGTCAGCAATCGGATGCTAACTCAGGAACCGTCAACACCAGATAAATCCATGCGAGCTTCTGCAGCTTTAAAGACGATGACCGGTGGAGGCACCCTCATGACTGGCAGGGTTGCATCTCTTGAAGGCACAGGCGTCCCATCAATGCAAAGCACAATGAGAACACACAATGGAGAAGCGGGCCAACACAACCTTGCCTCACAACCTTTTTCTGCTAAAAATATGGCCCAAATTCAGCCACTTTCCTTCATAAAGTCGAGGACACCGTCCACATCTCATGGGATTGACAAGGTACCGTCCAGCCAAGCGCACAACCCAAGTGTTAAACCGTTACGGCTGGGTGTTGGGCAGCTCGGCAAGTTAAGCTCCAGCATCCCTGCCAATAACCCACTTGTTACTAAGCTTCTGCAAGGAAAGAACGTCCCATTGGAGCAAATCATGCCCAGGCCTCTAACAAAAGTGGACGTGACATCAGCCGAAAGACCGCAGGATGTGATCGAAGGCTTGGAGTCTTGTGGAAGGGAGGAGGCAGAACGACCATCCAATATGGCTGCTCAGCAGTTGGAGAGATTCTTGTGCCACAACCGGCAACATCCTACAGGTCAAAGGATATGGCAATTATTTTCAGGAAAAGACTTGACAAGTTCTGGTAGTAATCAAATGCAAGGTCCTGAGGAGCGTGCCACCAGCCAGGAGCAGGTGTTACAGACTCTGATCAAGAAGGTTTGGCAAGAGAATGCCAATCCGTCAGAGTTCAGTACAGCCCCAAGCTTCTCCCAAAGAGAAAACATTTCTCAGAGGTTCATGCTCGGTTTTCTTGGAAGAAGAACATCCAAGCCGGCCATGTCTGGCCATTATCTGCTCAACATCTCAACATATGGTAGGGTATCAGAGGTGTGTAGACAAGCTCCTTCGGACAGCACAGTCAATACCTCTGTGACTGACCCTGAACATGTGGGTGACAGCGAGACTAAAGTGGAGCCAATTACACAGAGCGGAGAGGATGACGCCGAACCTGAGGATTGTCCCTCTCCATTAGTCACATCCAAAGCTCGAGCTTCTCCTAATACTGAACCCCAAATAATGACGAACAGTGAATTCCTCCCAACATTTGATGTGAAGGAGACTGTTCAGATCGTTACAAAAGGCAACATTTACAACGAGTCCGATATTGCCCGAGATCTGATACAAGCTGCCCAGGCCAAAATGGCCAATGTTTTGGGGGTGAAGTTGAAGCATAATGCCAGTGACATGTTCGGAATCCATTCTTCACCCGCTTCTCCCCATCCCGAGTTACTGCAGTCATCAAGGACTTGTGGGAATTCTGCTGGTCTGCTCGGATCCGGCTATGGTGGCACAATCAACATCTCCACATCACCGGAGGGCCTGAGTAGGTCCTCCATCTCCGCAGGCGGAGATTTCAGTCCGGCTAATACTGACAATGTTGTGTCCTTCTCCGTGACGGTGACAACAATCCCTTCCAGTCAGAGTGTAAGCTCTGGTGGTTGTGAACAACCCATCTCTGTCCAGACTTACACCGACGACAGCAGCATGGAAATGTCTCCTCCCAAATGCTACTGTCGGCTGAAAGCTATGATCATGTGTAAGGGCTGCGGCGCGTTCTGCCATGATGATTGCATCGGCCCCTCCAAACTTTGCGTTTCCTGCCTTGTGGTACGGTGACTCCGAATCATGTTCTGGGAAGAAGCCATCTCCAATAACCATGGACAGATATTTTACCTTTTATGTAAGGTAAACCCTTGCAAAGGGACATAGATACTTTAACGTTGGGAGATCTTACCGGGTACATTGTAGGGTTCTCGTCAACCCTAATTAATCATGACGTGTTTGCACTTAATACTGTAAATAATACGAGTGTTTGATTTTTATTTTTTACAAAATTTAAGACCAGACTTCCAAAGACTGAAGCAATATGTCCCAGGTCATCGACCTAATAGTTTTACACTCCCTTGTTTTAGTGTATGCACTATGGGAGGCATGGGGTCCCCAACCTAAGCAATAATATTAAACTACCTAAACTTAGTGCCCAACAGGTTCCCCACATGGAAACTCTGTAGGTTTGTCAAATATGTTACCGTAGAAGCCAAAGCTTTGTGTGGAGTGAATCGAAACAGTCAGGCCACCATAGGAGATATGGAGGTGCACATGGTGTGAGCTGGACCTGCCTGACCACCACGTGACTTACGGAGGGGCTTGACCGCCATGCTCTGTATGGAGGATTTTGTCTATAGGATGAGAAAGATCTTCTTGTTTACCATGTCCTATGCAGTGGTGCATGCTGTGTCCCGACCGGCCTGACCATGATAAACATCTGGGCATCAAGATCAGAAACGATGTTCAAATCGCACTTTGGTTAATGTATAAGCACTTACGACTTGAGCTGCGCTCCGCCCCAGGCTCAGCTCATGTGAAGCCTTCTGCAGATTTCCATAAACACTGTGATTATTTTTTTGCTCCCGAGTCAAGGTAAGCTTTGTATGTAATGGAAAGCCATAGTGATCCTAAAGGTCTCGAGGGCTGATGTCTCCTGAATGAGACCTCGTATTCAGGAGGTGAAGGGAAAGTCCAAGGGACCCCTCGTAGTGAGTTTTTACAGTGTCTGATCGTGGTGTGTAACGTTGCCCGTTGATTTTCACCTGCGTTCCCTGTCCTCCTATGTCTCATTATGATGTACAGTAAATAATGTTGCCTTCACGAATGGGAAATAGCCGATTTTGTAAGCTGTTCCCGTGGTGTCAATAACACTAAATCCATAGAAACCTGTGGATGAATCTATGACCGACAGACCTTCTCTCAGTCTGATATCCCTATGGTTATGTTAGCGAAAATTATGCTGATTTCCTGTTAACTCTCAGGCTGCTTAGTTTTGCATGTCCTAACTGCCCCTTGCCCTTTTGGTGTCTGACAATCCACGTGGGCACCCAATAGTGAATGTGGGACTATTTCCTGCTATGATAATATCCATAGTCTTTTGATTCGTTGAAGGTCATATGTGACCACTTAGCCAGTTTTTCCATCCCTACAGAAAGGAGATAGATATTTTGTGCTGATTCAGATCACTGACCTGGGCCACTTATCTAGTACATAAGTTGGTGCAAGTCACTGTAGAAACAAGACCTATATCTCCATCAGTGCACAGTACTACAGATCTCCAGAAAGGGTACAAATCATACGAGTCAGCACAGTGACATGACTGAAGGAAAGTATTGATATCATATGTTCTAGTCGAGCAGTGATTTAGGAACAGTAATGGGGTTCCATCTCACCCCTTTCATTGGTAACCCAGTGTATGCTGTTGTAGTGCACAAGGTTTGTAACCTGCCAAGTTTTACTGTGACCCTGGTAACTACATGATTTGCAGATCAAAGAAAGAAAAGTCTCCTACCAGATTTAAGCAGGACATTTTGGAATGGGATCTGGGATGAAACTATTGGCATATGGGGTTTGCTCATTCTAAATTTTTTTATGAGAGCGTTGTTAAGCTATTTCCATCATTTTATTACAGAAAAAAAGTGGCAGTGGTGGTGAAATGCTGTCTTGGTCAAAATTGGAGTTTTTTTTAATTATTAGTCTCAATCAGATTTACTATAAGTTATGCCAGAACTTGGTGGCTTTGTGGCAGCTGGCATAGTCTTTCAATTTGTGGTTTGGAGAAAGTGGATGCACCAAATTGAGTCATTTAATACATTTCGTTCTCATTGTCCAGCGAGTTTCTGTTTTACGAATGGCATAGAAAATCCCCACTTACCCTGTGTCAGCTGCACAGCTGGGGTGAAATTGTTCCATCATAGGATATATAGAGGGTTCTGCTGATGAGGAACCTGGTGGGGCTCCTGTCGGAATTTGTCTTTTTTGGGAGACGTTTGCCATTTTTAGGCAATTGTTGGGTTCTTGTTGGAGAATTCATAACAATGTTCTGTACGTTTCCGTCAAATGTTACAAAAAACATTTCCTATCTGAGAGTCTCCGGAGATAATTTACACAACCCAGAATCTTAGGGGAAAATCAGGTTTGTTTTTTTTAAAAAAACAAACAACTTTTTGCACTTTAGATTTTTTTTTCTTCAAGAATCGATAACTTTCTTGTGTACAGTAGGTAACTATTGGTCACAGTATGTGATGATTAATGAGCTGAAGGCATAAAACATCTCTAGCCCACTCCCTTGCCAGTAGCGTTACCTGCAATACCACCCCGAACACGCGACGTTTGGGTTTTTTAAAATTTTGTAATAACTTTTTAGCTTTTTACGTAAATATTCCAGGTAACGCAAACGGTATTCGAGCCGGTAGCGAAGACTTTACTGTTGGATCGTTGACATCTTGCCCAAAACTGGGGAGATTCCCATCCGTAAAAAAGCCTAAACCTCCAATGGGATCTGCTCTCGTTCTTTGGTAACGATCACGTCCATGTTACCTTGTAGTTGCCAGCCAACAGCCGTGACCACTGGGCCTCTTATATGGTGAGATAATACTTGTATACCATCGATGATACTGATTCATCGATGGGTTCGACCATCAATTGATCAAGACCGGCTAAAGCTTGGTGATCGGGGGGGAAAGAGCGGCATCGGCTCTGCTTACATTGGAAGCCCCCAATTTTTCAATGGCTGTTGGTAATCCAGTTGTTTTTAGATTAGATTCGCACTATGTATATGGATACAAAACTGAAAAAAGCATATAATATATTTGAAATAATATATATATATATATACGTATATATATGAGATTCTATAGATTCTATACAGGGTATGCTGTTAGCACGGCGAAGAAGATAGATGTTTTTTTAAAATGTTATTATTTTACGCAAATGCAATAAGATTTGGATTTATCAGGGAAGGTCCGACCCGCTGTGATTTATTGGCCTTTTTTTTAAATTTTTTCTCCCTTTTTTTTGTGAATGTTTTTAAAGCCACATTTTCTGGATAAAGGGACTGTTGTAATCCGATGATAGGGTTCAGCGCAGGAGGAGGAAGAGGCAGGAAATCCTTTTTTTTTTTTTTTTTTAGAATAAATCCTATTTTTTCAGACTATAAGAATAAAAGTCCTTTATGTAAAATTTTACAAAAATTAAATAAAAAAAAATTCATTGTAAGGCTTTGGAAAAGTCCTGTACATAGATGTGTATGGAAATTTGTACACGCTGCATATTCTTTATTTTAGAAAGTATTTGTAAGCAATTAAAAAAAAAAAAAAACAATAAAAACAATAAAAGATAACTTCTTGTGATCTGTATGTGCTTCCCTTGTACAAGTTTATTTATTTTATTCCCTTTTTTATTCATTTTATTCTGGATACTTGGCCCATATGGGGCTTATAGTACAATGCCATGCACACATTGGAAACCATTTTATATATAGGGTGTAAATGTATGTCTAAATATGTTTTTTTCGGATGTGGAGGAAACCAGAGAATCCAAAGGAAGAATACATCAGATTACGAAGGACACCATGAAATCTGGAGGAAAACCAAATGTACACGAAGGGAACATGGTGGACACTACTTAAACGCCACCATTGTCCTGCTGGCCCTCAGAGGATACTCTGTCCACCTTACCCGGTTTTCAGGAAGCAGTAGTCATCACCTGATCAGGCGGCCATATAACCTTGCTCCGGCCTGTGCTGGTTATTGAAGTTCCTCTGTGCTGCGGAGGTGAATGATGCTGGCAGTATTGGTTGCTCTCTTTCAGGATTCATCTTGGCGTTCGTTTCGCTTTCCCTTCGTACTACACTCCCTGGGTTTCTCGCAGAGCTGTCTACCTGATCTCAACTAGGCTCCAGCTGTGTCACCAGACACCAGCTGCCCAGCAACAGCGGGCCTGGGAAGGGCTCTGCCCAAGTCCCCCTCCAATCTACTGAGAGGTGGGTGAAGAGTATCCTGGCCCTTTAAGGCTCGCCAAACTGGGGTAGCTGTGGTTTGGTGCAAGTCTTGCTGGATCTCTCTGCGATTGCTCATAACATTATCTTTATGGAGGGAAGCACTCCGATTGGTAAAATGGAACAGTCTCACAGCGAACTAGGTCTTCCAGAAGTGGAGAAGTTTTAGAAGTTTAAGATTTTGCCTTTTTATAGAGATGAAAACATGGCATGGATAGCATCATCCATCAGACTCAATATTAAGATGGATGTGTTAAGCTGGCTTTATAGAGATGTGAGTGAATGCATTATTTTCGTCCTTTCGCTAGGATGCCAAAAATATATCTCCCATAAATATCGGATTGATGCAAACCCCAATATTCATCACTGGCCACTGGCTCCAGCTGGTCTGCGATCAGTGCTTTGATCAGAGAAAGCTCTAGCCTTGGAAGTAGACTTCTCCTCCTCTGAGTAAACAAATCCCCAGCCTTGGTGTCTGGTTCTGAGTGAAGAGCTGCTGTAATTACCTGGTCACCGCAAGAGGTCCTAATTCAATGGAGGTTGAAGTGTCGGCGCTCTCTCTTCCCCAGTTCTAATTAGTTTCTCACTTCCCCAGTTATAATTAATCCCATATGTTCAATGTTAGGGTGATGCGGCCCCTCTTTGGAGTTGTCTTCTTTTTCTACAATATCCATCTAACTTACCATCACATAGCTGCCTGAACATTAGGTTGGCTTGGATATACTGAATCAACATCAGCAATTGGGCAAACAATAAAGTAATTAATTGATTTTTTTTAGCTTTATTGCTTAAGGACCTCAGTCTACAGTACTACTAGCCAAGAAACCGATGCTATCTGTTCTTTTTTTTTTTTCAAGCGTAATTAAATTATGGCCCGCAGAAGACTTCGGGATAGAAGAGAGGGGGTAAACTTTTTAAGGAGAATTGCAAAGGGACTAAAACAGACTATAAAAGGAATTAGAAAGTCTTTCTGGACATCTTGAAATGTAATCGGAGAACTGCTGCAGTGGAAGACCGGACTGACAATTAAAATTGAACCATAATGATTATTAGAGGAGTCAAAGAAAGGAAAGATGACAATGAGTCGACAAGAAAAAATAACAATGGATCAAAGGAAAGGCTAAAAAAACATAAGAAGGACTAAAGTAGAATGTATAATCAATGTTATGATATTTCCAAAAACTGGACCTTTACTATAAAACCAGTAAGCCCCAGTATTTCTAAAATCCCCATCACATACTGATAACAGCTGTCCAAGCCGCGGTTCAGAAGGAGTTTTTGAGCCGGTATAGATGTATTAAATCCAATCTTTGCAAAAGCCCCGTAGATGGAACCAAAGATTGTAATGTTGGTGCATTATTTTAGGTGGTATCCACATATTGGCCGAAGCCGGTGAAGTCCTGACGACCTAGAAGCGGTGGCAGAAGTTGCCTGTAGCAGCTTTAGTATTTCCCACGGTGCCCTAGTTTAGGATGCTGATGCTTGTGATGAGGCTTAGGTTTCATAGAATCATAGAATGGTAGAGTTGGAAGGGACCTCCTGGGCCTTCTGGTCCAACCCCCTGCTCAAAGCAGGATTCTCTAAATCATCCCAGACAGATGTCTATCCAGCCTCTGTTTGAAGACTTCCATTGAAGGAGAACTCACCACCTCTTGTGGCAGCCTGTTCCACTCATTGATCACCCTAACTGTCAAAAAGTTTTTTCTAATATCTAATCTGTGTCTCCTCCCATTCAGTTTCATCCCATTGCTTCTAGTCTTTCCTTGTGCAAATGAGAATAAAGATGATCCTTCTACAATGTGACAGCCCTTGAGATATTTGTAGACAGCTATTAAGTCTCCTCTCAGTCTTCTTTTTTGCAAGCTAAACATTCCCAAATCCTGCAACCGTTCCTCATAGGACATGGTTTGCAGACCGGTCACCATTCTGGTGGCTCTTCTCTGAACTTGCTCCAGTTTGTTGATGTCTTTTTTAAAATGTGGTGCCCAAAACTGGACACAGTATTCCAGATGAGGTCTGACCAAAGAGGAGTAGAGGGCAATAATGACCTCACGTGATCTAGACTGTATGCTTCTGTTGATACATCCTAGAATTGCATTTGCCTTTTTTGCTGCTGCATCACACTGTTGACTCATGTTAAGTCTGTGATCAATTAGTATACCCAAGTCTTTTTCACATGTGCTGTTACTTAGCCCTATTCCTCCCATTTTGTATATGCTTTTTTCATTTTTATTGCCCAGATGTAGTACTTTGCATTTTTCCCTGTTTCGTGGAGTTATGAACTACTGGATGCTGAATTAAAGGAATTTTACATGGGAAGAAATATAAAGGGGAGACTCTTTAGTGGTCAGTCACAGTTGTCAACACTGGAATGAATCAGAGCAACAGTACGAGTTTTTGCTGTTAGATTGTGGATTTTGTAGATATTTTTGTGACTGGAGAACTCGATTATCGAATTCAGGTAGTGAAGAAAAAAGTCAGTCAGCATGCTCTCTTAGTGCAGTAGTACCATACACTGGTGGAAAGGTCCGTTTTAGGTAGGTTAGTACAGTCCCGCTCATCGTTATTGGGTCCCATGAAGTGTAAGGACATAATGTGGAATTGGCCCCTTGACGTTAGTATGGAATCACATTGTGACTCGCCGGTGGTAAATCACAAATGAGAATCACCTGTGATTAATTGTCGTTGCCCATGTGACATGAATTAGCCAATGAATGATGACTTCAGTGTTTTAAAAAGCCACATGGTCGGCCATGTTCCTTTGTCACAATGGTGAAGACAAAGGAGCTGTCTGAGGACATCAGGACTGCTATCAGCGAACACAAGACTTCCAAAGGGTATAAGGTCATCTCCAAAGACCTTGGTATCCCAGTTTCAACAGTGTGCAATGTTATTAAGAAGTTTGCCAAGCATCGAACCGACAAGAACCTCCCTGGACATGGGGAAAAGAGGACAATCGACGAGATGTCTTCGAAGGTTGGTGCGAATGGTGGCAAAAACACGTCAAACATGCAAAAACCTGATGCCAACCTGAAACAGTCTGGGGTCATGGTTTCAACAAGTACCATACGCCGCACATTAAACCAAGTAGAGATTTATGAGCAAAGGCCAAGGAAGAAACCATTGCTGAAGAAAAGACATAAAAGAACGACTGATCTGTGCCAAAGAGTACCTGGACAAACCACAATCCTTCTGGGAAAATGTTCTGTGGACAGATGAAACAAAAATAGAGCTTTTTAACAATGCAAAGTGACAGTTTGTTTACAGATGGCGCAATGAAGCTTATGAGGAAAAGAGCACCCTACCAACAGTTAAGCATGGTGGAGGATCTATAATGCTGTGGGGTTGCTTTGCTGTGTCTGGTACTGGAGGCCTTGATCGTATCACAGGAATCATGAAATTAGAGAATTATCAAGAGTTTTTAGAGCGAAATGTCCTACCCAATGTAAGAAAACTTGGTTTAAAGGGAATCTGTCACCCCAATTTTGCCATATCAACTAAAGATATGACTGAATAGTGCGTCCCATAACAAAGCTATTGGTATATATCCTGATACCCCCGTTTTCATATCAAAATACCTTAGTAAACTTAGTTTTTTGCGCAGTCAATCAGGGTGGTCAGGTCAGGAGGGCGGCGTTTTCTCTCTCTCCCCTCCCCCGCTCCTCGGCATAACTTGCGAATCGCCGTCTGAATCCCACAGACGGCGTTCGGCTTCCCGCAATTGTGCATTTCAAATTAGGCCCTGCGCATGCGCAGTGTGCTTTGCCCAACAGTGGGCAAAGCATAAAATCATTACAGCGCATGCGCTACTCTTTCCTTGCCCCGGAAATGACTTCTTGCCTTGGACGACTTCCGGGGCAAGGAAAGAGTAGCGCGTGCGCTGTACTGATTTTATGCTTTGCCCACTGTTGGGCAAATCACACTGCGCATGCGCAGGGCCTAATTTGAAATGCGCAATTGCGGGAAGCCGAACGCCGTCTGTGGGATTCACAGATGGCGATACTCAAGTGATGCCGAGGAGCGGGGGGAGGAGAGAGAAAACGCCGCCCTCCTGACCTGACCACCCTGATTGACAGCGCAAAAACCGAGGTTTACTAAGGTATTTTGATATGAAAACGGGGGTATCAGGATATATGATACCTACTGATAGCTTTGTTATGGGACGCACTATTCAGCCATATCTTTAGTTGATATTGCAAAATTGGGGTGACAGATTCCCTTTAAGTCGAAGATCATGGATCCTTCAGCAAGAAAATAACCCAAAGCACACATCTAAAATTACACTGGAATGGTTGAAAAAGAAAAAAATGGACTTTTAAAATGGCCTGACCTCAGTCCCATTGAAAATCTTTGGGGTGAGCTGAAATCTGCCATTGGGGTAAAGAACCCTGCAAACCTTCAAGAGCTTAAACTGCAAAGGAAGAGTGGGAGAAAATACCAGCTGAGAAGTGCGAGAAACTTATATAGATGGCTGCAATAAAAAAAAAAGGGCTGCCAATGACAGTGAGCAGTACTGTAGATGGTGGAAACGTGAGAAGCTCAGATTCAGACAGAAAGGATTTGATGTTGATGACAACAGGCAGACAATCTGTTGAGGGCTTACCTAGTGCGATGGATTCTCTAAGCCACAGGTCAGGTTCAGTGACACGGTTCAAAAGCGATGGCACAGCAGGCAGAACTTGATGGATGGAACATGGATTATTGAGGACCAGAGCAGCAGAACAGGCGAGATGACAGGTAGACAGGCGGAGCAGGAAATGTCAAAAGGCACAGAGTCGGGAGTGTGGATATACGGAGGAATTGCAGATCTATAGTCAGTCCATGACCTGAAGCATTCAAATGATTAAATGCTGCGTTTTATGATATTATCTTAAAATAGATTATGCTTTCAGCAGATGAATGGTTGATACTCATCTGAGTCAGGAGATAAATGCAGAAATATGTGTAGCGATGACGTCCCTGAATTATGCTCTTCTTCCCCAGCAGGGATGCAGGCCCACTTACCGCTGCGACCCCCCGTCCCGCACTTCTTCCTTTCTTGGCGGCAGCTGTCCGGGGCACGCACACAGCGCAGATCCCCAGGCACTGTGCGTAGGGCTCATGCGCACTCATAAAGAGACCATGCATGCCGTCTTATAGTGTCCCCAGCCAATAGCTGGGGACACTTACTACTTAAGGCATGTCTTCCAGCTTGGAGGTCCCTGAGCAATGTGAATACTCTGTCCTTAGCATTCTTGCTAGTTGTAAGGTTCCCCAGTACCCGGCTGTCAGTCAACCTGTCTTCCTGAACTTGCTTGCCTATCTGTATTTCAGCCCTACCAGCCTTCACATGCAAGTGCTCAACTGTATACCAGTCAGTCCACTCTGCACCTGCCATTGCTCATCTGTATACCAGCCGATACACTCTGCACCTGCCGGTGCTCATCTGTATACCAGCCAGTCGACTCCGAACCTGTCAGTGCTCATCTGTATACCAGCTGGTCCACTTTGCACCTGCCAGTGCTCATCTGTATACCAGCTGGTCCACTTTGCACCTGCCAGTGCTCATCTGTATACCAGCCGATACACTCTGCACCTGCCGGTGCTCATCTGTATACCAGCTGGTCCACTCTGCACCTGCCAGTGCTCATCTGTATACCAGCTGGTCCACTCTGCACCTGCCAGTGCTCATATGTATACAAGCAGGTACACTCTGCACCTGCCAGTGCTCATCTGTATACCAGCTGGTCCACTTTGCACCTGCCAGTGCTCATATGTATACCAGCCGATACACTCTGCACCTGCCAGTGCTCATATGTATACCAGCCGGTACACTCTGCACCCGCCAGTGCTCATATGTATACCAGCCGGTACACCCTTCAACAGCTAGTGCTCATATGTATACCAGCCGGTACACTCTGCACCTGCCAGTGCTCATATGTATACCAGCCGGTACACTCTGCACCCGCCAGTGCTCATATGTATACCAGCCGGTACACTCTTCAACAGCTAGTGCTCACATGTATACCAGCCGATACACTCTGCACCTGCCAGTGCTCATATGTATACCAGCCAGTACACTCTTCAACAGCTAGTGCTCATATGTATACCAGCCGGTACACTCTGCACCTGCCAGTGCTCATATGTATACCAGCCGGTACACTCTTCAACAGCTAGTGCTCATATGTATACCAGCCGGTACACTCTGCACCTGCCAGTGCTCATATGTATACCAGCAGGTACACTCTGCACCCGCCAGTGCTCATATGTATACCAGCCGGTACACTCTGCACCTGCCAGTGCTCATATGTATACCAGCTGGTACACTCTGCACCCGCCAGTGCTCATATGTATACCAGCCGGTACACTCTGCACCTGCCAGTGCTCATATGTATACCAGCCGGTACACTCTGCACCCGTGAGTGATCATATGTATACCGGAAGGTACACTCTGCACCCGTGAGTGCTCATATGTATACCAGCAGGTACACTCTGCACCCGTGAGTGCTCATCTGTACACCAGCCCTCATTCGTGGTCTCTGTGCTCCTGCCATGCCTGCCTGTACCAGCTGTACCCTGGTGGTCAGCTGTCATTCGTCTGTAGTCTGTCCTGGAGTAGCATCTGGTGTTCATCGGAGCCAAGCCTAACCCCACCATCAGGGGCTCTAGTGAAGAGTCAGATGCTCACCTAGTTACGCCCCTCCATGCTCCACTCAGGCCACAGCACAGAGGATCCACCATCCCCGTTGCAATGTGGTACACACGCAGGAGTTTGCTGAAGAGATGATTAATCAACTGAGAGAAATGGAGGATGAAGTCAACTGGCAATCACAAGGTGACAGATACAAAGGTTACTGAATAGTCCTACGGCACAGCTTGTGGAGGACCCGCTCAAAACCTCCCACGGTGGTCTTGGGTGGGCTGCAAGACTTCCCTTTTTGCAGACCTCACTTTCGGCCACACCAAACGGGTTTTGTCTTCTTGAGGTAGTAGTGGTTTCACGTAAAACCAAGATGGGGCACAAAGTGCCAACTATATACAAGAAATGTTTTTGTGCTGGCAGAGTCCTCAGCACCAGTCCTCAGCAATGAACATTATCATAATAAACCACATTAAATCACAATAAAGTGCAACTTTTCAAACAAAACCTCTCTGACAACTTTTTACAATACAGTAAACCCTGTTCGGGTCCTCTCTTCATCAGAGGAATCTCTAAACATTGCAGCATCTTCCATACCTGGGGCTGGAAGTACACTATGGGTCTTAAATCTTAACACCATAATGTCATGTCCTGCTACCGGGGTCAGGGTAGCCACAGTTCTCATTTCAGCTTTCTTTTCTCTTCTGCTTCCTGGAGTCCTGACAGGTGCCTCACTCCAACTTGATCTCTGCTGCGTGCTCAAGCATGACTCAGCTGGGGACGCACTAGCAGTCGCTGCGCTCTGCAGCGCTCCAGAACATCATGCAGGTGCGCGGACGGGCGCTGGTGTGGTTGGGGCCTGGGACACTGAGATACGAGGCGCATTCCCTGCTTCTGGGACCGGGGTGCTGACCCTGGAGACGTTCAGGGCATACCACCCCTTAAGACCCCAATGCCGGGTGTAGGTTACAACATCTATCAGCAGGTCCCTGTCTGGGTGCCCTTCAGGCAGATGAGACTCCACATCCCTGCGGTTCACAAAGACCTCCTGGTATAGCCCGGGCTCATGGATGAACCCCCAGCCTCCCTGGAGTTTAAAGTCCCTTATCGCCCCCTGGCGCTGCGGTTCCCGGAGCGTACCTCTGTCTCGCCGACGTTCTCCTTGTCTGCGAGATCCTTCTCACGGTACCTCTGGCGAAGCCGCTGCGCCTCACGCTGCTCCCTGTAAGGTTCTTTGTCTCTGTTGACATGTTCCTTGAAACTCAGTTTTCCGTCGGCCATTTTGCTTTCTGTCTTTCTGCAGCTCTTGCCCTCAGTTAATATGGAGTTTCCAGTTTTCATGTTCCCGCCCTGATTCTTCCCTCTTGCTTCTTAAGCAGCCTCAGCTGAACAATCAGTGCTCCTGAATCAAGCCTCAGTCAGTCTGTGACCTGACTCCTGCTAACCTTGGACTTGTACTCCAGCTATTCCCTACTGAGGAACCTTGGAACACTTTTGGACTCTGGAAACCTGCTGTTTGGTGAATCCATGTTTGCAGAGGAATTACGGTACAGAGAAGAGATCCTGAACCTGCTTTGGAGATTTACTGTAGTGCTTGAAGTTACTCTGGCCTGCTGTGTCTCCTGTCGCTGTTCCTGCAAACTGTGTGAACTTTTCAGCATGCTTGTATGAAGTAATACAAGTCATTTCATTTCAACCTATGTCTCCTGTGTTTTCCTCGCACCCAAGCACAAGACGCTATAGGAACTGTACACTATACATGACAAGATTCAGGAGCCAATGTTTAGTGTCTGCTGGGTCTGGGAAAGCCGTGTCTGCTGGGACTGTGGATACCTTATGTGATGACAGTGGTTGTGACTTCTCACAACCATTCCAGGTGAGCGCATTCCCTTAAAATTTTACTCTGGAGTGTTACCACAGGTAAACACTATTGTTTTTTTGTTTTTTTTTTCTTTCCTCTTCTCCTTCCAGCACTTCTGCCTTAAAAGATCTGGAAGATGGAGGCCCGCATAAAGGAACTTTGCGGAGTGACTGATACAATCCTTTCAGATGTACAGACTTTAAAAACCCGTTTTGCAAGCCTACAGGACCTCACTAATCATAATTTGCAAGTGTTTGGACAGACTACCCAGGAATTGCGAGCCAGGATTGAGGCTCTAGAGGAACGAGCCCAGGCTCCTGCCATATTCTGGGATCCCCAAATTACCTCCTTTTCGTTTTAGCGGTGAACGTGAGAAATTCAGGGGATTTATTAATCAATGCAATTTATTTTTCTCTGCACATGCTTCACAATTTCCCACTGAACGATCCAAAGTGCTTACTATAATCATGTTGCTTACCAATAAGGCTTTGATGTGGGCAAACCCTCTGATTGAGACTGAGGATGATTGTTTGAATCACCTTGATGCTTTTATTTCAGCCATGGGGCAGGTGTTTGATGACCCCAATCGAGGTGCAACAGCTGAAGCAGCCATGTTAACTTTGCGCCAAGGTAAGCGTTCAGTAGCTGAATATGCCCTGGATTTCAGGAGATGGGCTCTTGATACCACTTGGGACACTTCCGCTAAAAAATCTATTTTTCGGAAAGGGTTGTCTCCACTGATTAAGGATGAACTTGCTCGTGCCGACCCTCCCACTGCGTTAGGTGACTTTATTAACTATTGTATCCGTATTGATGCTCGTCTGACTGAACGCAGACAAGAGAGATGGTTCGAAAATAATCGCACTAACCTTTACTACCTCCCTCCTCAGCTAAGGAACCTTTGAGTAGGATCACAAGGGAACCAGAACCTGAACCCATGCAGGTGGACTCTTTACAAAGACGGTTAGTGATGCACGCAAAGAACATCGTATAAAGGAAAATCTATGTTTCTACTGTGGTAAGTCAGGGCACTTCATTATAAACTGCCCCAGCCGTTCTCGTAAGACTACTGCAGCAGTCATTCACTGTGAGTGTTGCGAGAGGAGCTCTGTCATGTCCGAGCCTCAGGCTCCAGAGAGATCTGCAAGAGATCTTGATTTCTCGGACTTAAACTCTGTTAGTTCTGGGGACGATGATGGTATAAACGCTGCAATTTTTCAAGTTTCCTCAGCGATGTCCCAGCTGAGTTGTAAAAGAAACAATTCTCATTGCTTCCTTTCCATCAAACTCTGGGTTGACTCAGTCTGGGTGTCTAGCTCTGCTATGATTGACTCAGGAGCAAGTGGAAATTTTATGGATATCTCCTTTGCTCTGAAACAGGGGATACGTTCAGTGAAGAAGGCTACTCCAGTACAGATGGAGACTGTGGATGGCTCTCTACTGACTTCTGGACCAGTGGATCAAGAAACAGAGCCTTTGAGGGTCCTTATGGGTAAAGATCATCAGGAGAAAATGTCATTTATGCTTATCTCTTCTCCCCACTTTCCCATTATTCTAGGGCTACCATGGCTGCAGGCGCAGAATCCTACGATTAACTGGGAGACCAAGGAATTACACTTTCCGGAGAAACAGATGAGTCAAGGAGTTTCAGCTTGCTCTGTTCCTAAAGGAACCATGTCAGTCCCTGAACTACCAGCTGTATACCAGGACTATGTGGATTTATGTGACAAGAAGAACGCTGATCAGCTTCCTCCTCACCGTCCATATGATTGTCCAATTGAATTATTGCCTGGAGCCGAGATACCTTTTGGTAAGATCTACCCCCTAGCGGGGCCCGAGCTAAAAGCTTTGAAGGATTATATAGACGAAAATTTAGCCAAGGGCTTCATACGCCCCTCTTCATCTCCCGCAGGTGCACCCATCTTCTTTGTGAAGAAGAAAGATGGATCTCTGAGACCCTGCATAGACTATAGAGAACTCAATAAGGTTACTATTAGAAACCGTTATCCATTGCCTTTAATCCCTGAGTTGTTGGAGAGAGTGCGGCATGTCAAAATTTTCTCTAAACTGGATCTCCGTGGGGCCTATAACTTGGTCCGTATTAGACCTGGGGATGAATGGCAGACTGCTTTCAGGTCACGCTATGGACACTTTGAATATCTAGTTATGCCTTTTGGTCTGAGTACCGCCCCAGCCACTTTCCAACACTTTGTGAATGATATCTTCAGGGATCTCCTAGATACATTTGTGGTGATTTATCTGGATGATATTCTAATTTTTTCTAACTCCACAGAGGAACATCATGGACATGTGAGAATGGTCTTAGAACGCCTAAGACAAAACCATCTCTACATCAAACTTGAAAAATGTGAATTCCATAGGACCGAAATTCAATTTCTGGGGTATGTACTATCTACGCAAGGGATTAGTATGGATGGAAGCAAGACCCAAGCCATCAAGGATTGGCCAATTCCTAGAAATGTGAAGGAGGTGCAGCGTTTCATCGGGTTTGCCAACTTCTATAGACGTTTCATTAAGAATTTTTCTGAGGTAGTGTCACCTATCACCCAACTTACCCGGAAACAGTTTAGATTCTCCTGGACCCCGCAAGCTCAGGAAGCATTTTCCTGTTTAAAGGATAAATTTACCACCGCACCTATCTTAGTACATCCCAACCCCGAGCTTGCCTTCATAATAGAGGTGGATGCTTCAGACTGTGCCGTTGGAGCTATACTCTCTCAGAGAACAGGTGAGAAGAATGTCTTGCATCCCTGTGCCTTCTTTTCCCAGCAGTTGTCTTCGGGTGAGAGGAACTACGATGTGGGCAATAGAGAATTGTTGGCCATTATTGCCGCCTTCAAGGAATGGAGACACCTTCTTCAGGGAGCTGCACAGCAAATAGTCGTCCTGACAGACCATCGTAACCTTGAATTTATCAGGTTGGCTAAGTGCCTGACTCCTCGCCAGGCTTGCTGGAATCTTTTCCTAAACCAATTTAATTTTGTCATTTCTTATAGACCAGGATCGCGCAATGGAAAGGCTGATGCACTCTCTAGGATTCATTCAGCAGAGACACGTCCACTTACTCCTCCTAAGACTATTCTTCCTGACTCTAGATTCCTGGGAGTGATTCATAATCAAGACCTACTTAAGGACATCAAGGAAGCATACCATGCGGATTCTTTGTTGGCTCAAACCCCAAGGGACGTAAGTCTTGTCTTTAAGAATGGTGTGTGGATTCAGGGACAACGTCTGTATATACCTGAAACAGTCAGATTGAGAGTATTGCAACTCATCCACGATTCCAAGATAGCCGGGCATAGGGGAATTCTAAAGACACAAGAATTTCTTTCTCGTTTCTTTTGGTGGCCCACTTACAGGAAAGATGTCTTAAACTATGTCACTTCATGTGAAGTCTGTGCAAGATGCAAAACACCTCGCTCCTCACCAACTGGTCTGTTGCAACCTCTTCCCACCCCGTCCCGCCCGTGAGGATCCATTTCTATGGACTTCATTTTGGAGTTACCAACCTCTCAAGGGAAGAACACCATTCTAGTGGTGGTTGACCGTCTAACAAAGGCAGCTCATTTTATCCCTTGTGTCGGCTTACCCACTGCAAAACAGACATCAGACTTGATGATTAAGAATGTGTTTCACTTACATGGAGTACCGGATGAGGTCATTTCGGATCGAGGGGTGCAAGTCACTTCAAGGTTTTGGCAAAATTTCTGTACAGCATTGGACATTAAAGTAAACCTTTCTTCTGCTTTTCATCCCCAGACTAATGGACAGACAGAACGAACCAATCAGACCCTGGAGCAGTATCTCCGCTGTTTTATCTGCCACCTACAGGATGATTGGGTGGATCTACTTCCACTGGCTGAGTTCTCTTATAACAACTCTCAGAGCGCCTCCACTAAACAGTCTCCTTTTTACTCCAATCTAGGTTATCATCCTAACATTCTTCCTCGATTTCCCATAGATACGCCCTTGCCGGCAGTGGCTGAAAGAATCACTTCTTTACAAAAGAATATGGATCTTCTAAAGGAAAATCTAGAATTGGCTCAGGAAAGGTACAAGAAAGCAGCAGATAAATTTCGTAAACCTGCACCAGCTTTCAAGGTAGGAGATTTGGTCTGGCTGTCAACCAGAAATCTTAAATTAAAGATTCCATCGTCTAAATTGGGACATAAGTGACTCGCACCACACTGAGGTGGATACCAGGGCTATGGGGTACTCGGAGCCGAGCCCATTGATTTCTATGGGAGATATCACTGGCAGCGGGACTCGGTCCGTGGCCCTGGCGGTCATGCAATGGGGGATATTTACAGGGGAATATAAGGATAGGTAGTTTGTGACGCCACCTGTGGTATCTGATCAATTGGACCAGCGCTGCTATAAGGATCTTCACAGGGGATGTTATGGGGCAGCTGGGTGGTAGGTCTCCCACAGGTGAGACGGGTCCCTGGAAGTCTATGGTGATGATGCAGGGTGTAGATAAGAATTCAGTCACACACAATGCAGCTTCTTTTCATACCTTTTACTGGTAGATGGTTCAAGCAGGTCCCGGGGAGCTGGTCGGGGTGGAGAGTGCACATTCGGGTAATCGCTGAGCAGGTTAGAGGCCTCCTTTACTTCCATATACATGTGAGTCCAACTTGCGTGAAGCGAAGTTAACTCTAAACTCTCCAGCTTTCTCAATAGCTGTAATGCCCGGCCAACATTGTGGTGGAGCCTTCTAAGTGGTGAGAACTAAGTCCTTACTTTTGTCTGCGCTTGACTCAAAGTCCCGTTCTCCCTGACTCCGGTTACGTATTGACACTTTGGGCTGCACTCTGCGACCTGTAGTCCAGATGCCTCCGGTTTTCTTGTTACTATGCTTGAAACACTAGCAACGCCTCGGACCCCGGTGTCCGGCAATTTAGTGCAGGTAATCCAATACCTGTGGCACTTCTCTGTCTTCTCCAGTGCGCCCTTCGCCTGCTTCCCGCTCTTAACATAAGCACTTGTAGCCTTTCATGGAAATGTCAGCTTTCTCCCAGAGCTCGCTGCACAGCTCTCAGTATCCTCCAAGTCCAGACTGGACTGAGACTGAATGGCTGCTCTGTCCTTAGACAGAAGCTAACTGACTGAAGTCAAACGGAACACTCCCTGAGCTTGACCGAACTGAGCTCTTCTTAGACAGGAAACTCTCCCTCCCCATAGATTGCTACGTGTCACTCCCTCTTATATCTCAGATGGGTGTGTCTGAAAGAGTGAGTGGCAGTGAATGCATATCAAGCGTTGCGATTACCTTCCTGTGCACTCTCCTGGATTTTATGTGTGCCTTACATAGCTGGGCCACACATCCCCCCTTGGTTAAACACAGCACTCCCGGGCTGTAAAAGAGAAAAAGAAAAACATTTTTGTTTTGCATTAAACAACAACATTTTAACTCATCCCATCCGGGAGGTAAGACTTCTTGAACGTTACAATTTGTACAATGAAGAATACAAAAGTATCAGAAGTATCAAAACATTCTCATAAATACAAGATACTTGTGGAGGACCCGCACCAAAAACCTCCCACGTGGGTCCTGGGTGGGCTGCAGGACTTCTGACTGCAGACCTCACTCTAGGCCACACCATACGGGTTTTTCTTCAGAGGCAGTTCAAGGCTTTGTGTAAAACCAAGATGTAGCACCGTAGTGCAAACTATTTACAAAGCAAGTTCTTGGGCTGGCACAGTCCACAGCCACGCAGTCCATGAGGGAAAAGACACATAAATATATATAAATTTCAAGTATTCCTCAATTCTTCAATTTCACTTTACCCAACCGGGGTATTCTATGCAACTATGCAAACTAGACATTTACTTTTTAACTTTTCAAATCCTCTACCTTTGTACCCAGCCGGGTATTCTACTCAATATGTAAAACATCATCATACACAGCAATAAAGTGCAAATTGGCAAATCTTCTTTTATCAACTTTTTACAATTCTTGAATACGGTAAACCCCTGTCTGGGTCCTACCGGTCTTCACTTTTCTTGCTAATTTCGATAACGTCTTCCACTCCTGGGGCTGGAACGACGCGGTGTTCTTTTGAACGCATTACAAACAAGTCATGGCCTGCTATGAGCGTTTGAGTGGCCACAGTTCTCATTTTAACGATGGACCCAACGGGTACTTCTTTGCTGTAAGACGTTGATTGCGTCGCTGCAAGGGCCACATTAACTTGCGATGCAGAGTAAGTCGCCGATTGCGATGCAGGGGGCGACGGAGGTCGAGATGAGTATGCAGGGGGCGATGCAGGGGCACGGCCTGGTGCGGTGAGAGCCTGGGACTGGGACGCCTCGGTGCCGGCGTCGGGGACGGGGTCACTGACGATGGAGACGTTCAGGGCATACCACCCCTTTAAACCCCAGTGACGGGTGTAGCTCACTATGTCCCCATTTATCAGGTCCCTCCCAGGATGACCGATGGGCAGGTGGGACTCCACGTCCCGGCGGCTCACAAAGACCCCCTGATAGAGGCCCGGCTCGCGGATAAAGCCCCAGCCCTCGCGGAGCTGAAACTCGGTAACGCACCCCTGCCGCCGCGGTTCCCGTCGGGTACCTTTATCTCGGCGGACGGTTTCCTTATCAGCGATGAACTCCTCATGCTGTCGTTGCCGGGTCCGCTGTATGTTTCGTTCTTCCTCCTGCTGCTGTCTCACTTTCTCGCAGTGCTGCCAGGCATTTCCGGTTTGGAGGTCGTAAGTCACGTCGTCCAGACGCTCCATCTCATCCCAGTCGACTTCCGGTAACGATGGCTGGGACTCCTCCGGTGATCTTACCGGGGAACCGTACTCTGCTGTGGCCTCCTGGCCTGGCTGGCACTCCGGACCGGGCAGGACCTCCTCAGCCTCCTTCTCCTCCACTTCCGCTTCGGTGGGATCAGGTACAGCACTTTTGGGGGCAGCCTCCAGTCTCTCTTTAGCCTTCCTCAGCAGGGAACTTGGGAAATCAGGAGACGGCGTTATGCTTGTGGGAGAGAGCACTGCGTCCCACAGCAGCCGCTGTGTCTGGGCACGCCAGCGTCTCTCCGTCTCCTGCAGATCTGCATGACTCTGGATCATTCTTCTTAGCTCTGCGTTCTCCTTCTGCAGCTCCAGTATAGCGGGGTCAGTGTCCCGATCTGGGGACAGCTCCGGCACAGGTAGGGAATCTTCCGGTAAGCAGGACTTGTATGCCTCCGGTCCTCTGCACAGATTCTCCTGTCCTTCCGCCATCTCGTCCCAGGCCAGACTATAGTTTCCATCTGGAACAGTCCGGTCTCTTCCGTGGAGGCGGGCTTTGCGTCTCCTCCTCTTCGCATAGAGGATGAAGAGGCGGATTTCTTTAGCAGTGGGGCAGGACCGCACATTATAGTAGCATTTGGAGAGGGCGGCCATAACTTTCGCGCCACAGGGGGGGTACACGCCCACGAATTCACACCCACCTTCTTCACCAGCGCCTCAGGGCGCCAACTTGGCGGTAAAATGGCGGTATTTGGCGCCAAATGCAGCAAACAGTCTTTTTCACCAAACAGTTCAATATAGGCACACAGGACTCACAATTGCAAGTTTCGCATCCTGTTCGTGACGCCAGAAGATGACTCGCACCACACTGAGGTGGATACCAGGGCTATGGGGTACTCGGAGCCGAAGCCCATTGATTTCTATGGGAGATGTCACTGGCAGCGGGACTCGGTCCGTGGCCCTGGCGGTCATGCAATGGGGGATATTTACAGGGGAATATAAGGATAGGTAGTTTGTGACGCCACCTGTGGTATCTGATCAATTGGACCAGCGCTGCTATAAGGATCTTCACAGGGGATGTTATGGGGCAGCTGGGTGGTAGGTCTCCCACAGGTGAGACGGGTCCCTGGAAGTCTATGGTGATGATGCAGGGTGTAATTAAGAATTCAGTCACACACAATGCAGCTTCTTTTCATACCTTTTACTGGTAGATGGTTCAAGCAGGTCCCGGGGAGCTGGTCGGGGTGGAGAGTGCACATTCGGGTAACCGCTGAGCAGGTTAGAGGCCTCCTTTACTTCCATATACATGTGAGTCCAACTTGCGTGAAGCGAAGTTAACTCTAAACTCTCCAGCTTTCTCAATAGCTGTAATGCCCGGCCAACATTGTGGTGGAGCCTTCTAAGTGGTGAGAACTAAGTCCTTACTTTTGTCTGCGCTTGACTCAAAGTCCCCGTTCTCCCTGACTCCGGTTACGTATTGACACTTTGGGCTGCACTCTGCGACCTGTAGTCCAGATGCCTCCGGTTTTCTTGTTACTATGCTTGAAACACTAGCAACGCCTCGGACCCCGGTGTCCGGCAATTTAGTGCAGGTAATCCAATACCTGTGGCACTTCTCTGTCTTCTCCACTGCGCCCTTCGCCCTGCTTCCCGCTCTTAACATAAGCACTTGTAGCCTTTCATGGAAATGTCAGCTTTCCCCCAGAGCTCGCTGCACAGCTCTCAGTATCCTCCAAGTCCAGACTGGACTGAGACTGAATGGCTGCTCTGTCCTTAGACAGAAGCTAACTGACTGAAGTCAAACGGAACACTCCCTGAGCTTGACCGAACTGAGCTCTTCTCAGACAGGAAACTCTCCCTCCCCATAGATTGCTACGTGTCACTCCCTCTTATATCTCAGATGGGTGTGTCTGAAAGAGTGAGTGGCAGTGAATGCATATCAAGCGTTGCGATTACCTTCCTGTGCACTCTCCTGGATTTTATGTGTGCCTTACATAGCTGGGCCACACATAAGTACATTGGACCTTATAAGATCAATAAGATTATAAGTGCTGTTGCTTGTCGTCTTCAACTGCCCAGAACTATGAGAATCCACCCTGTCTTTCATGTATCCCTACTAAAGGCTGCAACACCCAATACGTTTCCTAGACGTTCTTCTCCTTGCCCTGACCCAGTGCTGGTCGATGGTCAGGAAGAATTTATGGTGGAAAGGATTCTAGATTCCAGGTTGTACAGAAATCAGTTGCAATATTTGATTAAATGGCAGGGCTACCCAGTGGAGGACAACTCATGGGAACCAGTCAATAATGTAAATGCTCCTCGCCTGCTCCGCCAGTTTTCATCAGAGGTACCCTGACAAGCCTGGTCTGAGGTCATCCGGAGGTTGTCCCTAAGGGGGGAGTAATGTAAGGTTCTTTGTCTCTGTTGACATGTTCCTTGAAACTCAGTTTTCCGTCGGCCATTTTGCTTTCTGTCTTTCTGCAGCTCTTGCCCTCAGTTAATATGGAGTTTCCAGTTTTCATGTTCCCACCCTGATTCTTCCCTCTTGCTTCTTAAGCAGCCTCAGCTGAACAATCAGTGCTCCTGAATCAAGCCTCAGTCAGTCTGTGACCTGACTCCTGCTAACCTTGGACTTGTACTCCAGCTATTCCCTACTGAGGAACCTTGGAACACTTTTGGACTCTGGAAACCTGCTGTTTGGTGAATCCATGTTTGCAGAGGAATTACAGTACAGAGAAGAGATCCTGAACCTGCTTTGGAGATTTATTGTAGTGCTTGAAGTTACTCTGGCCTGCTGTGTCTCCTGTCGCTGTTCCTGCAAACTGTGTGAACTTTTCAGCATGCTTGTATGAAGTAATACAAGTCATTTCATTTCAACCTATGTCTCCTGTGTTTTCCTCGCACCCAAGCACAAGATGCTATAGGAACTGTACACTATACATGACACTCCCGCTGCTGCCGCTCCTCCTGTTCTCGGCGTCTCCACTCATTCTCCTTCTGGGCGGCGTACTCCACGTCGTCCAAGAGCTCCATTTCCTCAGTCGATTTCCACAGTTCCGGACAGGATCTCTTCCACCGTCCCTACCGGGGGATGCATTCTTCAGCTTCCGGTACGGCCTCTGGTTCCAGGCCTGGCTGGCGTTTCGGTCCGGGCAAGGCCTCCACTGCCTCCTCTCCTCCCGCCGCGTCCTCGGCGGGGTCAGGTACAGCTCCTCCGGGGCGGCCTCCGGTTCATTCTCTGCCGCTGGCTCTAGTGGTGGCGCGGGTGGCAGTCGCACATCCAGGGGGGAGAGCAGTCGGTCCCACTGCAGCCGCAGCTTCAGGGCCCGCCAGCTTCGCTCCATCGCCCCCATCTCTGCGCGGTGCCGGGCCAGATCCCGCAGCACCACATCCACCTCCTCCTCACGATAGGGCTCTCCATCACTTTCCCGACCTGGGGATGGTTCGGGCACAGGCTGCGCCTCTTCAGGGGAACAGGGTCTGCGCACCGCCATTCCCCCACACAGTGACTCCTGTCCTTCAGCCATCTCTCTCCAGGCCAGACTGTGCTTTCCATCCGGAACGCTCTGGTCTTTTCCTTGGAGGCGGGACTTTCGCTTTCTCTTCCTTGCACTGAGGATGAAGAGGAGGCGGATCTCCTTTGCAGTGGGGCATGATCTGACGTTGTAGAAGCATTTGGATAGGGTGGCCATAATTTTCGCGCCATGGGGGGTACGCCCTCCTTCTTCACCAGCGCCTCGGGGCGCGAACATGGTGGTAAAATGGCGGCAAATGGCTTCAAAATCACAAAAATATTAACCACAGTCTTTTTGCACAAAAACAGTCCATTCAGGCACATAGGACTCACTTATAGCGAGCTTCGGATCCTGTTCGTGACGCCAGGAAGAAGATATACAAAAAAAAGGCTGCACTCAAGCATACTAAAGCATGACAATATGGAATACATGAAATTTAGAATAGCAATATGGCTTTGGAATATAAGGAAAAATTTGAGACGCTTAGTATAAACATTTGGCCAAACATTTTAAAGCCCACCAACCATCGTCAAGGTGGTCTCAATACTGGTGAGTCCCTGACCTAATGTGAACATACCTCTATTAGGCTGATATCTGAATTTCTGGGTGAATATGCACCTCTGTCAGCAATGCCTGCATTTATGGGTAAAGTAGGGACCTGGTGTAATTAAAATCACCACCTGGTGGGGGCGGAGTGCTCGGTCAGCAAGCTAACATTCAATAGACAAAAAAACCTGACTGGCACATCCAGACTAATGTGAAACATGTTCACATTAGTCTGGATGTGCCAGTCAGGTTTTTTTGGCCAGGAAGAAGAGTCGCCCGCCAGGGCCTGTGGGGTACTCGGCACTGAGCCCGTTCACTTCTATGGGGGATGTCACGGCAACACAGCTCGGTCCGTGGCCCTGGGCGCTCACTAAAAAGGGGGGTATTTACAGGGGATTAATAGGTTTGTAGGAATTCGTGACGCCACCTGTGGTACCTGGTCAGGGTGACCAGCGCTGCAGGGTAGATCCACTGAGGGGTTGTTCGGGGCAGCAAGGTGTTAAGTCTTCCACAGGCAAGACTGGGTCCCTCAGGGTAGATGGCGGTGTTGGGGTGCAAGACGGAGAAGGGGCTTTCAGCCGCAGGAGCAATAATGCAGACACACACACGAAAGTCTCTTTCTGTACCTTTACTGATGTAGTTGCAGGCACGTCCCGGGGTGCTGGCAGGGTGGAGGATGCACATCCAATATCTCCACTGAGTAGGTGTAGGGCCTCCTTACTCCTGTTGTGTGAGTTTCTGACCTGTATGAAACGAAGTCTAACTCTGTCTTCACTTATACGCCCGGCTGACTTTGTGGTGAGGCCTTCTCTTGGATAGATCAGCGTCTCTGTATGCAGCGTCCTGCTAGACCCCCGTCTTCCTGACCCCGGTTACGTATCAGCACTCCTGGGCCCCTGCGACCTGTAGTCCAGCAGGGTCTCCGGTATCTCCTACTAGTCGTGTAGATGCTAGCAAACTCGGACCCGGTGTCCGGTTATTCAGAGTAGAGGTAAGCTATCAATGCTATTTCCACCTCTGTCACTCTCTTCTTCTCTTCCACTCGCCTTTCGTCCTACTCCGACCCTTAACATAAGCACACACTAGCAGTAGATGGCTGATTCTTCTCTCTCTTCACCGCTCTCAAAGCGTCGGCACGCTTACTCCCTGAACTGCACTTAGTTGACTCAGTTCTGACCAGGCTGAAGTGGCTATCTTTCTCCACTGGTACTAGCCTCCACACATTGAACTAAGCTTAAAGCTGCAGTCTTCAGGTTCTTTCAATAACTGTTGTTCTCTTTCCTTCTTTCTTTCTAATGCTGTCTGAAGCAGCCAGCGTCGGACTGGAACACCTTGGGCCCACCAGAGAAAATCATTCTTGGGGCCCACTATGTAGCTACATAGAAATAAATACAAGACCACCAATTGTGCAGTAAAACACACTAATATCAGGGTATAATATAAGGTAGTACATGTCTTAATTATGTAGCAGGAGTTGGGGTAGCCTCCCTCATAGATTATAAAGCAGCCCCCTCATAGGGGATAATGCTGCCCCCCATAGGGATAATGCTATATATAATATATATATATATATATATATTATAGATAGATAGATAGATAGATAAAAGATAGATACCATATATACTCGAGTATAAGCCGACCTCCCTAATGTTGCCACAAAAAACTGGGAAAACTTATCGACTCGAGTATAAGCCTAGGATGGAAAATGAGATTATGCCCCATATACTGCCCCATGTATTATGCCCCACAAGATGCTCCATAGATTGTGCCCCATATGCTGCCCATGTATTATGCCCCCATAGATTCTCCATAGATTGTGCCCCCATAGATGCTCCATAGATTATGCCCCCATAGATTATGCCCCCATAGATTCTCCATAGATTGTGCCCCCATAGATGCTCCATAGATTATGCCCCCATAGATTATGCCCCCATAGATTCTCCATAGATTATGCCCCCATAGATGCTCCTTAGATTATGCCCCATAGATTCTCCATAGATTATGCCCCCATAGAAGCTCCTTAGATTATGCCCCCATTGAAGCTCCATAGATTGTGCCCCCATAGATGCTCCTTAGATTATGCCCCATAGATTGTGCTCCCATAGATGCTCCTTAGATTATGCCCCCATAGAAGCTCCATAGATTGTGCCCCCATAGATGCTCCTTAGATTATGCCCCCATAGAAGCTCCATAGATTGTGCCCCCATAAATGCTCCTTAGATTATGCCCCATAGATGCTCCATAGATTATGCCTCCATAGATGCTCCTTAGATTATGCCCCATAGAAGCTCCATAGATTATGCCCCCATAAATGCTCCTTAGATTATGCCCCCATAAATGCTCCATAGATTGTGCCCCCATAGATTCTCCTTAGATTCTGCCCCCATAGATTATGCCCCCATAAATGCTCCTTAGATTATGCCCCCATAGATGCTCCATAGATTATGCCCCCATAGATGCTCCTTAGATTATGCCCCCGTAGAAGCTCCATAGATTGTGCCCCCATAAATGCTCCTTAGATTATGCCCCCATAGATGCTCCATAGATTGTGCCCCCATAGATTCTCCTTAGATTATGCCCCCATAGAAGCTCCATAGATTATGCCCCCATAGATTATGCCCCCATAAATGCTCCACAGATTATGCCCCCATAGATTATGCCCCATAGATGCTCCACAGACTGTGCCCCATAGATGCTGCATGGAATAGGCCCCTTTATGCTGCTGCTGCTGCAAAAAAAAAAAAAAAAAGACATACCTCTCGTCGCTGGGGGCCAGGTGCCGGTGTCCTGAGCAGGCGGGGACACTGGCGCGCTATGGGGGACAGGTGCCGGTGTCACCGCTGGCTCAGGGCCCCGGCACCTGAGAGATTTACCTGTCGCTGAGCGCCGCTGTCTTCGGGTCCTCCGCAGTGAATGCTCAGGCAGAGGGAGCGGCGCTCACTAATGACGTCACCGCGCCCTCTGCCTGAACATTGCAGCAAGAGGACCCGAGGACACAGCGGCGCTCAGCGGTTGGAGCGGGTGACAGGTAAGTAATGATATTCACTGCTTCCCACGCCCACGCTGGGCACATGCAGGTAAGGAGACCCCTGAAGAGATGGGCACGTGCAGGAAAGGAGACCCCTGAAGAGATGGGCACATGCAGGAAAGGAGACCCCTGAAGAGATGGACACATGCAAGAAAGGAGACCTATGAAGAGCTGGGCACATGCAGGAAAGGAGACCCCTGAAGAGATGGGCACATGCAGGAAAGAAGACCCCTGAAGAGATGGGCACATTCAGGAAAGAACACCCCTGAAGAGATGGGCGCATTCAGGAAAGAAGACCCCCGAAGAGATGGGCACATGCGATAAAGGAGACCCCTGAAGTAATAGGCACATGCAGGAAAGGAGACCCCTGAAGAGATGGACACATGCAGGAAAGGAGACCCCTGAAGTAGGCACATGCAGGAAAGGAGACCCCTGAAGACATGGGCACATGCAGGAAAGGAGAACCCAGAAGTAATGGGCACATGCAGGAAAGGAGACCACTGAAGTAATAGGCACATGCAGGAAAGGAGACCCCTGAAGAGATGGGCACATGCAGTAAAGGAGACCCCTGAAGATATGGGCACATGCAGGAAAGGAGACCCCTGAAGTAATAGGCACATGCAGGAAAGGAGACCCCTGAAGAGATGGGCACATGCAGGAAAGGAGACTACTGAAGTAATGGGCACATGCAGGAAAGGAGACCCTTGACGTATTGGGCACATGCAGGAAAGGAGACCTTGACTATGGCACTCAGAAAGGACCTAAAAGATGGGCACATACAGGGATGGAGACCCCTGAAGTAATGGGCACATACAGGGATGGAGACCCCTGAAGTAATGGGCACATGCAGGAAAGGAGACCCCTGAAGAAATGGGCACATGCAGGGATGGAGACCCCTGAAGTAATAGGCACATGCAGGAAAGGAGACCCCTGAAGAATGGGCACATGCAGGAAAGGAGACCCCTGAAGATATGGGCACATGCAGGAAAGGAGACCCCTGAAGTAATAGGCACATGCAGGAAAGGAGACCCCTGAAGAGATGGGCACATGCAGGAAAGGAGAACCCTTAAGTAATGGGCACATGCAGTTAAGGAGACCCCTGAAGTAATGGGCACATACAGGGATGGAGACCCCTGAAGTAATGGGCACATACAGGGATGGAGACCCCTGAAGTAATGGGCACATCAGGAAAGGAGACCCCTGAAGAATGGGCACATGCAGGGATGGAGACCCCTGAAGATGGGCACATGCAGGGAAGGAGACCCCTGAAGAATGGGCACATGCAGGGAAGGAGACCCTTGAAGAATGGGCACATGCAGGAAGGAGACCCCTGAAGTAATGGGTACATGCAGGAAAGGAGACCCCTGAAGAATGGGTACATGCAGGAAAGGAGACCCCTGAAAAGATGGGCACATGCACGGAAGGAGACCCCTGAAAAGATGGGCACATGCAGGAAGGAGACCCCTGAAGTAATGGCATATGCAGGAAGGAGACCCCTGAAGTAATAGGCTTGCAGGAAAGGCTAGGGCACATGCAGGAGAGACCCCTGAAGTAATGGGCACATGCAGGGAAGGAGACCCCTGAAGTAATGGGCATATGCAGGTAAGGAGACCGCTGATGTAATGAGCACATGCAGTAAAGGAGATAGAGGTCTGGGGCACCTAATGGGCGAATATTGGGAGGTGCAGAGGTTTGGTGCACCTTATGGGCCAATATTGGGGGATACAGAGGTTTGGTGCACCTCATGGGCCAATAGTTGGGTATACAAAGGTCTGGTGCACCTCGTGGACCAATATTGGGGGAAACAGGTTTGGTGCACCTCGTGGGCCAATAGTTGGGTATACAAAGGTCTAGTGCATCTAATGGGCCAATATTGGGGGACACTAAGGTCTGGTGCTCCTTATGAGACAGTACGGAGGATGCACAGGTTTAGTGCACCTCATGGGCCAATATTGGGTGTATAAAGGTTTGGTGTACCTCCTAAGCCAAACGTGGAGGATACAGAGGTTGATTTGTTATTTTACTTTTATGATCTGTCTGATGAGACATTAAAGTAGAGGAGGGTGGTTCTGGAAGAGAGGGGTTTTGGGTTTTTTTTCAAAAAATTTAAAATTGTATGTTCAAATACAAATATTTGGTAACAAAAAGAACTTTTCGAGCGAGTCTTCTATCCTTTAGGAACCATCTCCGTTCTCAATTCTTCTGGGATCTTGTTTCTTATTTGCTTATTTTTAATGAAATCTCTGGAAACTCATTTTCTTCCATGTTGGGAATTACTGCAATAATCTGGATGTTTGTACAATCGGTAGGAAGGTAATATAAGACGTGGTTTACTGGAGAAAATCTCCACATACAGAATTTCCCATTTGAAGAGTTGCTGGAAATTCTATGTAATCTGTGAGGCAAGTCTCCGCCATCTGTATGGACGTTCTCTATTATTCTTTTATATTTAGCATTATTTATTTTTAAGATACACATGGCAAACTTTAAAAATTGTTTTTGACATTTTTTCACGGATTTAGAAAAGATTGGGACATTTTTTTAAATAAGAATGATCATTTTACTGATCTTTATTAGTAAGGAAATTGTGAATATTTTCGTTGTTAAACTTTGAATTTAAAAGGCGGCTTTTTGTTTTTTTTATTTACCTTTTCATTTTCCAAAATGCAAAAAAAAAATGAAATTTTTTAAATAAAATTTAAAAAATTTTTGAATTCATAAATATTAATTTTGCAACTTAAGTTTTAAGTGAGCTACTAAAATTACGGTAAGTGTTGAAAAAGGATAATCGACTGATCTGAATTTTGGCGGTTTTACATCGAGTTGGTGGTGTCAGTAAAGTGCACATATAAGATCAATAACCTGCTAAAGATAAATGGTTAATATATATAGTAAATGCTCAAAGTGAAGATCTGCCACATAAAACTCAGGACTAGTCACCCAGGGCTTGTCCCAAACTTCAGCCCGTCCATGTGTCTCTGCAAGAAACAAGATCGTTATTTTATTCTAACATAGCTCTTCCTTTATACACTGATGTTTTTCTCTGGGCGTATATGGATTCTTTAATTCCCTGCACATTTCTCCATTTCTTTTGTAACTCTTCACAATAAGAGTTCTGCATATACAGTGCTGTGGAAAAGTTTTAGCCAGGTGTAGAACTAACTGCAAAGTAAGAATATTTTCATAGTGAATGAACAAATGAGAAATGTAAATCCCATCCATATCTGGTGACTGCCGTCGCCTCCATCATCAGTATCTGGTGACCACTCATTGCCTCCATCATTATCTGGTGACCACTCATTGCCTCTATCATTATCTGGTGACCGCCCATCTCCTCCATCATCAGTATCTGGTGACAACCATCGCCCCATTATCATTACGTGGTGATCGCCCATCGACTCCATCATCAGTATCTGGTGACCACTCATTGCCTCCATAATCAGTATCTGGTAACCTCCATCATCAGTATCTGGTGACCGCCTGTGACCTTTAGTATCTGGTGACAGATTGATGCTTACATCATCAGTATCTGATGACCGCTCATAACCTCCATCATCAGTATCTGGTGACTGCTCATCTCATCCATCATCAGTATCTGGTGACTGCCCGTCGCCTCCATCATCAGTATTTGGTGACCGCCATCACCTCCATCATCAGTATCTGGTGATGTCCCGTCAGCTCCATTATCAATATCTGGTGAGCACCCGTTGTCTTCATCATGTCTTCTCGTCACTTTTTAAAGGATCTCAGCAGGAGGTTGTTTCAAACATCTTGGAGACCTGACCCCGGATTTTCTGTGAATGAGGCTTGTGCGGATCCTTCTGTCTCTTCGTGGTCTTGTTTCCTTGTTGAAGTTATGGTGTTTGGCCACAATTCTTCCACGAAGACCACTTCTGGCAAGGCTTTTCAGAACAATACATAGGTGTAGCTGGTCCCACTTGTTGCTGCCAGTTCTGAGAAGATGGCACTGATGGACATCATCTGGTTTTGAAGGGAAGTGATGTGTCCTTTATCTGCCACACTAAGTTTCCTTGGCCGACCACTGCACTATGGTCCTCAAGATTGCCATTCTGTTGTCTCCTCAATGCTGCGAAATCTTGGTGACACTTACTGTACCCGTCATGTCATACCATAAAGAGGCATCTGATCGGCTCCAAATTTATTCTGCACCCGGACAACGACCCCCAACATCCAGCCAACGTCATTATAACGAGTCCGGATCCCTGATTCTCACATCATCCCATCTGTCTGGGATCTTGTGAAGAGGCATAAGGATCTGCACAATCCTCATATACAGAAGACCTGGGATCAGGTCTCCAAGATGTTTGGAACAATCTTCAGCCGAGATCCTTCAAAAACTATGATCCAGTGCCTGAGAATAAGCGATGGAGAAGACGAGACGTCACTAAATGTTGTTGGAACTTAGATTTCTCTTTTGTTCATTCACTTTGCATTTTGTTAATAAACTATTAAAACTTCTATTTTTGAGGGAATTTTTATTTCCGAGCATTTTTTCCACCCATCTAAAACTTTGATGCCTCGTACCTCACTATGAGCAGTGATGCACGTGAGCCTCGGGAATTTTATTATAACTTCAGTGCAATGTAACCTTCCTAAATCTTGGAGGTTTCAATCTACCAAAAATGCAGATATTGACTGAAAGTCTAAAATTAGAGAAGGAGCCGATGACCACAATTATAAACGGAGCAAAAACATAAAAAACCTACGTATTTTCTTGATGAAAAGTTGAATCCGTATGTAGTATGAGTTGTGTATCGTTGACCTCATCTGTCGGGGATGTCACCTGCTGCTCTTCTTGTTTTTTTGTTTTTTTTGTAATTTGGAATTCTTAAAACAAGCTTACTTGTAAATGTTCTACATTGTAGGAATAAATCATTTAGATTTTGTTGTTTTGAAAAAAATAAAAAACTTGGACCATTGTTGGGAAATTTGATCTGTTGTTGAGTCGTCATCTGGGGAATAAAGATGAAAAAAGTAAATTTCAAAAATAAAGACCTCAGTCCTTGCATGGTTCTGATCTCTTAGCTGTTTCATTCCATTTCTGACGTTAACTGGCATGGAAATTGTCAACCAGACCAGGACCGATGAATTCATCCTCCTTGGACTGTCAGAAAATCCAAAGATACAAGTGCTTTTGTTCCACTTATTTTTCCTGTTCTACGTGTCGACTGTTCTTGGGAATTTCCTCCTCATTGTGGCGGTGAGAATAGACCGTCGTCTTCACCACTCCATGTACTTCTTTCTTTCAAATCTTTCCATCCTGGACATCTGTTACACCTCAATTATCGTTCCCAAGATGTTGGTGAACATTGCCTTGTCTTCCAAAAACATCTCCTTCGCCGGGTGCCTTCTTCAGGTTTATTTCTACCTGTTTATGGGGGAAACTGAGTGCATCCTGCTGGCCTTCATGGCTTACGACCGATATGTTGCCATCTGTCACCCCTTACATTACAACGTGATTATGAACACGATGTCTTGTGTCAGGATGATCAGTGTCTCCTGGGTCGTCGGTTGTATCATCTCCTCCTCGGATCTATACTTTATGTATCAGTTGAGATTCTGTGGCCCCGTCACCATCGACCACTTCTTCTGTGAAGCTCCATCATTGCTCCAGTTGTCCTGCAGCGACATCTCCGTTAATAACATTGTAACCTTGGTAGGAAGCTCCATCTTACTCATCGCTCCCGTAAGTCTTATTCTTTTTTCTTACGTGCAGATTTTCGTAGTTCTTGTTAAAATTGGTTCTCGAAAGCACAAGGCCATCTCCACTTGTGTGTCACACATTACCGTGGTCATCATCTTCTACGGGACAGCTACATTCATGTACATGAAGCCCAGATATTCATCCCCTGAAGTAACCGACAAGCTGGTGTCCGTCTTCTACACAGTTGTTACCCCCATGTTAAACCCTTTGATATACAGTCTGAGAAACAAGGATGTACAAAGAGCGCTGAGACAGATTAAGAAATGTATCGCTGTTCTGTAACGCTGGACCCATATGTGATGAACGGTGCCGCGGTCCGCCACACGGTAGCCCGGGGGTCACGGCTTGTGATCCCACCGCTGCCACCAATATGTGACGAACGGTGCCGCGGTCCGCCACACGGTAGCCCGGGGTCACGGCTTGTGATCCCACCGCTGCCACCAAATGTGATGGAACGTGCACACACACGACGGCTGCTGCCGTCCGACCCAGTAAACTGCAGGGATTTATAACTATCCCACTTCCACTTAGGAACTTGCAGCTCTCTGGCACCCCCCTTACCCTCAGGTCAGTCAGGAACTGCACCTAGGATAATTGGTCGCCAGACGGGTCACTTGGATGTGTGCTGGCTATTGGGCACGCTGCAGTGAGGGAATTATGATTACTCCTGGCTGCAGCCAGGCAGTACCCTTTTAAACCCCGCTCCGTCACTGCCAGCGTCCCCCAATAGATTAACACTTTACACCCCTTTCCTTTAGCTGCCACCAGCTACGGGTTTGACTTAATACACAATTTATCAAGAGGGTCCGTAGCAACCCCAAAACAGTAGCGTGTGCTTCAGGCACGTGCAGATTCGTTTATAGAGCAGGAGAAACAAACTAATAAATTTATAGGTTTATTCCTTAAAAACAGGCAATGCTTATATAATATAAAAAGATGTAACAAACTGAGACAATATCGTTATGTACAGATGCAGTTATAAAATAAAATAGGATTAAGAATGAAAGTCACTCACATGGTTGTTAGATCATTTACAGGCAAGCCAGGCTGGGGAAGGAGCCACACGTCATAGTTCATTGGGAGATCTCTTACTCAGCACGTCCCAGCAGAAAGAATTCTGGTAAGGAACTTCACTGTAAGACTTATGCATGTCAGCTTCTGACCTCACAAAAAGGGCTGGTCCTCTAGCCACCTCCCCTGGCTACAAGCTATGGTTTGAGCTCTGCAATATCATAAGGTTCATAACTCGTTCTGTGAACCTAGCAGAATAATGGCAGACCTATCAATGGTCTTGCTTTGAAATGACGGTTCCAATGAGCCCACACTTGGGTGGGCTAGTTCATGGGGCACCCGAGAATTCCATTTCTCGGGTTCTGTTGGAGTTACGGGTTTACCAGTACCACGGGAACGATGCCCATCGGCGCATGGTTCAACACAGTAACTTTCGTGTTTCTAGCGAATGCTCCCACCGTGTTATTAACCAAAAGAGAATGAATACTCCAACATGGCTGCTATAGGAAGAAAGCACGTGTTCGGACAATGCAGGACCCCTGCGGTGAAGCGGGAAGACTTCCAGCACTGGCAGCTCACATTACACTGCCTGAGTGCAGGATGACAGGGGGGGGGAAGGGGGTTGTAGTTCTAGCAACAGCACAAGACATGAAGCTTGCAATATCATCACACCTCCCCCCTTTAGAGGGCGCTACGGAGGCATGACCTGTCGGTAATCCGACATGCGCACCTCAGCGGGTTCGCCACGTCGTGATAACCCATCAGCATTCCCATGATCACTGCCTTTCTTGTGTTGTACGGAAAAATCATACTGCTGCAGGGCAAGGCTCCAGCGTAGCAACCTACCATTGGTTCCGGACACTGTGTGCAGCCAGCTCAGAGGGTTGTGGTCGGTGACCACCTTGAAGGTGCGCCCGTACAGGTAGGGCTGCAAACGTTGCAGTGCCCAGACCATGGCCAGGCACTCCTTCTCGAGGGTGGAGTATGCCACCTCCCTTGGCAGAAGTTTCCGGCTCAGGTACAACACGGGGTGCTCCTGGTCCCCCGAATCAACCTGGCTGAGTACAGCACCGAGGCCAAATTCGCTGGCATCAGTCTGTACCAGGAAGGGCCGACTGCTGTCGACGGCTCTCAACACTGGAGAGCTGCACAGGGCTGTTTTCAAAGATCGGAATGCCGCCTCACAGCCATCTGTCCAGTTGACTGTTTGGGGTAGACCGCCCTTGGTGAGGTCCGTCAAGGGTTTTGCAATGGCGCTATAGTTCGGTACGAAACGCCTATAGTACCCTGCAGTGCCCAGGAAGGACTTCACCTGCTTTTTGGTCCTGGGGGTGGGCCAGGACACGATCGCGTCCACTTTCTCGGGCTCTGGACTCATGGAACCCCCGCCTACCCGGTGCCCCAGGTAGTGGACCTCCCTCATGCCCATCTGGCATTTTCCCGGCTTGATGGTCAGACCTGCCTGGTGAATACGCTTGAGCACCTCCTGGAGATGCTGAAGGTGTTCCTCCCAGGTGGAACTGAAGACGGCAATGTCATCCAGGTACGCCACAGCGTACTCCTCCAGTCCCTGAAGCAGGTGGTTGACCATCCGCTGAAAAGTGGCAGGGGCATTCTTCATGCC
>JARQOD010000005.1:22186112-22205652 GCA_033576555.1 Oophaga sylvatica
GATCAGCAGTCATGGGGCAAGCAGAGACTGAAGCAGCAGACATGGGGCCAATCAGAGACTGGAGCAGCAGCCTTGTGGCAGATCAGAGACTGGAGCAGCAGCTTGTGGCAGATAAGAGACTGGAGCAACAGCCATGGGGCCAATCAGAGACTGAAGCAGCAGGCATGAGGCCAATCAGAGACTGGACCAGCAGCCATGGGGCAGATCAGAGACTGGAGCAGCAGCATGGGGCCTATCAGAGACTGAAGCAGCAGGCATGAGGCCAATCAAAGACTGGAGCAGCAGCCATGGGTCCTATCAGAGACTGGAGCAGCAGCCATGGGCCAATCAGAGACTGAAGCAACAGGCATGGGGCAAATCGGAGACTGGAGAAGCAGCCATTGGGCCAATCAGAGACTGGAGCAGCAGCCATGGAGCCAGTCAGAGACTGAAGCAGCAGCATGGGGCCAATCAGAGATGAGCAGCAGCCTTGGGGCAGATCAGAGACTGGGAGCAGCAGCCATGGGGCCAAAACAGGACTGGAGCAGCAGCCAATGGGGCCAATCAGAGACTGGAGCAGCAAGCATGGGCCAATCAGAGACTGGAGCAGCAGCCAAGGGGCATCAGAGACTGGGCAGCAGCCATGTGCAGATCAGAGACTGGAGCAGCATTTATGGGGCCATTATACACTGGATCATTATATATGGACGATGATTTTGGCCCATAACACACTGTAGCAGCAGCATAGGGCCCATCTATAACAGTAGCATTGTCAAAGGGGCAGATCAGAGACTGGAGACAGCAGCCATGGCCATAGAGACTGAAGCAGCAGGCATGGGGACAATCAGAGACTGGAGCAGCAGCCATTGGGCAGATCAGAGACTGGAGTAGCAGCCATGGGGCAGATCAGAGACTGGCAGCAGGCATGGGCCATCAGAGACTGAGCAGCAGGCATGGAGGCCAATCAAAACTGGAGCAGCAGCCATGGGGCCAATCAGAGACTGGAGGCAGCAGCATGGAGGGCCAGTCAGAGACTGGGCAGCAGGCATGGGGCCTATCAGAGACTGGAGCAGCAGGCATTGAGGCCAATCAGAGACTGGAGCAGCAGCCATGGGCCAATCAGAGACTGGAGCAGCAGCCATGGGGCCAATCAGAGACATGAAGCAGCAGGCATGGGGCAATCAGAGACTGGAGCAGCAGCCATGGGGCAAATCAGAGACTGAGAAGCAGGCATGGGGCCTATCAAGATGAAGCAGAGCATGGACAATCGAGACTGGACATCAGCATGGGCCAATCAGAGACTGGAGCAGCAGCCATGGGGCCATCAGAGCTGGACAGCAGTATGGGCAATCAGAGACTGGAGCAGCAGCCATGGGGCAATCAGAGACTGGAGCAGCAGCCATGGGGCAGATCAGAGATTGCAGCAGCAGGCATGGGGCCTCAGAGATGGGAGCAGCCTGGGCAATCAAGACTAGCCAGGCATGGGGCCAATCAGACTGGACACACCATGGGGCAACAGACGGAGCAAGCCATGGGGCCATCAGAGACGGAAGCAGCAGGCATGGGCCAATCAAGGACTGGGCACAGCTATGGTACAATCAGAGACTGGAGCAGTAGGCATGGGGCCTATCAGAGACGGAGCAGCAGCCATGGGCAGATCAGAGACTGAGCAGCAGCCATGGGCCTTCAGAGACTGAAGCAGCAGGCATGGGCCGAATAGAGCTGGAGCAGCAGCCATGAGGCAGATCAGACACTGGAGCAGTAGGCATGGGGCCTATCAGAGACTGAAGCAGCAGCATGGGGCCAATCAGAGACTGGAGCAGAGCCTGGCGAGCAGAGACTGGAGCGGATTCATGGGGCATATACACTGATCATATAATATGGAGCTGATTTTGGCGTAACACACTGTACAGGCATGGGGCCATCATAACAGTAGCATGTCATGGGCAGATCAGAGACTTGATAGCAGTCATGGGGCCAATCAGAGACTGAAGCAGCAGCATGAGGCAACAGAGACTGAAGCAGCCATGGGGCAGATCAGAGACTGAAGCAGCAGGCATGAGGCCAATCAAACATGGAGCAGCAGCCATGGGGCAATCAGAGACTAAAGCAGCAGGCATGGGCCTCAGGATCTGACATCAGCCATGGGCAATCAGAGACTGAGCATCATCAGAGACTGGAGCAGCAGCCATGGGGCCAATCAGAGACTGAAGCAACAGCATGGGGCAATCAGAGACTGGAGAAGCAGCCATTGGGCCAATCAGAGACTGGAGCAGCAGCCATGGAGCAGTCAGAGACTGAAGCAGCAGGCATGGGCCAATCAGAGACTGGAGCAGCAGCCTTGGGGCAGATCAGAGACTGGAGCAGCAGCCATGGGGCCAATCAGAGACTGGAGCAGCAGCCATGGGGCCAATCAGAGACTGGAGCAGCAGCCATGGGGCCAATCAGAGACTGGAGCAGCAGCATGGGGCCAATCAGAGACTGGAGCAGCAGGCATGGGGCCAATCAAGACATGGAGCAGCAGGCATGGGGCAATCAGGATCTGGAGCAGCAGCCATGGGCCAATCAGAGACTGGAGCAGCAACCATGGGGCCAATCAGAGACTGAAGCAGCAGGCATGGGGCCAATCAGAGACTGGAGCAGCAGCCATGGGGCCAATCAGAGACTGGAGCAGCAGGCATGGGGCCAATCAGAGACTGGAGCAGCAGCCATGGGCCAGATCAGAGACTGGAGCAGCAGCCATGGGGCCTATCAGAGACTGAGCAGCAGCATGGGGCCAATCAGAGACTGAAGCAGCAGGCATGGGGCCAATCAGACACTGGAGCAGCAGGCATGGGGCCAATCAGAGACTGGAGCAGCAGCCATGGGCAGATCAGAGACTGGAGCAGCAGCCATGGGGCACTATCAGAGACTGGAAGCAGCCATGGGGCCAATCAGAGACTGAGAGCAGCAGGCATGGGCCAATCAGAATCTGGAGCATCAGCCATGGGCAGATCAGAGACTGGAGCAGCAGCCATGGGCCAATCAGAGACTGAGCAGCAGCCATGGGGCCAATCAGAGACTGAGCAGCAGCTATGGGCCAATCAGAGACTGGAGCAGTAGCATGGGCAATCAGAGACTGGAGCAGCAGCCATGGGGCCTATCAGAGACTGAAGCAGCAGGCATGGGGCCAATCAGAGACTGGAGCAGCAGCCATGGGGCCAATCAGAGACTGAGCAGCAGGCATGGGGCCAATCAACACTGGAGCAGAGGCATGGGCCATCAGACTGGAGCAGCAGCCATGGGCAATCATAGACTGGAGCAGCACCATGGGGCCATCAGAGACTGAAGCAGCAGCATGGGGCCAATCAGAGACTGAGCAGCAGCATGGGCAATCAGAGACTGGAGCAGCAGCATGGGGCCATCAGAGACTGAAGCAGCAGCATGGGGCCAGATCAGAGACTGGAGCAGCAGCCATGGGGCAATCAGAGACTGGAGCAGCAGCATGGGGCCATCAGAGACTGAAGCAGCAGGCATGGGCCAATCAGAAACTGGAGCAGCAGCCATGGGCCAATCAGAGACTGGAGCACAGCCATGGGCAATCAGAGACTGGAGCAGCACCATGGGGCATCAGAGACTGAAGCAGCAGGCATGGGGCCAATCAGAGACTGGAGCAGCATGCAGGCATGAGGGCCTATCAGAGACTGAAGCAGCAGGCATGGGCCAATTAGAGATGGAGCAGCAGCCATGGGGCCAATCAGAGACTGAGCAGCAGCATGGGCCAGTCAGAGACTGGTGCAGCAGGCATGGGGCCAATCAGAGACTGACAGCAGGCTGGGCCAATCAGAGACTGGAGCAGCAGCCATGGGGCCAATCAGAGACTGGAGCAGCAGCCATGGGGCCAATCAGAGACTGAAGCAGCAGGCATGGGGCCAATCAGAGACTGGAGCAGCAGCCATGGGGCCAGATCAGAGACTGGAGCAGCAGCATGGGCCTATCAGAGACTGAAGCAGCAGCCATGGGCCAATCAGAGACTGGAAGCAGCAGCCATGGGGCCATCAGAGACTGGTAGCAGCAGCCATGGGGCCAATCAGAGACTGGACAGCAGCATGGGCCAATCAGAGACTGGAGCAGCAGGCATGGGGCCAATCAGAGACTGGAGCAGCAGCCATGGGCAGATCAGAGACTGGAGCAGCAACCAAAGGGGCCTAATCAGAGACTGAAGCAGCAGGCATGGGGCCAATCAGAGACTGGAGCAGCAGCATGGGACCAATCAGAGACTGGAGCAGTAGGCATGGGGCCTATCAGAGACTGGAGCAGCAGCCATGGGGCAATCAGAGACTGGAGCAGCAGCCATGGGCCAATCAGAGACTGGAGCAGCAGCCATGGGGCCAATCAGAGACTGAAGCAGCAGCCCTGGGCCAAAGAGACTGAGCAGCAGGCATGAGGCCAATCAGAGACTGGACCCGCAGCCATGGGGCAGATCAGAGACTGGGCAGCAGGCCCTGGGGCCTATCAGGGACTGAAGCAGCAGGGATGAGGCCAATTAAGACTGGAGCAGCAGCCATGGGGCCAAACAGAGATGGAGCAGCAGCCATGGTGCCTCAGAGACTGAAGCAACAGGCATGGGGGCAGATCAGAGACTGGAAAAGCGCAGCCATTTTGGGGCCCAAACAAGGGCTGGAGCAGCAGCCATGGAGCCAGTCAGAGACTGAAGCAGCGGCATGGAGCCAATCAGAGACTGAAGCAGCAGCCCTGGGCCCAACAGAGCGGAGCAGCTGCCATGGGGCCAATCAGAGACTGGAAACAGCAAGCATGGGGCCAATCAGAGACTGGGCAGCAGCCAAGGGGCCAATCAGAGGGCTGGAGCAGCAGCCATGGGGCAGATCAGAGACTGGAGCAGCATTTATGGTGCCCATTATACACTGTATCATTAATAATATGGACGATGATTTTTGGCCCCTAACACACTGAGCAGCAGCCATGGGCATCATATACAGTAGCATTGTCAATGCGGCGATCAAAAGATGGAGCAGCAGCCATGGGGCCCAAACAGAGAATGAAGCGCTGGCATGGGCCAATCAGAGACTGGAGCAGCAGCCATGGGGCAGATCAGAGACTGGAGCAGCAGCCATGGGGCCAATAGAGACTGAAGCAACAGGCATGAGGCCAATCAGAGACTGGACCAGCAGCCATGGGGCAGATCAGAGACTGGAGCAGCAGCATGGGGGCCTCAGAGACTGAAGCAACAGGCATGGGGCAGATCAGAGACTAGAGCAGCAGCATTGGACCAATCAGAGGACTGGAGCAGCAGCCATGGAGCCAGTCAGAGACTGAAGCAGCAGCATGGGGCAGATCACAGACTGGAGCAGCAGCCATTGGACCAATCAGAGACTGGAGCAGCAGCCATGGAGCCAGTCAGAGACTGAAGCAGCAGGCATGGGGCCAATCAGAGACTGGAGCAGCAGCCATGGGGCCAATCAGAGACTGGAGCAGCAAAGCATGGGGCCAATCATGAGAACTGGAGCAGCAGACAAGGGCAAATCAGAGACTGGAGCAGCAGCCATGTAGCAGATCAGAGACTGGAGCAGCAGCCATGGGGCCAATCAGAGACTGGAGCAGCAAGCATGGGGCCAATCAGAGACTGGAGCAGCAGCCAAGGGCCAATCAGATGACTGGAGCAGCAGCCATGTAGCAGATCAGAGACTGGAGCAGCATTTATGAGGCCCATTTACACTGGATCATTATAATATATGGACGATAGTTTTTGGCCCATAACACCACTGTACAGCAGCCATGGGCCCATCATATACAGTAGCATTGTCAATGGGGCAGAATCAGAAGACTGGAGCAGCAGCCATGGGGCCAATCAGAGCTGAAGCACAGCATGGGGCCAATCAGAGACTGGAGCAGCAGCCATGGGGCAATCAGAGACTGGAGCAGCAGCCATGGGGCAGATCAGAGACTGAAGCAGCAGCCATGGGGCAATCAGAGACTGGAGCAGCAGCCATGGGCAATCAGAGACTGGAGCAGCAGCATTGGGCCTATCAGAGACTGAAGCAGCAGGCATGAGGCCCATCATAGACTGGAGCAGCAACCATGGGCAGATCAGAGACTGGAGCAGCAGCCATGGGGCATCAGAGACTGGAGAGCTTTGGGGCCATTTCATGGATCATTAACATTATGGGACCATGATTTTGGCCCATACAGACTGGAGCAGCAGCCATGGGGCCAATCAGAGACTGAAGCAGCAGGCATGGGGCCAATCAGAGACTGGAGCAGCAGCCATGGGGCAGATCAGTGACTGGATCAGCAGTCATGGGCAGAACAGAGACTGGAGCAGCAGGCATGGGGCCTATCATAGACTGAGCAGCAGGCATGGGGCCAATCAGAGACTGGAGCAGCAGCCATGGGGCAGATCAGAGACCTGAGCAGCATTTATGGGGCCCATTATACACTGGATCATTAAAAATATGGACCAGATTTTTGGCCAAAACAGACTGCAGCAGCAGCCATGGGGCCAATCAGAGACTGAAGCAGCAGGCATGGGGACAATCAGAGACTGAAGCAACAGGCATGGGGCCAATTAGAGACTGGAGCAGCAGCCATTGGGCCAATAAGAGACTGAAGGAAGAGGCGTGGGGCCAATCAGAGACTGGAGCAGCAGCCATGGGGCCAATCAGAGACTGGAGCAGCAGCCATGGGGCAGATCAGAGACTGGAGCAGCAGGCATGGGGCCTATCAGAGACTGAAGCAGCAGTCATGGGGCCAGTCAAAGACTGAAGCAGCAGCCATTGGGCCAATCAGAGACTGAAGCAGCAGGCATGGGGCCAATCAGAGACTGGAGCAGCAGCCATGGGGCAGTCAATGACTGGAGCAGCAGCCATTGGGCCAATCAGAGATGAAGCAGCAGGCATTGGGCCATTCAGCGAGTGGAGCAGCAGCCATGGGGCAGTCAGAGACTGGAGCTGCAGCCATATGGCCAATCAGAGACTGGAACAGCAGCCATGGGGCCAATCAGAGACTGGTGCAGCAGCCATGGGTCCAATCAGAGACTGGAGCAGCAGCCATGGGGCAGTCAGTGACTGGATCAGCAGTCATGGGGCCAGTCAGAGACTGGTGCAGCAGCATGGGGCAGATCAGTGACTGGATCAGCAGCCACGGGGCCAATCAGAGACTGAAGCAGCAGGCATGGGCCAATCAGAGACTGGAGCAGCAGCCATGGGGAAGTCAGAGACTGGAGAAGCAGGCATGGGGCCTATCAGAGACTGAAGCAGCAGGCATGGGGACAATCAGAGACTGGAGCAGCAGCCATGGGGCCAATCAGAGACTGGAGCAGCAGCCATGGGGCCAGTCAGAGACTGGTGCAGCAGGCATGGGGCCAATCAGAGACTGGAGCAGCAGCCATGGGGCAAATCACAGTCAGGAGCAGCAGCCAGGGGCCAATCAGAGACTGGAGTAGCAGCCATGGGGCCAATCAGAGACTGGAACAGCAGGCATGGGGCCAATCAGAGACTGGAGCAGCAGCCATGGGGCCAATCAGAGACTGGAGCAGCAGCCATGGGGCAGATTAGAGACTGAGCTGCAGCCATGGGGCCCATTATACACTGGATCATTAATATATGGACCATGATTTTGGCCCATAACACACTGTAGCAGCAGCAATGGGGTCATCTTATACATTAGCATTGTCAAATGGGGCAGATCAGTGACTGGAGCAGCAGGCATGGGGCCAATCAGAGACTGGAGCAGCAGCCATGGGGCAGATCACAGATTGCAGCAGCAGGCATGGGGCCTACAGAGACTGGGAGCAGCAGCCATGGGGCAATAGAGACTGAAGCAGCAGGCATGGGGCCAATCAGGAATCTGGAGCATCAGCCATGGGGCAGATCAGAGACTGGAGCAGCAGCCATGGGGACTATCAGAGACTGAAGCAGCAGGCATGGGGCCAATCAGAGACTGGAGCAGTAGGCATGGGGCCTATCAGAGACATGAGCAGCAGCCATGGGGCAGATCAGAGACTGTAGCAGCAGACAATGGGGCCTATCAGAAAATGAAGCAGCAGTCATGGGGCCAATTAGAGACTGGAGCAGCAGCCATGAGGCAGATCTGACACTGGAGCAGTAGGCATGGGGCCTATCAGAGAATGAAGCAGCAGGATGGGGCCAATCAGAGACTGGGCAGGAGCCATGGGGCAGAGCAGAGACTGGAGCAGGTTATTTATGGGGTCCATTATACACTCGATCATTAATATATATGAGCATGATTTTGGCCGATAACACACTGTAGCAGCAAGCCATGCGGCCCATCATATACAGTAGCATTGTCAATGGGGCAGTCAGAGACTTGATCAGCAGTCATGGGGCCAATCAGAGACTGAAGCAGCAGGCATGAGGCCAATCAGAGACTGGAGCAGCAGCCATGGGGCAGAAAAAAGACTGGAGCAGCAGCCATGGGGCCAATCAGAGACTGAAGCACAGGCATGAGGCCAATCAGAGACTGGACCAGCAGCCATGGGGCAGATCAGAGACTGGAGCAGCAGGCATGGGGCCTATCAGAGACTGAAGCAGCAGGCATGAGGCCAATCAAAGACTGGGAGCAGCAGCCATGGGGCCAAACAGAGACTGGAGCAAGCAGCCATGGTGCAAATCAGACACTGAAGCAACAGGCATGGGGCAGATCAGAGACTGGAGCAGCAGGCAATGGGGCCAATTAGAGAAGGAGCAGCAGCCATGAGGCAGATCAGACACTGGAGCAGTAGGCATGGGGCCTTTCGAGACTGAAGCAGCAGGCATGGGGCCAATCAGAGACTGGGCAGCAGCCATGGTGCCAATCAGAGACTGAAGCAACAGGCATGGGGCAGATCAGAGACTGGAGCAGCAGCCATTGGGCCAATCAGAGACTGGAGCAAACAGCCATTGGAGCCAGTCAGAGACTGAAGCAGCAGGCATGGGTCCAATCAGAGACTGAAGCAACAGCCATGGGGCAGATCAGAGACTGGAGCAGCAGCCATGGGGCCAATCAGAGACTGGAACAGCAGCCAAGGGGCCAATCAGAGACTGGAGCAGCAGCCATGTGGCAGATCAGAGACTGGAGCAGCATTTATGGGGCCCATTATACACTGAATCATTAATAATTATGGACGATGATTTTGGCCATAACACACTGTAGCAGCAGCATTGGGGCCATCTTATACAGTAGCTTTGTCAATGCGGCAGAATCAGAGACTGGAGCAGCAGCCATGGGGCCAATCAGAGACTGGAACAGCAGCATGAGGCAGATCAGACACTGGAGCAGCAGGCATGGGGCCTATCAGAGACTGATGCAGCAGGCATGGGGCCTATCAGGAGACTGGAGCAGTAGGGCATGGGGCCTATCAGAGACTGGAGCAGCAGCCATTGGGGCAGTCAGAGACTGTAGCAGCAGCCATGGGGCCTATCAGAAAATTGAAACAGCAGTCATGGGGCCAATTAGAGACTGGAGCAGCAGCCATGAGGCAGATCGACACTGGGAGCGTAGGCATGGGGCCTATCAGAGACTGAAGCAGCAGGCATGGGGCAAATCAGAGACTGGGCAGGAGCCATGGGGCAGAGCAGTGACTGGAACAGGATTTTGGGGCCCATTATACACTCGATCATTAATAATATGGAGGATTTTGGCCGATAACACACTGTAGCAGCAGCCATGGGGCCCATCATATACAGTTGCATTGTCAATGGTGCAGATCAGAGACTTGATCAGAAGTCATGGGGCCAATTTAGAGTCTGAAGCAGCAGGCATGGGGACAATCACAGACTGGAGCAGCAGCCATGGGGCAGATCAGAGACTGGAGCAGCAGCCATGGGGCAATCAGAGACTGAAGCAGCAGGCATGAGGCCAATCAGAGACTGGACCAGCAGCCATGGGGCAGATCAGAGACTGGGCATCAGGCATGGGGCCTATCAGAGACTGGAGCAGCAAGCATGGGGCCAATCAAAGACTGGAGCAGCAGCCATGGGCCAATCAGAGACTGGAGCAGCAGCCATTGGTGCCAATCAGAGACTGAAGCAACAGGCATGGGGCCAGATCAGAGACTGGAGCAGCAGCCATTGGGCCAAAACAGAGAATGGAGGGAGCAGCCATGGAGCAGTCAGAGATGAAGCAGCAGGCATGGGGCCAATCAGAGATGGAGCAACAGCCATGGGGCAGATCAGAGACTGAAAGCAGCAAGCCATGGGCCTATCGAACTGGAGCAGCAGCCCGGGGCCAATCAGAGACTGGAGCAGCAAGCATGGGGCCAATCAGAGACTGGAGCAGCAGCCAAGGGGCCAATCAGAGACTGGAGCAGCAGCCATGTGGCAGATCAGAGACTGGAGCAGCATTTATGGGGCCCATTATACACTGTATCTTTAAATATGGACGATGATTTTAGCCCATAACACATGTAGCAGCAGCCATGGGGCCCATCATATACGTAGCATTGTCAATGCGGCAGATCAAGACTGAAGCAGCAGGCATGGGGTCAATCAGAGACTGGACAGCAGCCATTGGGGCAGTCAGAGACTGGAGTAGCAAGCCGTGGGCCAATCAGAGACTGAAGCGCAGGCATGGGGCCAATCAGAAGACTGGAGCAGCAGCCATGGGGCAGATCAGAGACTGGAGCAGCAGCCATGGGGCCAATAAGAGACTGAAAACAACAGGCATGAGGCCAATCAGAGACTGGACCAGCAGCCATGGGGCAGATCAGAGACTGGAAGCAGCAGGCATGGGGCCAATCAGAGACTGAAGCAGCAAGGGAAGAGGCCAATCAATGACTGAAGCAACAGGCATGGGGCAGATCAGAGACTGGAGCAGCAGCCATTGGACAATCAGAGACTGGAGCAGCAGCCATTTGGGGCCAGTCAGGACTGAAGCAGCAGGCATGGGGCAATCAGGACTGGAGCAGCAGCCATGGGGCAGATCAGAGACTGGAGCAGCAGCCATCGGACCAATCAAAGACTGGAGCAGCAGCCATGGGGCCAATCAGAGACTGGAGCAGCAAGCATGGGGCTAATCAGAGACTGGAGCAGCAGCCAAGGGGCCATCAGAGACTGGAGCAGCAGCCATGTAGCAGATCAGAGACTGAAGCAGCATTTATAGGGCCCATTATACACTGGATCATTAATAATTTGGACGATAATTTTGGCCATAACCACACTGTAGCAGCAGCCAGGGGCCCATCATATTACAGTAGCATTGTCAATGGGCAGATCAGAGACTGGAGCAGCAGCCTGGGGCAATCAGTGACTGAAGCACCAGGCATGGGGCCAATCAGAGACTGGAGCAGCAGCCATGGGCAGATCAGAGACTGGAGCAGCAGCCATGGGGCAGATCGAGACTGAAGCAGCAGCCAAGGGGCCAAATCAGAGACTGGTGCAGCAGCCATGGGCAGATCAGAGACTGGAGCAGCAGGCATTGGGCCTTATCAGAGACTGAAGCAGCAGGCATGAGGCCTATCATGACTGGAGCAGAACCATGGGGCAGATCAGAGACTGGAGCAGCCGCCATGGGGCAGATCAGAGACTGGAGCAGCATTTATGGGGCCCATTATACACTGGATCATTAACATATGGACCATGATTTTGGCCCATAACATACTGGAGCAGCAGCCATGGGGCCAATCAGAGACTGAAGCAGCAGGCATGGGGCCAATCAGAGACTGGAGCAGCAGCCATGGGGCAGATCAGTGACTGGATCAGCAGTCATGGAGCAGATCAGAGACTGGAGCAGCAGGCATGGGGCCTATCATAGACTGAAGCAGCAGGCATGGGGCCAATCAGAGACTGGAGTAGCAGCCATGGGGCAGATCAGAGACCTGAGCAGCATTTATGGGGCCCATTATACACTGGATCATTAAAAATATGGACCATGATTTTGGCCCAAAACAGACTGCAGCAGCAGCCATGGGGCCAATCAGAGACTGAAGCAGCAAGGCATGGGGACAATCAGAGACTGAAGCAACAGGCATGGGGCCAATCAGAGACTGGAGCAGCAGCCATTGGGCCAATAAGAGACTGAAGGAAGAGGCGTGGGGCCAATCAGAGACTGGAGCAGCAGCCATGGGGCCAATCAGAGACTGGAGCAGCAGCCATGGGGCAGATCAGAGACTGGAGCAGCATTCATGGGGCCTATCAGAGACTGAAGCAGCAGCCATGGGGCCAGTCAAAGACTGAAGCAGCAGCCATTGGGCCAATCAGAGACTGAAGCAGCAGGCATGGGGCCAATCAGAGACTGGAGCAGCAGCCATGGGGCCAGTCAATGACTGGAGCAGCAGTCATTGGGCCAATCAGAGACTGAAGCAGCAGGCATTGGGCCATTAAGCGAGTGGAGCAGCAGCCATGGGGCAGGTCAGGACTGGAGCTGCAGCCATATGGCCAATCAGAGACTGGAACGCAGCCATGCCCAAATCAGGATGGTTCAGCAGCCATGGGTCCAATCAGAGACTGGAACAGCAGGCTTGGGGCCAATCAGAGGCAGGAACAGCAGCCATGGGGCCAATCAGAGACTGGAGCAGCAGCCATGGGGCCAATCAGAGACTGGAGCAGCAGCCATGGGGCAGATCAGAGACTGGAGCAGCATTTATGGGGCCCATTATACACTGGATCATTAATATTATGGACCATGATTTTGGCCCATAAACACACTGTAGCAGCCATGGGGCCCATCATATACAGTAGCATTGTCAATGGGGCAGATCAGAGACTGGAGCAGCAGTCATGGGGCCCCAATCAGAGACTGAAGCAGCAGGCATGGGGCCAATCAGAGTCTGGAGCAGCAGCCATGGGACAGATCAGAGACTGGAGCAGTAGCCATGGGGCCAATCAGAGACTGAAGCAGCAGGCATGGGGCCAATCAGAGACTGGAGCAGCAGCCATGGGGCAGATCAGAGACTGGAGCAGCAGGCATAGGGCCCATCATATTCTGTAGCATTCAAAATGAGGACATCAGACACTGAAGCAGCATGTACGTGGCCCATTACACGCTGGAATATTAATAATGGGGCCCATTATATATGGAGCTTGATTTTGGCCCATCAGACACTGGAGCATCATCCATGTGGACCATCATATACTGGATCATCATATGGGGTTCATTATTTATGGCCCATCATGTAGGGTATGGAGGATCATATGGGCCCTATTCTGTATGGAGCATTATAGGGGCTCATTCTTATGTATGGCACACTATGTGGTGGCCATAATACTTTTTGGAGGAATATAGTGTCCTTTTTTCTAGCTATTGTAAATTTTAACATAGATATCACTCATGTCATGTAAGAAGTGAAGTATTTTTCATGTACTATACAGAGATTTCTGTGCAGTAACGGAGCAACATGAATTGTGGTATGTGTTAAAGGGGCCCACTTTACTCTTTGCCCTGGGGCACACGAAAACCATGAGCCATACCAACCCCCCCCCACAAGTTGAGCCAAATAACCCCCCTTTTTCAATGCGTATACATTATTATGAAGTCAATAAAGATTGCCAAGCTTAAGTAATAGTGATTGATGTTGTTGACATTGAAATGGACACTGTAGATGTGTTTTCTGTCCCCATTGACTTGCATTGGGTTTCGTGTTTCGATGTACCCGCCGATTTTTCGCGATAGTCTGCCGATTTCACTCGACCCGACTTTTGCGAAAGGCGGGTTTTGTGAAACCCGACTCGACCAGAGAAAAGGGAAAGTCGCTCATCTCTATTGAACATGCGTTTATGTGCTGCATGTATACCAACTTAAATCAGGATCAATTTTGCATTTTTTTGTAGATAGATAGATAGAAGAAAAGCAGGCTATTCAGCAGCCGTGTAGTGTAAAATCACAGCAGGAGCCGACAGGATAGAATACATGGATTACATACTGTAAATATATATAGAATAGGTAGATATATAGAAAAAACACACAAAAATTGAGCTTGGTTAAAGTTGGTATAAACGCAGCATATAAACTCATGTTCACTTTGGTTATAAAACATTAAAAAAAATCTACAAGAAGCAAAATAAACATAAACCCTGCTGTAACTAAATAAGTAAAAAGCAAAAGTGCATTTAAATAACACAGGGTTCTTAGTAATATTGTTTTTGATCAAAAATAGCATGTAAGCCATCTCACCATCTACAAGGTGACCCGATCGAGACGGGTCCTCCACTGTCTAATATTAAAAACCTTACCATGTGTCAAAGTTGACCTCAGTGTGTGAATAAGGGCAGACAAAAGGACTGGGTCTGTATGCTTTATGGACAAAGTGAACATGAGTTTATATACTCCATGTATACCAACTTTACCAAAGCTCAATTTCTGTGTCTTTTCTTTGTATTTTTGCATTTTGAGCAAGTCGGGGTGTGGCCTCACCCTCTTGAGCTGTAAATTACATTAAAAGCCTCCCCAGGCTTGTGTCTTTAGGTCGTGACTCGGTCCTTTTCCTTGCCCTTATTCACACACTGAGGTGAACTTTAACACATGGTAAGGTTTTTAATATTTAGTTAGTGTAGGAACCTTCTCGATCTCGATTCATGAATTGCTCGTTTTTGCTCATTCTGTCTCCCAAAAATCGGAATAGAAAGTGATCAAAAAATGTCATGAGCCCGAAAATGGTACCAATAAAAATGTCCCGCAAAAAACAAGATCTCACATGACTCTGTGACTCTAGAGTCACATGGGCTATGCCCCAGACACCACTTACCTACATCATTCCCAATCAGAAGTATGTACACTGCTCAAAAAATAAAGGGAAAACTCAAATAACACATCCTAGATCTGAATGAATGAAATATTCTCATTGAATACTTTGTTCTGTACAAGTTGAATGTGCTGACAAGAAAATCACACAAAAATCATCTATGGCAATCAAATTTATTAACCAATTGAGGCCTGGATTTGAAGTCACACACAAAATGAAAGTGGATAGTATTGTCCTTTAAAACAAGTCAACATGATACTCAGTAGTGTGTGTGGCCTCCACGTGCCTGTATGACCTCCCTGTGCCTGTATGACCTCCCTACAACGCCTGGGCATTGCTCCTGATGAGGTGGATGGTCTCCTGAGGGATCTCTTTCCAGACTGGACTAAAGCATCCGCCAACTCCGGGACAGTCTGTGGTGCAACGTGACGTTGGTGGATGGAGCGAGACATGATGTCTCAGATGTGCTCAATAGGATTCAGGTCTGGGAAATGGGCGAGCCAGTCCATAACTTCAATGCCTTCCTCTTGCAGGAACTGCTGACACATGAGGTCTGGCATTGTCCTGCATTAGGACAATACTTGTGTTCTGTGGCAAATGCCAAGCGCCCGGTACGGTGTTGGGCTGTGAGCACAACTCCCATCTGTGGACGTCGGGCACTCAGACCATCCTCATGGAGTCAGTTTCTAACCGTTTTTGCATGGAGATAATTTTGCAGGGCTATGGCAGAGCTCCTCCTGTTCCTCCTCGCACAAAGGCGGAGGTAGCGATCCTGCTGCTGGGTTGTTGCCCTCCGATGGCCCCCTCCATGTCTCCTGGTGTACTAGCCTGTCTCCTAGTAGTGCCTCCAGCCTCTGGACACTACGCTGACAGGCACAGCAAACCTTCTTGCCACAGTTCGCATTGGTGTACCATCCTGGATGAGCGCATTACCTGAGCCACTTGTGTGGGTTGTAAAGTCCATCTCATGCTACCACGAGCACAACCAACATTCAAAAGTGACCAAAACATCAGCCAGAAAGCATTGGTACTGAGATGTGGTCTGTGGTCCCCACCTGCAGAACCACTCCTTTATTGAGTGTGTCTTGATAATTGCCAATAATTTCCATCTGTTGTCTATTCCATTTGCACAACAGCATGTGAAATTGATTGTCAATCAGTGTTGCTTCCTGAGTGGACAGTTTGATTTCACAGAAGTTTGATTTACTTGGCGTTATATTCTGTTGTTTTACTGTTCCCTTTATTTTTTTGAGCAGTATATATAACCTTTATTGCATTAAACATATATATGAAAGAACACAGTTCAAATCATGGATGGAGCTAAACAAAACTAGAATCCACAAAATAAAAACAGACACTAACAAAAAGAAAAGTAAATATATCTATACTACAGATCCAGACCAGACCATAAAATGAATACAGAACAGACCACAGAGTAAATACAAACCTAAGAACAAACATTGACCCCAAAACCTTCAAAATACTCATTCTTACCAAGCTTTTTGGTTCAAACCAAAGGTTGACAAGTGAATTGCCACCTTAAGTCATGCGGTCTGAAGCCAGTGATGTTTGTTATTGTTTTCTCCTTCATAAAATATCCTTTGGAATATCCCTATAAGACGACCTCATTACTAACCCCATAGTCAAATTATAAAAAAACACAGCCTGAATAAAGTCCTTTATTTAAAAAAACACTCTCCTCTTTTACCCATTTTATTAAATAATTCAAAATAAGAAAGCAAACCTATACTCACCTGTCCTACAAGAAGATAATCCAGTTGTCCCCAGACGAGTCTAGCTCTGCTACATCTAGATGCTATGCTTAACGTTGGCATGATGCAAGTGTTCAGCCTGGCAACCAGAAGAGATATTGTGCTACTTGTGATCAGTGTGTCGGGGTGACGTGAATGAAGTGAGTGGAGTTCGTAGCCAATGAACTCCGTTCACTTCACTGACATCACTGCTAGAGCATGAGAGAGTAGATATATCAGAGGAAGACTCGTCACAAGAAACCTGGGTTATGTTCTCGTCAGACAGGTGAGGAATATGGTGTTATTTTTTTTTTGTCTTTTACAGGGGACATGGGCATTATTCAAAGGCTTTCTCCTGCTTCACAGTAAATTGATTTGCTATAAACCACATCTTTGTGAACAGTGAAGCCATTTGAATTTCAAAAGATTTGAATATCTTTAGGAATCATAGAATCATAGAATCATATAATCATAGAGTGGTAGAGTTGGAAGGGACCTCCGGGCCATCTGGTCCAACCCCTGCTCAAAGCAGGATTCTCTAAATCATCCCAGACAGATGTCTGTCCAGCCTCTGTTTGAAGACTTCCATTGAAGGAGAATTTACCACCTCTCGTGGCAGCCTGTTCCACTCCTTGATCACCCTTACTGTCAAAAAGTTTTTTCTAATATCTAATCTGTGTCTCCTCCCATTCAGTTTCATCCCATTGCTTCTAGTCTTTCCTTGTGCAAATGAGAATAAAGATGATCCTTCTACAATGTGACAGCCCTTGAGATATTTGTAGACAGCTATTAAGTCTCCTCTCAGTCTTCTTTTTTGCAAGCTAAACATTCCCAAATCCTGCAACCGTTCCTCATAGGACATGGTTTGCAGACCGGTCACCATTCTGGTGGCTCTTCTTTGAACTTGCTCCAGTTTGTTGATGTCTTTTTTAAAATGTGGTGCCCAAAACTGGACACAGTATTCCAGATGAGGTCTGACCAAAGAGGAGTAGAGGGCAATAATGACCTCACGTGATCTAGACTGTATGCTTCTGTTGATACATCCTAGAATTGTATTTGCCTTTTTGGCTGCTGCATCACATGTTGACTCATGTTCAGTCTGTGATCAATTAGTATACCCAAGTCTTTTTCACATGTGCTGTTACTTAGCCCTATTCCTCCCATTTTGTATATGCTTTTTTCATTTTTTTGCCCAGATTAGTACTTTGCATTTTTCCCTGTTAAAAACCATTCTGTTAGTTGCTGCCCACTGCTCCAGTTTATTTATATCTTTTTGAATCCTCTCTCTCTCTCTTCTGTAGTATTAGCTACCCCTCCTAGCTTTGTGTCATCAGCAAATTTGATCAGTTTACCCTCAATTCCTTCATCTAAATCATTGATAAAGATGTTGAACAATACAGGGCCCAAAACAGAGCCTTGTGGTACCCCACTTGAGACATTCTTCCAAAATGGATGTGCAGCCATTTACCCCACTCTTTGAGTCCGATCACTAAGCCAGTTATGAATCCACCTAACCGTTGCCTTGTCCATTCCATACTTAGTCATTTTTTCAATAAGGATTGTGTGAGATACTTTGTCAAATGCTTTGCTGAGTCAAGATATACTATATCTACAGCATTTCCCTGATCCACCCAGTCAGTGATTCTGTCAGAGAAGGAAATTAAGTTAGTCTGACATGACTTATTAGTTACAAACCCATGCTGACTCTGTTTAATCACTTCATTCTTATGCAGGTACTTACATACATGTTCTTTAATAATTTGTTCAAAGATCTTTCCTGGTATAGGAAAATCAGGAAAATATAAATATACTTTTAAATTTTTAACAGAATTTTTTTTAAAAAGGGGGTTATATTTAAAATTTGGTTTCCCCCGATTTGGTAAAAAAACAGGGACAATTTTAAAGAAAAACCCGGGGGTTCCAAACCCTTTCCCCCCCCGTAGCTGTAATTTTTTTCCCTTTTTTTTTAAATGCTGACCCCCGAGCAGTTGGGCCTTTGTCACTTTTGGGCGGTTTGGGGGGACATTTCCTCACCTTTTTAAAAATTTTTTTTTAATGGGTTTTTTTAAAATTCGGTTTTCTTTTCCCTTGGTCAAAAAAACACCTTCAGTTTTAAAATTTTTTTTGGGTTTAAAGGAACTTTGCTTTTTCAAAACCCTTTTTTTTAAAACTTAAGGGTCAATAAAACAATGATCGGGGGTTGTATTTATGGATCAATTTACAAAGGGGGGTTCCCCCAAACTGTTGGGGTTGGTTATTGAGCGGGGGCAAAAAGTGGGGTGAAAAATTGGGGGGGGTTTTTTTGTTTTTAAAAAAATTTTTAAAACAAAAAGTCCTGTGCCCAAAAAATTTCTTTTTTTTTCAATGGGGTTTCACTTTTGGGGGTTTTTGCTTCTATAAAGTTGGGAAAAACCCACTATTTCCAAAATTGGGGTTTTTTAAAAAAATTTTTTTTTTTGACACTTTAAATTTACGAGGGGAAAGGGATAACAGTTTTTTTTCCAAACCAAATTTTAAATGTTGGGACACCCACAGGGTGGGAGACAGGTTTTTAAATTTCTGGGACTCTGCAAACCTTTTTCTCTTCAAATTTTGAAATTTAAATTTTTTTTAAATTCGGAGAGTGTTTCCCCAAATTTGTGAAATGAAAAATTTTTTTTTCCAAATTTTTCCCCCAAAGACAAACTTTCAAACGAGAACACAGTAAATGTTAATGGGGGTCAATGCAATATGCGGGTGTAAAGGGAAAACTGTAAAACATAATTTTTTTTTTTTTTAAAAAGGGAAACGGGGGTTTTTTTCAAAAGGTACTTAAAAAAGGGGGTTTTTTTTTCCCTTATGGTTTTTTCGTATGGCGAGCACAAAAAATTTAGGTCCCAAAAAATTGGAAGCTCCCGGGGGTCGCCCCAGCAAAGCCAATGTAAGTCATGGGAAACTCGGGATTTTTAATGGCCCCCCCCGGCTCACAGAGGGGTAAATTTTTGAAAAGAGGGAAAAAAGACTCAAATGATATAGAACGCAAAAGGGGGACCCCTGGAAGCTTCCCGCTCCAGGTAACGGGTGTGAACAAGTTGGGGAAAAGGGGGATGCCACTTTTTCAGCCCCCAATAAAACAATAAAAAGGGGGCCAAAAGGA
>JARQOD010000005.1:22205752-22221618 GCA_033576555.1 Oophaga sylvatica
GAGATCGGGGGAGCAAAGATCGGGGGAGAGGAGTCGGGGGAGCAGAGATCGGGGGAGCAGAGATCGGGGGAGCAGAGATCGGGGGAGCAGAGATCGGGGGAGCAGAGATCGGGGGAGAGCAGAGATCGGGGGACCGCAGGATCAGGGGAGCAGATCGGGGGAGCAGAGATCGGGGAGCAGAGATGGGAGCAGAGATCGGGGGAGCAGGATCGGGGAGCAGAGATCGGGGGAGAGCAGGAGATCGGGGGAGCAGCAGAGATCGGGGGGAGCAGAGATGGGGGAAGCAGAGATGGGGGAGCAGAGATCGGGGGAGAGAGATCGGGGAGCAGCAGAGATCGGGGGAGCAGAGATGGGGGGAGCAGAGATGGGGGAGCAGAGATGGGGGAAGCAGAGATCGGGGGGAGCGCAGGGAAGCAATCGGGGGAGCAGAGATTGGGGGAGCAGCAGAGATCGGGGAAGCAGAGATCGGGGGGAGCAGAGATGGGGGAAGCAGAGATCGGGGGAGCAGGATCGGGGGAGCAGAGATCGGGGGGAGCAGCAGAGATCGGGGGAGCAGGGAGCAGAGTGGGGGGCAGCAGCAGAGATGGGGGGAGCAGCAGAGATCGGGGGGAGCAGAGATCGGGGAGGAAGAGCAGAGATCGGGGGGAGCAGAGATTGGGGGAGCAGAGATCGGGGGAGCAGAGATGGGGGAGCAGCAGAGATCGGGGGAAGCAGAGATCGGGGGGAGCGAGGATCGGGGGAAGCAGAGATCGGGGGGAGCCAGGAGGGGGAACAGAGATGGGGGAGCGCAGGGATCGGGGGGAGCAGAGATGGGGGAAGCAGAGATCGGGGGAGCAGAGATGGGGGAAGCAGAGATCGGGGGAGCCGCAGGGATCAGGGGGAGCAGAGATCGGGGGGAGCAGAGATTGGGGGAGAGCAGAGATCGGGGGGAGCAGAGATCGGGGGGAGCAGAGATCGGGGGAAGCAGAGATCGGGGGAAGCAGAGATCGGGGGGAGAGAGATTGGGGAGCAGCAGAGATCGGGGGAAGCAGAGTTGGGGGGAGCAGCAGGATCAGGGGGAGCAGAGATGGGGGAAAGCGCAGGATCGGGGGGAGGCAGGATCAGGGGGAGAAGAGATCGGGGGGAGCAGAGATCGGGGGAGCAGCAGAGATCGGGGAGCAAAGCAGAGATCGGGGGGAGCAGAGATGGGGGAAGCAGAGATCGGGGGAGCTGCAGGGATCAGGGGGAGCAGCAGAGATCGGGGGGAGCAGAGATGGGGAAGCAGAGATCGGGGGAGCTGCAGGGATCAGGGGGCGAGTCAGCAGAGATGGGGGAAAGCAGAGATCGGGGGAGCCGCAGGGATCAGGGGGCAGCAGAGATCGGGGGAGCCCAGGGATCGGGGGAGCAGAGATGGGGGAAGCAGAGATCGGGGGGAGCGCAGCAGGGGATCGGAGCTCGGGCTGTGCGGCTGGTCCCGGCCTCCTCGGCTGATGACACCACACTACATTTCCCAGCATGCCGCGGTGCGGCGCATTGTCTGATCTGGTTCCTGGGTTGGCCGCCGCCGCTGCTCCTTCCTTCCCTCACACATGCACCATTCAGGAGCTGCCTGCAGACTCGGGGGACCCCATATCCCCAGGAGCCCGGGGCCCCGCACCCTGTGATGAGGGTCTGCACTGTAAGTGAGGGGGGATGGGCACAGACTGCAGATTGGGGGGGATTAACCCGTGCGGGTCCGGCTGCTGTGCGGCTCGCAGTGACCGTGGCGGGGCTCAGCCATCTATCCATTATGGCAGTGGGTAAATGCCTCTCGTTATTTGGGGGTGTACAGTTTGCAGGTGGTCGCTATTGTGCACTGACATATAGGGTCCGCAGCTCAGGTGCCGGGGCATGCTGGGAGTTGTAGTTTTTGGGTCCCCCCGCCTCCTCCTCACAGATTTTTGACCCATGAAATGGATATTTTTTGTGACTGACTGTTGGGGGTCGGAGTGTCACTGATCCCCGGGGAGCTCGCACCCATGAGGAGAGCGCGCGGTGTCCCCGATTATCACGATTCCTCCTTTCTATCACTTTGTGTCACAAGTTTTCATTGCAGTTTTTTTATGACATTTGTAGATTTTTTTTCCTCCTTTAGACATCCCGAATTATTAACAAAAAAGTGCAAAAAAGTTTTTAAAAAATTATTAAAAAGTAAAACAAAAGTGTGAAACTCTTCCCATTCCCAAAACCAATGTATTCGGCATCACCGTGTCTGTAAAAGCCGAGGCCTGAAAATATCAGATAAATGACATCAAAGGGGAAAAAAAGAAAATACCGGAAATACCGTCAATTGTCACCGCACGTCCCATAGAAATGCAAGAAAACCGACCGAAAATATGATAAGACCCCATGAAGGAAACTGCGAAACAGCAGCTGACTACAAGGAAGGGGTTAATGCCTCCCTGGGGTCTAGAGAGCATCGGGGTGATAATGCCGTCCCTGGGGTCTAGAGAACATCGGGTGATAATGCCGTCCCTGGGGGTCTAGAGAACATCGGGATGATAATGCCGTCCCTGGGGGTCTAGAGAGCATCGGGGTGATAATGCCGTCCCTGGGGTCTAGAGAACATCAGGGTAATAATGCCGTCCCTGAGGGTCTAGAGAGCATCGGGGTGATAATGCCGTCCCTGGGGGTCTAGAGAACATCGGGTGATAATGCCGTCCCTGAGGGTCTAGAGAACATCGGGATGATAATGCCGTCCCTGGGGGGTCTAGAGAGCATCGGGTGATAATGCCGTCCCTGGGGGTTAGAGAACATCGGGATGATAATGCCGTCCCTGGGGGTCTAGAGAGCATCGGGGTGATAATGCCGTCCCTGGGGGTTAGAGAGCATCGGGGTGATAATGCCGTCCCTGGGGGTCTAGAGAACATCGGGGTGATAATGCCAGTCCCTGAGGGTCTAGAGAGCATCGGGGTGATAATGCCGTCCCTGGGGTCTAGAGAACATCGGGGTGATAATGCCGTCCCTGAGGGTCTAGAGAACATCGGGATGATAATGCCGTCCCTGGGGGTTAGAGAGCATCGGGGTGATAATGCCGTCCCTGGGGGTTAGAGACATCGGGTGATAATGCCGTCCCTGGGGGTTAGAGAGCATCGGGTGATAATGCCGTCCCTGAGGGTCTAGAGAGCATCAGGGTGATAATGCTGTCCCTGGGGGTCTAGAGAACATCGGGATGATAATGCCGTCCCTGGGGTCTAGAGAGCATCGGGGTGATAATGCCGTCCCTGGGGGTCTAGAGAGCATCAGGGTGATAATGCCGTCCCTGGGGTCTAGAGAGCATCGTGGATGATAATGCCGTCCCTGGGGTCTAGAGAACATCAGGGTGATAATGCCGTCCCTGGGGGTCTAGAGACATCGGGGTGATAATGCCGTCCCTGGGGGTTAGAGAACATCAGGGTGATAATGCCGTCCCTGGGGGTCTAGAGACATCGGGTGATAATGCCGTCCCTGGGGGTTAGAGAACATCGGGTGATAATGCCGTCCCTGAGGGTCTAGAGAGCATCAGGGTGATAATGCCGTCCCTGGGGGTCTAGAGAGCATCAGGGTGATAATGCCGTCCCTGGGGGTCTAGAGAACATCGGGTGATAATGCCGTCCCTGGGGTCTAGAGAACATCGGGGTGATAATACCGTCCCTGGGGGTGTAGAGACATCGGGTGATAATGCCGTCCCTGGGGTCTAGAGACATCGGGGTGATAATGCCGTCCCTGGGGGTCTAGAGAACATCGGGGTGATAATGCCGTCCCTGGGGGTCTAGAGACATCGGGGTGATAATGCCGTCCCTGGGGGTCTAGAGAACATCGGGTGATAATGCCGTCCCTGGGGGTTAGAGAACATCGGGTGATAATGCCGTCCCTGAGGGTCTAGAGAACATCAGGGTGATAATACCGTCCCTGGGGGTCTAGAGAACATCGGGGTGATAATGCCGTCCCTGGGGTCTAGAGACATCGGGGGATAATGCCGTCCCTGGGGTCTAGAGAACATCAGGGTGATAATACCGTCCCTGGGGGTCTAGAGAACATCGGGTGATAATGCCGTCCCTGGGGTCTAGAGAGCATCGGGGTGATAATACCGTCCCTGGGGGTCTAGAGAACATCAGGGTGATAATACCGTCCCTGGGGGTCTAGAGAACATCGGGGTGATAATGCCGTCCCTGGGGGTCTAGAGAACATCAGGGTGATAATGCCGTCCCTGGGGTCTAGAGAACATCGGGTGATAATACCGTCCCTGGGGGTCTAGAGAACATCAGGGTGATAATGCCGTCCCTGGGGTCTAGAGAACATCGGGTGATAATCCGTCCCTGGGGTCTAGAGAACATCGGGGTGATAATCCGTCCCTGGGGGTCTAGAGACATCGGGGTGATAATGCCGTCCCTGAGGGTTAGAGAGCATCGGGGTGATAATGCCGTCCTTGGGGGTCTAGAGAGCATCGGGGTGATAATGCCGTCCCTGGGGGTTTAGAGAGCATCGGGGTGATAATGCCGTCCCTGGGGGTCTAGAGAGCATCGGGTGATAATGCCGTCCCTGGGGGTCTAGAGAGCATCGGGTGATAATGCCTCCTGGGGTCTAGAGAGCATCGGGGTGATAATGCCGTCCCTGGGGGTCTAGAGAGCATCGGGTGATAATGCCGTCCCTGGGGTCTAGAGACATCGGGGTGATAATGCCGTCCCTGGGGGTCTAAGAGACATCGGGGTGATAATGCCGTCCCTGGGGGTCTAAAGAGCATCGGGTAATAATGCCGTCCCTGGGGGTCTAGAGAGCATCGGGGTGATAATGCCGTCCCTGGGGGTCTAGAGAGCATCGGGGTGATAATGCCGTCCCGGGGGTTAGAGAGCATCGGGGTGATAATGCCGTCCCTGGGGGTCTAGAGAACATCAGGGGTGATAATGCCGTCCCTGGGTCTAGAGAACATCGGGGTGATAATGCCGTCCCTGGGGGTCTAGAGAACATCAGGGTGATAATGCCGTCCCTGGGATCTAGAGAACATCGGGGTGATAATGCCGTTCCTGGGGGTCTAGAGAGCATCGGGGTGATAATGCCGTCGCTGGGGTCTAGAGAGCATCGGGGTGATAATGCCGTCCCTGGGGGTCTAGAGAGCATCGGGTGATAATGATGCCGTCCCTGGGGTCTAGAGAGCATCGGGGTGATAATGCCGTCCCTGGGGGTCTAGAGAGCATCGGGGTGATAATGCCGTCCCTGGGGGTCTAGAGAGCATCGGGGTGATAATGCCGCGTTGGGGGTCTAGAGAGCATCGGGGTGATAATGCCGTCCCTGGGGTCTAGAGAGCATCGGGGTGATAATGCCGTCCCTGGGATCTAGAGAACATTGGGGTGATAATGCCGTCCCTGGGGGTCTAGAGAACATCGGGGTGATAATGCCGTCCCTGGGGGTCTAGAGAGCATCGGGTGATAATGCCGTCCCTGGGGGTCTAGAGAGCATCGGGTGATAATGCCGTCCCTGGGGGTCTAGAGAGCATTGGGGTGATAATGCCGTCCCTGGGGGTCTAGAGAGCATCGGGGTGATAATGCCGTCCCTGGGGTCTAGAGAGCATCGGGATGATAATGCCGTCCCTGGGGGTCTAGAGAGCATCGGGATGATAATGCCGTCCCTGGGGGTCTAGAGAGCATCGGGGTGATAATGCCGTCCCTGGGGGTCTAGACAGCATCGGGTGATAATGCCATCGTTGGGGGTCTAGAGAGCATCGGGTGATAATGCCGTCCCTGGGGTCTAGAGAGCATCGGGATGATAATGCCGTCCCTGGGGGTCTAGAGAGCATCGGGATGATAATGCCGTCCCTGGGGGTCTAGAGAGCATCGGGGTGATAATGCCGTCGTGGGGATCTAGAGAACATCGGGGTGATAATGCCGTCCCTGGGGGTCTAGAGAACATCGGGTGATAATGCCGTCCCTGGGGGTCTAGAGAGCATCGGGGTGATAATGCCGTCCTTGGGGGTCTAGAGAGCATCGGGGTGATAATGCCGTCCCTTGGGGGTCTAGAGAGCATCGGGGTGATAATGCCGTCCCTGGGGGTCTAGAGAGCATCGGGGTGATAATGCCATCGTTGGGGTCTAGAGAGCATCGGGGTGATAATGCCGTCCCTGGGGTCTAGAGAGCATCGGGGTGATAATGCCGTCCCTGGGGGTCTAGAGAGCATCGGGGTGATAATGCCGTCCTTGGGGGTCTAGAGAACATCGGGGTGATAATGCCGTCCCTGGGGTCTAGAGAGCATCGGGGTGATAATGTCGTCCCTGGGGGTCTAGAGAGCATCGGGGTGATAATGCCGTCCCTGGGGTCTAGAGAGCATCGGGGGGATAATGCCGTCCTGGGGGTCTAGAGAACATCGGGGTGATAATGCCGTCCCTGGGGGTCTAGAGAGCATCGGGGTGATAATGCCGTCCTTGGGGTCTAGAGAACATCGGGGTGATAATGCCGTCCCTGGGGGTATAGAGAAGCATCGGGGTGATAATGCCGTCCCTGGGGTCTAGAGAGCATTGGGGTGATAATGCCGTCCCTGGGGGTCTAGAGAGCATCGGGTGATAATGCCGTCCCTGGGGTCTAGAGAGCATTGGGTGATAATGCCGTCCCTGGGGGTCTAGAGAGCATCGGGGTGATAATGCCGTCCCTGGGGGTCTAGAGAGCATCGGGGTGATAATTCCGTCCCTGGGATCTAGAGAACATCGGGGTGATAATGCCGTCCCTGGGATCTAGAGAACATCGGGGTGATAATGCCGTCCCTGGGGGTCTGGCTGCTCTTTTATGCTCTGTCGTCTTTAGGCGTCCTGTGTAGGACTGTGAGTCGGCAGTGATGATGGCCGGAGCGTCGCACTACGTCATCCACGACGAGAACTCCTCGGACTCCGACGTCTGCTGGTAAATATTCCTCTCTATGTCCCGTATATACAGTGCCGTCACCAAGAAGATCCGACAACCGCCCCGTAACATGTCCTGATGCCGAGGTCTGCAGCCAAGCCCCCCATAACACTGTCAGTGACACTGCCCCATAACACTTTTAGTGACTGTGCCCCCATAGCACTGTCAGCCGCCGTGGCCCCACACCAGTGTCGGTCACTGTGCCCCCATACCAGTGCTAGTCATGGTGCCCAGGAGTAATCGGGTATTAGATGACGGCCGGCACCAAGAGAGCTCAGCGAGACAGCTCGTCCTGGAGGTTCCTGCTCGGGCAGATCCTCCACGGTTCTTCATGGCTCCACTTCAGTTAATCATCCGACGATCCATTTCCTTCTCGGGCTTTATGTCGTCTTAGCTGTATAACTTGGTTTTCCCCATCCTTGTCTTCTTCGTAATCCATCCTTTTCCTCCTCTCATTGACTCTTCTCTTCGTTTGGGTAAGGTTGGGTCCTGAAGACTTGGATCATCTGTCTGACTATAAAGGAGAAGATGTCTGGGATGTCTATTCACACGGGAGGTCTATCAAGAGAACATTCAGTTCAGGTGGGTCCTTCAGATCACAGTTTAGTCTTTGGTCACTCGATTGCGTACTACACGGGTGTACGGTGGTCGCCGTAATCTACCATAACGTACCTGTGAGTGCCCAACGGCCTGACCGTCACAACTGAAAAAATCAGAGAGCCCAGTGACGAATAACAGGTTCCATTTCAGTCTCTAGAAATTTTCATCTAGCCACCGGATTGGTGCAGGAGGCATAGTTGGGAGCACCGCTGTGGAGACACAAGGGTCAGAGGGTGCTCTGGTCTTCTGGCTTGAGACCTTGTGGACCAGGGATCATCCCACTGAACGCCCGCTCTCCTTTTACTGTGGCATAATACCAGTCAGACAGCGCATGGTATCACAGTGTGGCCCAGCAAATACCCTACATCATGCACATTAGAGTCTCGCCCTTCTGCTGGCTCGCCGGGATTGGAGTAGCGGCAGCTTGGTGGCTTTCAGGGCCGACTACCCCCTGCAGTGGCCTCCCGCTTTTGTCAGGCGCCCACTGAGAGGAGGTAAAGACAAGCTTAGGAAGCTGACAGAGTCCATTGATGTACGAGGCCTGGTGACCTGATTGTCCCAACCCGGATCCTCTAAATGTCTTTGAGGGTTCAGTGATGGTCAATGAAGCAGCTGTGTATTTCTTCATTTGGAGCCATGATGCCTTGACTTGTGTAATGTAGAGTCTGTCTAAACACAGGCAGGTCCTCATTTTTATAGGTCACAACTTCTCATTCAATTATTCCACCACAGGCTTGGGGGGAAGGTGGAAGGAGGCCATACCTCACTGCTGAAGTGTTCAAACAACATGCATAGATTGTCCTTCTTATTTGCAGAGCACCAATGGGTCATCAACATATTAACAAACATTGATCGATTATCCTGTGCCTATGTTTCCCAAGGATAGTAGAACAATAATAGTACAAATACAATAGCTAATCAGCAGTCAGTTAACAAATGGCAGCCATTGATTCAATTGAATGTCCTTCTGGCTGTGTTCTTGAGCACCAGGATAGAACTGGTACACATATCGGTTGTGTTCCCAAGAGGAGGACCCAAACCAATCTAGGGAATCTCTGTACACTCAAATATTTCTTTAATGGAATCCTAGTAAATAATTTTTGCAGATTAATTTTTTAATGTGTTTCTTTGTCAAAAACTTTGTTTGAGCCTTAATCATCTCTTAGGATTTCTATGTTGCGTCCATTTCTGACCTGTTTCTGACGTTCTTCTACATATTTCTTCCTAGCAGATGAAGAAGTAAGCTGCATCGATCTATATGAAGATGTCAAACCCATCAACTGCCAATCAAATTTTCAAGCTAAATCCAATCTCCGACACATGGTGAGCAAACGCGGGAGAAGATCTTACAAGCCACGCGACCGAGTACAAAGTTCTGATAGGTCCTCTCCCGAGAAGTCGATAGCCAGAGAAAGAAGTACCATCGATTCCGCGGGAACATTACGTTGATGACAGAGACCATCTACAAATGTAATAAATGCGACAAAACCTTCTTCACCCGATCAGGGTATCGGAAACACCAGAGGAACCACTCGGATGACAGCAGTCTGACCTGTAGTGAGTGCGGGGAGGTTTTTCAAGACTTGACAGCGTACAATCTCCATAAGCAAGCCCATGAGGAAAGACAACCATGGTCTTGTACTATATGCCACAAGCGGTTTAGGCTCCAGTCCCAACTGACCAGACATAAACGAACCCACACCGGAGAAAGACCCTACACTTGTAACATATGTGGAAGTTGCTTTAGTCAAAGTTCCAACCTTGCTACTCATATGAAAACCCACATGGGAGAGAAGCCGTATGCATGCGATTATTGTGGCAAGTCCTTCACCAATAACTCTGAGCTGGAGGTCCACCAGACAGTGCACTCCGAAGAAAAGCTCCTCGCTTATTCAGTATATGAGAAGGGTTTCCAACAAAACGTCCACCAGAGAGAGGAGCCATACTTCTGTTCCCAGTGTGGAAAAGGTTTCAGCAGCAAGTCTAGTCTTCTTTTGCACCAGAGCGTCCATACTGAAGATAAGACCCATGCCTGTGTTATATGTGGAAAAGAGTTCTGCAGTGCTCCAAGTTGCTTGACACACGAGAAGACGCATTCAGAAACGAAGACTTTTCCATGTGGAGGCTGTGGGAGAAACTTTAGTAATAGGGATAGTTACACCAGTCACTCATGTGTCCTCATAAATTAATGTCCTCGGTGGCCCTTCGCTCACAGTTTCTCCACCCTTTTAGGTGGATGAAGGATGGAAATCTTCTTCGATGCTTAGATTCTTCGTCATTATATGTTTGTGGTTCTTATCTCAGTCTAGACCTCAAGGAACGAGTCTTGAGTATGGAGAGAGAGAGAAGGATGAATTTGACCAAACTCAAGACTGAAACTTCATGAAGCTCCAATTCTCTAAATAACACGATGGATGTAGCATGCGTTATTTTTACGGTTGGCAGTCCTGGTGTTTGATGTTCTTCTTCAGAGGATCTTTGTGCAGTTCCTTTAGGATAATTAGCTAGTGATACCCCCCCCCCTGTTTATAGTTTTGGCACATTGGGTTCTGGAACACTTTGAGCTTGAGGTCCTCAAGGTCGCAGTCAAGACCCAAGAAGGGCTTTCTCATTCCTTTTTTTTGGTTCTTTCTGGAACTTCTCCTTGTAGTCTAGAACTAACATTCGCAGTTGGGGTACTAGAGCGTTATTAGGGTAGAACTTGGGGTACTAGAGTAGCCACACAACGACCCACCTCGTCCTTACCAAAATAAAGTCACCCTTTTCCACTGACTTTGTATGGGGGTCTTTTGCCCCCTTTACCTCACATGAGCACTGATGGCACACATGACTAATCTTCAGCTCTAGAACATGTTTTGTAGAAGATTTACCTGCTGTACGTTCGTGATCGACAATAAAGAGCTGTGTACACACTGAGAAGAGCTTGTGCACTGGACCTGACGTAGTGCTGGATTGTCGATGTGGTTCCTATCGACATGTATGTAGCTAATGCACAGGGTGATTTTAGGGAGATATTTCCTTACAAAATCTAAAATGTGATTTTAGTCATTTTTAGAGATGAGCGAATCGACCAATATTCAAATTGGGCATATTTGATCAAATTTCAACAGGGAAATTAAATTTGCATTGCATTTATGTTTCGGTGAATGAAATGAGCCCTGATTTACTTGAAAAAAAGCGTTGACAAATAATAAAATGTCGTACTCGCCTCGTCCCTCACCTATCCACGCTGATTCTGCGCTGCCTCGTCCCTCACCTATCCATGCTGATTCTGCGCTGCCTCGTCCCTCACCTATCCATGCTGATTCTGCGCTGCCTCGTTCCTCACCTATCCATGCTGATTCTGCGCTGCCTCGTCCCTCATTTATCCACGCTGATTCTGCGCTGCCTCGTCCCTCACCTATCCATGCTGATTCTGCGCTGCCTCGTCCCTCACCTATCCATGCTGATTCTGCGCTGCCACGTCCCTCACCTATCCATGCTGATTCTGCGCTGCCTCGTCCCTCACCTATCCATGCTGATTCGCGCTGGATTGTGGTTCAAGTTTCCTCTGCGCTTCGCCAAGCGCGACTTCAATCCATGTTCTGACGTCGTGACGTCAGAGAGCGTGTGAGAAACTACAGACACTGATGAGGGGTAGGCGAGAATGACATTTTATTTTTTTTATCCCCTTCCAAGTCACATAAATCCAGCAAAATGGCGGCCGGCGAGGCAGATTCCCCAAAATTCTGATTTGATAGAATGTAACCATTTTGGAAAAATTCAATACAAAATTTGATGAATTTAGAATCCTTGGTCGTTTTCTTTCCAGTAAAGGATGTCTTTTTTTGATTAGTGATATCCACAAGGTCCAACTTTCCCAGCAAAATTCAAGAGGATCCTCCACCATCAGCGTCCAGCAGATGCCACAGTCACTTTGATTTAATGTTATGTAATTTTCTCTTTTTTCCTTGTGGTGTAATTTCTCCTGCATGGGGCATTTGGGAAGCAGCTAACCCTAACCCTCAAGGACTAGGACTCAAGGAATAATCCTGTACATATAAGTTTTAATAATAATTTTCTGTTACCCCGGTCTCCACTGGGTCTCAAACTCGGGACCTTCTGTATTGGAGGCAGAAACACTAACAGTGATCCCAGGCTGTATTCTTTGTGGTTGGATTTCCTCAGCCTAATATTTAGCTTTCTTTTTCACAGTCATAATTTGATGATATATATTATCATTTATTGTCACTTATGGCATAAAATAACGTAATAACTTTTTTTTCTGCATTTAGCTTATAATTAGGGATGAGTGGACCCATGGACGTTCAGGTTCTGGTACCCCGCTAGAACTTGGCTTCAAAGTTCGGTCAGGCACCAAAAACCCGTTGAAAACCACGAGGACTCGAACTTTGGAGCTGGAAAATCTCAATCCCAAGACTTACAAACTTGCTCCTGTCCAGGTCAGGAGAGGACGGTCTCTTATATAAACCAGGGCAGCCGAGACGAGGATTGCGTCGGTGTACTGTGATTCTGACCTTTGAGGCCGTGTGTAGCTGGCAGAGCAGAGTTTATGGCTTTTATCATACAATTACAAAAGTTCTACATGTAATTATTAACTGCTTGTTTTTCATCACTGGGGCATAAAAAGACCTACTAAAACATGAGTTTTGGGCAGAGAATATCCTCCAGATAACAATGCAGCCTGTGATCACTGTTAGTGTTTCTGCCTCCAGTACTGCAGGCTCGGAGTCCCGAGACCCATGGAGACCGGGTAACAGGAAAAGCAAATACAACTTCTATCTATGTGAAATGATGCTGTTTACGTGATATCCCCGTGCACATAGTGGTTGTGAACCACCAGACCGCTGATATACTAGAATTGGCAGGGGGAGTTTGTCTCGTTATTAACGATTATCCTGAGAAATGAAGCATCATACATGAATGAGGCTGCATTTACACATCCGTACCATATACCCATGATAGTGCTGATTAGGGTCAAGAGACCCCCCGACTGGGCTGGAAATCATAGATCAGTCTGGATCTGCATTGCATTGAGGAACTTGCTGATCGCTGGTGGTCTAAGCGATGCGACCCCCAGAGATCCCGATAATGGGGTTCTGTAGATCCCCACCTTGAGAGGTGCACAAGCTTGACCTCCACTCCATTCATGGTCCTTGGGTCCATCATACAGTCGAGTACAGCACTACCCTATACCCAACAATGCAAGGTCTGCAGAACCCCATTGTCAGGATCCAGAATTATGGTCTCGGGATCGTTGGGGCCATCGGTAGACCCCCAACATTCAGTAAATTATCTTCTATCCTATGGATTGAGGGTAACTTTAATTGTGTGGATACCCCAGAAAAGCAATCACAGAGGTGGGTGCGACCCTAGTGAAACAAGCACTACACAGACATTGCTGTTGCACTGCCTTATGCATACAGTCATGGCCGAAAGTATTGAACCCTTGAAAATTGTTCCAGAAAAACAAAGTCAGAAAATTATCACAATTCCCCATGTTTTGTCGCACACATGTTTATTTCCTTTATGATATCGGAACAACACAAAAAAACAAACAAAAAGGCAAATCATTATTGTCTGCACCTGTACTTGCCACAGGTGAGTGTAAAACGAGCATCACATGCTGGAAACAAAGTTGTTTATCCACAAATTTGGAAAAATGCCAACAATTTTGTCTGGTACATTTTTGGGGGTTTGCGTGAACTTATGTCCAATTGCCTTTTTTTCTGTATTTTTGTGTTGTTCCAATAAACCAAAGGAAATAAACCCTGTATAACAAAACTTGTAATTGCAATAATTCCTGTGAGAAATATTTCATTTTTTGAAACAATTTTAAGGTGCCAACACATTTTCGGCCATGACTGTATATAATATGCAGTGCCTGAGCGTGGTATCCAATTCTATAATTTACACTATTGTTTATACTACCCATCAGCCCACCGCTCCTGTATGGAGGGACGCTGCCCACCCAAGAGCGAGACGTCCTGCAGATTATTGGGACTCGCGACATGATGTGGAGAAAGTATTGGCGCACATATTAATAATGGAATTCTATTTTAGCCTTCAGTCCCAATCCCCCCAGTGTATAACATCCGGCCCCTCACCCTCTTGTGTGTAACATCCGGCCCCTCACCCCTCCCCGGTGATAACATCCGCCCCTCACCCCTCCCTGTGTATAACAACCGGCCCCTCACCCTCTTGTGTGTAACATCCGGCCCCCTCATCCTCCAGTGTAAAACATCCGGCCCCTCCCCGTGTATAACATCCGGCCCCCCCTGTATAACATCCGGCCCCTCCCCGGTGTATAACATCCGGCCCCCTCATCCTCCGGTGTATAAAATCCGGCCCCTCACCCTCTGTGTGTAACATCCAGCCCCTCCCCTGTGTATAACATCCGGCCCCTCCCGTGTATAACATCCGGCCCCTCCCCGTGTATAACATCCGGCCCCTCACCCTCTGGTGTGTAACATCCAGCCCCTCCCTGGGTATAACATCCGCCCCTCCCCGTGTATAACATCCGGCCCCTCACCCTCTGGTGTGTAACATCCAGCCCCTCACCCCTCCCCAGTGTATAACATCCGCCCCTCACCCCTCCCCATGTATAACATCCGCCCCTCCCCGGTGATAACATCCGCCCCTCACCCCTCCCCAGTGTATAACATCCGCCCCTCCCCGGTGTATAACATCCAGCCCCTCACCCCTCCCCGTGTATAACATCTGGCCCCTCACCCCTCCCCGGTGTATAACATCTGGCCCCTCACCCCTCCCCGTGTATAACATCCGGCCCCCCACCCCTCCCCAGTGTATAGCATCCGGCCCCTCCCCGGTGTATAACATCCGGCCCCTCACCCCTCCCCGGTGTATAACATCCGGCCCCCCACCCTCTGGTGTGTAACATCCAGCCCCTCCCCGGTGTATAACATCCGGCCCCTCACCCCTCCCCAGTGTATAGCATCCGCCCCTCCCCAGTGTATAACATCCGACTCTCACCCCTCCCCGGTGTATAACATCCGGCCCCTCACCCCTCCCCGGTGTATAACATCCGCCCCTCACCCCTCCCCAGTGTATAACATCCAGCCCTCCCCAGTAAGCACCGCCCCCCCCCAGTGTATAACATCCGACCCACCCCTCCCCGGTGTATAACATCCGGCCCCTCACCCCTCCCCGTGTAAAACATCCGCCCCTCACCCCCCCCAGTGTATAACATCCAGCCCCTCCCCGTGTATAACATCCGCCCCTCACCCTCCCCATGTAAAACATCGCCCCTCACCCCTCCCCAGTGTATAACATCCGGCCCCTCCCCGGTGTATAACATCCAGCCCCTCACCCCTCCCCGGTGTATAACATCTGGCCCCTCACCCCTCCCCGGTGTATAACATCTGGCCCCTCACCCCCTCCCCGTGTATAACAACCGGCCCCTCACCCCTCCCCAGTGTATAGCATCCGCCCCTCCCCGGTGTATAACATCCGCCCCTCACCCTCCCCGGTGTATAACATCCGCCCCTCACCCTCTGGTGTTAACATCCAGCCCCTCCCCGGTGTATAACATCCGGCCCCTCACCCCTCCCCATGTAACACCCGCCCTCCCCAGTGTATAACATCCACCCCACCCTCCCCGGTGTATAACTCCGGCCCCTCACCCCTCCCCAGTGTATAACAACCAGCCCCTCCCCCGTGTATAACATCCGGCCCCTCACCCCCCCCATGTATAACATCCGGCCCCCTCCCCAGTGTATAACATCCGCCCCTCCCCGTGTATAACATCCACTCCTCACCCCTCCCCGTGTATAACATCCGGCCCCACCCCTCCCCAGTGTATAGCACCGGCCCCCCCCTGGTGTAAAAACACCGCCCCTCACCCCTCCCCGGTGTATAACATCCGGCCCCTCACCCTCTGGTGGTTAACATCCAGCCCCTCCCCGTGTATAACATCGTGCCCCTCACCCCTCCCCAGTGTATAACATCTGGCCCCCACCCCCCCCTTAAAACCCCCCCCCTCACCCCCCCCCAGGATAACAGGCCCCCCCCGGGGTTAAAACCCCCCCACCCCTCCCCGTGTTAAACTCCCCCCCCCCCCCCCCGGTAAACCCCCCCCCCACCCCTAGTTAACACCGCCCCTCCCCGGTTAAACATCCGCCCCCCCCGGGGAAACACGGGCCCCCCACCCCCCCCCGTGAAAACACGGCCCCTACCCCCCCCGGGGTATAACACCGGGGCCCCACCCCCCCCGGTGTTAACCGGGCCCCCCCCCTCCCCGGGGAAACACCGCCCCCCCCCGGGGAAAACCTGCCCCCACCCCCCCCCCGGTGATAAAACCCCCCCTAAACCCCTCCCCCTTTTAACACTGGCCCCCCCCCCTCCGCAGTTAAACACCGGCCC
>JARQOD010000005.1:22221718-22264689 GCA_033576555.1 Oophaga sylvatica
GGCGTAGAAAAGAGAAGGGGGTTTAAAATTTGTTTTATGAAGGGTTGAAAATCAAACATTAAAGAAAAAAGGGGCCCTTTTTAAAATTTACTAGTGGATTAGGGAAATTGCATCTCCCCCCTGACGGTTTCCCCGGGCCCCTTGCCTGAAATTCACCAGAAAAAGGTAAAAAAAAGGACTGTTTGTTATTGTCCGGGAACCCCTTTAAAAACCCCTTTTAACCTGAGGAATAAATTTCCCCCTGTGGGAGATTTTAAAACCTTGTCCCAAAAAAACCCTCAGAGGCCCTCCCCTGCAGCGTGGTCATGACCAGGAACCCCAGGTGGCGTCACAAACATTTCTATCTTTCCCCTGTTTTTCCCCCCTTTTTGAGCCCCCGGGGGGCAACGGCCCGAGCGGTCCCCTTGCACCCCCAGTGAAGTGAAGGGCCCCGGTTTCCCGAGTCCCCCAAACCCGGGTCCGTGATACCTTCAGTGATCGTTTCATTAAGTAAGTGTGCCGACGCTTGGAGAGCGGTGAAGACAAAGAAAGCTGACATCTGCTGCTAGTTTGTGCTTATGATAGTGGTGAGAGTAGGACGAAAGGCAGGTGGAAGAAAAAGGAAAAGAGAGTGACCGAGGTCAACCAGCATTGATAGCTTACCTCCACTCTGCACCACCGGACACCGGGTCCGTGCTTACCAGCATCTGCACGACTGGTAGGAGACACCGGAGACCCTGCTGGATTCCAGATCGCAGGGGCCCAATTGTGCTGATACGTAACCGGGGTCAGGAAGAACAGAAGTCTAGCAGTGCACTGCAAATGGAGACTTAGTTCTGTCCAAAAGAAGGCTCCACCACAAGATCAGCCGGGCGTAGCAAAGAGAACGGAGTTAAACTTTGTTTTATGCAAGTTAGAAACTCACACATATAAAGACGTAAAGAAGGCCCTACACCTACTCAGTGGATTACTGGATGTGCATCCTCCACCCTGACGGCTTCCCGGGACGTGCCTGCAAATATCACCAGTAAAGGTACAGAAAGAGACTGTCTGCATTATTGCTCCTGCACCCCTACACCGCCATATACTCTGAGGAATCAGTCTCGCCTGTGGGAGACTTAACACCTTGCTGCCCCAAACCCTCAGAGGACCTACCCTGCAGCGCTGGTCACCCTGACCAGGAACCACAGGTGGCGTCACGAACATTTCTATCATCCCCTGTAAATATCCCCCTTTAGTGAGCGCCCAGGGCAACGGACCGAGCTGCGCTACCCGTGACATCCCCCAGTGAAGTGAACGGGCTCGGTGCCGAGTACCCCAAAGCCCTGGTACGTGCAACTCATCAGCATTGTTCACTATTACCTGCACAGCCACCTGAGCCATCCTTAAAGGGCTTTGAATGATTAAATTAGTGGTACAAGCTGGGTTACTATACTACCAAGGCGCTGACTACCAAAGGGGGACCTGGTCATTGATAGAGACAGAAACCGGCCTAAAACTGGAGCTGAGATGGATGAGTGACTAGTATCCTGACTGCTGACAGCTACCAGGGGTGAAATCATCAGAGTCATTGCCAGACCCTGCACTGGTGCAGGACAATGCCCACCTTCATGTGTCCTGGATGATGAAGGCCCTCAAGTTCTCCAGACCTGAACACAACTGAGGTCCTCTGGGACTTCATGTATCAGCGCATTTGACAAGTAATACCACAACGGCCCAGGAGCCTCTGGTGCCCCGATCCAGGTCTGGGATCGGTTGTGGGATTTATGGGTTCCCCTCATTTTTGGAGCAGTGTAGTTTATTGCCAGTATTATGACTGGCACTTTGGAGATGGGGGCAGTAAATACTTGACATTAATGACCAGAAGTTACATGGAAGTAAGCAATCCATCTTACTGCCTCACTTTGTCTTGTTAGATTATTTTAGTTGAATCAACATTTGGTCGATCTACGGATGAGATATTATCAGGGGGACAACACCTTTCACCAAATATTACACTTGGCGCGAACTGACTGTTACTGATATTCCTTCCATAAAAAAGAGGGAACGACTTTCCTAGGAAATTTATGTTTGTTAAAGAGAAACTTGAAAAAGGAGAAAGTTCCATGAGAAGCATCAGAAATGGTAACGATTTTCTCCAACAAATATATATTAAACTAAAAAAAAAATGGTGGACAAAAACCATTTCATTTATCTGACCCTAAAGGCATTGGATATCATACATCCAGCTTTATATGTATTCATTGTGAAATTATCAAGAACAGTATTATAGAAATTCGGATGCAGAAAGGTCCCACATGGGACATATATATTTTTTTCCTTTTTTCATAGTTTTTTTTGTTTTGTGTAACTGATTTAAAAAAAAACCCTAGAATTTACAAAACTAAAACTAGTAATCTACAATGTACCCAGGAGGTTCAGGTCCAAGTGGAGGAAGAGGTGGATGTGGTGGTGTAGGTGGAAGAGTTAAAGGGGTATTCCCCCTCCAAGATCCTATCCCAATATGTAGTGGATGTAATCTATATATATAATCTCCAGTTGGCCACTGTCCCTGAATCCCATAAGGCAGCGCGGCAGTGTCAGTAGCCGCAAGGCCACGAACTGTGCCTGCACAAGTGACATACATGTCTCCGCTATTATGCACAGTAACAGCCACAACTGCGCGCTCTACCCGCGCATGCGCAATAACGACTGTGCGGGGATCTGCCGGGGCTGTGCGGGGGTCTGCGGGGCTGTCTGGGGATCTGCAGGCTGTGTGGGGGTCTGTGGGGGTCTGCCCGGGCTGTGCGGGGGTCTGCGGAGCTGTCCGGGGGGGTCTGCGGGACTGTACGGGGGTCTGTGGGGGTCTGCCAGGGCTGTGCGGGGGTCTGCGGAGCTGTCTGGGGGGGTCTGCGGGACTGTGCGGGGGTCTGCGGGCCTGTGTGATATGTGTGTATGCAGGCATCGTCTGATGGGACTACAAGTCCCATCTGGCTATGCCTGCTACAGTGACAGTGAGTGACACATTAGCCAATGATGGGACAGTAGTAGACTCATCATCCTAATGTGTTGAATGTAAAAAAAAACAAAAAACACATACACACACATATAGTTCGTAACATTACAGAGCGGGGGGCCGAGTGCTGAGGAGCAGAGGGCAGAAAAGTCAGAGGGGCAAATCCATATTAATGTCTAGTGTAGAAAAAGAGGTTAGAAAAGCTCCTGCAGGAGGATGTGGGGGGCACATACTTTCCTCCATAGTTCAGCTACACTTGGTCTTGGACTTTGTCTCCGTTTGCCGTGTTCGGTCAGTGTCCTCCAGTTCCTGTGAATACGGGGTGATGGGCAGAAAACCCTACAGACGCCAATCACCGCCGATGGCTTATCAATGACATTGCTGTTATTCTGTTCCTTATGTTGATCAGCTTTCTGTCCACGTCTTATCAGAGAAAATGCCTTTCTCCAAATATTGGACTCGGCAGTGACCCCCTGCTATGGATGTTCCTTTTGGATAAGAAGGGAATGTCTTTTCTAGGAATTTTATCCTTGATAAAGACATAAAAAATTGCCCGGGGCACAGTATATACCCTGATCTATAGGTGTGCAAACCAGCTACACAAAGAGATGGTCACTCTGGGGACCAGTCCTTTATTTCACGTGTGACCCTTGGCCAGTATCTTTTTTTTGCCCTTTCGGTTTTTTCGCTGCCTTCTTCCTGCAACAGCAGAGCAGCTGCAGTTTCAGTGGCAACAGCAGGTACAACAACAGCAGCAACAGCTGGACCAACAGCTGGACCAACAGCAGCAGCAACAACAGCAGCAACAGCTGGACCAACAGCAGCAGACAAACAACATGATTTTGCAAAAGATTGCAGCCCTGGAGGAAGACACTCCCACTGTCGACCTTGGTTTGTCCTGAGGCCCGGGACAAAGACATCAGCGCTGAGAAAGATGAGTCCGGAAGATGACATGGAAGCTTTTCTGACCATGTTTGAACGCACAGCGAAGAAGGAGAGCTTGCCAATTTTCCAGAGGGCTGAAGTAGTGGCTCCGTTCCTGATGGGAGTCATCCAGAAGGCTTACTTTGACCTCAGTCTGGAGGATACCCAAAACTATGGGAAACTGAAAGGTGAGATCCTTGCCTGTGGTTATCACATATGTACTGGTGCAACAAGTGTATCAGTGGTCTTTTGTGGAGACCGACCCGCTAGGTCTCGAGAGCATGACTTATTGCAGCTGGTAAAAAATGGATCCAGCCTGAGACCTTGAGCCCAGCCCAGATGGTAGAGAGGGTAGTTGTCGGACAGTTGGTGCAAACTTTGCCAGGAGCAATACCGCGCTGGGTGGGGCAAAAGGACTTGGGCAACCTAGATCAGGTGGTTAGCCTGATCGAGTGTTCTGTGTCCACCCAGAACTTCATGTGAGACTCTACCACTGTGAGTATCATCGGCAAGGGATACGACCCTCTTCTGGGGTTAGACCGAACTGTGCCAAAACTGAGGGGAGAAGCCCAGTATCCGCTAAAACGGTCTTGCAGACTAGAGGTGCCGCTGCTAGAAGGTGCCAGAACATGTGGCTGTCAACTATACTCTTACTGCTGAGACCATGGAATGCGGAATTACTTATGGGTTTCTATGTATGACCAGACTGTCTGAACCACGGACACAGACGCCACACGAAGTGAACACCATTTGTGCCAGGTATGCATAAACAGGTCCCAGGCAGAGACTCTCTTGGACTCGGGAGCCTAGTGAGACTTGGCCATGAGTCATTTGTTGCCAGGGAAAACCCCAGTGGTCGGAAAACCGGGGTTATGTGTTTACATGGGGATCTCCGGGAATGTCCGACGGCGGAGGTTATCTTTTTCACCCCGTGTGGGGAGATCAAACATATAGTGGGAGTGATAAAGACCCTTCTATACAGGACTGTATTGGGAAGAGACTTGCCCCTGTTCTAGTCCCTGTGAGAGAGCAAAACTAACCCCCTCAAGGTAAAGGTACATCCGAGCACTGAACCCGAAGATCCCGAGTTAGGGATACCTGCTGTAGGGTGTCACCATCGTAGTGAAAGAGTGTAATCCTGATGGTTTCTCCTAGACGTCTTGGCAGGAGCGGGTCAGGGAGACCACATCAATTCCGGAGCTGGAAGTATCCCAGGGTACTTTTGGGACATCTCAGGGATCCCACATTATCCAGGGAATGGGTAATGATAAATGGGGTGGCACAGCAACCTGGGGCTGAGGTGGTTTTTCCTCATATGGTAGTAAACCAGGAATTGTTATATCGAGTTGATAAAATCCACAACGAAATAATAGATCAAGCTAGTAGTGCTCCAATCATACCGCCAGGCGGTACTTGATGTGGCCCTCACACATCATCTGGGAGCTAAAATAACTCAAGCGCGTATTTTGTAGCAGTTCTTTTGACGCAGGTATTATGCCAAGGTTCAGAGGTTTTGTGAGTCGTGCCCAAAGTGTCATCTGACCGCAAATTTCCTTAGTCCACGGGTTCCTCTGCCTATTAAAGGTACCTTTTGATCGGATGGCTATGGATCTGGTAGGTCCAATAGTGAAATCAGACCACCAACACATATTGTTTGTAATGGATTATACAACTCATTATTCGGAGATGATTCTTCTTCATCATTCCTCGGCAAAACTTATTGCACTGGAGCTATCTGCTATGTTCTGCCACCTTGGGCTACCAAAGGAGATCCTTACACATCAGGGACTCCTTTTATTTCCAAGGTCACTAAAGAATTGTGTAAGCGGCTCCAGATCAAAGAGTTGCGCACGTCAGTCTACCACCCACAGACCGATGGACTAGTAGATTTAATCAGACCTTAAAATCGATGCTAAAAAAAGTTGTAGCTAAAGTTGAGAAGGACTGGGATATGGTCCGATGGAATCTTCAAGCGGAGGACGCTTTCCAGTCCATGAAGTTGTTGCTGTGTGGACAGCCCATCCTTATCAATCCCAACTTTAGGAACGGATTTATCATGCAAATGGACGTCTCTGAGGTAGAAGCGGTTCTGTCTGAAGAGATGAATGGAGAAGAACATCCGGTCACCTACTGGAGCATGAAACTTACCTTGAAAAATTATAGCCTAGTGGAGAAGGAGTGCTTGGCCATTAAATGGGCCTTGGAGTTCCTACATTATTATTTACTGGATGAGAAATGCTAAGGAGAGGAGTGCTCGAGTAACCAGATGGTTTCTGTTCTTGCAAAATTTTAGTTTTTCGGTGGAACATCGAGCTGTGAAGTCTCAAGGGAATATGGATACCCTGCCTTGGGCACCCTGTATGATGACAGATGTTCAGCCCCACAAGTTTAAATAGAGGGGGGGATATGTGAGAATGTGAGGGCCGTTATGTGTCCCCCAGAACGTGCTTAGAAGCCACGGCTGTGGTTACCATGTAAAATAAAAGTAAGTGTGGACTGGGTCAAGCTATTTGACCAAGTCAGTTTAGGAAAACATGTGTTGGGCTTTTATTTTTGGAGAGATCTGTAGGATAGTAGTGGGATGGATCTTTCCCTCCAGTCCAAGTCTTACAAGTGGCCCATGGCCACGGTTCTCATCATCCAAGTCCAATCACAACTCAAGACCAAGCTCTTGATAAATAGGTGGACTTTGTCTCTTTGCCTAAATCATACAATTTTTGTAACTTTCCATGCCCATGGACAAAAATCCATTGGTATCATGCAAAGAATCAGGGACGTATCTGTAAGAAATGAAAAGGTAGCTGTCACATGCAAGTCCTGAATTCTGAGGGGTCCAAAATGTCCCTCTGCCACATATACTTTGGTCAAAGTGAGGGGGGACACTTATGCATCCCAGTATTACTCTAAGTCCATGAAACTTCAGGAACATCAATCTGTTCGGTCCCAAAGAGATTTTGATTCCATGTCACCGGCTTGTGTGCAAAGAAAAGTGACAACAGGAGCACTGGAGAGGGACAGCAAAACATCAACCATCTCCATCTCCTTCATGTCTAATTCTTCTTTAGCTTTGGGTTTTGCTGGTGTCTGTTTCTCCTCTGGTAGAATGAGTCGGTAACTGAAGCCCCGGAATTGGCAGAGCTGGTACTCGCCTTCACTGAGAGGAGGCTCACACTGGTTCTTAGTGTGATAGACCGGAAAGTGTCTAGAGAATGTAATGTTGCCTGCAACATCATCTATAGGTCTGGTTTGGGGTTGTGTCAGTGATGGTCTAGAGGAGCAGCTCCTTGGAGGATAACCCAAACCGCCATGTAATAACCAATCCACAGGTGGTTTCACAAGCCACAGCTGAGGCTGAGTAGCACGGACAATATTTGGAACAGTGAGGACTGATAGAGCTGGATGTGCAGATCGGCAGGCAGATCAGTGGAGTTGTAAGTATTAGATGTAGCAGAGAAAATGTGTGGAGAATACAGGAAAAGCAGAATTGAGAAGGCAATCAGGCATTTTGTTGCTAGAATGCAGGTAGCACATTGGAATAGCAGAACTGAGTTGGCAGTAAGACACCTTGTTTCAGGAGCATGAGTAGAGCAGACGAATAGCTGAGTTAAGTCGATAATCATGCACATTATGAATAGCAGAATTGAGTAGGACGTTAGACAAGTGCAAGTACCACAGCAGAGATTATCAGGTTTGCAGGTGACATGATTCAGCTGAGTTGATGGTGCAGACAGCACAAGAAACAGGATGCCTGACATGGTAGTAGGAGCTGTATGGTGGATGAAACTCAAAAGCAACATAATAGATAACCAGGCATATGCCGTCACGCACAGTGTAGGAAAGACTAAGTGGAACACAAAGGGATAAGGGGAAGTGAGCCCAACATTAGGGAAACGGAGACCCCTAGGCAGATCTAACATCACCCTATCTGCCCTAAGCGTCCCTATATAGGTTCTGCACTTGTGGTCGAGCAGGATACCTAATCCCTGCCTGACCCTAGCAGTAAGCCCTGCTTAGGGAAGGATGGGGTACACGCTGTTCGATCACCACTATAACTAAAGACAGATGGACTACACAAACAATTGGTACACTTAGCTTGAGTAGATTCAGAAAGAAACAGACATCCTCCAAACACCAGAGAGGAAGATAGCCGACTGCTATATGTTCAATCCTCAACAGGGAAATGGAAATATCACCGGCAACTCCCAGCAGCAAGCTGGGAGTTATAAACACCCAGGTCCAGGTGTGTACATTAGAGACGGGGAAGGTTGCCACTGGGTCATAGAGTCAGAAGCACCAGGAAGAAGTCTGCAAAGCCAACCGCTGAGACCTTCAGCAGCCAGATGCAGTGCAACGGTCTTCAGCCTCTGACACACCTGTGACAGCATGTCTCTAGAGCAGAGCCCAGTGGGAAATGTGACTTGACTCTTGGAAAGTATGTGATAGTGTGTAGCCCAGCTGCGCTTGGAGCCACATGTTACCCTGGAGGATGCATGAAAGGTAAACCACAATCACCTGATATTCATTCACACTTCACATTTCCCTGGTGCCACCAGAGGGAGCCCTTGAAGAGTACTCAGGTATATAAGGGTGTGGAGAGATAGAGCAGTGAGATGAAGGCAGTCTAGCTGAGAGTTAGCTAGTCGTTGGTTTTACCTCAGAGTGTCAGTTTTACCTCAGCAGAGGAGATTAGAACAGACTGTGAGAGATTCCAGTCAGAACGGCAGTTACCTCAGACGAGCTGAGAGGGAAAGACTAGCCAGAAAGAGAAAGCGTGAAGACTTCAGCATTTACTCAGCTTATATCGTGGAGTCCAGTAATAGTGGGACGGATTGCCACTTAGTCTGGTCAAAGTTGAGTCTACTGAGATACCTTCAGTGATCGTTTCATTAAGTAAGTGTGCCGACGCTTGGAGAGCGGTGAAGACAAAGAAAGCTGACATCTGCTGCTAGTTTGTGCTTATGATAGTGGTGAGAGTAGGACGAAAGGCAGGTGGAAGAAAAAGGAAAAGAGAGTGACCGAGGTCAACCAGCATTGATAGCTTACCTCCACTCTGCACCACCGGACACCGGGTCCGTGCTTACCAGCATCTGCACGACTGGTAGGAGACACCGGAGACCCTGCTGGATTCCAGATCGCAGGGGCCCAATTGTGCTGATACGTAACCGGGGTCAGGAAGAACAGGAGTCTAGCAGTGCACTGCAAATGGAGACTTAGTTCTGTCCAAAAGAAGGCTCCACCACAAGATCAGCCGGCGTAGCAAAGAGAACGGAGTTAAACTTTGTTTTATGCAAGTTAGAAACTCACACATATAAAGACGTAAAGAAGGCCCTACACCTACTCAGTGGATTGCTGGATGTGCATCCTCCACCCTGACGGCTTCCCGGGACGTGCCTGCAAATATCACCAGTAAAGGTACAGAAAGAGACTGTCTGCATTATTGCTCCTGCACCCCTACACCGCCATATACTCTGAGGAATCAGTCTCGCCTGTGGGAGACTTAACACCTTGCTGCCCCAAACCCTCAGAGGACCTACCCTGCAGCGCTGGTCACCCTGACCAGGAACCACAGGTGGCGTCACGAACATTTCTATCATCCCCTGTAAATATCCCCCTTTAGTGAGCGCCCAGGGCAACGGACCGAGCTGCGCTACCCGTGACATCCCCCAGTGAAGTGAACGGGCTCGGTGCCGAGTACCCCAAAGCCCTGGTACGTGCGACTCATCAGCATTGTTCACTATTACCTGCACAGCCACCTGAGCCATCCTTAAAGGGCTTTGAATGATTAAATTAGTGGTACAAGCTGGGTTACTATACTACCAAGGCGCTGACTACCAAAGGGGGACCTGGTCATTGATAGAGACAGAAACCGGCCCTAAAACTGGAGCTGAGATGGATGAGTGACTAGTATCCTGACTGCTGACAGCTACCAGGGGTGAAATCATCAGAGTCATTGCCAGACCCTGCACTGGTGCAGGACAATGCCCACCTTCATGTGTCCTGGATGATGAAGGCCCTCAAGTTCTCCAGACCTGAACACAACTGAGGTCCTCTGGGACTTCATGTATCAGCGCATTTGACAAGTAATACCACAACGGCCCAGGAGCCTCTGGTGCCCCGATCCAGGTCTGGGATCGGTTGTGGGATTTATGGGTTCCCCTCATTTTTGGAGCAGTGTAGTTTCTTGCCAGTATTATGACTGGCACTTTGGAGATGGGGGCAGTAAATACTTGACATTAATGACCAGAAGTTACATGGAAGTAAGCAATCCATCTTACTGCCTCACTTTGTCTTGTTAGATTATTTTAGTTGAATCAACATTTGGTCGATCTACGGATGAGATATTATCAGGGGGACAACACCTTTCACCAAATATTACACTTGGCGCAGAACTGACTGTTACTGATATTCCTTCCATAAAAAAGAGGGAACGACTTTCCTAGGAAATTTATGTTTGTTAAAGAGAAACTTGAAAAAGGAGAAAGTTCCATGAGAAGCATCAGAAATGGTAACGATTTTCTCCAACAAATATATATTAAACTAAAAAAAAAATGGTGGACAAAAACCATTTCATTTATCTGACCCTAAAGGCATTGGATATCATACATCCAGCTTTATATGTATTCATTGTGAAATTATCAAGAACAGTATTATAGAAATTCGGATGCAGAAAGGTCCCACATGGGACATATATATTTTTTTCCTTTTTTCATAGTTTTTTTTGTTTTGTGTAACTGATTTAAAAAAAACCCTAGAATTTACAAAACTAAAACTAGTAATCTACAATGTACCCAGGAGGTTCAGGTCCAAGTGGAGGAAGAGGTGGATGTGGTGGTGTAGGTGGAAGAGTTAAAGGGGTATTCCCCCCTCCAAGATCCTATCCCAATATGTAGTGGATGTAATCTATATATATAATCTCCAGTTGGCCGCTGTCCCTGAATCCCATAAGGCAGCGCGGCAGTGTCAGTAGCCGCAAGGCCACGAACTGTGCCTGCACAAGTGACATACATGTCTCCGCTATTATGCACAGTAACAGCCACAACTGCGCGCTCTACCCGCGCATGCGCAATAACGACTGTGCGGGGATCTGCCGGGGCTGTGCGGGGGTCTGCGGGGCTGTCTGGGGGATCTGCGGGCTGTGTGGGGGTCTGTGGGGGTCTGCCCGGGCTGTGCGGGGGTCTGCGGAGCTGTCCGGGGGGGTCTGCGGGACTGTACGGGGGTCTGTGGGGGTCTGCCAGGGCTGTGCGGGGGTCTGCGGAGCTGTCTGGGGGGGTCTGCGGGACTGTGCGGGGGTCTGCGGGCCTGTGTGATATGTGTGTATGCAGGCATCGTCTGATGAGACTACAAGTCCCATCTGGCTATGCCTGCTACAGTGACAGTGAGTGACACATTAGCCAATGATGGGACAGTAGTAGACTCATCATCCTAATGTGTTGAATGTAAAAAAAAACAAAAAACACATACACACACATATAGTTCATACTCACCATCTACACCTAATCCCCAAAGCCCTCGACCACCTGCAAAAAAAAATAAACAAACACTATACTCCCTGGGTCCGCCGTAATCCAATTAATAACGATTGTCCCACGACAATCTGCCGTGGAGAGCTGTCACATCAGCAGATGCTCCGGTGATACAATGATGGAGATAATCCTCCACATTGTATCTCTCCGCCACTGACAGGTCACCGGAGTTCATCTGTCACTTTGCGTCACTACAGCATGAGAATTTTCTCACGCTGTAGTGCCGTAAAGCGAGAGGCTTAACTCCGATGACACACTGCAGGAGGGTTATCTCTGGTCAGTGTATCATCAGAGGCCTATAGAGCGGTCCCATCTAATGGGGAGATCGTCGTGGGACAATCGTTATTAAAGAGGGACTGCTTCGGACAGGAAGTATACTGTTGTTTTGTTTTTTTATTTTTTTTTACAGGAGACGATTGCTTCACTTGGATTTAGGCGTGTAATAAAAATAATGAAAAAATGTGTCATGTTTTATTTCATTAAAATACTTTTTTCTGGCTGTGTCTTTTTTTTAACCCTTTGATACTATAACATTAATAATGCATAGGCGTCTTATTGACGCCTCTCCATTATTAACCGGGCTTAATGTCACCTTACAATAGCAAGGTGACATTAACCCCTTATTACCCCATATGCCACCACTACATGGCAGTGGGATGAGAGAGGCTAAGTGCCAGAATTGACGCATCGTACGGATGCGCCATTTCTGGGGCGATTGCGGACTGGTATTTGTAGCCGGGGGGCGGCAATATCCATGGCCCCTTCCTAGGCTATGAATAGCAGCCTGCAGCTGTCTGCGTAGCCTTTTTGGCTATAAAATATAGGGGGACCCAACGTAATTTTTTTGGGGGGTCCCCCTATTTTAATAGCCAGTAAAGGCTATGCAGACAGCTGCGGGCTGATATTCATAGCCTAGGAAGGGGTCATGAGTATTTCCCCCTTCCCAGGCTACAAATATTGGCCCCCGGCCGGCGGCTTTCCCTCTCTGGCGCAGAAAATTGCGCGGGAGCCCACGCCATTTTTTTCCCGTTTTTTTTTTTCAAAACATTTTCATTAATAAACATTGGCCTTGCTATTATATATCTATCCATAGATATATCAAAAGATAGATATATCTATGGATATATATTTTTATCTGCCTTCCTTCTTGTTTTTGTCTGGATTGGGCAAGTATGCTATATTGCTGAGGAGGACTGGTCACCCGCCATATGGTATTGTGCTGTTCCATTTTTTATATTGTCTATATCTATAGATCTTTCTATCTGTAGATCTATCTATAAATCTACCTATCTATAGATCTATCTATCCCATATCTATCTATCTATAGGTACAGTCATGGCCAAAAGTTTTGAGAATGACACAAATATTATATTTTCACATGATCTGCTGCCCTCTGGTTTTTATTTGTGTTTGACAGATGTTTTTATCACAGACAGAAATATAATAATTGTAAACATATGAGTAACAAAAGCTTATATTGACAGAATGAGTTAATGCAGCAAGTCAATATTTGCAGTGTTGACCCTTCTTCTTCAGGACCTCTGCAATTCTCCCTGGCATGCTCTCAATCAACTTCTGGACCAAATCCTGACTGATAGCAGTCCATTCTTGCACAATCAATGCTTTCATTATGTCAGAATTTTTAGGTTTTTGTTTGTCCACCCGTCTCTTGATGATTGACCACAAGTTCTCAATGGGATTAAGATCTGGGGAGTTTCCAGGCCATGGACCCAAAATCTCTATGTTTTGTTCCCTGAGCCATTTAGTTATCACCTTTGCTTTATGGCAAGGTGCTCCATCATGCTGGAAAAGGCATTGTTGATCGCCAAACTGCTCTTGGAGGGTTGGGAGAAGTTGCTCTTGGAGGACATTCTGGTACCATTCTTTATTCATGGCTGTGTTTTTAGGCAAGACTGTGAGAGAGCCGATTCCCTTGGCTGAGAAGCAACCCCACACATGAATGGTTTCAGGATGCTTAACAGTTGGCATGAGACAAGACTGGTGTGGCGCTTCCCACGGCTGTGGGGCGTCGGGACATGGCATAGCTTGCCTAGCTAGCCAATGCTCCCACGCCGCCAGTCCACGACGACGTGAGGCATGGGTCCCAGATGGTAAGAGAATGTGGACCCACTGGACCACGGAGGGAGACCCGGGCCTGCCCGGACTAGGGAAGGGCAGCGACCGGGATCCGTGGCAGCTGAGCATGTGGGCAAGGTGGCGACCTGCAGGACTAGACAACACCGCACAACTTCAGGTAAGAAGAAACATAAAGTTTACTTAAAGAAACAAAGTACATAAACAGAACATAAGACCGGGCTCCCGATTCCGCACATCAGAGAAGGGTACACAACTCAGGATCACAGACGAGTGCTGGAGGACATCACGGGTAGATGCAGTCCAGGGTTATCTGGCACAGGCATACTTGGACGGCCTCTCTCTCAGGCCTTAGGCGTAGCACAGGCTCAGCAGGAGAACATCAGACACCGACCTCAGACAGACTTCAGACGATGGCGGGGTCATCACGGGTTGATGAAGTCCAGGATCATCTGGCACGGGCATACTAGTATGGCCTCACTCTCAGGCCTCGGGCGTAGCACAGGCTCAGCAGGAGAACATCAGACACCGGCCCAGGACGAACGTCAGACGATGGCGGGGTCATCACGGGTTGATGAAGTCCAGGGTCATCTGGCACGGGCATACTAGGACGGCCTCTCTCTCAGGCCTCAGGCGTAGCACAGGCTCAGCAGGAGAACATCAGACACCGACCCAGGACAGACGTCATCACAGGGTAGACCAAGGAGGAACCGGCAGGACAGGCAGGTTGTCACGGCAAGTGACCAAGGCAGTCTCTGGGACAGGCAGGTTGTCACGGCAAGTGACCAGGCAGTCTCTGGGACAGGCAGGTTGTCACGGCAAGTGACCAAGGCAGTCTCTGGGACAGGCAGGTTGTCACGGCAAGTGACCAAGGCAGTCTCTGGGACAGGCAGGTTGTCACGGCTAGTGACCAGGGCAGTCTCTGGGACAGGCAGGTTGTCACGGCAAGTGACCAGGCAGTCTCTGGGACAGGCAGGTTGTCACGGCTAGTGACCAGGGCAGTCTCTGGGACAGGCAGGTTGTCACGGCAAGTGACCAGGCAGTCTCTGGGACAGGCAGGTTGTCACGGCAAGTGACCAAGGCAGTCTCTGGGACAGGCAGGTATATACGACCTGATATGGTGGAGCCTCCAGGTAGGCTGCAGTCGGATGGCAGATGATCGCTCCCAGGTGAGCAGGCAAGAGCCGGGGATCTCTGCAGATGATGTCCGAACTTCCGGATGGAGCTGCAGTCGGATGGCAGATGATCGCTCCTAGGTGAGCAGGCAAGAGCCGGGGATCTCTGCAGATGACGTCCGAGCCTCTGGATGGAACTGCAGACGGATGGCAGACAGGCAAACCGACAGGTAACAGGCAGGTAACTGGAATCAGGAGCTGATGGCTGAAACAGAGTTAGACTGCACAGGAACAACCGGGACACGGATTGGATCTCAGGGAGTCAGGAACACAGACAGGAACATGGATTGGATCTCAGGGAGTCAGGAACACGGACAAGAACATGAGGAACACGGATTGGGTCTCAGGAACACGGACAAGAACATCAGGAACACGGAGTGGGTCTCAGGGAGTCAGGAACACGGACAGGAACATGGATTGAATCACAGGAACACGGACTGGAACACAGGCCTCGGACTCCGGACATCTGGCACCGATCAGCAGGCTCCGGACATCTGGCAATGATCGGCAGGATCCGGACATCAGGCAGGAAGGATAGGATCCGGACATCTGGAAGTGGTCGTCGGACATCGGACATCAGGCCATGGTCATCAGGCATAGGATCCGGACATCTGGCAGCGACCTGAAAAGGAACCCCAGCGGTCTGGTGCAAGCCCCGCCAGGCTCAACGGGAGCTGGCCGGGGATTGCACAGAGGCTGAGCACAGAGTAACAGAAACTCAGCACACACCGGACTCCTTCTTCCAAGATGAACTCAGGTTATATAGCAAGGATTCACAGTCACTGGCACAGGGTTCTGGACACAGCAGGATTTCAGGAACATAACACAAAGGACACAGTTCAGACAGTCAGGTACAGGATGCGATCCAAGATCAGGGGTTCAGGTAATTAGACACAGCAGGAACAGGCCTGGATATACAGCCTCCAGGAACGGCGATCTGGGTAATCAGCCCCCAGCATAGGCGGAAACACAAGACACAGTTCAGACAGTCAGGTACAGGATGCGATCCAAGATCAGGGGTTCAGGTAATTAGACACAGCAGGAACAGGCCTGGATATACAGCCTCCAGGAACGGCGATCTGGGTAATCAGCCCCCTGCATAGGCGGAAACACAAGACACAATTCAGACATTCAGGTACCGGGTTTGATCCAGGATCAGGGAACAAGACACAGCAGGAACAGGGAATCAGCTCTCCAGAGCTGATCAACTTCAGAGCAGGAGCTGAACACACAACCACATACGGCTAGGTTCAGGGATTCAGTGTGGATTCAATGTGAAGCTCTGGCAACGCCCACTAGGGCTGGGGAACTTTATATATGAGCTGCTTCACAGCGATAGGCTGGAGCAGTAATTCTAGTAAACACCCAATCCACATAAAAGCAGGACAGGTGTGGGCCGCGCCCCCTATGCAGAGCCAGACAGCACAACACAGAGGGAACCCAACAATGGCTGCTGCCAACCACGCAGTAAGTCATGCACCACTGCAGAGGACTTTGCAAGCTACGGACGGCTTTCACAGCAAGTCAGGAACCGCACATGCGGGCGGTCATGCAAAGCAGCGGAGCCACTCACGCAAGTACAGGTACGCAGCAGAGCCGGGAACTGAGCAGCATCCATATAGGTAACAGACAACAGTATCCCAGCTGGTTAGGGGGAAAGGAGCAAAAGGGTTAATGCAAAAAACATGCAGAGTAACGCTGGAAAACAAAGTACAGACAATACCAGCGTTACAGTATCCCCCTCCTCAGGCCCCCTCTTCTGAAGACCCAAGTAAAAAAAAAATTCCCCAGAAAAATTCACTTGGGTTTGGCGGTAAGTCCCATAGTTCACAATATGGCAGCAGAGTTAATAGCTCGAAAAGTCCGAACCGCTGACCAAGCGGGGAATCGAGCCATCTAGTCCACTTACCCTGTGGGGACCAAGTAGTCTAGTTCACACATCAGGTGGAGCTTGGAGAAAGTCCTGCAGACCGCACATGCTCAGCGGAGTCCATGGCCAGAGCTTTCTGTGGCGCTTCCCACGGCTGTGGGGCGTCGGGACATGGCATAGCTTGCCTAGCTAGCCAATGCTCCCACGCCGCCAGTCCACGACGACGTGAGGCATGGGTCCCAGATGGTAAGAGAATGTGGACCCACTGGACCACGGAGGGAGACCCGGGCCTGCCCGGACTAGGGAAGGGCAGCGACCGGGATCCGTGGCAGCTGAGCATGTGGGCAAGGTGGCGACCTGCAGGACTAGACAACACCGCACAACTTCAGGTAAGAAGAAACATAAAGTTTACTTAAAGAAACAAAGTACATAAACAGAACATAAGACCGGGCTCCCGATTCCGCACATCAGAGAAGGGTACACAACTCAGGATCACAGACGAGTGCTGGAGGACATCACGGGTAGATGCAGTCCAGGGTTATCTGGCACAGGCATACTTGGACGGCCTCTCTCTCAGGCCTTAGGCGTAGCACAGGCTCAGCAGGAGAACATCAGACACCGACCTCAGACAGACTTCAGACGATGGCGGGGTCATCATGGGTTGATGAAGTCCAGGATCATCTGGCACGGGCATACTAGTATGGCCTCACTCTCAGGCCTCGGGCGTAGCACAGGCTCAGCAGGAGAACATCAGACACCGGCCCAGGACGAACGTCAGACGATGGCGGGGTCATCACGGGTTGATGAAGTCCAGGGTCATCTGGCACGGGCATACTAGGACGGCCTCTCTCTCAGGCCTCAGGCGTAGCACAGGCTCAGCAGGAGAACATCAGACACCGACCCAGGACAGACGTCATCACAGGGTAGACCAAGGAGGAACCGGCAGGACAGGCAGGTTGTCACGGCAAGTGACCAAGGCAGTCTCTGGGACAGGCAGGTTGTCACGGCAAGTGACCAGGCAGTCTCTGGGACAGGCAGGTTGTCACGGCAAGTGACCAAGGCAGTCTCTGGGACAGGCAGGTTGTCACGGCAAGTGACCAAGGCAGTCTCTGGGACAGGCAGGTTGTCACGGCTAGTGACCAGGGCAGTCTCTGGGACAGGCAGGTTGTCACGGCAAGTGACCAGGCAGTCTCTGGGACAGGCAGGTTGTCACGGCTAGTGACCAGGGCAGTCTCTGGGACAGGCAGGTTGTCACGGCAAGTGACCAAGGCAGTCTCTGGGGCAGGCAGGTATATACGACCTGATATGGTGGAGCCTCCAGGTAGGCTGCAGTCGGATGGCAGATGATCGCTCCCAGGTGAGCAGGCAAGAGCCGGGGATCTCTGCAGATGATGTCCGAACTTCCGGATGGAGCTGCAGTCGGATGGCAGATGATCGCTCCTAGGTGAGCAGGCAAGAGCCGGGGATCTCTGCAGATGACGTCCGAGCCTCTGGATGGAACTGCAGACGGATGGCAGACAGGCAAACCGACAGGTAACAGGCAGGTAACTGGAATCAGGAGCTGATGGCTGAAACAGAGTTAGACTGCACAGGAACAACCGGGACACGGATTGGATCTCAGGGAGTCAGGAACACAGACAGGAACATGGATTGGATCTCAGGGAGTCAGGAACACGGACAAGAACATCAGGAACACGGATTGGGTCTCAGGAACACGGACAAGAACATCAGGAACACGGAGTGGGTCTCAGGGAGTCAGGAACACGGACAGGAACATGGATTGAATCACAGGAACACGGACTGGAACACAGGCCTCGGACTCCGGACATCTGGCACCGATCAGCAGGCTCCGGACATCTGGCAATGATCGGCAGGATCCGGACATCAGGCAGGAAGGATAGGATCCGGACATCTGGAAGTGGTCGTCGGACATCGGACATCAGGCCATGGTCATCAGGCATAGGATCCGGACATCTGGCAGCGACCTGAAAAGGAACCCCAGCGGTCTGGTGCAAGCCCCACCAGGCTCAACGGGAGCTGGCCGGGGATTGCACAGAGGCTGAGCACAGAGTAACAGAAACTCAGCACACACCGGACTCCTTCTTCCAAGATGAACTCAGGTTATATAGCAAGGATTCACAGTCACTGGCACAGGGTTCTGGACACAGCAGGATTTCAGGAACATAACACAAAGGACACAGTTCAGACAGTCAGGTACAGGATGCGATCCAAGATCAGGGGTTCAGGTAATTAGACACAGCAGGAACAGGCCTGGATATACAGCCTCCAGGAACGGCGATCTGGGTAATCAGCCCCCAGCATAGGCGGAAACACAAGACACAATTCAGACATTCAGGTACCGGGTTTGATCCAGGATCAGGGAACAAGACACAGCAGGAACAGGGAATCAGCTCTCCAGAGCTGATCAACTTCAGAGCAGGAGCTGAACACACAACCACATACGGCTAGGTTCAGGGATTCAGTGTGGATTCAATGTGAAGCTCTGGCAACGCCCACTAGGGCTGGGGAACTTTATATATGAGCTGCTTCACAGCGATAGGCTGGAGCAGTAATTCTAGTAAACACCCAATCCACATAAAAGCAGGACAGGTGTGGGCCGCGCCCCCTATGCAGAGCCAGACAGCACAACACAGAGGGAACCCAACAATGGCTGCTGCCAACCACGCAGTAAGTCATGCACCACTGCAGAGGACTTTGCAAGCTACGGACGGCTTTCACAGCAAGTCAGGAACCGCACATGCGGGCGGTCATGCAAAGCAGCGGAGCCACTCACGCAAGTACAGGTACGCAGCAGAGCCGGGAACTGAGCAGCATCCATATAGGTAACAGACAACAGTATCCCAGCTGGTTAGGGGGAAAGGAGCAAAAGGGTTAATGCAAAAAACATGCAGAGTAACGCTGGAAAACAAAGTACAGACAATACCAGCGTTACAACTGGTGGTAGCGCTCACCTTGTCTTCTCCGAATGAGGCGTTTTCCTGATGTCCCAAACAATCGAAAAGGGATTCATCAGAGAAAATAACTTTACCCCAGTCCTCAGCAGTCCACTGCCTGTACCTTTTGCAGAATATCAGTCTGTCCATGATGTTTTTTCTGGAGAGAAGTGGCTTCTTTGCTGCCCTCCTTGAGACCAGGCCTTGCTCCAAGAGTCTCCGCCTCACAGTGCATGCAGATGCACTCACACCTGCCTGCTGCCATTCTTGAGCAAGCTCTGCACTGCTGGTAGCCCGATCCCGCAGCTGAAACACTTTTAACCCCTTCACCCCCAAGGGTGGTTTGCACGTTAATGACCGGGCCAATTTTTACAATTCTGACCACTGTCTCTTTATGAGGTTATAACTCTGGAACGCTTCAACGGATCTTCGCGATTCTGAGATTGTTTTCTCGTGACATATTGTACTTCACGTTAGAAGTAAAATTTCTTCGATATAACTTGCGTTTATTTTTGAAAAAAACGCAAATATGGCGAAAATTTTTAAAATTTTGCAATTTTCAAACTTTGAATTTTTATTCCTTTAAAACAGAGAAATATATCACACAAAATAGTTAAGAAATAACATTTCCCACATGTCTACTTTGCATCAGCACAATTTTGGAACCAAAATTTTTTTTTTGTTAGGAAGTTATAAGGGTTAAAAGTTGACCAGCGATTTCTCATTTTTACAACAAAATTTACAAAGCCATTTTTTTTAGGGACCACCTCTCATTTGAAGTCACTTTGAGGGGTCTATATGGCAGAAAATACCCAAAAGTGACACCATTCTAAAAACTGCACCCCTCAAGGTACTCAAAACCACATTCAAGAAGATTATTAACCCTTCAGGTGCTTCACAGGAACTAAAGCAACGTGGAAGGAAAAAATGAATATTTAACTTTTTAGCCACAAAAATGATCTTTTACAAACTTTTTTTTATTTTCACAAGGGTAAAAGGAGAAAATGGACAGATAAGGTTGTTATGCAATTTCTCCTGAGTACGCCAATACCCAATATGTGGGGGAAAACCACTGTTTGGGCACACGGCAGAGCTCGTAAGGGAAGGAGCGCCGTTTGACTTTTTCAAACTAAAATTGGCTGGAATTGAGATTGGACGCCATGTCGTGTTTGGAGAGCCCCTGATGCACCTAAACAGTGGAAACCCCCACAAGTGACACCATTTTGGAAACTAGACCCCCTAAGGTACTTATCTAGATCTGTTGTGAGCACTTTGAACCCCCAAGTGTTTCACAAAAGCTTATAATGCCTGGGTGTGAAAAAAAAAAAAAAAACAATTTTCCACAAAAATGATTTTTTAGTCCCAAATTTTTGAATTTTCCCAAGGAAATTGGACCCCAAAAGTTGTTGTCCAATTTGTCCTGAGTACGCTGATACCCCATATGTGGGGGGGGGAAATTGTTTGGGTGCACGGCAGGGCTTGGAAAGGAAGTAGTAAAGTTTTGGAATGCAGACGTTGATGGGGGTCATGTTCCGTTTGCAGTGCCCCAGATGAGCCTAAACAGTGGAAACCCCCCACAAGTGACACCATTTTGGAAACTATACCCCCTAAGGAACTTATCTAGATCTTTGGTGAGCACTTTGAACCCCCAAGTGCTTCACACAAGTTTATAATGCCCGGGCATGAAAATAAAAAATCCTATTTTTTTCCCACAAAAATTATCTTTTAGTCACTAATTTTTTATTTTCCCAAGGGTAACAGGAGAAATTGGACCACATAAGTTGTTGTCCAATTTGTCCTGAGTACGCTGATACCCCATATGTGGGTGGGAACCACTGTTTGGGCGCACGGCAGAGCTCGGAATGGAAGGAGCACCATTTGACTTTTTCCAACCAAAATTGGCTGGAATTGAGATTGGATGCCATGTTGCATTTGGAGAGCCCCTGATGTGCCTAAACAGTGGAAACCCCCCACAAATGACCCCATTTTGGAAACTAGACCCCCTAAGGAACTTTTCTAGATCTTTGGTGAGCAATTTGAACCCCCAAGTGCTTCACACAAGTTTATAAAGTAGAGCCGTAAAATTTAAAAATCATATTTTTTCCACAAAAATGATCTTTTCACCCCAATTTTTATTTTTCCAAGGGTAACAAGACTCCAAAAGTTATTGTGCAATTTGTCCTGAGTGCGCTCATACCCCATATGTGGGGGTAAACCACTGTTTGGGTGCATGTCAGAGTTTAGAAGGGAAGGAGCGCCGTCTGACTTTTTCAACGCAGAATTGGCTGGACGCCATGTCGTGTTTGGAGAGCTCCTGATCTGCCTAAACAGTGGAAACCCCCATAAATGACACCATTTTGGAAACTAGACCCCTCAAGGAACTTATCTAGATGTGTGGTGAGAACTTTTAACCCCCAGGTGTTTCACTAAAGTTTATAACGTACAGCCGTAAAAATAAAAAATCCTTTTTTTTTTTACAAAAATGATTTTTTCGCCCCCAATATTTTATTTTCACAAGGGTAACAGAAGAAATTGGACCCCAAAAGTTGTTGTCCAATTTGTCCTGAGTACGCTGATACCCAATATGTGGGAGAAAACTACTGTATGGGCGCACGTCAGGGCTCGGAAGGGAAGTAGTGACGTTTTGGATTGCAGACTTTGATGGAATGGTCTGGGGGCGTCATGTCGCATTTGGAGAGCCCCTGATGCGCCTAAACAGTGGAAACCCCCCACAAGTGACCCCATTTTGGAAAATAGACCCCACAAGGAACTTGTCTAGATGTGTGGTGAGCACTTTGAACCCCGAAGTGCTTCACAGAAGTTTATAACGCACAGCCGTAAAAATAAAAAATCTTTTTATTTTTTTGCAAAAATGATTTTTTTGCCCCAATATTTTATTGTTACAAGGGTAACAGGAGAAATTGGACCCCAAAAGTTGTTGTCCAATTTGTCCTGAGTACGCTGATATCCAATATGTGGGAGAAAACTACTGTATGGGTACACGTTGGGGCTCGGAAGGGAAGTAGTGACGTTTTGGATTGCAGACTTTGATGGAATGGTCTGGGGGCGTCATGTCGCATTTGGAGAGCCCCTGATGCGCCTAAACAGTGGAAATCCCCAACAAGTGACCCCATTTTGGAAAATAGACCCCACAAGGAACTTATCTAGATGTGTGGTGAGCGCTATGAAGCCCCAAGTGCTTCACAGAAGTTTATAATGTACAGCCGTAAAAACAAAAAAATATTTTTTTTGTACAAAAATGATATTTTCGCCCCCAGTTTTTTATTTTCCCAAGGGTAGCAGAAGAAATAGGACACATTGCACAATAACTCTTGGGGTCCAGAGTACGCTGATACCCCATATGTGGGGATAAACTACTGTTTGGACGCATGGCAGAGCTGAGAAGTGAAGGAGCACCGTTTGACTTTTTCAACGCAGAATTGGCTGGAATTGAGATCAGACACCATGTCACATTTGGAGAGCCCCTGATGTGCCTAAACAGCGGAAACCCCCCAATTCTAACTCCAACCCTAACCCCAACACACCCCTAACCCTAGTCCCAACCCTAACCACAAACCTAACCCTAACACACCCCTAATCCCAACCCTAACCCTAATCCTAACTTTAGCGCCAACCCTAACCCTAACTTTAGCCGCAACCCTAACCCTAATGGGAAAATGGAAATAAATACTTTTTTTAATTTTATTATTTTTCCCTTACTAAGGGGGTAATAAAGGGGGTTTTGATTTACTATTTATAGCGGGTTTTTATGATTGGCAGCTGTCATGCTAAAAGACGCTTTTTATTGCAAAAATAGTTTTTGCATCATCACATTTTGAGAGCTATAATTTTTGCATATTTTGGCCCACAGAGTCATGTGAGGTCTTATTTTTTGCGGGACGAGTTGACGTTTTTATTGGTACCATTTTTGAGCACGTGACGTTTTTTGATCGCTTTTTATTTCGATTTTTGGGAGGTTAGAATGAACAAAAATCAGCAATTCATGAATTTCTTTTGGGGGAGGCGTTTATACCGTTCCACGTGTGGTAAAATTGATAAAGCAGTTTTATTCTTCGGGTCAGTACGATTATGGCGATACCTCATTTATATCATTTTTTCATGTTTTGGCGCTTTTATAGAATAAAAACAATTTTATATAAAAAATAATTATTTTTGCATCGCTTTATTCTGCGAGCTATAACTTTTTTATTTTTTCGCTGATGATGCTGTATGATGGCTCGTTTTTTGCGGGACAAGATGACGTTTTCAGCAGTACCATGTTTTTTTATATCGGTCTTTTTGATCGCGTGTTATTCCACTTTTTGTTCGGCGGTATGATGATAAAGCATTGATTTTTTGCTTCGTTTTTTTTTTTTTTTTAAGGGGTTCACTGAAGGGGTTAACTAGTGGGACAATTTTATAGGGGGGGTCGTTACGGACGCGGCGATACCAAATATGTGTACTTTTATTGCTTTGTTTTTTTTATTTACAGGAAGAAGTGAATTTATTGGGGAATATATATATTTTTTTTATTTATTTTGGATTTTTTTTTAAAACATGTTTATTTTTATATTTTTAACTTTTTTACTTTGTCCCAGGGTGGGACATCACAGTATTTTATCAGATCGCTGGTGTGACAGTGTGCACAGCACTCTGTCACACCAGCGATCGATCAGGCAGTGCAGCAGGCTTCTCAGTGCCTGCTCTCGGCAGGCACTGAGGTAGCCGCCTCCCTCCAGGACCCCGGCGCCATCTTGGATCCGGGTCCTGGGAGGGAGGAAGCCCTCAGAACAGCGCGATCACATCGCGCTGCTCTGAGGGTCTCAGGGGGGCGCGCAGGGAGCCCCCACCCTGCGCGATCCTCCCCTGTGCCCCCAGTACACCGCGATCATGTTTGATCGCGGTGTGCAAGGGGTTAATGTGCCGGGAGCGGTCCGTGACCGCTCCTGACACACAGTCATGGGTGTCAGCTGTGATAATCAGCTGATACCCGGGCGCGATCGGCTGCGCTCCCCCCGGGAGCGCGTCCGATCGCACGAGACGTACTATCCCGTCCATGGTCATACGGGCCCAGGTACCATGGACGGGATAGTACGTCCGATGGCAGTAAGGGGTTAAGAGACGGTCCTGGCGCTTGCTGGTCTTTCTTGGGCGCCCTGGAGCCTTTTTGGCAACAATGGAACCTCTCTCCTTGAAGTTCTTGATGATGCGATAGATTGTTGACTGAGGTGCAATCTTTCTAGCTGCGATACTCTTCTGTGTGGCCCAGCTATGCAGGCACACATAAAATCCAGGAGAGTGCACAGGAAGGTAATCGCAACGCTTGATATTCATTCACGTCACTCACACTTTCAGACACACCCATCTGAGATATAAGGGGGAGTGACACGTGGCAAGAGGGGGAGTAGTGTTCTGTTGGACTTCAGTCTGTTAGCTTCTGTCTAAGGACAGAGCAGCCATTCAGTTCAGTCCAGTCTGGACTAGGAGGAAACTGAGAGCTGTGCAGTGAGCTCTGGAGGAAGGCTGACATTTCCACAACCGCCACAAGTGCTTATGTTAAGAGCGGGAAGCAGGGCGAAGGGCATAGTGGAGAAGACAGAGAGAAGTGCTTCAGGTATTGGATTGCCTGCACTAAATAGCCGGACACCGGGTCCGAAGCATTGCTAGTACTTCACGTCTAGTGATAGAAAACCGGAGGCATCTGGACTACAGGTCGCAGAGAGCAGCCCTAAGTGTCAATACGTAACCGGAGTCAGGGAGAACGGGGACTTTGAGTCAAGCGCAGACAAAAGTAAGGACTTAGTTCTCACCACTCAGAAGGCTCCACCACAATGTTGGCCGGGCAGTACAGCTATTGAGAAAGCTGGAGAGTTCAGAGTTAACTTCGCTTCAGGCAAGTTGGACTCACATACATTTTGAAGTAAAGGAGGCCTCTAACCTGCTCAGCGGTTACCTGAATGTGCACTCTCCACCCCGACCAGCTTCCCGGGACCTGCTTGAACCATCTGCCAGTAAAGGTATGGAAAGAAACTGCAATGTGTGTGACTGAATCCTTATCTACACCCTGCATCATCACCACCATAGACTTCCAGGGACACGTCTCACCTGTGGGAGACCTACCACCAAGCTGCCCCATAACATCCCCTGTGAAGATCCTTACAGCAGCGCTGGTACAATTTACCAGAAACCACAGGTGGCGTTGTTTTGACCCACGCACCACAATTGTGGGTTACCAGGGCAATGGGGTACCCAGAGCCGAGCCCATGGAAGTCTATGGGGGTTGTCACAGGTAGCGGTGGCTCGGTCTGTGGCCCTGGCGGTCAGGCGTATGTTGGGGGGTATATTTACAGGGATAGGTATATATACAGTTCGTGACGCCACCTGTAGTTCTCTGATCACTAAGACCAGCGCTGCTGTAGATCTCTGAGGGGATGGTGTGGCAGCTAGATGTCGGGTCCCCTACAGGTGGGACTGGTCCCTCAAAGTCTATGGAATTAATGATGTCGGGTGCAGGTAAATAAATCAGTCTCACACCATCCAGCGTCTTTCCATACCTTTTACTTGTCAGATGATAAGGCAGGTCCCAGGGAGGCTGGTCGGGTGGAGGATGTGCTTTGAGATAACAGCTGAACAGGTTATGGGCCTCCTTCACTTTCAAGATGATGAGTCCGACTAGCATAGAGCTAAGTCCACTCCGAATACTCCAGCTTCTCCAAAGCTGTACTGCCCGGTCAGTTTTGTGGTCGGAGTCTTCCTTTGAGAGAGCTGAGTTCCTACTGTTATCCTGCAGAGACTCAAGGTTCCCACTCTCCCTGACCCCAGTTACGTACCGACACTCCAAGGGCTGCTTTCTGTAACCTAAGGTCCAGTAAGCCTCTGGTTTTTCTATCACTATGCCTAAAGCTATAGTGACACTTCGGTCCCCAGTGACCGGTGATCAATGCCGGATAGTTCAATCCTTAAGGCACTTTTATAACTTCTTCCACTATGCCTTTCGCCCTGTTCGCGCTTGTAGCATAAGCACTCCTCACTTCCAAAGGCTATGCAGGTTAATCCCTTCTTGCTTCTTCCCAGAGCTCGCTAACAGAGGCTCAGTAATCTTCTAGTTCAGGAGCACGTCGACTGAACTCCACTGTCCTTGGGACAGGTGACTGAAGGTTCTGCTGCTGACTCCTCTTTCTTCCTGCACAGACTGCACACTGCACACTGACTCTTCTCTGCCCGAGGGCAGGAAACAGACTCCTCTGAGTCCAGACTAGACTGACTGGCTGGCTGCATCTCACTAGCCTATATAACCTATGGGTGTGTCTAAGTGTGTGATGGAGTGAATGTTTATTGAGCATTAAACTGTTACCTCTCCGCACATTCTCCAGGGTACTGCGTGTGCCTTCACACCAGGGCTACACATTCCCCCATGGTAAAATACAGCACTCCCGGGCTGTGAATTACAAGAAGACATTTTGTTTTTGCATTAACCATAAACATTAACTCTTCCCATCCGGGAGGTAAGGATTTCTTGAACGTTGCATTAAAACATTAGATATAGAAAAATACAAAATACTAAATAGACATTTTCATATAAATAAATGACAATATTCTTGTGAAGGACCCGCACCAAACCTTCAACGTGGGTCCTGGGTGGGCTGCAGGACATCTGAATGCAGACCTCACTCAGTGCCACACCACACGGGTTTTATATTCAGAGGTAGTTGAGGTGGTTTCATGTAAAACCAATATAATGCACCTTAGTGCAACTATTTACAGATACAGTTTTTGGGCTGGCTCAGTCCTCAGCCACGCAGTCTCTTATAAGACACATTTTCAAATAATTCACCTTATATCAGATTCTATTTACTCAACTAGAGTATTCTATATGTAAAACTCTTACTTTTTTATTTCTCAAAATTCTTTAACTTTTCAAAATTTTCATCTTTGTACCCAGCCGGGCTTCTACTCATTATATATAAAACTATGTAAACCCTATATATAGCAATAAAGTGCAAAACAGCAATTATTTCTTTTATCAAAACTTTTTACATTTTCTTTGTTGCGGTAAACCCTGTCTGGGTCCTACCGTTCTTCACATTTTCTTGCTAACTTCAGTTACACTTTCCATCCCGGGGGCTGGAACGACGCGATGATCCTTAGATCCCATGACAAATAGGTCGTGACCTGCTATCAGGGTTTGGGTCGCTACAGTCCTTGTGCGAACCGCTTGGGCACGCCGGGCGCTTTCTCCTTGTGAGACGCTGTCTGCGTCGCTGTAATAACCACTTTCTCTCGTGATGCAGAAATAGTCGTCGTGCGCGACGTCGTGTAGACCGCTGATTGCGATGTGGAATGGTTCGCAGGTTGCGATGTAGTAGGAGGACAAGGTAGTGAAGAGTACGCAGGGGGCGCTTCCAACTGTGATATACTCTCCTGGGGCGATGCCGGGGCACGGCCTGATGCAGCGGTAGATTGAGACTGGGATGCGCTGGCAATGGTGACGTTACCTGCGTCAGGGACGGGGTCACGGACGATTGTGACATTAAGGGCATACCATCCCTTCATACCCCAGTGCCGTGTATAGGTTACTATGTCCCCATTGATTAGGTCCCTCCCGGGATGGCCGATGGGCAGGTGGGATTCTACGTCCCTGCGACTGACAAAGACCCCTGGGTAGAGGCCCGGTTCTCTAATGAAGCCCCAGCCCTTCCGGAGCTGGAACTCTGTCACACACCCCTGCCGCCGCGGTTCCCTAAGAGTACCTTTTTCCCGGCGGACACTTTCCTTATCCGCAATCAGCTGCTCGTACTGCCGCTGCCGGTTCCGCTGCGCTTCCCGCTCTTCCTCCTGCCGGCGTCGCTGTTCCTCTTCGCAACGCTGCCACTCACATTCCCACTGGGCGGTGTAGGCGACGTCATCCAGGCGCGCCATCTCATCCCAGTCGACGTCTGGTAATGATGGACAGGACCCCTCCGGTGTCCCTACCGGGGATCGATCATCTGCTGCGGCCTCCTGGCCGGGCGGGCGTTCCGGAACTGGCGGTACCTCCTCAACCTCCTTCGCTTCCACCGCTCTATCGGTAGGTTCAGGGTCGGTCCTTTTGGGGGTAGCCTCCGGTTGCTCCTTAGCCTTGGGCAGCAGAAGTTTCGGTAACTCAAATCGTGGGGGGTCGTCGAGGGGAGAGAACACCGCGTCCCACAGCCGCCGCTGCATCTGGGTACGCCGGCGTCTCTCGATCTCTTCTTCGCCAGGTTGTTGCAAAACCATCTTCTTCAATCTTGCATTTTCCTCTTTAATCTCCAGCAATGCTTGCTGCAGGTGCAGGACCACGGATGGTTCCGGTTCTAGTGGCAGCTTGGCTGGGGAACGGGGCCTGCCTTCCTCCGCTTCCCTGCTCGGCTGCACACATCCTGCCTCCATCATGTTCCAGAACACTTTCTCATCTTCTACCAGAACAGTCCGGTCTCTTCGTGGAGGCGGGGTTTGCGTCTCCTCCTCTTCGCAGGGAAGGTGAAGAGGAGGCGGACCTCCTTTGCTGTAGGGCAGGATCGCATATTGTAGTAGCACTTTGAGAGGGCAGGCATTCTCTTCGCGCCACAGGGGGCACACGCCCACGAATCCACGCCCACCTTCTTCTCCAGCGCCTGAGGGCACGAATTTGGCGGCAAAATGGCGGATTTTAGCGCCAAAAATAGCAAACAGTCCTTTTTCACAAAAACACCTCCACAGGCACACAGGGCTCGCAATTTTGCGAGTTTCGCATCCTGTTCGTGACGCCAAGTTGTTTTGACCCACGCACCACAATTGTGGGTTACCAGGGCAATGGGGTACCCAGAGCCGAGCCCATGGAAGTCTATGGGGGTTGTCACAGGTAGCGGTGGCTCGGTCTGTGGCCCTGGCGGTCAGGCGTATGTTGGGGGGTATATTTACAGGGGATAGGTATATATACAGTTCGTGATGCCACCTGTAGTTCTCTGATCACTAAGACCAGCGCTGCTGTAGATCTCTGAGGGGATGGTGTGGCAGCTAGATGTCGGGTCCCCTACAGGTGGGACTGGTCCCTCAAAGTCTATGGAATTAATGATGTCGGGTGCAGGTAAATAAATCAGTCTCACACCATCCAGCGTCTTTCCATACCTTTTACTTGTCAGATGATAAGGCAGGTCCCAGGAGGCTGGTCGGGTGGAGGATGTGCTTTGAGATAACAGCTGAACAGGTTATGGGCCTCCTTCACTTTCAAGATGATGAGTCCGACTAGCATAGAGCTAAGTCCACTCCGAATACTCCAGCTTCTCCAAAGCTGTACTGCCCGGTCAGTTTTGTGGTCGGAGTCTTCCTTTGAGAGAGCTGAGTTCCTACTGTTATCCTGCAGAGACTCAAGGTTCCCACTCTCCCTGACCCCAGTTACGTACCGACACTCCAAGGGCTGCTTTCTGTAACCTAAGGTCCAGTAAGCCTCTGGTTTTTCTATCACTATGCCTAAAGCTATAGTGACACTTCGGTCCCCAGTGACCGGTGATCAATGCCGGATAGTTCAATCCTTAAGGCACTTTTATAACTTCTTCCACTATGCCTTTCGCCCTGTTCGCGCTTGTAGCATAAGCACTCCTCACTTCCAAAGGCTATGCAGGTTAATCCCTTATTGCTTCTTCCCAGAGCTCGCTAACAGAGGCTCAGTAATCTTCTAGTTCAGGAGCACGTCGACTGAACTCCACTGTCCTTGGGACAGGTGACTGAAGGTTCTGCTGCTGACTCCTCTTTCTTCCTGCACAGACTGCACACTGCACACTGACTCTTCTCTGCCCGAGGGCAGGAAACAGACTCCTCTGAGTCCAGACTAGACTGACTGGCTGGCTGCATCTCACTAGCCTATATAACCTATGGGTGTGTCTAAGTGTGTGATGGAGTGAATGTTTATTGAGCATTAAACTGTTACCTCTCCGCACATTCTCCAGGGTACTGCGTGTGCCTTCACACCAGGGCTACACAGCGTCACGAACTATCCTAATAATCCCCTGTAAATATCCCCCATCGCTTGACTGCCAGGGCCACGGACCGAGTCCCGCTGCCAGTGACAACTCCCATAGAAATCATTGGGCTCGGCTCCGAGTACCCCATAGCCCTGGTAACCACTTCAGTGTGGTGTGAGTCATCTAACTTGGCGTCACGAACAGGATCCGAAACTTGCAATTGTGAGTCCTGTTTTGCCTATTGAACTGTTCTATGCGAAAAAGACTGTTTGCTGCATTTGGCGCCAAATACCGCCATTTTACCGCCATATTGGCGCCTTGAGGCGCTGGTGAAGAAGGTGGGCGTGCATTCGTGGGCGTGTACCCCCCCTGAGGCGCGAAAGATATGGCCGCCCTCTCCAAATGCTACTACAATGTGCGGTCCTGCCCCACTGCTAAGGAAATCCGCCTCCTCTTCATCCTCTATCCGAAGAGGAGGAGACGCAAATCCCGCCTCCACGGAAGAGACCAGACAGTTCCTGATGGAACCTACACTCTGGCCTGGGACGAGGTGGCAGAAGGACAAGAGCAGCTATGCAGTGGAGCAGTGGAGCACAGGCCCTGCTCCCCGGAGAAGCTGTTGTTTGAACCGGAGCTGTCCCCAGATCGGGACACCGACCTCGCTATGCTGGAGCTGCAGAAGGAGAATGCGGTGCTCAGAAGATTAATCCAGCGTCATGCAGACTTGCAGGAGACAGAGAGACGCTGGTGTGCCCAGATACAGCGGCTGATGTGGGACGCAGTGCTCTCTCCCACAAGCATAATGCCGTCACCTGAGTTTCCAAGTTCCCTGCTGAAGAAGGCTGAAAAGAAACCGGAGGCCGGCTCCAAAAGTGCTGTACCTGATCCCACCGATGCGGAGGTGGAGAGAAGGAGGCTGAGGAGGTCCTGCCCGTTCCGGAGTGCCAGCCAGGCAAGGAGGCCGCAGCAGATTACAGTTCCCCGGTAGGGACACCGGAGGAGACCCAACTGTCAGCGATAGAAAACGACTGGGAGCAGCGACAGCAGCAGGTTAGTGCGTTCCCAACTGAGCCACTGTGCGCACCTGCGTCCTATTCGGAATCGCAAGTCCCAGCAGCGTCATCGTTGGTATCCGCAAACTGCAAAGTATTCTGTCTTGTACCCTGCGACTCATTCTGCATCGCAGCCGGATGGTGCGACCACAGTTAGATCGCAGCCCAAGCCTGCATCTTCAATGGAAAGTTTATATTTGCCTGAGACACCTGTTGCGCCCCTAGTGGTTCGCACAAGAACTGTGTATACGCAAACACTGATTGCAGGCCATGACTTATTTGTAATGCGTTCTAAGGAACATCGCGTCGTTCCAGCCCCAGGAGTGGAAGACGTTATCGAAGTTTGTAAGAAGAATGAAGGCCAGTAGGACCCAGACAGGGGTTTACTGCAACTCAAGAGATGTAAAAAGTTTGAGAATTTTGAAAATTGCACTTTATAAATAATATGTATGATGTTTACTATTTGAAGTAGAATACCCGGCTGGGTACAAGGTTAAAGAGTTTAAAAAAAAGCTAACAAGTAAATGTGATGATTGCATAGTTATGCATAGAATACCCCGGTTGGGTAAAGTGAAATTGAAGAATTAATGAATACTTGAAATTTATATATATTTATGTGTCTTTTTCCCATGCAATGGCCTGAGAGGCTGTGGACTGTGCCAGCCCAAGAACTTGTTTTGTAAATAGTTGCGCTTCGGTGCATTATCTTGGTTTTACACAAAACCATTACTATCTACCTCTGAAGAAAAACCCGTATGGTGGGCCTAGAGTGAGGTCTGCAGTCAGAAGTCCTGCAGCCCACCCAGGACCCACGTGGGAGGTTTTTGGTGCGGGTCCTCCACAAGAATTTGTCTTGTATTGTGAGAATGTTTTTATACTTTTGATACTTTTGTATTTTTCTTAATGTACAAATTGTAACGTTTAAGAATCCTTACCTCCCGGATGGGATGAGTTTAAAAGTGTTGTGTTTAATGCAAAACAAAATGTTCTTTTCTCTTTTACAGCCCGGGAGTGCTGTGTTTAACCAAGGGGGATGTGTGGCCCAGCTATGCAGGCACACATAAAATCCAGGAGAGTGCACAGGAAGGTAATCGCAACGCTTGATATTCATTCACGTCACTCACACTTTCAGACACACCCATCTGAGATATAAGGGGGAGTGACACGTGGCAAGAGGGGGAGTAGTGTTCTGTTGGACTTCAGTCTGTTAGCTTCTGTCTAAGGACAGAGCAGCCATTCAGTTCAGTCCAGTCTGGACTAGGAGGAAACTGAGAGCTGTGCAGCGAGCTCTGGAGGAAGGCTGACATTTCCACAACTGCCACAAGTGCTTATGTTAAGAGCGGGAAGCAGGGCGAAGGGCATAGTGGAGAAGACAGAGAGAAGTGCCTCAGGTATTGGATTGCCTGCACTAAATAGCCGGACACCGGGTCCGAAGCATTGCTAGTACTTCACGTCTAGTGATAGAAAACCGGAGGCATCTGGACTACAGGTCGCAGAGAGCAGCCCAAAGGTCAATACGTAACCGGAGTCAGGAGAACGGGGACTTTGAGTCAAGCGCAGACAAAAGTAAGGACTTAGTTCTCACCACTCAGAAGGCTCCACCACAATGTTGGCCGGGCATTACAGCTATTGAGAAAGCTGGAGATTCAGAGTTAACTTCGCTTCAGGCAAGTTGGACTCACATGTATATGGAAGTTAAGGAGGCCTCTAAGCTGCTCAGCGGTTACACGAATGTGCACTCTCCACCCCGACCAGCTCCCCGGGACCTGCTTGAACCTTCTGCCAGTAAAGGTATGGAAAGAAGCTGCATTGTGTGTGACTGAATTCTTATTTACACCCTGCATCATCACCATAGACTTCCAGGGACACGTCTCACCTGTGGGAGACTTACCACCAAGCTGCCCCATAACATCCCCTGTGAAGATCCTTACAGCAGCGCTGGTACAATTTACCAGAAACCACAGGTGGCGTCACGAACTATCCTAATAATCCCTGTAAATATCCCCCATCGCTTGACTGCCAGGGCCACGGACCAAGTCCCGCTGCCAGTGACAACTCCCATAGAAATCATTGGGCTCGGCTCCAAGTACCCCATAGCCCTGGTAACCACTTCAGTGTGGTGTGAGTCACTTCCCTGTTAGGCCATTTTTGTGCATTGCAATGATGACGTTCTTTAGAGATAACCATGGTTAACAGAAGAGAAACAATGATGCCAAGCACCAGCCTCCTTTTAAAGTGTCCAGTGGGTCATTCTTACTTAATCATGACAGATTGATCTCCAGCCGATGTCCTCATCAACACCCACACCTGTGTTAATGGAGCAATCACTGAAAAGAGGTTAGCTGGTCCTTTTAAGGCAGGGCTGCAATGATGTTGAAATGTGTTTTGGGGATAAAGTTCATTTTCTAGCCAAATATTGACTTTCAAGTAATTGCTGTTAAGCTGATCACTCTTTATAACATTCTGGAGTATATGCAAATTGCCATTAGAAAAGTGAAGCAGTAGACTTTGTAAAAATTAATATTTGTGTCATTCTCAAAACTTTTGGCCATGACTGTAGATAGAAGGAATGAGAAAGATAGATAGAGATAGATATGGGATAGATAGATCTATAGATAGATCGATAGATATTATGTATCAATCTATCCCATATCTATCTGCTATCTATCTATCTATCTATCTATCTGTCTGTCTGTCTGTCTGTCTTGTCTGTCTGATCTGTCCTTATGTCTGTCTGTCTATCTATCTATCTATCTATCTCTCTATCTCCTATCTATCTATCTATCTATCTATCTATCTATCTATCTGTGTGTAATGGAGTATGGGTTGGACAAATGTAAAAGAAGAGGTTGGACAACAAATTACATCACAAATCTCTTTTTGTTAAATAACATACCGTATATTTATCTTACAAAAACACATACAAATCCGTATGAAAAAAAATGCATGAAAATCCTCATCAAATCCGCATGAAAAACGCATCAAAAATGCGTGGATTTTTACCTGCGTTTTCTGCAAGGAGGTGCAGATTCTGTGCAGAAAATTCTGCAGGCAAATCCGCAACATGTGCACATACCCTAACAGCCATTACTGCGTGCTGTACCCGCGCATGCTTACTGACGATTTTTGGTGACCTGACGCAGCACAAACGTCTGCACAGTCCCATACTGGTATGTACATCGTTCACACCACTGAGGCGCGGCTTCTGGATTTGCTGTTTTAACTGTAATGAACAAAAAAATAACTAAAAATATTTGGCCTCATCACCATTATGGCACAAAGAAAGCCAGCACCGCGCCAACATATACGTTACAGCCAGCAGCAAATTCTACACAATCCCGTACTGTATAACAATTGTCATACAGCACACAGCAAGGAAGAAACAGCGCACAAGGGGTGAGCGACATGTCCGCTTCTCCTGTCAGCACCACTACATACACAGATGTTAATTCCACCGCACTCCCGATGCGATAGCATCGCGCCTATTTCTAGTCTATATATATATAAAGCTGAGTGTATGTATGTGTGTGTGTATGCATCAAGCCCCGCCCACTCCGCATAGCCACAGGGCAAGAGTTCCTGGTCCAGGGACACGCGACAACAGTTGTGACACACAGCTTGGCCTCACATACATTGCACACACAGCTCTGCTGCAGGGACCCTCTGATCCCATGTATACGGGGTTACTATACTTCCCCCAGTGATGAGATATAAGACCCTGCTCTGTGACACTTCTACTCCAGCACCAGCACAGCCCTGCATCTGACTCCTCCTCCCAAGCACATGACTGGTCACATGGTCATGACATCATCACAGGTCCTTTATTTGCCCAGGATCTCTCATCTACTGAGAGTTCAGGCAGGGAAGAGAGGAAAAAAGAAGCAGCAGGCGGCGCAGGGCGGTGCCATCCTCTCCGGCAGCAGTGACGGCCTCTCTCCGGAGGTTCACTCTGTCTGCGCTGCTCGACGCCACCAATGTGTTGATTGGGACATAAAGCCCAAAACTCTCTGGACCGGGATTGGATCTGTGCACCAGCTGCTGGCCTGGCAGGAAGGAGGAAAGAAGAAACCCACCACATATAGGCAGAGCCCCCGCTGTCAGTCTGTGCTGGAGAAGAGCAGCAACATGAATACCAACATCATGTACGCCAGCAGGAAGAGGCCCAAACGCGTGCAGCAGGCGTAAGTCACACCCATGCCCCACTACTGGGCAGTACTCCCACAGGTGGGCGTGCAGAGTATACACAGCGGCTTAAAGGACAGTACTCCCACAGGTGGGGGTGCAGAGTACACACAGCAGCTTAAAAGACAGTACTCCCACAGGTGGGGGGTGCAAGGTACACACAGCGGCTTACAGGACAGTACTCCCACAGGTGGGGCGTGCAGAGTACACACTGCAGCTTAAAGGACAGTACTCCCACAGGTGGGGGGTGCAAGGTACACACAGCGGCTTACAGGACAGTACTCCCACAGGTGGGGCGTGCAGAGTACACACTACAGCTTAAAGGACAGTACTCCCACAGGTGGGGGGTGCAAGGTACACACAGCGGCTTACAGGACAGTACTACCACAGGTGGGGGGGTGCAGAGTACACAGCAACTTAAAGGACAGTATTCCCTAAGGTGGGGAGGTGCAGAGTACACACAGTGGCTTACAGGACAGTACTCCCACAGGCGGGAGGTGCAGAGTACACACAGCGGCTTAAAGGACAGTACTCCCACAGGCGGGAGGTGCAGAGTACACAGCAACTTAAAGGACAGTATTACCTAAGGTGGGGAGGTGCAGAGTACACACAGTGGCTTACAGGACAGTACTACCACAGGTGGGGGGGTGCAGAGTACACAGCATCTTAAAGGACAGTATTCCCTAAGGTGGGGAGGTGCAGAGTACACACAGTGGCTTACAGGACAGTACTCCCACAGGCGGGAGGTGCAGAGTACACACAGCGGCTTAAAGGACAGTACTCCCACAGGCGGGAGGTGCAGAGTACACACAGCAGCTTAAAGGACAGCACTACCACAGGTGGGGGGGTGCAGAGTACACACAGTGTTGTGTTTGCAGAGTGTGCAGTCGGAATCTGTCCTTCACTCCAGCTGTGTCCTGTCCCTACACTAATGAGAGCATAATGGCAGCGGCACTCGTGATCTGACCTTTATACAGGCTCGGTCTCATGCTGTGCTGACCAATCACAGCCTTGACAAAACTTGTCATGGCTGTGAAGGCTTCGGAAGTGCTCACAGTCTAAAAGCTTGTTGATTGACTGAATCCTTTCAACAAGCTTTATTAGACTGGCGAACCCGAATAGGACCCTGGACATACAGTAAACAGTCCATGTTCGGGGTTCGGTAACGAACACTAGGTGTCCAGTGCTTTCTAGTTTAGGTTCGCTCATCCCTACTGAGTACACTTGGGAGTTGGCCGCGTACACTCCTATTTCCTTTTCCTGTACATCACAAAACCTTTCTCTTAGGATCCATTTCTCCTTCTATTGTGCCCTCTTCTGTAGGTTTCTCCTTCTCTCCATGACCTTGGGTTACTTTCTCTGGCAACCTGGGCATACGTCACAATGGCAGCCTACCGATGTCGGACCATTTTTTACTGAAGTACCTGAGATTACTCATTGGTGGCGATTCCACGTTCCACCTCTTCTCCAGGTGTGAGGGAATATTCTGTCCTCTCCTGCTCTTTTGAAGTTTCCAGAAGTGGCCTCCACTTTTCTACCACATCTATGTAGATGGAGTACTATCTGCTCTTGACCCTGGTGTCTGATTTACAAATGTACAGAACTGATGCATTCTGGAGTTCGTATGGGTCCTTGAGACCCTTCAGGTTTCCCTTCAACACTCTGCTCACATGGACGCTTCTGTCACACTACTCTATATGTGGTGGCCTCCCACTTTCATTGTTTTCAACCCATCAGATTTTTTGAGCGTGTTGACCCATTCTTCTTCTACACCCACACTAGCTCAACAACACCCAAGGACTCTACCTTCTTCTGGGTTTCTAAGTTCCTTCACAAGTGTAGAAGGTCAGAAGTGTCATGAGATGACTGTATCTGGCAGAGCTGCTGCTTACAGCAGAATAAATTATCTTTTTACCGGTAAATTGAGTTTGAAGACATTTGACTCAAATCCGATATCCCAAGAGAATCTTGGGAATCAAACTTTGCCAGAGGCCAGAGTTATTCAACTTTAGTGACCAACCTTACTCTGCTCTGAGGCACACTGCGTGAACTTCCCCTGGGTCTCCTAGTGCTCTGCACCACGCTCGCCTCTGTCCTTCTCCCAGCTGGACACAGGAACACGTCTTACACCAGACACCAACGCATCCTGAGCTTCACCAATCTCTTCCCACGAGTACCAGTTTTTCTCGCAGTGTCATCTAGCACTGTAATTCTATAGCGATGGAGTGAGAAATCAAAACTACATGATTGACTCAGTCTGGAACGTGCTGCAAAAACACTTATCAATGTGCCCGATCCTGCCCGCAAACAAATCACTTTTCTGTGTAATTGGAGGCAGGATGGAAATACAATACGAACACATATTAATATTAATGCTTTATGCCAGGTTAATATTTGTCTTCTTATCAAAGTCTTATCACAAACTCATTGGGTAGAGATTGTATTCAGATTACCGTTCCTCCAACTATTTAATCCCCGCTGCAGTTAGAAAAAGTGTAATCAGAGAAGAACCGATACGGCAGGACGGTCCCGTGCACTGAAGTGTCCAGGTCAGTCACAAATTATATTACCACTGCCTGTAATGTAACAGGAGGGAGAGATACAATCAGCGCCAGCACTCAATGCCAGTCTGCTGCATCGCAAGCCAACACGATTCTGTCTGAGGTTGGAAACTCTAGAGAATAGAAAGTATTGTATGATTATTAATAGTCATGTTACATTGTATTTTACTTACAGGTTGCACTATGTCACTTATAATGCCAGACTAGAAGATTTAATGATTAAAATTGCAAAATACGTTGCGATTTTAATCCTATGAACAGAGAGATATGTTTCGTTTTCCAGTTTAATGCTCTTTGCTAAGTTACTGACCACTGCTGCTATCTAGCAGCGGTGGCTGAGCATGGGCAGTGCTTACAAGCTCGTTCCAATGAGGTCTTGTAAGCACTGGCCGGACCGTGGGAGAGCAGGGTTTGGGCCGTTTTGGTGCCGCAGCTTTGGAGTTTGCACATTGCGACCATGCTGCTGGCTGACACTGTCAATCTTCAGATCTTCAGGAGCGCACTGCTCCGTATCAGTAATGAAGCCTGGAGGCAGAGTAGCGGTGCGCTCCCGAAGATGTAGCATGAAGGTGACCTTTAATTCTGTTCCCTTAAAAGTTACATCTACCTTCCCCCCAAAGCCATGACTTGATACTGTGCTGTGCCTAGTACTATCATAGTATGAGGGTACTGCGAGTAGCTAGTGGAGGTTCAGGACCACAGATTGGGAGCCCCAGGTCCACTGTGCCATAATAACTAAGGAAAACCATAAAGAATTGTAGTAGCTGATAAACGTCCCCATATCTATTCTCTATCCACTAAGGAAACAATGAGCAGGACAGATCTGGCATTGTGCAATGCTCCATCTGGCCTGTGGGGGTGCTGCAGGGAAACCACTTCTGGCTGGGTTCTCATGCAGATCACAGCTAAAGTCTGGGCCCCAGCACATAAATAGTTAATAATCAGTTTATTACTAGGGAATGTTCTTTAACAAAAAGAGAATTCTCCAGATTGTTTGCAATGTGTGATATCATTCCTCCAGTAAATCTCTGCATTGTGTCCAGGTTCCTCATATTCCCGCATCCCTGTGCTCTCACTATGACTCCTCTGCTCACTATCGCCCTCTTCTGGCTGATGACTGGAATTACTGCTCAGACCCGTGAGTAAATGATTTTTATTAGTCAATGGCAGATATGAGACAATGCACTCCATCATATCTAGAATTAAGATAAGAAAATCTTACGATCTCTTTTCATAAACTGATTTATGGGTTGTGTCTGGCATTGCAGCTCCGCCCCATTTTTTGAATAATGGACGCAATCCATTTTTTCTCTAATCCTGGACAATCCCTTTAATGTCTGATCAATCCTTATTGATATTTTTGAGCCGCTGCTCAGCAATGTACACTATGACCAGCAGGTGGCAGCAGAACAATCACTGTAGATGCATGCGGCACATATTGGCTGCTGCTGTCCTGTTGGGGCACACACCGGGGTATCACAGGCTGGACTGGCCCTACGTTGGGCAGTGCCCTATGCGGGATCTTTGGCTGGCATTGTCCCATATTGCGTATGACCATACAGTGCACATATGGCCATAATGTGTCTAATTACAGCAGGTGCCCAAATAATAGCGCCATAAGGTGTCACAATAGCAAGACGCGGGTCCCAGGAGCCCAATCAGCAGTAGTGGCAGCGCTGGTCAATAGCAGGATAAAGAAAGTCAAATTATAGGGAGGGAAGAAGGGTAAGATCCCAGGAGGCCGCCGCCTGCACACCACGTTGTAGACACCCAAGCCGCAGGTAATAGAAGAGAAAAGCACATCTCTCCACACTGCTAACCACAGGAAATCCAGGGTCCAACCATAGAGGTCAATGTCACAAGAAGAGAGATAAGTGGTGGCCAGATGCATAGGATTAGTGGGGGTGTACAGTTGGGATTGGTCGGTGATGTACAGTTGAGATTACTTGGTGATGTACAGTTGAGATTGGTCCATTGGTCAGTGGTGTATAGTTGGGATTGGTCGGTAGTGTACAGTTGGGATTGGTCGGTGGTGTACAGTTGGGATTGGTCGGTAGTGTACAGTTGGGATTGGTCGGTAGTGTACAGTTGGGATTGGTCGGTAGTGTACAGTTGGGATTGGTCGGTAGTGTACAGTTGGGATTGGTCGGTAGTGTACAGTTGGGATTGGTTGGTGATGTACAGTTGGGATTGGTCAGTGGTGTACAGTTGGGATTGGTCAGTAGTGTACAGTTGGGATTGGTCGGTGATGTACAGTTGGGATTGGTTGGTGATATACAGTTGGGATTGGTCAGTAGTAAACAGTTGGGATTGGTCAGTGGTGTACAGTTGGGATTGGTCAGTGGTGTACAGTTGGGATTGGTCGGTAGTGTACAGTTGGGATTGGTCAGTGGTGTACAGTTGGGATTGGTTGGTGATGTATAGTTGGGATTGGTCAGTAGTGTACAGTTGGGATTGGTCAGTAGTGTACAGTTGGGATTGGTCATTGGTGTACAGTTGGATTGGTCAGTAGTGTACAGTTGGGATTGGTCAGTAGTGTACAGTTGGGATTGGTCGGTGATGTACAGTTGGGATGGTCGGTAGTGTACAGTTGGGATTGGTCGGTGATGTACAGTTGGGATTACTTGGTGATGTACAGTTGAGATTGGTCCATTGGTCAGTGGTGTATAGTTGGGATTGGTCGGTGGTGTACAGTTCGGATTGGTCGGTAGTGTACAGTTGGGATTGGTCGGTAGTGTACAGTTGGGATTGGTCGGTAGTGTACAGTTATATAAAAATCGAGCGTGTGCACTGCAGTGTGAGGAGGTGCCTGAGTAGGTTCCCAAACCAAATAGTATGTAGTAAAAACTCGGCACTCAACTTCAAGGAAATAGTGTTATAATTTATTGTAATCAGTGATGCCAAACGTTTCGGTCCCCAAGGACCTTCAACAGTGACATAAATCACAGTTCAGATTGAAATTGTATAGCCAGAGCAATTTCTATTTAGCCTATGTTGACCCCAAGGAAACACTAGGGAATCGCGGTAACACACCGCTGGATCCAGTGCATGCAACGCAGATGCTTGGACTTGATGTGCGTTCAGAATGCTTATGCAGGTCGTTAGTGTGGGTGAAATAGGCTTGAGACGAGATGTATGTTGCTGCCCTGTGTCAGAAGTATCGCGGTGTCCACCGCTGGATAGAGGCAGCTGCCTCTATCCAGCGGTGGACACCGCGATACTTCTGACACAGGGCAGCAACATACATCTCGTCTCAAGCCTATTTCACCCACACTAACGACCTGCATAAGCATTCTGAACGCACATCAAGTCCAAGCATCTGCGTTGCATGCACTGGATCCAGCGGTGTGTTACCGCGATTCCCTAGTGTTTTCCTTGGGGTCAACATAGGCTAAATAGAAATTGCTCTGGCTATACAATTTCAATCTGAACTGTGATTTATGTCACTGTTGAAGGTCCTTGGGGACCGAAACGTTTGGCATCACTGATTACAATAAATTATAACGGTAGTGTACAGTTGGGATTGGTCAGTGGTGTACAGTTGGGATTGGTTGGTGATGTATAGTTGGGATTGGTCAGTAGTGTACAGTTGGGATTGGTCAGTGGTGTACAGTTGGGATTGGTTGGTGATGTATAGTTGGGATTGGTCAGTAGTGTACAGTTGGGATTGGTCAGTAGTGTACAGTTGAGATTGGTCATTGGTGTACAGTTGGGATTGGTCAGTAGTGTACAGTTGGGATTGGTCAGTAGTGTACAGTTGGGATTGGTTGGTGATGTATAGTTGGGATTGGTCGGTAATGTACAGTTGGGATTGGTTGGTGATGTACAGTTGGGATTGGTCAGTGGTGTACAGTTGGGATTGGTCAGTAGTGTACAGTTGGGATTGGTCGGTGATGTACAGTTGGGATTGGTTGGTGATATACAGTTGGGATTGGTCAGTAGTAAACAGTTGGGATTGGTCAGTGGTGTACAGTTGGGATTGGTCAGTAGTGTACAGTTGGGATTGGTCGGTAGTGTACAGTTGGGATTGGTCAGTGGTGTACAGTTGGGATTGGTTGGTGATGTATAGTTGGGATTGGTCAGTAGTGTACAGTTGGGATTGGTCATTGGTGTACAGTTGGGATTGGTCAGTAGTGTACAGTTGGGATTGGTCAGTAGTGTACAGTTGGGATTGGTCGGTGATGTACAGTTGGGATGGGTCGGTAGTGTACAGTTGGGATTGGTCAGTGGTGTACAGTTGGGATGGGTCGGTAGTGTACAGTTGGGATTGGTCAGTGATGTACAGTTGGGATTACTTGGTGATGTACAGTTGAGATTGGTCCATTGGTCAGTGGTGTATAGTTGGGATTGGTCGGTAGTGTACAGTTGGGATTGGTCGGTAGTGTACAGTTGGGATTGGTCGGTAGTGTACAGTTGGGATTGGTCAGTAGTGTACAGTTGGGATTGGTCGGTGATGTACAGTTGGGATGGGTCGGTAGTGTACAGTTGGGATTGGTCAGTGGTGTACAGTTGGGATGGGTCGGTAGTGTACAGTTGGATTGGTCAGTGATGTACAGTTGGGATTACTTGGTGATGTACAGTTGAGATTGGTCCATTGGTCAGTGGTGTATAGTTGGGATTGGTCGGTAGTGTACAGTTGGGATTGGTCGGTAGTGTACAGTTGGGATTGGTCGGTAGTGTACAGTTGGGATTGGTCGGTAGTGT